>OY757936.1:23153875-23251375 GCA_963585895.1 Sepioteuthis lessoniana | reverse complement strand
TTATTGTATATTATAAAGATTAAATAATTTTATACATGTCGTCTAAAATATATATGAAGATTGATTTAACGAAAAGTCTATTTCTAATTATGAAACATGTAAAAAAATTCCTGTTTTTAATATTAGGAAGAAGTAGCATATTTATTTTTAAGTTTATAGGATAGACATTTTTTCTAGTTTTAAAATAAGCAATAAAAACATACTTAAGAACATTCTAGAAATTTAGGATCAAAACTGCATTAGCATTTAAATTACATTTTTATATTTTTCAACCAATCAGCTAAAAACATAGAATAGAACATTCTAGAAAATTGGGATCGGAAGTGAACTAACAGAAAATATTTAGGCTCGAAAATAAAATAGTAAAATACAAATCTGATTGGTCAATAAATGTCTACGCGCCAAAATTTTAGGACGATTCTTTGATCCACCTGTAGGATATAAATAACACAGAGTTAGGGAGCCAGACACACAAGACACAAGCTTACACACAAACGAAGACACAGATGAAGACAAGCCACTAAGCTAGTAAAGCAGTAGCCGATACATTCCGACAAATTCCTTTCCTTCCTCAACTAAAGTTCATGAACTCTCTTCAAATGGCCGAGAATTATATTCACAAGAAAAACCCGACAAACTTTCTTTCATCAACGCGACACGCTGTCGCCACACTCATAAAACCCGCTATAAACTTGATGTAAGTAAGAACGACTTATTTACGGACTTCGTTAACATGAACATACACACATCTTTAAACAAATTTATTCTCTTCTTGTCAAACTTTATTTTCCAAAAGGCCATTTACACATCATGTATTTTATTTGTTTTCATATTCTGTTATATGCTTATTAAATTGTTTGTTGTTTAATGTTCGTTGTGTTCTATTCCATTTCTTTTGCGCGATTGTAAAGTTTTGTGTTGTATTTGTGGTGGGAATAATTTAGAGAGCAATCTACTGAAATAACCAAACTACATACTCCCCCCACAAGTTAAACGCAATAAGTAACAGATATTTGATTGATGTATTTAAGAATTCGTAACTTTTAATATAATTACTAAATCAAATAGTTGTTTCAATTATAAATTCATTTAATCTAGTTGATAAATATCTATTTACGTATACTAAAACGGTGTAGAACATAGAATCGTTCCCTCTAACTTTCAGAACTATATTATTAATATTGAATCTTTTATCAAATATTAGTAAAGTTGACGATCGTAGTCGAGGGTGACCTGAAGTCTCACTTTTTGATAGCTACTATACCATGGTGTAGGGGAAGGCGCCACTCCTTTCACTTGATTGCTCCACTTTACTCTTTTATAATCCTTACCTTATAATGCTGAGTGCTAAGCATTTTTTTTCATCATACAACGTGTGAAAGCACGTGCGATACCCTGTCCTCATCAGCCGCCAACCAGGGGTGATAACATAGTTTCGGTAGCTCAAGGCGGTACTGCCACTCCTGGCGCTACCAAGCAGCTTTTGCCACCGGACAGAGTATTAAGAGAATCATATATATATATATATATATATATATATATATATATATATATATATATATACGCCAGATCAATTAAATGCAGAGACTACAGTGGACGTTAATCTTCATTTTCTGAGTGCAGTTTGTGATTTAAAAAAAAAAAACAAGAACAAAAAAAAAAAACGCGTTTACTTTCGGCGGTTGATGTTATTACGCGTTTACAGTAACTGTTTCTTACGTAATCACACGGGAACGGTGGTTCCTCGTGTATCTCCTTCATGCTGAAAAATCTCGCTTTCGACCAAATCCAACTTGATGCATATCACGCCGCGGTCTGAAGACGATTTGAGGCAACTTTCAAACTGTGTCCAGTAATTCCTGTTTTTGAAAGAAACGAAATGACTGAGTGTCCTATAAAACCACGACAACCAACCTCAATAGGTCTCACATGTAGCAAGGAGACATCCAGTACCATTTTTTGAGTCTTTGGTCTGACTCGACCTGGGATTGAATCCAGGTCCCCCGAGCATCGGCGAACACTCTAACCATTATGCCAATGGTCAGCATTTATCAAATATATGTTATATTAAATTATGATTTAAAAAAAAAAAAGTATATTTATACTCTATATTTAAAAAAGAATGAATATATGTATGGGATACACATTTTTTCTAGTTTTAAAATAAGCAATAAAAACATACATTCTTGAAATTTAGGACCAAAACTGCATTAGCATTGAAGTTACATTTTTATATTTTTCAACCAATCAGCTAAAAACATAGAATAGAACATTCTAGAAAAATAGGATCGGAAATCAACTAATAGAAAATATTTAGGCTCGAAAATAAAATAGTAAAATACAAATCTAATTGGTCAATAAATGTCTACGCGCCAAAATTTTAGGACGATTCTTCGATCCACTATTACGGTATAAATAACACACAGTTAGGGAGCCATTCACTAAGACCAAACCTAGCCATTTAGTCAGTAAAGCAGTAGCCGATACTCTGTCCAGCAAATTCCTTTTCTTCCACAGCCAGAGTTCATGACCTAGCTACAGATGGCCACGAATCACGTTCAAAAGAAAAAACCGACAAACTTTCTTTCATCAACGCGACACGCTGTCGCCACAATCATAAAACACGATATAAACTTAATGTAAATAAGAACGACTTATTTACGGACTCCGTTAACATCTAAACATATATTCACGTGTAAACAAATTTATTTTCTTCTTGCCAAACTTTATTTTCCAAAAGGCCATTTACACATTTTATTTGTTTTCATATTCTGTTTTATGCACATTAAATTGTTTGTTGTTTAATGTTCGTTGTGTTCTATTCCATTTCTTTTACGCAATTGTAAAGTTTTGTATTGTATTTGTGGAGGAAATAATATAGAGAGCAATACCCGTAAAATACAGATGCATATCCACTGAAATAAACTAAATACACATCATCACCTCCACATATGTTTTATTAAAAAAAATTATTTTATCAATTTTATTGATTATACAGTGGTGGCCATAATGTTCAGGACGGCATAGTTTCGCCAGAAAAAGTTGGTATAACTTTTTATCTAAGTTGTCTTAGATTCTATAATTTTCAAAGACAATAAATACATTATTAATTGTTATTCTGTGAAATTTTGGTTGCCCTGGGTTTTGCAGTGAATCACCAAATCATTCAATACTTTTTTATTATCATCTCAAATAACACCAAAATTTCACAAAATAACAATTAATATCGTATTGTCTGTGAAAATTATAGAATCTAAAACAACTTAGATAAAAAGTTATTCCTACTTTTTCTGGCGAAACTATGCCATTCTGAACATTATGGCCACCACTGTACATCAATATTTCAATATCTAGAATCAAATGGTAAAAAAAAGTAAAATTGGCGACTGTAGTCGAGGGCGACCAGAAGGCTCCCTTTTCAATAGCTACTACACCGAGGTGTAGGGGAGGGCACTACTCCTTTCCCTGGATTGCTCCACTTTACCCTTGATACGTACCTTATATTCGTGAGTGTTAAGCAAAGAGGTATCAAGTAGCAATTTTAAAGTCTTTGGTATGACGCCACCTGGATCGAACCCAGCCCTCCCGGACCATTGGCGGACACTCTACTCACTAGGCCAATGGTAAATCACCTGATTATTTGGCGATGTTAAATATATTTATTATATTTAAGATACAAAATTAAATTATAATAAGAATTTATTTCTATGCCTACATTTTATATCAACTTATTCCTAGTATTTTTTTAAATGATTTAATTTTATGTCTCAAATAAATTATAGGTAACGGGTTTATTTAACAAAAGATAATGCATAAACATTATATTTGTTAATATATAATAGTACTTCCACTGTTAATTTTTTTTTTTAAATCAAAAAATTACAAAATTAAAAAAGATTCTCTTCTTGCTAAATGCAATGTAAACCTTTAAACATTATATTCAAATATATAACTGTACTTTTTCCCTCTAAAGAGGGTCATTTTGTTGTATACTTCTCATAGACCCAACCAAGAACATAATCAAAGATAACGAACGAACTTCAATGAACGAACGAAACACACTTCTTTATAAAAATATATCTCTCTCATTTTATTCTCGAAATGGGCACACAGTTTGTTATAAGATTGAGAGATAGATGGAGAGACACATACTCAGAGAGGGGACTTCTTCTTGTCCCATATCTTCTTCCTGGAGCCAGGGGTGCCAACGTTTGCACCCACTTGCAAGCCGTATCGTCAGAGACGACGCAAACGCCTCCGATCGGCTGCGTATCCCTGGCTCGACTCTCGATTTTGACTGCCCGATTGTCTAAATCTGAGCACGTGGTTCTCATATCACGTGGTCTCCTTCCGGTTACACACCTGCTCGACCGGCCTACCCAGACGCACTGCCATCCCACTATTTGCTAATCACAACGTGACAGCTTGTCAAAGCACACGGGGTCACCAGGAACGAACCCAAAATCCATGTCAACAGCTGTTATATAACAATTTTGTAGACCTGAAATAAATTTATAATGGGACTAAAAAACTGAATTTTTTCGTTTAATTTTATAAAAAATGTTTTCGCTCTACACGTGAGTTTCGATGTGTTTTTAATCTGAAATTAATTATACATTCGATAGCCGTTGACATTGAGCGCCTAATTGGATATTCCTATTCCTCTTGGACTATTACTAAATAGTCAAATTCTTAGACTATATTCCTCGGATTATATATATATATATATAGTACCTTTCTAATTCATAAATTTATAGTCCTAATGTGACCGGTTTTGTTTTTTCTTAAAGAAATATATATATATATATATATATATATATATATATATATATATGTAGCCTTGAGCTACCGAAACTGTGTTATCACCCTGGATGGCGGCTGATGAGGCTAGGGTATCGCACGTGCTTCCACACGTTGTATGATGAAAAAAAAATATATATATGGTCAGGCAAAATGATCTGACACATGTGTTGGTTTAATAAAAGACAAATAAAATCATCATCATCTTGTCGTGCCACTAGCACGGATATCTCGACACTTTTCCCTATCGTTCATCGCCTCTGGCAGGTCTTCAGGGCTACATCCCGTATCCTCACATAGCTGCGAGCAATATTAAACAAGTCCTGGTGGCAACACCCCACAAGGCACCAACAATAGGGCCACCTGCCTCTCATCACGAAAACTATCCAAGTTAGACGAACCAGACATGCAGGACACTGCTGGAGAAGCAGGGACGAGCTCATAAGTGATGTACTTTTATGGACCCCCACATATGGCCGGGCAAAAGCTGGACGACCAGCACGAACATACATTCAGCAGCTATGTGAGGATACGGGATGTAGCCCTGAAGACCTGCCAGAGGCGATGAACGATAGGGAAAAGTGGCGAGAGAGTGCCTGGGATATCCGTGCTAACGGCACGAGATGATGATGATGATATATATATAAAAGGTTTGAAATAAAATTTAACTGTATGAGAAAAGAAGTCAACACAGAAAATTAAATTGGCGTGTTTCCTTATAGGGATAGCGTCATCGGTAATAAAATTCTATTTTGCAAAAATGAAATCTACACACCTGAACAACAGAATAAATTCCTGAAGAGTTATAGGATTTTATGTAAGAGCTTTTAAAATCTATAACACCAAACATTAATATAAAATCCATTCAAAACCTTCAAGTTTTCTATTTACTTCATATGGAATTAAAAAAGAAAAAAAAATTATACGAAGCCAATGGCGACGACATTCAAAAAAGGAATATAAAAAACAATTACGAACGAAGACGTAAAGTTGTAACTTTGAAGAAAAAAAAGAAGAAAAAACTAAACAAAAAACAAAGTTAAAACCCCCAACAATCTTTAAGTTAAATGCAGTTAAAAACAACATGTCCAAAACTATTAAAAATATAATAAACTTCACATAAAAAAATAAACGAACTTTATATAACAAGCTGGAATTTACGAAAATAAGCCTGTAAACAATCAATCCCCCCACCAAAAAAAAAACGACCCCCCAAGAAAGAAAAAAAAGGACTTAATATAACAAGCAGGAATTTACGAAAATAAGCCAGTAAACAATGACTCCACCCAAAAAAACGACTCCCCCACCAAGAAAGAAAAAAAAGGACTTTATATAACAAGCTGGAATTTACGAAAATAAGCCTGTAAACAATGAATCGCCCCCACCACTAAAGAACAAAAAAAAAACGGACTTTATATAAAAACCTGGAATTTAAGAAAATAAGACTGTAAACAATGAATCTCCCCCCCAAAAAAACCCCGACCCCCCAAAAAAACAGACTTTATATAACAAGCTGGAATTTACGAAAAATAAGTCTGTAAACAATGAGTCCTCCCGACCACCCAAAAAAGAAAAGAAAAAACAAAAAAACAAAACGGACTTTATAACAAGCTGGAATTTACAAAAATAAGCCTGTAAACAATGTATACCCACCAAAAAACCTGACCCCCCCAAAACAAACGGACTTTATATAACAAGCTGGAATTTACGAAAATAAGCCTGTAAACAATGTATACCCACCAAAAAACCCGACCCCCCCAAAAACAAACGGACTTTATATAACAAGCTGGAATTTACGAAAATAAGCCTGTAAACAATGTATACCCACCAAAAAACCCGACCCCCCAAAAAAAACAAACGGACTTTATATAACAAGCTGGAATTTACGAAAATAAGTCTGTAAATAATGAATCCCCACCACCCCAAAAAAAAAGCGAAAACAACCAAAACAAAGAGAAGGAGTTTTCGAGCAGAAGTAAATAACATGTTGGACTGCGACATTTAAGTAAGCGGGTTCGAACTCCAGTCGCGCTATTACGTTCACTTTTGAACTAACACCCTTTGGAAATGTATGAACCCCCTTATCCTTCCGGCAATAGTTTAAATTGTATCATAGCTGCTCTTCTACAAAGATGACTTTGGCATCGGATAATCTAAGATGGTTGATATGTTATTAAGCAGAGAAACCAAACTAAACCAATTCTTCAGCCTAAAAAAAATTACTATACTAACAAACAAACAAAACTACAAAAAAGTATAAGCAAAAAACGTTGGTGAAACTTTCAGAAATTTAAAGAAAAAAACAAAAATAGATGAACACAAGAGGGATTTAAAAATGAGCAGCGTACCATGATACACCATAGGAACATTTATGACCACTACTTCGATTTAGTAAGTTTAATTGTAGTTATAGTGATATATGTTTCATGCGATGAAAACCAACGTTAACGCTGTAAATCAACATCAGATTGAACAACGTGATTTAGTATGTCAGCCACTTAAACTGTCACGTGACGTAAAGATTACACAGAGTTAAGATACTCAGTTGAATTTAACAGACTTCAGACGAGTCGAGATACTGGCTCACCAGAGGATGAGTTTCGTGAAACTTAAAATATTGAGTTTTTATACCGTTTTAATTATATATATATATATATATATATACACTCCCCCACGGGGGTTGAGCACTCTGACGAAGAAATTTTCGGCTGCCACTCGCATAATGCAAAGCTCTTCGAACGAATTGAGCACTCTGGTATCCAGTAAGGTATAAATGTAAATAAACGAAAGCTACTACTTGATGGATTGCTCGTTGGCTGAGTGGTCTGATACTAAGTAAAGTTGGCCGGGTTTCGCTCCAAGCTTCAGTCTGTTTGTGGATGACAATAAATGAATATATACTTATATATATATTATGTTATAACATTATATATATATATTATATTATAACAATGTTGGTTGTCGCTAAATCACTTTGTGGGTATGTGTCGAGCCAAGTGCAATATATATATATACATATCAAAATTTCGTTGAACATAGACATTTTCTATCTATGTATTTTCTTGTTGATCTTTTCATATTGCCGTATTGATTTTATAGTATTCGGCAGGAATTGATTGATATATTTTCCATAATTGTTTATTTCCCAAGTACTTCTACCCGACATTGGGCCATCTAACTGTGTGTAAACAAAAAACTGATGTTTAATTGGACTGTAAGTGTTAAATAGCAATAATTGAAAACATTTAACTATGTGCAAACAAATGATTAATTGTAAATAAAATTATTCATATTAGATAGAAATTAGTTGCGTGCGAACCGGGAAGGGATCATCTCGAGTGGAGTCGAGCTGAGGAAGAGGGTAATATGTTGAAAGACCTGAACTCCACCCCCGATGACTGATGACACCACCCAGCGCCTTTTTTTTAAAATCAAAGAAGCGTATTTCTTACAACAGTGAAACCATTTAAGTGTATGCAAGAAAAAACAAATGGGCTCAGGCCCGTTTAAAAATCTTATCAACAAAATGTGTTTACAAATCATATATTTGATATATATGAATAAAGAGGATTTGTCATTAAATAACCTACACGGGTTGATATATTATAAAACCTAACCAAACCAATTATATATGTAACATATTGACCCCGGCCAAGCTGTCAAAATAGGAAATGCACCTGTGTAAATAACAGGTGCATCCGGTCGAGGAATATCCGGTTATAACCTTGATCGTGGACGGGTTGAATGAGAGTGATTTGTGACGCCCACAAGAAGGAGGTGGACGGCGAATTTTGACCTTCAGCCGGGCCAAACATGCCATTCCAAAGTGATGCGCCAGAAGGAAGTGACACATTCCAATCGCCAGTAATCGAAAGAGATCGCATGGGCGGATTTGGTGATGAAATGGGACAAGGTAAAAATCCCATGATACACTCATAGATTGATGCACCGGAAGAGATTGATCTGTGAACTGCATGACAGTTATTTCCGCTTGATGACGATCAAACATGCCATTCCAAAGATTGAGTGGGCGATTGAGTGGGCGTTGAACTATTATATAACTCAGTCAAGACAGGAAGTCAGACAGTTAGAGATCGGACGGAGTTATAGACGAGATATGGTAGGGAAAGCCACACCAGGCCGAAGGGGCCCTCGGGACCCCCGATGGAGTTTTGGAGACCAGTTGGTGATAAGATGCAGTAAAGAAAGCCATCATCCAGCAGGGAGCTGAGCCCCTGGGCCTCCGGTTGAGCAGCCCTGGAGAACGAGAAAGACACAACGCTGACGGATATAAGAGTGAGGGTCAAAATATTGCAATTCTGTTCGGTTTCCAACTCCACTCTCACAGCAAAACCCTGAGTAACCCTTTTCGAACCCTTGCAATAAAGTAAGTAAGTAAAGTTAGCGACCATAGTCGAGGGTGACCCGAAGGCTCCCTTTTCGATAGCTACTACACCAAGGTGTAGGGGAGGGCGCTACTCCATTCCCTGGATTGCTCCACTTTACCCTTGAACCGTACCTTATAATGCTGAGTGTTAAGCAAGGTGGTATCAAGTTCCATTTTCAAAGTCTTTGGTATGACTCGACCTGGGATTGAACCCAGGTCTCCCGGGCCATTGGCGAACACTCTAACCGCTGGGCCAATGTCCCGATATTTTTCTAAAGATTTCTTCGCTCGTCCTTTATCATTGTGTCGTTGTGATTCATTCAGCATATATATGTATATGTGTATATAAGCATATTTATTATGTGAGTATACAACACAATCAGTTGGAGATAAGATGCGGTAGAGAGAACCAGCACCCAGAGAGACTGGGCCCCCAGCCCCCCGGTTGTGCAACCCAGGAGAACGGGAAAGAAACACTGTTATGGCCATAAGAGTGGGGGTCAATATGTTGCACTTCAGTTCTGTTTCCAATTCCCTCTCACAATAAAACCTTTAGTAACCCTTTCGAACCCTTTCAAACAAAGTGAGGAGTGTATTTTTCTAAAGAACTGTGTCGCTCGTCTTTATTGTGTCGTTGTTATGATTCTGCATGCATGCATATGTGTTTGTATAGTTGCCCGTAGTGTAATGGTTATCCTTGCAGGAAATGAACACGGCGACACGAGTTCAAATCCTGGACGAGACTGATTGCATTTCACATTGCACTAATACCTCTGGGAAAGGTATGAATCCAATTATTCTCCCTCTAGCTATGGGTAAATAGTAGGACAGACTAGGTTCTTCTGCCTTGGTTAGGTAACTAGTCTAGGAGAAGGAAAACTCTGAATTCAAACCTGTTAAACTCCGCTTAAAAAAATTGACATTGTGTCATATCCTGCCCGCGCGGAGGGGTTGGTAAATATGATATGTGTTTGTATAGTTGGTCATGGCTATACAACATATAGAAGGGAGTTTTATTGGCGTAATGGTTATGGTCTTCGGAAAGGGAACAGTATTCTAAGTTTTAGTCGTGGTAGTTTGTGTTTTAATTCTTATATATATATATATATATATAGTTTGTGTTTCTTATATATATATAGTTTGTGTTTTAATTCACTCTTATATTCATAGGAAATGTAAGAATCCATCTTTTCTTCTCGCAGCTATGGGTAAAATACTGCGACAGTCTAGAGTTCCTTAGTCTTTGGACGAAAACAAATCTAGGAGAAAGAAAAACTGTATTCCATTTAGCTGTGCTCCATTTGAAAACTGACCTTGTGACCCATCCTGTACGCAGCAGAATTGTGGAATAAATGCATACTTATATAAAAATGTCAACTTTTTTTCGAATCACCAATGTAATGATTTATTTATTTCAAAGGCATGTCAACCTGTCAAGTGTTATTTTATACCTAGAAGTTAGGGAATCACGTTTATTGTACGTTGATATTTACATTTTTTGTGTAGTTTTTTCGTATTTTATACAGTTCTATGGAATACGAATAATTATTAATTAAACAGTTCAATCTGACCCGTACATGGTCCAATAATAAGTACTACTACTTTGGATCAGAGTGGAACTGGGAATAATGACAATGAAAATATACTATACGATCAGCAGATCTCTACAACTGGAGCCTCACCACAAGATAGTGCCATATTCACGACACTCCTTTTATGGGAAGATCGCACTCCTCTGCAAGGGATACACTGCGTATTAAAGAACAGAGAACATTGAGAGAGAGAGAGGGGGGGGTTAAGCAAGAAAAAAGAGAAAAGAGAGATACAAAAAGAAACAAAAAAAGAAACGAAATTGGGGGAAAGAGAGAGAGAGAGACGGAGGGGAGAAAGAGAGAGAGAGAGAGAGATGGGGAAGAAGTATAATGAACTGGAGAATCAAAGATAAGGAAAAGATAACACTGAGCAAGAGAGAGAGAGAGAGAGAAAGAGAGAGAGAGAGAGAGAGAGGTGGGGTTAAGCAAGAAAAAAAAAGAAAAGAGAGATACAAAAAGAAACAAATAGGAAATGAGATTTGGGGAAAGAGAGAGAGAGAGAGAGAGAGAGAGAGAGAGGAGAAAGAGAGAAATGGGGAAGAAGTATAATGAACTAGTGAATCAAAGATAAGGAAAAGATAACATTAAGCAAGACAGAGAGAGAGAGAGAGAGAGAGAGAGAGAGAGAGAGAGAGAGAGAGAGAGAGAGAAAGAAAGAGACAAAGTGAAATGGAGAAGGAAAACCCGTCAATCGAGGAGAACAATAAAAGAGAGAGAAGGAAAGTGAGAGAAAGTTGTCTTGTAATAGCACAAAACCAAGTGAGTTCACGTGGCACAGTGGTCAACTTGCTGGACTCCAGAACTGGAGCCTCACCACAAGATTGTGTTATATTCAGGACACCTCTTTTTGGGAAGGTTTTACTCCTCTGCAGGGGATACACTGCGTATTCTAAGACCTGTTGACCGAACTCTTTCCTGTACCGGTAGCTAATCTATTGAAAATTGTTTCAAGTGTCTCAAAAAACCGTTAGAACGAGAGTAACAAAAAGGGACAACTCATTCCAATGCATTTGCGAAAAGACTCAAATCGACAAACCCCCTTGGAGAAAGAACAAGTGAGAGTGATACGTAGCCGAGACAAGGAAGCCAGGAGCTTAATGAGAGGCAGGTATGGGGGTTGCTACTTGTAGGATCTGGAAGACATGCTCAGAAACATTACCTCGTGAGCCAATGTTTCAATTTTGTGCAATTTTCCCATTTCGCGGTGTTTTTGTTTCATAGCTGTTGCAATGGAGCCTTTTACGAGAGAGAGAGAGAGAGAGAGAGAGAGAGAGAGAGAGAGAGATAATAGGAGCTTCAACAAATGAATATGCCGCCATCTTCTCTTTTCTGATCAATCTCATCACCGCCCTCCTCACTCCAGCCGTACATATCACCGCCCCCACCGTGCAACGAAAATGTTTTTGGTCTTTCACGAAGAAATTCTTTCTAATTCCCATAAATAACCAAGTACTTTCTGACATTTATAAGCTCAATACTAGCGTTTCCTTTTCTTCACGACGAAATAAAAAAAAGTGGAGGGGGGGGAGGAAGAAAAAAAAATGGAAAAACGACAAACGTTTCATTAATGGGAGAAATAAAATATAAGCCATTGGAGAGTTCAGATATTAAACAATGGCGAAAAGACGGGTAATGTTTCTTTTGATTTTCGATTTCAATAAAAATATATATGTAAAAGATATATATATATATATATATATATATATATATATATATATGAGTGTGTTTTGTGTGTGTGTCTACACGCGCGTGTGCGTATCGTTAGTGACAACGAAATAAAGAGAGACATATTCACACACAGAGAAAAAGAAGGAAGTGATTGTGAACTGGAAAGACATTCAATTTCGGGAGGAAAATAATGATAAAAATAAAAGCTAAGAATATAAGAAAGAAGAAAAGAAGGCCGGAAGAATTAAGAGAGAGAGAGAGAGAGAGAGAGAGAGAGAGAGAGAGAGAGAGAGAGAGAGAGAGAGTGGTGAAAAGAGATGTATGAAAGGGAAACAGATGGGTTGTTTGAGAGGGAGATGAAGAAGAAAGATTTTGAACAAGACAATCAATTGAGAAAGAAAGATAATGAATAGATAACAATGAGAGAGAGAGAGAGAGAGAGAGAGAGAGAGACAGAGAGACAGACAGACAGAGAGACAGAGACAGACAGACAGAGATTTAAGGAAAAAAAAAGAGAAAAGAGAGATACAAAAAGAAACAGATAAGAAAAGAGATTGTGGGGAGGAGAGAGAGGGAGGGGAGAGAAAGAGAGAGATAGGGAAGAAGTACTATGAACTGGAGAATCAAAGATAAGACTGAGAGAGAAAGAGAGAGAGACAGAGAGAGAGAGAGAGAGAGAGAGAGTAATAAAGAGAAATGGAGAAGGAAAATCCGTCGAGAAAGAAAGATAAAGAAAAGAGAACGATAAAAGAGAGAGAGAGAGACAGAGAGAGAGAGAGAGAGAGAGAAGGAAAGTGAAAGAAGATTGCGTTGCAATAGCATAAGACCAAGTGAGTGAGTCCCCGTGGCGTAGTGGTTAACTAGCTGGACTGCAAAATCGTAGTAAGCGAGTTCGAATTCTAGTCACGCTATTACGTTCACTTTTAAACTAATACCACTGGGGAAGGCATGAACCCCTTCATACTCCCAGGTTAAATAGTAACATTGCTGTTTCTTCTACAAGGATGGCTTTGGCATTAAATTACCCACAGAGGTTGATATGCCATTAAAACAAAGACACTAAACCAAGTCCAACAAGACCGAGCTTTCAATCATAGGATCCTCTAGCGTTTTGGGTCATAAAATTTCACCCAATGATTTGGTCTTATGGTATATCAACCATTGTAGGTTATTTAATGTCGAATCCTTTTCTATACATATAAACAGTTCTATTTCAAACAATTCCGTTTTGTATAAGTGTAGTTTTTTTATACACACAGTTAAATGTCAAAACAGTTCTATTTCAAACAATTCAGTTTTGCACGAGTAAACGGTTTTAATGTAAAAAAAAACAGTTCCATTTCAAACAATTCAGTTTAGTATAAGTACACAGGTTCAATGTCAAAACAGTTCCATTTCAAACAATTCAGTTTAGCATAATTACCCAGGTTCAATGTCTAAAACAGTTCTATTTCAAGCAATTCATTTTAGCATAAGTACACAGTTTAAATGTCAAAACAGTTCTATTTCAAACAATTCAGTTTAGTTCTATTTGATCCATAGACAGGACCCTATCAGGTGCTATCACTCTTGGTCAGAGTAGACCTCGTGGCGATGGCAATGAAGAGGTACTCTACATTCCCTAAAGCTACAGCATAACTGGACCCCCATCATCAAATTGTTTAGTGTCATATCCCAGACACTTTTGGGGGGTTCTCATTCCCCTGCAGAGAAACAGCCCCAACTGACTTGGTAAAATTTTACTCAAGGAAATATATTTTTCGCTATTCGTGAAAAATGATATCTAATCGATGACCTCCATTTTCACGGCTACAAAGTTGCACCCTAATTCGAGCACTTTGCATAACTTTGCTCAAAGTTTCTGTTAATCTTTTATCTACATGGATATTTTTTAAACAGTTGTAATGTCTTTGGTTTATACTTATATACATGCTCCTTTAAATAACCCTCCAAAAAGAAGTTGGTAGACAAAGCTGGTGAATGGGGGTGGATTTGAATTTTGAATTTCTTGAAAATATTCTGCCACCGAAAAATTCATCATATTAAAATTATAAATCTCTCAATTAAAGAGTAAAATTCTGTCATTATAGTTTCTTCTATAATATTGCGACTTGGCGTTTTCAATTTGCTTGGGCTACTCAAAATATCAGGAAAATTACATAAAAATTAAACTAGAAACAGGAAAGTTATGAATATTTAAGATGTTTTTATATTTTTTTTGACCTCTCTGTAAAAGTTGATGATATGCTGTATTTCTAAGAAGCCATATTTGAATTCGGCTATCAGTCTCGTTTAATGGAAACCAACTCTTGTCATGCCGGTATATTCTCTTTAAAAGTTGATGTACCAACCGATTCTCTCAATACTCCATTGTGAACGCTCCTGTACATAAAACCGCGAAACCAGGCCATTATTAGATATCTTTTGACAGTGCCGAGAGATACTATGACATTGATCTCAAAGGAAGTACTGGACTTTCTGGCAAGTCTCACAAAGAACCTGCCATCACGAGCAGTATTTTTTTTTGTTGATTCAGTTGGTTTAAATTCGGAGTTTCCAGTCTCGTAGGCTAATTGTTTTACAAAGACTAAATATCCCAATTTATCCAACTATTTAACTATAATTATCGGGTAGAAGAGAGGGATTCATGCCATTACCGAGGGCATTAGCGTTAATTGAACTGCCTTGTCAAGGATTTGAATATATTTATTTACTTACCCCTCTGCATTAATGGGTCAATTTTTAAGTGGAGTTTAACAGGTTTGAATAAAGAGTTTTCCTTCTTCTCGACTGGTTGCCTAACTGAGGCTAAAGAACGCTGTCTACTCTGCTATTTACTCATAGCCATATTTACCCAACCCCTCCACTCGGGCAGGATATGACACAAGCCAATTTTTAAGCGGAGTTTAACAGGTTTGCATTCAGAGTTTTCCTTCTCCCAGACTAGTTGCCTCACCAAGGCTGAAGAAGCTAGTCTGTCCTACTATTTACCCATAGCTGGAGGGAGAATAATTGGATTCATACCTTTCCCAAGGGTATTAGTATTTGGTATTTTAAATATATTTATCAGTGTTCAATTGTACAGGGTGGAACGATAAAATTGTCGCCCTAGAAAAGACGACATGATTCCATTTCCGTTTAATGAAAATCATTTTTCTTTTTTTTGTTGCAGACCATCTACTAGTTGGCCAGTGCATCAATACTATGTGAAATACAATCAGCCTCGTCCATGATTTGAACTCGGGGTACCGTATCCATTTCCAACGACGATAGCCATTACACCACGGGTACCTCCTTGTTTGTTTGTTTGTTTGTTTGTGACTCACACACCATGTGAAGCACTGACTTTGGGAAAAGGTTAGAATTATGTGAACCTTATGGGAGGTCCCGCTTAGTATTTATGTATGAGGAAGAGATAGAAAAAGGAGGCCTCTCTACAAAGACACCCGTGGTGTAATGGTTACTGTCATAGGAAACTCTGGTCGAAGCTGTTGGCATTTCACATCTCGCTGATACCCTTGGAAATGGTTTGGATCTCCAGCTATGGGTAAATAGACTGAGGTCTTTAATCTTGGTATGGCAACCGGTCTAAAAGAAGGAAAACTCTGAATAGAAACCTGTTAAATAGATAGACAACCTCAGCGCTTTTGTGTAACTGGACGTTCAAGAAGGATTGTTTTCATATTATGGAAAAAATTGCTCCTGACCTATAATTACAGAATGAAAACTTATTCGGCTACAAAGTGGAAAATTCTAACTGCACAAAAAAAGAGAAGACATCTATTCATCACGAATCTCCCTGAACATCTCCCGCCACCCCTCTCTATCGTCCATCGCTTCCGGTAGGTCCTCAAGGCTACATCCTGTTGTATATAGGTTCTAGCTGGTCGTCCTGTCTTTGCTCGTTCCACATACCTGTTAAACTCCACTTAAAAAAATTATCTTGTGTTATATGCTTCTCATGCAGAGGATTTAGGTAAATACGTATACAGAACTGTATGGGTGCAAATATAAGAATTAGATTTGAATGATAGAAAAATAAGAGAAAGCAAAGGGAAAGGAATATCTATATGTGAATTATGTAAATAAGTTACACAAAGTTAGTTAGAGACGTTATAAAAAAAAGTTTTATCTCCCTTAGGCAAGGTTTTCCTCATTTTGATTTTGAATTCGGGAAATTCGTACAGTGATTTTATGGGTACGATTCATCATAGAGCTACACTGCATTTAGTTCGTAAGAGAGAGAGAGAGAGAGAGAGAGAGAGAGAGAGAGAGAGAGAGAGAGAGAGAGAGAGAGAGAGGGTGGTTGGGTGGTGAAAAGAGATGTATAAAAGGGAAACAGATAAATTGTTTGAGAGGGAGATGAAGAAGAAAGATTTTGAACAAGACAATCAATTGAGAAAGAAAGATAATGAATAGAGAACAATGAGAGAGAGAGAGAGAGAGAGAGAGAGAGAGAGAGAGAGAGAGAGAGAGAGAGAAAGAGAGTTATAGATTTAAGCAAGAAAAAAGAGAAAAGAGAGATACAAAAAGTAACAGATAGGAAAAGAGATTGGAGGAGAGAGAGAGAGAGAGAGAGACAGGGAGGGGAGAAAGAAAGAGAGAGAGAAAAAGAGAGATGGAGAAGAAGTATTTTGAACCGGAGAATCAAAGATAAGGAAAAGATAACACTAAGAGAGAGAGAGAGAGAGAGAGAGAGAGAGAGAGAGAGAGAGAGAGATTTAACCAAGAAAAAAGAGAAAAGAGAGATACAAAAAGGAACAGGTCGGAAAAGAGATTGTGGAGAGAGAGAGAGAGAGAGAGAGAGAGAGAGAGAGATGGAGAAGAAGTATTTTGAACCGGAGAATCAAAGATAAGGAAAAGATAACACTAAGATAGAGAGGGAGAGAGAGTGAGAGAGAGAGAAGAGGGGAGTCGTAGATCGGTTAATATTTATCTATCTATTTGTATGTAGGCGTGTATATATCCATCCCTCTGTCTCTATTTCTGTTTATCTGTTTTATTCTGTCCATATTTAAGAATGTAAGTATGAATGTATGTATTTATAGATAGACAGGTAGAGAAGCCCCCCCCCAAAAAAAAGAAAAAAAAAAAAAGAAAACTAGAAAGAGAATTGAAGAAACCGAGAACGGGATAAAGAGAAAAGTATGTTTTTAACAAACCCCAACGCACAAGCTGGGCATGACACAAGGTCAATTTTTAAGCGGAGTTCAACAGGTTTCAATTCAGAATTTTCCTTCTCCTAGACCAGATGCCATACCATGGTTAAAGAACCCAGTCTACCCCGCTATTTATGCAAGGCTGGAGGGAGAATATTTCAATGCATATCATTCCCAAGGTTATCTGCAAGATGTGAAATGCAAACAGCTTCGACAGAGAGAGAGAGAGAGAGAGAGAGCGAGAGAAGAAAACTAAAACACAAATCAGAGATAGAAAGGTGTTCGGAGGGAGGATGATTGAATAGGAGGGAGGGAAGAAGCAATAAAAGAAAGAAAGAAAGAAAGAAAGAAGACAGGGAAGTAGAAGGTTAGAGAGACAGACAGAAAAAAAAAGAAGAGAGAGAGATTAAATGAGAGAGGGGGGCAGAAGGGAGGAGGAGAGATAAGGTGTGTATTAATCCAATTCCTCCATCGCAATCAGGATGTGACACGAGGCCAATTCAGTGTTTTCCTTCTTCTTGACTGGTTGGCTTAAGGAGGCTAAAGAGCCCAGTCTGTCTTACTATTTACCCATAGCTAGAAACAGATGAGTTCATGCCTTTTCGAATGGTATTGACGTGAAGTGAAATGCAAACAGCCTCGTTCAGGTTCGAACTCGGGTCTGAAGTCGATAACCATTTCACTAAGCTCGCCTCAGAAATAGGGTAAGAAGATGAACGAAGGTGATGGATAAAAAGACAAAAGTTACTAGGAGAGAGAGAAGAAGAAGCAAAAATACTGAAGGACAAAGAGCGAGGGGAGGCAGAGGGAGGAGAATAGAAGAAAAGGCGGAGTAAGAGAGAGAGAGAGAGAAGGATGAAGAGGTAAGGAAAGAGAGAGTTCTGCATTGAGGAATGGAAAGCAGATGTCAGTAAGCGAACACTTAAAATAAAACTAAAGAAGCTTCGAAAGTTTGATTGAAAAATTTAATTCCCTTTCAGATACACAAATACAATATCATGGAATTGAATTGTCAAACAACATGAAAGACTCAAGGAAATTATCAAATACGTTTAAAAACTTCTTTTTTTTTTTGGCTTTAAATCGAGCGTAGATAAAGTACACAAGAGCATTTAATGTTTTTCATTTGCGAAGGCCATTAAAATGAACATCAAATTCATATTTATTGCAGTTAAAATGTCATTTTGACGCTATCAGCATTTGAAGCCGAATGGAAAATGGGGGTCATATAATGGTTTGAAGAAATTTTCGGTAAAATAAAATTACGAAAACAAGATGAGGACTTAGGCAGACCAATTATTATTAAACTCGATTTATTATGCATAGATAGTGATGTTCTCAACTGGGGAGCCCAGAGGGTCCATATAAGTTTCTTTTTTTTTTTTTTTGGTCCACGCAAGTAAAATAGTGAACTGAGGGTCCACGATAGTATTTTGGGGGTCAATGGAAAAAATATTACTTGAGACGTATTCCTTGAAAAATGATATGTAAATTTGGTTTCATTATCTCTCTCATTCATTGATCAGGTTTGTTTGTAGGGTTGCTACGCATGTAACGTATCGTGGGTAGAAATGACTTATTAAATTACTTAGTTTATCTACATTAAGGCTTGTAAATTGTAAGTATTTGATAAGTAAAGTTGGCGACCGTAGTTGAGGGCGTCCCGAAGGCTCCCTTTTCAATAGCTACGACACCGAGGTGCTATTCCTTTCTATGGATTGCTCCACTTTACCTTTGATATGTACCTTTTATTGCTGGGTGTTGAGCTAGGGGGTATCAAGTACCATTTTTAAAGTCTTTGGTATAACGTGACCTGGAATTGAACATAGGTCTCCCGGACCATTGGCGAACACTCTACCTACAAGACCAATAGTATTAGATAAGAATACTTAAAACCAAAAAGTCATGAAGAAATCATTTATTTTAAGAATGATTATTCAAAGCCATATAAAGGCTTGTAAATTATCAGAATTAGATAGGAATTGATAATTGAAGGTTTATAATTGCCTGGAAATAATCAAATAATTACTTTAAACCATATAACTGTGTGCAAATTGTATTAGGAATACTTACTTGAGACAAATTTTTTAACAAATGGTTGTAACGGTAAATTGCAGCATACAAGTCAATCTGGTATATAAGTCTATTTTAAAAATTTTAGTTAAAAATTCTACCTTAAACCTATACTTGCTATATAGGTAAACCCCTAAACGTACAAAAAGCTACTGCAAGAAGAAATCTTACAAGTAGTTTATATGAGGATAGGCTATGATAATCTGTAGCAAAAACATGGGGAAACATAATAATATCTCAATAAATTCATTACTCCAATAGGGAACGGTGTACGTAATTTTCCTCTGAAATCGAAATTACATCACTCATATATGAAACATGCAAATCTCATATTCATATGAATTCCCGACAAATTGCGCTATCAGATAAATAACAAACTGTAGTTGTCTGACCAACCGACTGAATGCTGTGACGTTCCGGTTAGTGTTTACAGTCAGTGCATTAGCTGTTGGAAACAGTGTGTGATATAGCACTAACATAATACTTAATTTGTATTACAGTTTTATTATTCTTTATTAATGTCTGTGTTAGTTTGTTGAATATGTTCACGAAACATGAGTTTAAGTTGGAAATGTAGCTGTCAGCATGAGTTACGGTAAGTAGTTTATATGAATTCTTAGGAGGTACTATTTACCAACCCCTCCGCTCGGGCAGGATATGACACAAGGTCAATTTTTAAGCGGAGTTTAACAGGTTTGAATTCAGAGTTTTCCTTCTCCTAGACTAGTTGCCTCACCAAGGCTGAAGAACCTAGTCCGTCCTACTATTTACCCATAGCTGGAGGGAGAATAAGGGGGTTCATACCTTTCCCAAGGGTAGTTGCCCGAAAGTGAACGTAATAGCGCGACTGGAGTACGAACTCGCGTACTACGATTCCGCAGTGCATCGCTTTAACCATTACACCACGAGGACACCCCTACTATTTACCAACCCCTCCACTCGGGCAGGATATAACACAAGGTCAATTTTTAAGCGGAGTTTAACAGGTTTGAATTCAGAGTTTTCCTTCTCCTAGACTAGTTGCCTCACCAAGGCTGAAGAACCTAGTCCGTCCTACTATTTACCCATAGCTGGAGGGAGAATAATTGGATTCATACCTTTCCCAAGGGTATTAGTGCAATGTGAAATGCAATCAGTCTCGTCCAGGATTTGAACTCGTATCACCGTGTTCATTTCCTACGGTGATAACGACTACACCACGGGCACCTCCATGAATTCTTAGGAGGTACTGTTTCTCTGGTTGACCTTTCTGTGGTAAAGCTTTACATTTTAGCTCTAGTTTTGTTGAGATTTTTTACATCCTTAAAAAGTCGACTTGTATTCTTCAATTTACGGCATTAAATATGAATTGTTATTTGAAAGTATATAATCTTTCTCATCCACTTGTTTCGTAACCTATTTTGGTTGTGGTGGTGCTACTCATATAGCGTGTCTTGAGTAGAAATAGCCTGGCGCAGCCAATCCCTTCCCAGTTCTATAACCGGTTTGGATTTAAAGTTTTCTTTCCCTAAGGCCAGTTGTTATCACATGGTTAAAGAAAAGTCTACCTTACTATATATCCATTTCTGGAGGGAGAATAATTGGGCTCATACCTTTCTTAAGTGTATTAGCACTGCGTGAAATGCAAACAGCTTCGATCAGGATTACTAAAGCGATAACCGTGATGCCATGAGCGCGACTTACTCATGATAAATTTTCTGCGTTGTAGAGCACTTCTTTTGAAGTTAATGTTGATATAGATATATAATTTTTTTGAGAATCTTATTGAATAACATAGCGATGAAATATTTTAAGCAAGATTTCATCATCATGTCGTGCCGCTAGCACGGATATCCCTGACCCTCTCTCGCCACTTCTTCCTATCATTCATCGCTTTTGGCAGGTCTTCATCCCGTATCCTCACATAGCTGCTGTATATATACTCGAGCTGGTCGTCCTGCTTTTGCTTGGCCATATGCGGGGATCCATAGGAGTACATCACTGATGAGTTCGTCCTTGCTTCTCCAGCAGTGTCCTGCGTGTCTGGCTCGTCTAACTTGTATAGTTTTCGTGATGGGAGGCAAGTGGCCGTACAGCTGGTGACTTGTGGGGTGTTGCCGCCAGGACTTGTTCAATATTGCTCGCAACATTCTTGTGAGTAATTGCCGTCTAGCTTCTTCTCCAGCCGTTTAGTTAGCGTCCAAGTAGTGCATCCATATAGCAATATCTATACGACCGCTGCCTGGAAGAAACTGCGCTTCATTTTGGAAAAGTAATGACACTGTTGAAATATATCATTAATAGAACGATTTATTTCGTTAAAGAAGGAAATATTTTGAAACTTTCACGTAAAAATAAGCACAGATCATTATTTCTCGATGACTACACAAACCAGCACGTCGCAACTGATTTAGAACCTCATTTCGTATTTTCAGCAGGAATAGCGTTAACTGTTATATTCCGTATCATAACGACACAATAATAAAGACGCACGCAGGAAGACTTCTTTAACAAAATATTTACCTCTCACTTAATTTGTAAGGGTTCGAAAAGGTTACTCAAGGTTTGCGTGTGAGAAGGAGTTGGAGACCGAACAGAACTGAAATATTTGACCCCGACTCTTATGACCGTCAACGTTGTGTCTTTCTCGTTCTCCTGGTGCTCAACCGGAGGCCCAGAGACCCACTCTGCTGGGTGATCTGCTACATCTTATCAGTAACTTCTCTGCACCCCAACTCAATCGGGCCTCAAGGCCCCTTCGGCCTGATGTGGCTTTCCCTACCACTTCTCGTCTATAACTCCGTCTCCAGCTCTAACTGCAACTGTCACTTGACTTCTGTCTTGACTGAGTTATATAATAGTTTAACGTCCACTCGATCGCCCACTCGATCTTTGGAATGGCATGATTGATCGTCATCCAGCGGAAATAACTGTCATGCAGCTCACAGGTCACTCTCTTCCGGTGCATCAGTCTATGAGTGTATCATGGGCTTTACCTTGTCCCATTTCATCAGCCAAATCCACCCACGCGATCTCTTTCGATTACTGGCCGTTGGAATGTGTCACTTCCTTCCGGTGCATCACTTTGTAATGGCATGTTTGTTCGAGCCGAAGGTCAAAATACAACATAACAACCTAGTGTCCAGATGTTGTCATTTGGTCTGTTGAATTAAAAAAAAAATCGTTATTGAGTTAACGGTCCCTTTTGAAAAAAAATTCGACTGGGCACATTTGCGTAAGTTGGAAAAATATAAGGATCTGCGAGAACAATGTGTCAGAAATGGCAGGGTAACTAATGTATTTCCTACCGAAGTCGGATGCTGAGGTTTTATTACAAACTCAACCTCCGTATTGTCGACTAAACTTGAACTTTCTCAATCAGACAAGAGGAAATACATAAAAAAAGATCCAAAATAAGGCTCTAACTGCATCAATGTGGATATGGCAATCCCATTGAATGATGTCAATCTCGCAAAGTCTGGTGGTATAGTGATTTACTGCAGGGGCGCTCTGGGTTAGTGCTAATAATGGTTCGGCCTCGAAACTATGAATGAACCAAGAGTCATCATCTGATATAGGCTTTGTTGGAAGCAATGCTGCTGTATAAACATCAGTCATTGTATAATACCTATTCACTACTCAAAGAGAAAGCGCAGTTGTAGGTTATTGCTTTTCCCTTCATCTTACCTTGTTGAATCTGGTTATAGCCATGTCTCTAAATAAAGGAAATCTTGTGAAAGACTGGAGATTGTATAAAAAGGTAATCTTTGGTTATCATCGACAATGTTAGAGTCAAATATTACAAAACTAGCAGATGAGCATCAACTATAAAGGTTCCTATTGAATAAAATAGTACTAAAATACTATTTTCATTTTTAATAAATGTCCTTGTATTTATGACTAATTTTCCAAGTGAACTTCATTTTTCAAAGAATTTAGTTGTTAAAGTTTATGTGTAATAAATTAGTTATACTTCTATAATAATACTTTAACAATATTTTAATACAATTTATAATATTTAGTTATAAAAATTTAAATTAATTTTTTAAACATCGACCGGATATGGGAAAATAAGAAATCAAAGGGGGCCATAAGTAAAAAAAGGTTGGGAACAACTTTTCATGAAAATTATTGTTTAGTCCTGAAGTAAATGCTTCCATGCTGATATTTTTCCGTAATGATGTAGCAGGGAATAATATCTTAAAATGTCCTAAATTCTCCCACCTGTGCTTTTTCAAAATGGCGTCTAGACAGCCACTAAATCCTTTAAAATGCTCATTATTCCTATATTATCAATTGCAGCTGAGATTTCCCGACAGTTTTTGGGTGTCCTCGTGGTGTAAAAGGGTGTCCTCGTGGTGTAATGGGTGTCCTCGTGGTGTAATGGTTAAAGTGATGCACTGCGGAATCGTAATACGCGAGTTCGTACTCCAGTCGCGCTATTACGTTCACTTTCGGGCAAATACCCTTGGGAAAGGTATGAACCCCCTTATTCTCCCTCCAGCTATGGGTAAATAGTAGGACGGACTAGGTTCTTCAGCCTTGGTGAGGCAACTAGTCTGGGAGAAGGAAAACTCTGAATTCAAACCTGTTAAACTCAGCTTAAAAATTGACCTTGTGTCATATCCTGCCCGAGCGGAGGGGTTGGTAAATAGTACCATCATCATCGTCACGTCGCGCCATCAGCACTGATAGCCAGCCACCCTTCTTTATCGTCCATTGCTTCTAGCAGGTCTTCAAGGCAACAACCTGTATCGGCACAGAGCTGTTGTATGTATGTTCTAGCTGGTCGCTCTGCCTTTGTTCTTCCATGTGAAGGGGTCCACAGGAGACGTCCCTTATGACTTCATCCCTAACTTCTTCAGCAGTGTTGCGCATGTTTGGTTCGTCTAACTTGGATAGTTTTCGTGATGGGTGGTAAGTGGTCGTACAGATGCTGCTTTGTTGGGTGCTGGCTCCAGGACTTGTTCAATATTGCTGGCAGCATTCTTGTGTAGTTGCCGTCAAGTTTTTTCTCCATACGTTTAGTTAGCATCTAAGTAGTGCATCCATATTGCAGTATAAACACGACCGCTGCTTGGAAAAAAACTGCGTTTCATTTCATCGGTCAGGTTTTTGTAGTTGTAGATGTGATACTATTTACCAACCCCTCCGCTCGGGCAGGATATGACACAAGGTCAATTTTTAAGCGGAGTTTAACAGGTTTGAATTCAAAGTTTTCCTTCTCCTAGACTAGTTGCCTAACCAAGGCTGAAGAACCTAGTCTGTCCTACTATTTACCCATAACTGGAGGGAGAATAATTGGATTCATACCTTTCCCAAGGGTATTAGTGCTATGTGAAATGCAATCAGTCTCGTCCAGGATTTGAACTCGTGTCGCCGTGTCCATTTCCTATGACGATAACGACTACACCACGGTAGTTGTAGATGTGATTGATGACAAAAGTTGATTACATTTCGACGACTGGAAAGTTTGGTATTTCAAGATGACGTCCAAGATTACTGACACCCAAATGCTTTAAAATGCGCATTAACTGTTCATTATTTTTCCTTCGCTGGCCTTAAGCAGAGAAATGTATAAAATCTAATGTGCTTATTTACTTAAAAAAATTCAACTATAGTCTGACCAGTGGTGAATATCTATTGTTAAGACGGCGTCCAATACATATTTCTATCTTTTTATGAACTAGTTTTAATACTTTCAAAAATGCAGACAAGTAGATTTATTCAAAATAGTTCTCATTTATCATCATCATCATGTCGTGCTGGTAGCACGGATATCCCTGACCCTCTCTCGCCACTTTTCCCTATCGTTCATCGCCTCAGGCAGGTCTTCAGGAAAACATCCTGTATCCTCACATAGTTGCTGAATGTATGTTCGTGCTGGTCGTCCTGCTTTTGCACGGCCATATGTGGGGGTCCATAAGAGTACATCACTTATGAGCTCGTCCCTGCTTCTCCAGCAGTGTCCTGCATGTCTGGTTCGTCTAACTTGAATAGTTTTCGTGATAGGCGGCAGGTGGCCGCACAGTTGGTGTCTTGTGGGGTGTTGCCGCGAGGACTTGCTCAATATTGCTCGCAGCATTCTTGTGTAATTGTCGTCTAGCTTCTTCTCCAGCCGTTTTGTTAGAGTCCAAGTAGTGCATCCATTTAGCAGTATCGATGCGACCGCCGCCTGGAAGAAACTGCGTTTCATTTTATCGGTTAGGTCTGATTTCCATATAATCGATAGCCTTTTGATAGCTGTCCATGCTTTCGTTAACAACGTGTCGATGTCCTTTTCGGTTGATGCGACGCTGCTTCCTAAGTAAGTGAATTTGTCAACTAGTTTAAGAGGGGTTCCTTCTAGAGTGGAGATGTCCCCCGTTTGATTATAGCACATATATTCAGTTTTGTGTGCATTGACATAGAGGCCTATGCCTGCGGCTGCTCGTTCCAAACTATACAGTAGTGTTTCGGCTTGGTTGGGTGTATTTGCCTGTATCGCTATGTCATCGGCGTAGTCGGCGTCGGTAATTGTTTTTGCGGGGTACCTTCTTCTTCTTTTCTTTGTCAGCCGTTCTCTCTGATTTTGTCAATCGATGTTGTAAGTACGTAGTCTAGACAAATGATAAAGAGGTATGGAGCTAGCGTGTCCCCTTGTAGTACCCCTGCTACAATGTCGAAGTATTCTGTCTCCATCTGGTGATCGTACTTTTCCTTTGGTGTTTCTATAGAGAATCGTTATTGCTGCTACGGTTTCTTTAGGTAGGTCGTATGCTAGTAGGATTTGTTCCATTCTCATTTATACTAATGAGTTTCAAGTTTATTCATTATTTTATTATTATTTTTTTTTGTTAAAATGGCCCTCGGATGGCGTAAAATGGCGACCATATCCTTAGAAAGGATATTTTAGGATTATAGTAAGAATTTTAAAAAATACTACTAGTAATAATCAAACATAACGAGTGGAAAGGTTCGATTTTTAAAATGGCGTCTAAGATAGTCGGTTGCCCAGTCAGCTGAGGCTGTAGAATACACCGACAGTACCTCAGCAGAGGGGTAAGTACCCTCCCCCGAATGAGCGTCCTAGATATGACACTAAACAGTCTGATGGCGAGGTTCCAGTGATGCTGGGGCTTTGGGGGAAAGCGGAGCACTGTTATATGATTGCGGAAGGATTTTTTTAGATTATCATTTTTCGTTTTATATACCTTATCTTTCGGCTTAGTGCATGGGTTAGTTAGGTGCGCACATTGAGTGCAGGTGTTCACGCGCGCGCGGGGAGAATGTGACAATCACAGATGCCACAATAAAACCCCCAGATAGGAAATGGGACTGGGGATGTGAATGACGTCATGCCCGGAAGCGATGGGCTGGGATTCTTAGTGATTTTGAATAAAAGCAGTGAGTTGAGATTTGGACGTAGACGAAGCGGGTTGATTTTTCGGACTTGGGCGAGGCCAGCCAGTTTGTGGACTGTGGGGTACGCGTGCGCGTTGGTTGGGTCAGTGAGTTGAGAGCTGACGATGGACGAACAGTCAGCATAGTAAAAATTGTGTGTCGAAAACCTAAACTTAAAGAAGGTAATAAACGTTTCGTACCTGTACCAAGAGAGTCGTCAGTGTTTCGTGTTTTTCGGATTCTATGATTATGAACATTATGAACGTTTTTACATATCCGTATATTTCACGTATTAATATATGGGTATGTTACAGCACCCCTTCATTGCCATTGCTCCCGTGGTAGAACCTGATAGGGCCCTATCGATGGGTTAAACAGAACTAAACTGCATACTTGTGCATAACTGAATTGTTTTACTAAATTGAATAGATTGAAATAGAAAGGTTTTTGACAATTAAATCGTCCTTACATTTAAATTTGAAGTTACAGAGATGCTTCGACCATTAAAAAACTCGCTGGAATGAACGTGACCAATTAGGAAAATGTTCTATTCTTTGTTCATTTAAACTGCATGCTCATGCTAAACTGAATTGTTTGAAATGGAACTGTTTTTGACTTTGAAACTGTACTTACACTAAACTGAATAGTTTAATATAGAACTGTTTTGACATTTAACAGTGTAAACAAAATCTGTACTTATACTAAACTTAATTAGCTGAATTAGAACGATTGAACGAAGCTGAATAGCTTGAAATAGAAATGTTGTTGACAATTAAACTGTGTACTGATGCTAAACGGAATTTTTTTAAATAGAACTGACTATTTGCATAAAATGGATTTGGCATTAAATAACCCACAAAGGTTAATATGCAATGAAATCCAACCAACCAACCAACCAACCAGGATAGTCGATAGCCAAATTCTTAGAAATGTTAATTACTTGTAAACAGGGTTTAAGAACAGCAGTTTGTGCTATCAAATGTGCTGAATAACACAATAAAATTGCTTTGCTAAAAAAAATTTATTGAATTTGTGAAACTCGTGAGAAACCTCATTTTTCCTTAAAATGTTTCAGGACACCGCTCGATAAGACATCCCGGCGGATACCATTGAAAATTCATCTCAAGGATAAGATTTGAAAGGTCGAAAAAACATACGATGGTTTAGCTTGGCACGGTTTAAAAAAAGGAATTTTACTGACACAACTGATCACCTGAAAGCAATGATGTCCAGACATGTCTAGACGTGCTGACAAATTTCAGGCAGATCAGTGACAATTCGGTTAAACGTTATGAAGCCAGTTTTCATATTTTTCATGTCAATGTTATGGGTGAAACACTGTATTGTGAAAGTGAAACACTTTATATTCTCCCGAGCCAGTTCCGTGCGAATCTTTCTCGTTTGATTCACTGAAAATTCATCTTTGGGGTAAAATCTGAGGGTATTGCAGTTTCTCATCATATTGAAGTTACAGAGATGCTTCGACTGTTGAAAAACTTGCTGGAATGAACGAGACCAATTTGGAAGATGTTTTATCCTTTGTTCATTTTCCTCTTGGTAAATACAGGTTCAGTCCCGATACCTTTTGAGAAAACCTCGTATTTTACAGAAAATGAAAGTTTTATTCATTATTCATTTCTGTTTGAGAAAATACAGCTTCAGTCTTGATACTTTTTGATTGTTTTTATGACATATTCAATGCCGAATCCTTTTAATACATATATATTAGATATGTTATTTCTAAACACATTTTGTAGTTAACATTTTTAAATGAGTCTAAACTCATTTTTTCACGCAGTTAAATGATTTCACTCATTTCCATCCAGTATAAATAATTCTAGATTTTCCTTTTTAAGAAGAGGAATAATATTGTGAATTGAATTATTATGACCTCGTCATAGTAATTGCGCGGCCAGTTGACCTAAATGTGTCTCGCAAGTTACATCCGCATTCTTTTATAGAAGACATGGTCACCTCCAGGGCCACGTCTTCCAAAGAGGATAAGTAAATTTGGCATCACTTGTTTGCGATATGAACTAGTGGCTCAGTTGTAAAGTTTTGGTACTGCAATCTGTGGTCGCTGGTTCCATCTCCTGTGGTGGAAATCACGGTATACACAGCTGATGAGACCTAATAAGGTCGAAACTGCTGTTCAGTGTTTCCGTATGTCGTGCGTAAGTGTTCGCCGGATTTTCTGGTGATGGTAATTCAATTCACAACAAATAATTCTATTTACGATAAATCATTTGTTTGCTCACACTTTGATGTTTTCAAGTATTGCTATATATCACTGATAATTCAATTAAACATCAGTCACTGTACACACACGGTTAGATGATCAAACAGTTCTATTTCAAACAATTCAGTTGAGCATAAGCAAGCAGTTTAAATGTCAAACAGTTCTATTTGACCCATAGATAAGACTTCACCAGGTGCTACCACTCTGGGTCAGAGGGGAATTGGGAGCGATTGGGTACTCCGAATTTCCCAAAGCTCAAGCATTACTGGAGCCTCACCATCAGATGGTTTAGGGTCATATCCCGGACACTCGTTGGGAGAGTATTACCCCTCTGCAGAGATGCATTCAATGTATTCTACAGTCCCAGTCGAATAGGCCAGATACTTTGAGAAAAGCTCGTATTATACTGAAAATGAACGTTATATTCTTTGTTCATTTCTGTCCTGGTAAAAACAGTTTCAGTACTTTTACAACATAGCTCATATTTGGAAGCAAATGAACGTTTCGTTCATCGTTCATTTCTCTCTTGGTAAATACAACTTTAATGTCGATACTTTTTGAACTTATTTTGAACATTGTAATTTATTGCTTAAACTCTTGCTGAGCTAAAGTCAAGGTAAAACTTAACATGAGACTTTTCAAACATTTTCAGTTAGATGAAATAAAAAAGAAAAAAAAAGTAGATAAAAACTTAGGCTGATTCTTTAAAAAAAAATTTTTTTTAAAGATTAGGACTTTTTATGGTGCCAGGCATTTCAACGAGGAATTTGTTTAAGAGAAAATGTCTTTATCAAACAAAGCCAACGCAGACGATATTAACGGGTTTGTCACGTGATCACAATCAAGTATTTGTCTGCTGACTTTCATGGTTGTTCAAGTTGAACATATTCAACAGACCTAAAACCCCGCTCCACACAACAAACAAACAAACAAACAAAACAAACAAACAAACAAACAAACAAACAAACAAAACAAACACCGTATGTGTCTCTTCTGCCTATTTTAACAAAATATAAAAAAGTCGATATTTGCAAGAATTATAGGACATATAAAAACATCTTATTCGTAACACACACACACACACACACACACACACACACACACACACACACACACACACACACACACACAAAGACACACGTGCGCACAGAGACACACACACTTATAGACACTCAAATACATACAAACATATGCACACGCACAAATATGCGCGCACACACACACACAAATGCCCACACATATACACACACAAACATACGCACACAGACACACACACAAAGAGACACATACACGCAAACACAAAGACACACATATCGACATACACAAAGAAACACATACAAACACACACAGATACACACACATACAGACACTCATATACACACATACACACACGCAGACACACACAAACATACGTATGCAGACACATACACATACAGACACACACATACAAAAAGACACAGAGATACACACATAAACATACAGACATACACATACACACACTAAAATACACACACATACACACACGCATACACACACATGCACATATGTAGACACATGCATTCACTCAAGTGGACACACATACAAAAACAAGCATACGTTCACATGCACATACATACAGACACACACATACAAAAGACACAGAAACACACACATATATATACAGATACACACACACACACACACAAACATATACACACATACACACATGCAGACACACACATACACACACAAACATACACACATATACACACGCAGACACATACATACACGTTCACAATCTCTCTGACAGATTTTCTTGATTCTCTCTCGTCCCTATCGTCCATCGCTCATATATATTAGAGAAAAATGGACATAAATAAGAAATAAAAAAAGCAAAACAAAATAAAACCCCCTACCCCCCCAAAAAACCCCATGAAAAACAAAAAAACAAAACAATGTATCCTAACAATGTTACTCACACACACACACACACACACACACATATATATAAGGATAATATACCACTTTTTAAAAAAAAAACCATCTTCAGGGCGATGTTATGCGGTGGTGTCTCAAACAAAAAAAATGAGGAAATTTTTTTTCGTTTTGTTTCAAAATGTATGTAACTTAATTAGCGTTCGAATTTTTAATTTTTTAAATTTTATTCTATTTGTTAATTTATTTGTTTATTTATTTATTCAGGAATGATAATATCACCCTAATGATAATAAAATCTCAAAAAATAATAACATTGCCCTGAAGAGGGTTAAAAAATCCAGAATTGTTTAACACCGGCATATTATCGATGTATAAATTAATCCATCTTTTGTAAATATTGTTTTTCATATTTTCACACACACACGTGCGCGCGCGCACACACACACACACACACACACACACACACATATATATATATATATATATATATACAAGCTTTTGAGGAGTTTTTGAAAAATGTTGACAAAGCAATTCGAATGTCATAGTCAGTACGTAAAAGTTTAAATAAACCTTATCATTTCAAAATGGTGATTCTGTAGAACTTAAAAGAGAATCATAACTATTTCAGCTTAAACACTACAATAGCTATGAGAAATTTTAAAGAAATGGCTGTAACGAGTATACGTACACAGGATATTAGGAATAAATGTAAATCATGTTAGAGATAGCCATTAGTTAAACGATCTTAGTCTGTTTAGAAAATCTCACCTGCCAAGTAGGAGGAACTACTACAAGAACGCAAAATTAGAAGGGACTGACCAGTAGAATGAAATAATTTGTAATTTGATTTCCACCTTATTCTTATTTTTATTTTTATTTTTTTATAGTTTATTTTATAATTTTATCTTTATATTCTGATTTTTCTTTTTTCTTTTTCTTTTTTAATTACCTTAATTTATCTTCTGAATACGAACTGTAACTCCACATTCGTTACTATGCGACAGGAGGGAAGCATGTAAAGAGTCATCTGACCCGACGGAGAGTATAGCAATAATATTCTCCGCCGAAATAAATTTATTATGACGACTTAACCGAGTTTGAGTCTCCATTAAATTGTACTTTATATATATATATATATACTCGTTATAGCTATTTCCAAAAATAACAAATAAGAAACTTTACCAATCCTATGTAATCTTTTTTTTCTTTTTTACTTATGTGGAGGTTTTCTTTTTTTTCTATCGTTGCACTGTATTGCTTGCTTTTGTCACGGTGTTGTCTGACGAGACATAACCCCCCACCAAAAGGATCTTCTTTCAGAACTTCTGATGTATGGTCTGTTTAAAACTTTTCTAAAATTTTGCTCGTACCAGAGAATATATATATATATAGCGCCTTCCCCTACTCCTTGGTGTAGTAGCTATCGAAAAGGGAGCCTTTATATATAAGTAAAGCTGGTGACCGTAGTCGAGGGTGACTCAAAGTCTTCCTTTTCAATAGCTACTACACCAAGTTGTGCTCCTTTCCCTGGATTGCTCCACTTACCCTAGATCAGTACCTCATAATGCTGAGTGTTAAGCAAGGAGGTATGAAGTATAATTTTTTGAGTCTTTGGCATGACTCAACCTGAGATCGAACCTCGGTCTTCCGGTCCATTGGAGAGCACTCTACCGAACTGCCCAATGGCCGCTATATTGTTTATTGCTTATTTGATTTAATGTCATATCACCCTTTGATGGTTATCTAAGGCTAAATCCTGTTCACACACACACGCACACACACGCACATTATTTTTAAGGGAATTGTTTGTTGGCAAATTCATTTTAAAACGAGATAGAATCCTTTTGTTTGCACACAGCTAAATGGTTTCAATCATTGTTATTTATTGTTTTCACACAGTTAAATGTTTCAATTATTGCTATCTAACGCTAATAATTCTTTTTGATATTAAAAATAATCCCAAGTATAAGATTGAACAGATTTATTCGATCTATAGATGGGACCCGAACAGCTACTGCTACACCCGGGAGTAAAAGAGGGAGTATTTCAAATTCTCTAAAGCTCTGGAATAGGGGCCTCACCATTAGATAGTTTAGAGTTATATCCAGTTGTTACATAGCCAGATATATGACCAAGATATGGATGTGTGTGAAACGTATATAGAATGTTCATAACTCATATATATATAACATAGGAATCCCGAAACACGAAAACACTTACGACTTCTTAGTTCAGGTACGAAACATTTTATTACCTTTGAGTTAAAAGGTTTTTCGACATAAGGAAGAGAGAGGCACAATCTTTCTATGACGACTTTTCCACCTGTCCCCCCACACCACGCGCGACACCCGCCTTAAGGCCTCGGTGAGTTCCGAAAGTCAACCGTCTTCTTCGGTTAGCCCAGTGGGTAGAGTGTTCGCCAATAGTCCGGGAGTCATGGGTTCAATCCCAGGTCGAATCATACCAAAGACTACTTGATACCTCCTTGCTTAACACTCAGCAATTTAAGGTACATATCAAGGGTAAAGTGGAGCAATCCAGAGAAAGGAGTAGCGCCTTCCCCTACACCTCAGTGTAGTAGCTATTGAAAAGGGAGCCTTCAGGTCGCCCTTGACTAACTTTACTTTTACTTATGGTTTTATAGGAGTTTCAAAATTATGATACTATGATTCTAGATGTTTTCAACATTTTATCCAACCTCTGTATATATATATATATATATATATTTGGAGAGATTAGATTTATAATATATAGAAAAACAAAGATATTCAATCGAAACAAAATGTACACGTGTTCAATTTAAACAAAAAACAAAACAAAAACAAACAAACAAAAACAACCAAACAAAAAAAAAATCGAAGACAAATACAAAAGAAAAAACAAAAAAAGCCCGAAAAACTTACTCGATAAAACTCTACGCTATGGCGTCAGATGTGGCTGTGCACAAGGATTAAGTTGTTCAGACCCATCTTGGTAGACTTAAACGAGTCCTTTCAGTATTTGAAATTGTAATTTTGAGGCTCTGTCCCGTCACCAAAGATCTTGGTGCCCAGCTGTGCATCTGAAAACAAAAGGTAAATCACAAAAATCTCTGCGAGAGACTGTCAAACACGAGACTTGGGGATGTAAAATCGGGTCAGCCACCTAGTTACCCGGAGAGCTGTGAAAGGATGGATATTTACTTGATCGACTGGAAAATACCACTTTTCCTGTTTTCCGGAAAGAAATTCGTAACATCAGCAATCAAGTGAGTGGGATTCCTCTTTATCCACGTGTCTGATTTTTCCTTTTCTGATACGGACGTCGTCTATTAGTCTATGTTTTTGACAACTTTCTCCGCGACGCCTGTAATACCCAGGGATTCTGAGTTAAAAGCAGATCACCTAATCCAAGTCAGATTACAAAACCTAGTGATAATAAAAAAAAAAGATAAGATAAAAAAATGAAAAAAGAACCTGCCGCGTTGTGGACTTTGCCGTTCCGGCGGGCCAAAGAATGGAAATAAAAGAAAGCAGAATGAGTTATAAGTACTTAGACAGTGCTCAGTTATGTTTTTACCCAACCCCTCCGCACGAGCAGGCTGTGACACAAGGTCAATTTTTAAGCGGATTTTAACTGGTTTGAATTCCGAGATTTCCTTCTTGACCGGCTGCCATACTAAGGTTAAAGAGTCAGTCTGACCCACTATAGAGGGAATAGTCTGATTTATACATTTTTCAAGGGTATTAGAACTATGTGAAATGCAAACAGCCTCGTCCAGGATTTGAACTCGGGTTGCCGGGTCCATTTTCAGTGACGATAATCATTGCAACAGGAACGCCTCCAATTAACAATAGGTTTGTCTATTTATAGGGAATAAGCTGGGCCGAATTTTTTTTTATTTGTGATGAATGATAGACGAATTAAGGTGACAATTATACCAATTGTGATTGGTGCATTTGGCACGGTAACCAAAGGATTATAAAAGGGCCTGGAAGATTTAGAAGTTGGCGACCGAATGGAGACCATCCAAACAACAACATTATTGAAAACGGCCAGAATACTGAGAAGAGTCCTGGAGACTTGAGGAGACCTGCTATCACCCAAACTCTAGTGATGTAAAAAACTCTAATGAGTAATAAATAATAATAATAATATTTTCCACAAATTAATTTGCATCGCAATAGCCCTCTAAACAAATAAAATAAAATAAAATAACTTGTCCAATGCTTCAAGCAAATTATAAATACTTTTATTCTCTATTTAATAATTATAGCCTGAAGTTACTATTCTTAATTTAAGATAGTTTACCCCCATATTGTATCAAGTATTCCTATCTAATACTAATAATTTTCAGACCGATCTATTTTGCCCATCAATTTGACAGTAACAGGTGCTAAAACTCCTGGTGAAAGTGTATCTGGGAGTAATGGCAATGCAGGAGTACTCTACACTTTCTATAGTTCTAAAACTGTAGCCTCACCATCAGATACGTAGAGTACTATGCCTTTTGAATTTGCAACTCAGGATTTAAGATAAAAATTCTTCCTTTCGAACAGCCGCAGAAGATATTAACAGCCGAATCACGAGATGGCAATCAGGCATTCGTTCATTTCTCTTTTTTTTTTTTTCGTAGCTCCAGTTAAAAGAAATTCAACCAGGCCAACACACACACACACACACACACACACACACACACACACACACACACACACACACACACACACACACATATACATATATATATATATATATATATATAAACGAATATGTTTAGATTGTTTTATAAAAAAAAAAAATAAAACTAGACAATAGATAAAGTGTCGATATACCGAATCCCTATCCGTTTCCAGGACGAGAATGAGCTTACTTCAAGCACATTTTTGCCGTTTACAAATTTTATCAAATAACGAAACTAGTTTTCCTACCAACCCCGACATTGTACTTCTCACTCGACTGCTCACGAGGTTTTTTTTATACGTCCAGTCCGCATTTGGAGCGCAGAGATATGGGCCTATAAATCAAATTTAGTGGTAGCCAACACGAGCGGTCCGACTTGAACTGTGCTCAGAAGAAACGTAAACAACAAAAAGGCGCCACTAGTCATTGATTAGAGACGCTAGTGGCCGCCATAGCGTTGAAAAACATGGCGGCAAGAGAGAAAGAATGTATACAGGCAAGCAAAGATGGCGATTTGCATTGTGAAGAGCAAAGATCTGTAAATACAGGCTCCAATATTCGATATTAATCAAGATTTTACGCTGAAAAAGGGACATCCGAATATTGTGGCAATTCAGTCGTTCGAAATTCGTAACGGACATTTGCGATATAGATTGGTTCTTCCAGCCTTTTCTGTAATCACCGGACTGTATCATTTGATAGAACACTTGGAAGAACCCATCCTGTCAGTGAAACTCGGAATACGTTGACTATATCTCCTGCAGGGGGGAAGAACCCCTCCCAAAAAGGGGTGTACTGAGTATGACTCTAAACTGCATCCGATGGAATCTGCAAGTGCAACACACTCTATATTTACCTAGCATTATCAGTGGGACTATATCCCTTGTAGAAGGATAAGACCCCCCACACCAAAGGAATGTCCTGTGTATGACATTAAACTGCGTCTTATGGTATTTGTCGGACGTCCCATCAACCCGACAAATGTGGCACAAGGCCCTTTTTTAAAGTGGGTTTAGGCGCAAGGCCGTAACCCAGACGCACCCGGCATTCCCCAAAATGCCTCGGGCCCCGTCGGCACTCCCTTAAAAAAGGACGCATCAGGGACTAGGCGATGAACCTAACCTCTCCGAGGTGAGTTAAAGCCTGGGGGACGGCCCCTTGAGGATCGAGGTATGTCCAGAGACGAGACACACCCGACCTAATCCGTGCTGTTGATACCACGGCCGACCGAAGTGTGTCCCATCAACTGGATTCTGTTGATTAAAATCAACTGTCTCATGGTGAGGCTTAATTTGTGGAGATTTGAGAAGTGTGAAATATCACTTTATGGCTATTACTCCCAGGTATATTCAGACCTGCACACAAATGATTATTATGAAATAGAATTATCAACCGTAGGAAAACTTCAAACCTAAGGATTAAGAACAGTTACTTCAAACTATATTATTGATATTGAAATTATTGGTGTTAGAAAAGATACCCCTACATCTAACTTTGATAGTTTTCGTGATGGGAGGTAGGTGGCCGTACAGTTGGTGCTTTGTGGGGTGTTGCCTCCAAGACTTGTTCAAAATTGCTCGCCTGGAGAAGCAGGGACGAGCTCATAAGTGATGTTCTCCTATGGACCTCCTCATATGGCCGAGCAAAAGTAGGACGACCAGCTCAAACCTACAACAGCAGCTCTGTGAGGATACGGGATGTAGCCCTGAGGACCTACCAGAAGCGATGAACGATAGGGAGGAGTGGCAAGAGAGGGCCAGGGATATCCGAGTTGGCGACATGACATGATGATGATGATACCCCTACGAGTGTCCAGGATAAGACACTAAACAAACTGATGTTGAGTCTTCAATTATGCTGGATCTTTGGAAAATGCGGAGTACCCCTTATTTGCTATCGCTCCTGGGTCCACTCTGACCTGGAGTAGTAGCTCCAGTTTAGCGTAAATACACAGTTTAGTTTTATTTGATCCATAGATAGTACGCTATCAGGTGCTGCCACTCCAGGCCAGAGTAGACCAGGGAGAAATGGCAATGAAGGGGTACTCCGCATTCCCCAAATCTCCACCATTACTGGAGCCTCACCATCAGATAGTTTAGTGTCCTCGTGGTGTAATGGTTAAAGCGATGAACTGCAGAATCGTAGTACGCGAGTTCGTACTCCAGTCGCACTATTACGTTCACTTTCGGGCAAATACCCTTGGGAAAGGTATGAACCCCCTTATTCTCCCTCCAGCTATGGGTAAATAGTAGGACGGACTAGGTTCTTCAGCCTTGGTGAGGCAACTAGTCTAGGAGAAGGAAAACTCTGAATTCAAACCTGTTAAACTCCGCTTAAAAATTGACCTTGTGTCATATCCTGCCCGAGCGGAGGGGTTGGTAAATAGTACCATCAGATAGTTTAGTGTTATATCCAGGACATTCTTTGGGAGAGTCTTACCCCTCTGCAGAGATGCAGTCGGTGTATTCTACAGACCCATCTGACTGGGCCATCTGATTGATAGTCAACAAAAAACAGCAAACTTACCGACTTTGCCGTTCCAGCAGATCACAGAGTAAAATTAAAGGAAGGCTGAAAGAGAGATAAGTACCTGGACTTAGCTAGGGAGCTGAAAAAACTATGGAACATGAAAGTAACGGTGATACCAATTGTAATTCGTGCACTCGGTGTAGTCACCAAAAGATTGGAAAAGGGACATCCAAACGACAGCACTGTTAAGATCAGCCATAAATACTGAGAAGAGTCCTGGAGATTTGAGGAGACTTGATGTCATTCAAACTCCAGAGAAAGACTATCAACTGATGCTAGTGTGAAAAACTTTCAAAGGATAATAATGATAATAATAATAATAATAATAATAATAATAATAACAAAGGAATATGAAAGCGAGAGCTAAAAAATACTATGGAATGTGAGGGTGACGGTGGTACTAGTTGTGATTGGTGCACTCGGAACAATCTCCAAAGGCTTGGTAAAGAGACTAGAAGACTTAGAAATCAGAGAATGGGTAGAGAACCTCCAAATTACAGCATGATTAAGATCGGCCAGAATACTGAGGAGAGTCCTGGAGACTTAAGGAGACTCACTCAGACTCCTGCTTAAGATCATTAGCTAATGCTCATTTGAAAAACTCGTAAGGAGTAACATAATGATAATTAACAAAAGTATTAATTTTTCAAGCGACACACTGGTTACGAAAAACTTAAGGGCAGAAATTGAATCTCTTCTAATAGCAGCAGAAAACAACGCCATAAGGACCAATTATAATAAAGTCAAAATTGATAATATGCAACAGAATAGCGAGTGTAGGTTATGGGGAGACAAAGAGGAAACTGATAATCGCATAATAATTGAATACAAATAGGAGGTGCCCGTGGTCTAATGGTTATCGTCGTAGGAAATGGACACGGCGACACGAGTTCAAATCCTGGACGAGACTGATTACATTTCATATAGCACTAATACCCTTGGGAAAGGTATGAATCCAATTATTCTCCCTCCAGCTATGGGTAAATAGTAGGGCAAACTTGGTTCTTCAGCCTTGGTGAGGCAACTAGACTAGGAGAAGGAAAACTCTGAATTCAAACCTGTTAAACTCCGCTTAAAAATTGACCCTGTGTCATATCCTGCCCGAGCGGAGAGGTTGGGTAAATATGATAATATCTGGCCACTAGTCTACATGATTCAGCAATTATATCCTTTGGAAAGGTATGAATCCAATTATTCTCTCCCTCCAGCTATGGGTAAATAGTAAGGCAGACTTGGTTCTTCAGCGTTGGTGAGGCAACTAGTCTAGCAGAAGGATAATTCTGAATTCAAACCTTTTAAACTCCGCTTAAAAATTGACCCTGTGTCATATCCTGCCCGAGCGGAGAGGTTGGGTAAATATGATAATATCTGGCCACTAGTCTACATGATTCAGCAATTATATCCTTTGGAAAGGTATGAATCCAATTATTCTCTCCCTCCAGCTATGGGTAAATAGTAGGGCAGACTTGGTTCTTCAGCGTTGGTGAGGCAACTAGTCTAGGAGAAGTAAAACTCTGAATTCAAACCTGTTAAACTCCGCTTAAAAATTGACCCTGTGTCATATCCTGCCCGAGCGGAGGGGCGGTAAATATGATAATTGAATACAAAAAACTTGCTCAAAAGGAGTACAAGACTAGCTCTGGTTGGGTGGGAAGGGGATCTACTTGGAATTGTGTATATGCATAAGAATCTTTCTTAGAGAATGTGATATTCTAATCTCCTAATCCCAACCAGAAGACCAGGCTTGGTGTTAATAAAAAGGAAAAAAAAAAAAAATAGGAAAAGAAAAAAGAAAATTTGCTGTGCATTGGATTTTGTCGTTCGGATAAACCACAGAATGAAAATAAAGGAAAACGAAAAGATAGAGTAATACTTGGACCTTGCTTGAGAACTAAAAAAACAACATGAGACTGAAGGTGATACCAACTGTAATTGGTGCACTTGGAACGATCCCTGAGGGCTTGAAAAAGAGACTGGAGGGATTTGAAATCTATGAAAGACTCGATGATATCCAGAGTAGAGCATTACTGAGATCGACCAGAATACCCAGCAGTGTCCTGGTGATCTGAGAAGATTTGCTGTTACTTAAACTCCTGTAAAAGACCCCCAGCTAACCCTATTGTGAAAAATTCGTAAGCAGTGAAATAAAAGGTATCTTTTATCCACGAATATCTTTTATACATGATATAAAATAAAAGGTATCTTTTATACATAAATATCTTTTATACATGATATAAAAAAGTATTTTCACAATCATTTTAAACGTGTAAACACTTCATACTCAGTTGAAATATTAATGTTTTGAGGCCCAAAGCATTGATAAAGTTCACAATCATCATCCCCGTTTAAACATCATCCCCGACAGATCTGTTTGAACCTAACAGGTACTACGACTCATGGCCAGAGTGGACCTGGAAGTAATTGCAACGAAGAAGGGATCAGTTATTCTCCACAGCTCTTGAACAGGAGACTGGATGTCATTTAGTGTTATATCTAGGATACAATACATAGGTATATATATATATATATATATATATTCGGGGGGAAGTAAAAAAAAGTAATGCTTTTTTCTTTAGTACAGGTATAATTGCCAACACAGGAACATGTATCATACATCAAAATGAAGCTGTTTCTCTGTGGATCATATCCCTACTTCTCAACAGAGTCACCGCTTCTTTCATTAGCAATGTTTTACCTTCGAATGAAAGTCTCTATCACTTCCCCATAAAATTCTGTTGACTGTTCTTTGAGCCACTGCATCACTGCAGTTTTCACTTCCTCGTCACTGGCATAATGTTTCCCTCTTCAACCAGCTTTCATGGGGCTGAAGAAATGATAGCCTGAAGACGCTAAATCTTGCCTATCGGTAATGTCCTCCTTCTTCAGAACAATGCTTGACCACACAAAAGCGTTAGGACAAGGGAGACAATCACCTTATTCGGCTGGATAACTTTACTGCATTCTCCAAACTCACTCGATCTAGCGCCTTATATATATTGTCTTGGATACAAATTGGCAGAAAAGTCAATTACACACACACACACACACATATATATATATATAAGGGTTCTGACGTCATATTTGATGCATGAAGACCCAATAGTTTATTATATGATGTAAATTATTGGACTCCCTCCACAGATGATTTGTTTAAAGTGATGAAGGTCTGTGTAGAACCAAGTAAACTTTTCGGATAAGCTGATAGCAGAAAGATAGACAGAGAGAGAGCGAGAGAGAGAGAGAGAGAGAGAGAGAGAGAGAGGGTGGTGGTAGTGGAGAGAGAGAATATAATGATTTAAATGTTCTATTCAGGCTTCTGTTTGGTTAGAGCAGCTGGTGTGTTTAACAAGACAAAGAAGACCTTATATATATATATATATATGTATATATATATATATATATACGCTCCCCCATGGAGGTTGAGCACTTTGGTGAAGGAGTTTTCGGCCGCCGCTCGCATAATGCAAAGCTCTTCGAAATAATTGAGCACTCTGGTAGCCGATTGGGTATAAAAATGTAAACAAATGGCCGCCGCTGCTGCTACATAATACCTTAAAAATTCCCTTAGCCAACGTGATACGCTTGTTGGCCGAGCGGTTTGAGACTTAGTCTAAAGTAAAGTTGGATGGGTTTCGATCCTGGCTTCGAGCATCGTACGTGTCTAGCCACACTGAAGAGTTCTGATAGAACGAAACAATCTGTTTGTGGATGACTATATATATATGGACATATCATCTGTCAGATGAATGCTTAAACAAGGGTCATAGATACCACCATGTTATATATATATATATAAGCTCTATCATTGATATTGAGCTATGTTTAATAATACCGCAAAATTTGGTCCACCATTGACTCACCAAGTGAGCAAGTGATAAGCATAAACTATTACAATATATATATATATATATATATATATATATGTATATATATATATATATATATAGTACAATTTAATGGAGACTCAAACTCGGATAAGTCGTCTTAATAAATTTATTTCGGCGGAGAATATTATTGTTATACTCTCCGTCTCGTCAGATGACTCTTTACATGCTTTCCTCCTGTCGCAAAGTAGCGAATGTGGAGTTTCAGTTCTTATTCAGAAGATAAAATAAGGTAATTAAAAATAAAATAAAAAATAAGAATCAGAAAATAAAAAATAAAATAAAATGAAAAATAAAAATTAAAAAAATAAAGATAAGGTGGAAATCAAATTACAAATTATTTCATTTATAGGCGTGAGCAGAGGGGGTTAACATGTTATATGCTTGAACGATTAAGAAACAGGAGTGGAATTAATCTACTGGTCAGTCCCTTCTAATTTTGCGTTCTTGTAGTAGTTCCTCCTACTTGACAGGTGTAATTTTCTAAATAGACTAAAATCGTTTAACTAATGGCTATCTCATACATGATTTACATTTATTCCTAATATGTGTGTTAATTAACTCAGCTGTTGCCATCCTAGATATTCCTCTTGTTTCAATTAGGACCGAGATAGTTAAACCAGATAAGGTGGAGACATTTTATATAGTCGTCAAGTGTTTTTTAAAAAAATATTTACCCTAAAAATGGTCAAGGGGAATTAACCACTCCAGACTCAGTGTCAACAATTTTGCAGTTGAATCTAGATGATTGCATTAGCGAGAAACTAACAGTCACCAAGCGCCGTTGACTCTACGCTATTCCTATTTAGATTTAAATATGCCTAATCAAATGATAACACTTAACTGTACTCGTGAAATTATTAATTTTCGTTACTTACTATATTCACTAGTTCAATTTTTTTTTGTCTAGATTATTTATTCCAATTATAAAATTATTTTATATCTCCAGATTGAAGGACTGCTTATGAACCTATAATTAATATTGAACTAAATGTGAATAATTATTTCAATACGTTAAATAATTTGATTTTTTTCTTCGATTGATTTTAATGGCATGTCAACCCATGTAGGGTTATTGGATACCTTGAGGTTAGGAAATTTCATTCATTTATATTTACATTTTCTTTGTGCAGTTGTTTTTGAAGAGGTTTTTGCATAAATAGCAAAATTGGGTAGAGGGTTCACCAGTAGCCCGAGAGACCAGGGTTCAATCCAAGGTCGAGTCGTACCAAAGACTTAAAAATGGTTCTTGATGCTTCCTTGCTTAACACTCAGCATTATAAGGTACGGATCAAGAGTAAGTGGAGCAATTCAGGGAAAGTAGTATTGCCCTCTCCTATGCCTTGGTTTAATAGCTATTGAAAAGGGAGCCTTCGAGTTGCTGTCGAATATGGTTGGTCAACTTAAATATATATATATATATATCATCATCATCATGTCGTGCCGCTAGTACGAATATCCCTGACTCTCTCTCGCCACTTTTCCCTATCGTTCATCGCCTCTGGCAGGTCTTCAGGGCTACATCCCGTATCCTCACATAGCTGCTGTATGTATGTTCGAGCTGGTCATCCTGCTTTTGCTCGGCCATATGTGGGGGTCCATAGGAGTACATCACTTATGAGCTCGTCCTTGCTTCTCCAGCAGTGTCCTGCATGTCTGGTTCATCTGACTTGGATAGTTTTCGTGATGGGAGGGTGGTGGCCGTATAGTTGGTGCCTTGTGGGGTGTTGCCACCAGAACTTGTTCAATATTGCTCGCAGCATTCTTGTGAGTAATTGCCGTCAAGCTTCTTCTCCCGCCGTTTAGTTAGCGTCCAAGTAGTGCATCCATACAGCTGTATCGATACGTACGGGCAAAAAACCTACTGGCGACATTACTATTTGTCGACTTTACCAAGGCCTTCGATTCCATTCACAGAGGGAAGATGGAACAAATCCTACTAGCATACGGCCTACCAAAAGAAACCGTAGCAGTAATAACGATTCTCTATAGAAACACCAAATTGAAAGTACGATCACCAGATGGAGACACAGAATACTTCGACATTGTAGCAGGAGTACTACAAGGGGACACACTAGCCCCATACCTCTTTATCACACACACATATATATATATATATATATAATGGACTTTCTCAACGAACTCGACTTAGAAGGGGGCAAGATTTTGGTTAAGGATATGAAGTGCTGAACTCTCAGCGTGGATGATTTGTTTATAGAGGTGAAGGTTTCTGTAGAACCAGCAAAACTTTTTGAATGAGCAGATCACAGATAGAATATAGATAGATAGAGAAAGAGAAAATGAAAGTAAGGGATGAATAGAAGGAGGTTAGTGACGTCATCAGAATTTATAGGTTTCTAGAAAGTAAGTTACTGCTCGAGCTTCTCATAAAACTATATTTGTTTATATTCCCGAGATTCAGGCGCTGGAGGCGGTCAGACCGGCAGTAGCAGTGGTAACGAATATCAGCAACAGCAGCAGCAGCAGGATCAAAAATGGCGACGAATGATACGGATGGAGAGGCGGGGTCTGGGAAGGGTGCGGCCAACTTTGGCGGGCAATAAAACAGCCATAAAGGAAGTACGGAAAAGACATTAAGTGAAAAATTTTATGAGGGATTCACAACTTGTCACGAATCGATAGAAAAATATAGGCAGCAATAAGAATCGTAAATTAAATTATGCGATTATACTAGGCACCAAGGGCTATCAAAGGTTTAATCATGTAGGTAATGTCCTATCTATCTATCTATCTATCTATCTATCTAATGCAGTTCATATCTATCGATCTATCTATCTATTTATCTATCTTAAGAATATGTTCATAACTATCCATGTAGATCTATCTATCTATCTATCTAATGCAGTTCATATCTATCTGTCTATCTATGTGAAATTCTGTTTCTGGCCATTGTTAATGAGTTTGATTCTCACCGGGTGCCCCATGAATTAAACTAATATCTATCTATCTATCTATCTATCTATCTATCTATCTATCTCATTCTGTTCATATGTATGCATGTATGTAGAAGTTAGTTTCTGGTCTTTGTTATTGAGTTTGATTCTCACCAGGTACCTTATGTTCCTGGCCTTGAGCTGAATTAAACTAATATCTATCTATCTATCTATCTATCTATCTATCTATCTATCTATCAATTTCATTCTGTTCATATTCATGAATGTATGTATGTATATATGTACCAACCTATTTATCTATCTGCAGTCAACCTAATCGTGGTAATAGTTACTTGTTTTTTTTCTATGACTTTTAATAATTGTTTGAGTTCCAGAAAGGTCAAGATTTAAAAAAGAAATTCGGTTTGGCTTGAGATTATCTGCTGGAGGGTACCAATTGACCACAATAAAAGTTTTTAAATACGAAAAATCTGAGAATATAAATAATTAAACGAATCGATTTATGTAACAGATAAAAGTTTTGAGTATTAGAGATATTTTTTAAAAAGTTACCTTTTGTTTGTCCTGTTAATCTTAATTTAGTCTTCTAGTTTCTTCCAGGCAGCTGTCGAATCGATACTGCTATATGGATGCACTACTTGGACGCCAACAAAACGGCTGGAGAAGAAGCTAGATGGCAATTACACAAGAATGCTGCGAGCAATATTGAACAAGTCCTGGCGACAACACCCAACAAGGCACCAACTAGACGGCCACCTGCCTCCCATCACGAAAACTATCCAAGTTAGACGAACCAGACATGCAGGACACTGCTGGAGAAGCAAGGACGAGCTCATAAGTGAGGTACTCCTATGGACCCCCACATATGGCCGGGCAAAAGCAGGATGACCAGCACGTACATACATTCAGCAGCTATGTGAGGATACGGGATGTAGTCCTGAAGGCCAGCCAGAGGCGATGAACGATAGGGAAAAGTGGCGAGAGAGGGTTAGGGGTATCCGTGCTAGTGGCACGACATGATGATGATGACTGATTCAACACAGGCCTTCAGCATTAGAAATAAATCAACAATACTTTTCTGATGAGTTTATAACAGTAGACTGATGAATCAACGTGCCACAGATTTTTACGAACAATACTTCTTATAAAATATTTTTTCTTCCCTTAAACTAGTTTGCTTTAACAAGGTTGGGGAGGCCAGTCTGCAATTACTTTATTCAAAGCTGGGGGAAGGGAAGAAGATATATATATATATATATATATATATATATATATAGTGTAATTGGATGGAAATTCAAACTTGGTTAAGTCGTCATTATAAATTTATTTCGCTGGAGAATATTACTGTACTCTCCGTCTCATCAGATGTCTTTTTACATGCTTTTCTCGCAGTTGCAGAACGGCAAAATCTTGTCTTGTCTTTGGACGCTGACTGGATATATATATATATAAGTATTATTCGGTCCAGTTAAACCGGAGTTGGGAGGAATTCCATCAAGACAAAAAAACATTCAATAGTGAACATTTAAAATGTCCTGGTAAAGAGCTCAATGTAACTGACATTACAAAGCAATAATTTCTTAAAGAAAAAACAGAACCGGTCACATTCGGATTATAAATTTATTTCCATCCTGTTATGTGTTTTTGATAAAATCAAAAAACACGAAAAGAAATTAACAGGACTTCTTCAGATCTAATGTATCTTACTGTATAATTACGTAAAGTTATTGAATAAAGTTATTTTATCTAAATTAGTATGAAATCTGGAGTTTTAGGTCGAAATGAAATTAGAATTTAAAAAAAATAAAAAAATTAATTCACTATAATTCCAACTGGCAATAAAATTAAAAACAAAAACGGAAGTGGGCTAAATGAAGAGATAACTCTTCACCCCTCTTCTATCCCACTCCAACTCTTCTTTCCTGTGTCTATTCTGATCTATTTTATCCATTAGATATGAAGAAGTCCTGTTAATTTTTTTCGTGTTTAATATATATATATATATATATATATATATATATATATATATATATATATATATATATATATCCCAAAGGCATTTGTATAAAGTGAAATTACCTTGTCCAGGAGTAAAACTCGGCTCGTTAAAAAAGGGGAGAGTGAAACATAAACAGCTTTTTTCAGGTTTTAATTCCATAATAAAGAGAAATTACCTTGTTCAGGATTAAAACTCGGCTCATTAAAAAAGGGGAGAGTGAAACGTAAACAGCTTTTTTCAGGATTTGAATTTCATTATAAAGTGAAATTACCTTGTTCAGGATTAAAACTTGGCTCATTAAAAAAGGGGAGAGTGAAACGTAAACAGCTTTTTTCAGGGTTTGAATTTCATTATTCATTCATTTATGTAAGTTTTATATCTATTCAATGATTCTGACGGTGTGAAAAAACCCAGATGGTACAATTTGAAAATAAAAATATATAAGCTGATAAATTGGAAAAATCCCGCCCCCTCCAAAAAAAAAAAAAAATACAAGAAAAAACTAAAATATAAAAAACTAAGAACACTCCTAATGCTTGAAAATAATCAATACCAATGACTAGTCAAAAGAAAAAACACCTACAGAATACCTTAAGCTCGCAGTATTCTTGTGTAATTGCCGTCTAGCTTCTTCTCCAGCCGTTTTGTTGGCGTCCATGTAGTGCATCCATATAGCAGTATCGATACGACAGCTGCCTGGAAGAAACTAGGAGACCAAATTAAGATTAACAGGACAAACAAAAGGTAACTTTTAAAAATAATCTCTAATACTCAAAACTTTTTTATGTTACAGTAATCAATTCGTTTAATTATTTATATTCTCAGATTTTTCGTGTTCAAAAACTTTTATTGTGGTCAATTGGTACCCTCAAGCAGATAATCTAATGTTACATAGCCATATACACGAATATGGCCATGTGAAAAATGGGTGAAATAGACATATAATGTTCATTACGATAGAACATATAAAGAACATAGGAATCTCAAAATTCGAAAACACGTAACGACTCCTTGTTCAGGTACGAAACCTTTTTATTAACTTTGAGTTAAAGATTTCGACGTAAGGAGGAGAGAAACAAGCTTCTATGCTGTCTTATTCATTTGGCCCCCATCTTGAGCGGCCCCCATAGGGCGCAAGTTCGCCTCGCGTCTGCGAGCTCCAAAAGTCGATCCTTCTCGTTTGGCGTCTAATTCTCAACTCCTACTTTCTTCAAATCTCCCATAAACCTCCGCGCGCTTCCGGTGCGTGACGTCACCCGCACCCTGTCACCACGTTTCGTCTCGGACTATTATGACATCTGAGTGACACCTCCATCTGCCCGCGCGCGCCCGCGTTAACACCTGCCTCAATGTTGCACCTAACTAATCCATGTGCTGAGCCGAAAGGTTCTCAGCCTAACTAAACTCAAAGGCATGAACCGAAATCCCTCGGCTATTATATAACACTAAAGCCTAATCAAAAAACATTTTTTAAAATCATGACCTATTATGGAGCTCAAACAATTATTAAAAGTCATAGAGAAAAACAAGTAACTATTACCACGATTAGGTTGGCTTTAGATAGATAAATAGATATATATATATATATATATACATACTTACATAGATTCATAAATATGAAGAGAATGAGATAGATAGATAGATATCAGTTTACATCAGCTCAAGGCCAGGAACATAAGGTACCCGGTGAGGATCAAACTCAATAACAAAGACCAGAAAAAAACTTCTACACACACACATACATACATATGAACAGAATGAGATAAAGAGATAGATAGATATTAGTTTAATCCAGCCAAAGATGGAACATGGGGCACCCGGTGAGCGAGATACGAATACCTACAGAGTCAGAAGTAATCTACCTAGGTTCCACTTGACCAGATCATCTGGATAATCTATCCTGATGATCCGGTTCGGTGAAACCTAGGTAGATTACTTTTGACTGTAGGTATTCGTATATATATATATATATATATATATATATATATATATACGAGGTTTGTCTGAAAAGTAACGGTACAGGTGTCACAATTTATTCCAATTCCAAATAACAAACTACATGGCTTTCCCTTCAAAGTAATTCCCCGCTCGAGTCAAGTGCCCTTTCCTATCCTTCTCTATTACTGATCCTCTCGAACTTGGAGAAAAGAAAATAGTCGCATGTGAATAGGGAGGTTGTTCCAGTTTGGCGATGTTTCATCTCAGCTAAGAACAGTCAGATGTTTAACATACCCAGTCCCGTTACTTTTCAGACAAGCCCGAATCTTCAGTCATGATCTTCCAATCACTGTCCATTTTTTAATGCCCAGCTGACTTACGATCATTCGAACAGCCAACGGACGATCGCCACAAACCTTCTTCATTCGAAGTTGACCTCAGTCCTGTTTGTTGAAGGCCTCCCGCTCTTCTTCGTGACCCTCTGTAAACCAATTGTGCCACTCAAAAACACGTGCACACGACTTTACGTTATTTCCATACATTTGCAGAAGATCTCATGCTAGATCATAACACAATCTGCTTATTGGGTGTGTCCTCGTGGTGTAATAATTACAGCACGGGACTGCGGAATCCTAGCAAGCGAGTTCGAACTCCAGTCGCGCTATTACTTTCACTCTCGGACAGAAACCCTTAGGAAAGGTATGAACCTCCGAATCCTCCCAGCTATGGGTTAAATAGATAGCATCACTATTGTTTTTCAAGAAGGATGGCTATGGCATTTATCTGCCAAGAAACCAAAGCAAAATTTGTCCAAAATAGCATTCTTGAGTAGCACCTGTCTAGTGTTTTCTCCAAACGTTTCGTTCGAGTTGAGGTAGTGCAGCCGTACAGTAGTACCGACTCGGCCACAGCTTGAATGAAATCCCATTTTATTTTCTCAAAGAGATCAGATTCCCATATGACCGAAGGCCTGTCAATGGTAGTCCATGTCTTTTCCAAGCGAGGCGAGATGTTATCAGAGTAATAAATTAACATGCTTTAACATAGAGAATAAAGTAATTTACTGTCCAATTTGCAAATGTATGATAATTTAGTAGCATCTGTATCCGCACTAAATGTCATTTTGTAATCATCCCTATTTCGATCTATCAGTGAAACTATGAAATACAAATTAGGATCTTTCATTCCTTTCTAAATAGAAGCGTTGCTGTCATCCTAGGCCTCTGTGAACCCAACAAGGTTCGTCTGGTGCACGTATGAATATATGTATGTATGTATGTATGTAAAATATGTATCTGTTTGTGTGTGTGTGTATGTGTGTGTGTGTGGTGTGTGCGCGTGTATGTGTGTGCATTGTTGGGTGTGTCTTTGCGCTTATAAAACAGAGATATGTTCCTCATCCGGGAATTTAAATAATCAAATCAAAACCTTTTCAACTTTTATCGTTTTGATAAAATACTATATATATATATATATATATATATATATATATATATATATATATATAAAAACATTGTGAGTTTATTAGACATTTTAGCAATATATATTTATATATATATATATATATACAAGATATATATATATATATATATGTGTGTGTGTGTGTGTGTGTGTGTATGTGTGTGTGTGTATATAGCTAAAATGTCTCGTAAATTTACAATGCTTTTTAGCCTTTTATGTCGAAAGTTGTTATCAGATTTTATTATTTTGTGTCATTTTAAGCCATCTTTTACTCTACATAAATCTATTAAATGGCACAGAACACAAGAAAATATATTTTGCCTTACTGTTACCCCCCCATTTTACTGTTCAACGACAGGAAAATCATAACCCAATATATATATATATATATATATATATATATATATATATATATATAGTAGATGTTAATGCAATATGTATAAAATATTTATAGATATAACGGAATTCGAAATAAAAAGAAACTATAAACACAAAATGGCCAGTATAGAAGAGAGCTTCTGACGCTATGAGCTCTTCTATATTTGTGTGTTCATAAAAACGCGAAATAATACAAGTGAATGTTAGTGCGATTGTGTCTACGTATGTAGGCTTAGCGTGTATGAGAGAAAGTCGTCCAAAAAGTTTTGAGTCTCAACTAGAGAGATTTGGTTTGGTTTGTTGGGTTTTGTGGCATATCAACCTTTGTAGGTTATTTAACGCCAAATCCATTTTTATATAAATAATCAGTTCTATTTAAAACAGTTCACTTTAGAATGAGTACACAGTTTGTCAAAAATTTTTCTATTTCAAACTATTCAAGCAGTTATATAAAACAATTCAGTTTAGTATAAGTACAGTTTCAATGTCAAAAACAGTTAAATTTCAAACAATTTAGCATAAGTATTCAGTTTAAATGTAAGTACAGTTTAATTGTGAAAAACATTTCTCTTTCTAGCTATTCAGTTTAGCCAAGCAGTTCTCAACCAGAAAGAAGAGTCATAGCTGAAGATTTTTGTTGTGGCAATACACTACCACTTTTTATAAAACCAGAAAAAAAAAACTATTTCAAAATTATCTTAATTTCTGACCAGATGAGGTTTATACAAAAGTGAGAAGTATTTAACGAATGTAATATCTGCCTAACTAAACCCAAAGGCAAGATATATAAAACGAAATCCCTCGGCCATTATATTACAGAGTGTTCGCTAATGGTCCGGGAGACCAGGGTTCAATCCCAGTTTGAGCCATACCAAAGACTCAGAAAATGGTATTTGATGCCACCTCGCTTAACACTAAAAATTATAAGGTACGGATCAAAGGTAAAGTGGAGCAATCCAGGGAAAAACACGTGCACCCGGAGCCTGTTCTGGACTTCGGTCCGGAGCGTGGCCCTGGAAAAGGAACAATGGCAGACTCGGGGCCTTTAATTAGGCACCTAGTTTCGACTAGGCTACCTTCGGGTGGGCGAGCTGCATTTTTGTCTCCTTTGTCCCCCTTGTACGGCACTAGACCATGCCTCTAGTTTAAGCCGCAAACTGGCATACGTGCCCGGACCCACATTTGGGTTCGTGAAACTGCTTGCCTCATCAGGCTCACATTGCACTAAGTGAGCCGATGAGCAGCACAGACAAGCAGGGTTCGAGTCTCGGCTCGTTCCCGACCTCCCCTCCACTTTAATCGGCCTTCGGGCTTTTGACCTTGTGTCAAGTCTTGTCTGGTGGGAGGCAGCGACAAATAAAACGACTGTACGTTATCTCCATACATTTGCAGAAGATCTCATGCTAGATCATAACACAATCTGCTTATTGGGTGTGTCCTCGTGGTGTAATAATTACAGCACGGGACTGCGGAATCCTAGCAAGCGCGTTCGAACTCAAGTCGCGCTATTACTTTCACTCTCGGACAGAAACCCTTTGGAAAGGTATGAACCTCCGAATCCTCCCAGCTATGGGTTAAATAGATAGCATCACTATTGTTTTTCAAGAAGGATGGCTATGGCATTTATCTGCCAAGAAACCAAAGCAAAATTTGTCCAAAATAGCATTCTTGAGTAGCACCTGTCTAGTGTTTTCTCCAAACGTTTCGTTCGAGTTGAGGTAGTGCAGCCAACGACACGGCTTGAATGAAATCCCATTTTATTTTCTCAATGAGATCAGATTCCCATATGAGCGAAGGCCTGTCAATAGTAGTCCATGTCTTTTCCAAGCGAGGCGAGATGTTATCAGAGTAATAAATTAACATGCTTTAACATAGAGAATAAAGTAATTTACTGTCCAATTTGCAAATGTATGATAATTTAGTAGCATCTGTATCCGCACTAAATGTCATTTTGTAATCATCCCTATTTCGATCTAACAGTGAAACTATGAAATACAAATTAGGATCTTTCATTCCTCTCCTACACCTTGGTGTAGTAGCTATTGAAAAGGGAGCCTTCGCGTCACCCTCGACTATGGTCGCTAACTTTACTTACTTTACACCTCTGCAGCGAGGCCGTCGGTGTACTCAACAGCTTCAGCCGATTGGGCTATCGCACAAGGCCAACCCTCACGTGTTGGCCACCCTGTAAGCAGGGGCTGTAGAAAATATCGACTGCATCTCTGCTGAGGGGTAAGACCTTACCTCCCGCTAGTGTCCTCAGTATCACACTAAACCATTTAATGGCCAGACTCTGGATCAAATAAAACTTGTTTTAAATCGTTTTCTTTACTTGAAACCATTTGACTGTGTGCAAACAATGTATAGTGTTGAATAGAATTATTAGAGCGAGACAGTTCTACATGAAAGTGTTTAGTTTCCCAGATATGACATTAAATTGATTCTGATAATATATTGGAATTTGGGGAATGTGGAGTACCCTTTTATTGCCATTTCTGACCGGTATACTCTGATTCGGAATTATAAGGTACGGATCAAGGGTAAAGAGGAACAATCCAGGGAATAGATTGGTTTGGTTTCTTTGTTTAATGGCATATCAACTCTTTTTAGGTTATTTAATGCCAAAGCCATTCTCCTAGAAGAACAGTAGTAGTGCTATTTAACCCATAGCTGGGAGGATAAGGGGGTTCATACCTTTCCCAAGGGTAATTGCCCGAAAGTGAATGCAATCGTGCGACTGGAGTACGAACTCGCGTACTACGATTCCGCAATCCACCGCTTTAACCATTACACCACGAGGACACCCCCAAGGGAATAGAGTAGCAGCATCTCCTACACCGCGGTGTAGTAGCTATCGAAAAGGGAGCCTTCGGGTCACCCTCGACTAAGGTTGCCAACTTTACTTATATATATATTGGGATGGGTAGATTGTTGTCCAAATTACACAAAAATGAAAATAGAACCGGCATCTGACTTTAGCAGATATATTTACCAAAATTACATGAAATATCATAAATACTATGGATTAAATTTATTCAAACAAAACGTCATAGGCTTCAGCCATAGCCTCCAGACTGCCTCGGAAACTTCTGTATGCCTTTCTGTCAGCCTTCTTGTTTAAGACGGTAAATGTTGCCGTTACCCTAGCCCTCAGTTCATCTTTGGTGTTGCGCAGAATTTTTTTGGTCTTTCGCTCATTCACACTCCCACGCATACTAATCAAGGGGATTGCAATCTGGGAAGTTAGGCAGATGTTCGAGGTGATGTATTAGCAGAAATTTTCTCACAGCTAAGAATTGGTTATTCTGCTTGTGTGGCATGGCGCAGAGTCCTGTTGTCAGATGTAGGATCTTCTAGCCACCACCCTCTCGATCCAGGGTAGCATTGCTTCTTTCAGCCACTTGATGTAGACTTCTATAGAGAGTTTGAGGCTATGTGGGAGGGTAAAATAAGGCATGATGTCCCCATTGCTAGCGACCATCCCAAACACGATGATATGGGTTAAGTGTTTGTTTTTCCTCAGTATGAATATGAATCTATACAAAGATAGATACCCAATCTGAAATTTCCCAGTGTGAATGACATGCTGGATTGCGTCCTCGAAGAGTTCAAAATCCAGTTGCACTATTAGAAAGGTATGACCTCCCGTTATCCGCTCTGCTGTGTGTTAGATAATATTACTGCTGTTCTTCTACAAGGATAGCTTTGGCATTAAATAACCTACAAAGGTTGATATGCCATTAAACAAAGAAACCAAACTCATACAAAGAGTTGACTGCTGGCCGGATTTGACGAGTACATTGAACATTGTAAAACCCGAAGCTGAGAGTCATTAATCTTTCTTGCCCAGTCGGTTGGGGCTGTAGAATATACCGACTGCACCTCTGCAGAAGGGTAAGACACCCTCAACTAGTATCTTAGATATGACCCAAAACAATCTGATGGTAAAGTGCCAGTAATGCGTGAGCTTTTGGGAATGCGGAGTACCCCTTCATTGCCATCGGTCCCTGGTCCACTCTGGCCCGGAGTGGTAGTGGGTCAAATCGAACTAAACTGTGTAATTATGCTAAACTGAATTGATTAAAATTGGTCAGTTTTGACAATTAAACTGCGTATTTAAGCTGAACTAAATTGTTTGAAATAGGACTGTTTTGACATTTAAAGTGTGTTCTTATGCTAAACTGAATTAGTTTAAATAGAACTGTTTTGACATTTAGATTGCGTACCAAAGCAAAACTGAATTGTTTGAAATATAACTATTTTTGTAAGGTTAACTGAATTGTTCGAAATAGAACTGTTTTGACATTTGATTGAGTGTAAGTATAAAAATACACAAAGCTGAGTTGTTTGAAATATAATTGTTTATATGAATAAAAATGGATTTGGCATTAAATAACCTACAATGGTTGATATGCCATAAAACTAAACCAAACCAAACCATTAATCTTTCATAGTTGGATTGAGGACTTTTCAGCTCTCAGTCATCTATATGTCAATCTATATATCTATCTATTCACGTCTATAACCTACAAGGGCTGATATGCCATAAAACCAAACCAAACCAAACCATTAATCTGTCATAGTTGGATTGAGGACTTTTCAGCTCTCAGCCCATCCATATGTCAATCAATATATCTATCTGCAAACATCTATAACCTACAAGGGCTGATATGCCATAAAACCAAACCAAATTATTTATCTGTTGGGTTCCTCTTTTGTCGTTGCTTGTTCGTATCGCAAATGGCATACAGCTTGTTTGTCGTGAGGTAGCACAGCCAATTCAGTACAAGATGAGTTACACTGAGCTTCTCTCGGCAAGTTCACCTCTCACCAAAATTTCGGTATCCCTTCCCCAGAGCGTTGGGAAGTGACGCAAGCTCAGATTAGACGGAAGTGCTCCGGAGGATTATATGAGCAATAAAAGAAAAAAATTCTCATGTTCCGTCGGCATTTTCTTTAGAGTCACCCTAGGCATCCGGCAATAAATTTAGAACCTTATTCATTTTTGGCGAGGAGACTTCTTCTTTCTGGGACAGTTTCTTCCTTGATAGAAGGACCCCTGGTACATAAACTATCTCCATGTATGCATTATCTATCTATCTATCTATCTATCTATCTATCAGCAAACAGCAATATTTTAAACAAAGGATGATTGTAAATAACTTTTCGATTATCAATTATTCCCAATTCTTTCAAATAAATCAACCATTATTTAATGGACGCTTCTAAAAATAAGATAGCTCAAATATCTCGATATCTTTGTCTAAATATTTATCCTTCCGACGCCGTTTCTGTCTGCAACGGTTTTTCCTATCCCAGACAACCAGCGATGATTTTTTTACTTCCTTTTTTTTGTACAAAGATAGTTACTAGGTTACCAAAGATTCTAACCCTTCATAGTTTAAGCGTTTCTACGAAGATGTTACTGTTGTGTAGAGTTGATACGCTTTACTGTTAATGCCGATGACGTCGCCATCTTCATAAACAGTGGAGTCTGCATAGTATTACGTCCGTTCATTATTAGCCGATATATCTTTTTCATAAATGAGATCATTCTTCTCTGAACGCTTTGCAAGTCTTCATCATTTCGCCATATCAGCTATTCAAATAATGACGCATACACATGTATTGTATCTCCCATAAATAATTATGTCCCTAACTATATTTTCTTTAATAAGAATATTAATTTTCTTTGTATCAGGAAAGTGTCCACGTGCCGTAATGGCTAAAGTGCTGGACTGCCGCCCCGAAGTAAGCGAGTTCGAATTCCGGTCGTGCTATTACAAACACTCTTGGGAAAGGCATGAACTTCTAATGTCCTTCAGTTATAAGTTAAATATTATCGGTGCTGTTCTTCCACAAAGATGACTTTGGTATTCATATTTACCAAGCCCTCCGCTCGGGCAGGATATGACACAAGGTCAATTTTTAAGCGGAGTTTAACAGATTTGAATTCAGAGTTTTCCTTCTCCTAGACTAGTTGCCTCACCAAGGCTGAAGAACCTAGTCTACCCTACTATTTATCCATAGCTGGAGGGAGAATTATTGGATTCATACGTTTCCCAAGGGTATTAGTGCTATGTGAAATGCAATCTGTCTTGTCCACGATAACTATTACACCACGGGTACCTCCTAAAGATGACTTCGGTATTAAATAACCTACGAAGATTGATATGCCATTAAACAACCAAACCAAATTTCTTCGAAACGAAATAGTATGATTGGCTCAAAATATGAAAATATCTTCGTCATAGAAAACTGACAGAATGGATTCCGTTGACTCTTTCTCGACATCCCTTCCTATCAGGCATCGCTTCTGGTAAGTTCTCCAGATGGCAGAGAACGTCACTTATGAGTTTGAAACAGTGTCCAGCATGTCTTACGTGAAAAGCTTGCGAGATGAGAGGTAAGTGGCCGTACAGCTGCTGTTTTGTAGGCTGCTGTATCCGGGATTTGTTCAGAAAAAACACCGTAGCATCCTTGTGTAGTTCCAATTTAGCTTTTTCTGTTGGTGTTTCGTTAAAGTCCAAGTGGTGCAACTATACAATAGTACTGATACGAAAACAGCTTGGAAGAATTCTCCTTTGATTTTTATGATTAAATGAATATATAACAGATAAGTATACCTCTTAAATATATTAATGTAGAGTTTCAATTCCATAAAACTTTTATTTGTCCAATCCTTCGCGCCCAGTCGGTTGGGGCTGTAAAATACATCGAATTCATCTCTGCATAAGAGGTAAGACCTCCTTCTAACGAGTGTCCCGGATATGACATTGAAACATCCGATGGCGTGGCTACCACTTTGGAGCTTTGGGGAGTACACTTTCATTGCCGTTGCTCAAAGGTCTACTCTGACCCGGAGTGGTAGCACCTGATATCTACGGGTCAAATAGAAGTGTTTGACTTTTAAACACTGTGCAAACAAATGACTTACATTAAATTGAATTTTTAGAAATAGAACTGTTTGACCATTTAACGAAACAACCGACAAACTATTCACTTATATATATATATATATATATTCATTAAAATGTGTACAAACAAATGACTGATGTTAAATTGTTACTGTTATATAGCAATACTTGAAATCTTTTTACTTTGTACAAACAAAGAAGTAATAGTTAATAGAATTATTCGTATTAGATAGAAATACTTGAAACCCAAGCAACGGTCGTGTCGATACTGCTATATAGATGCACTACATGGTCACTGACTAAAACTTGACGGCAACTACACAAAAGGGCTGCCAGCAATATTGAACAAGTCCTGGAGGCAGCAGCTTACAAAGCAGCAGCTTACAAAGCAGCAGCTGTACGGCCACCAACCACCCATCACGAAAACTATCAAAATTAGACGAACCAGACATGCGGGACACTGCTGGAGAAGCAGGGACGAGCTCATAAGTGATTTACTCCTGTGGACCCCTTCACATGGCCGAGCAAAGGCAGGACGACCAGCTCGAACCTACAAACAGCTCTGTATAGATACGGGATGTAGCCCTGAAGACCTACCGGAAGCAATGGACGATAGGGAGGAGTGGCGAGAGAGGGAAAGGGATATCTGTGCTGATGGCACGATATGATGATCATGAACTGTGTGGAAAAAATGAGCTCAGGCTCAATTTAAAAGTGTTATCAACAAAATCTTTATACAGATCATGTATATCTATACGTATAAACAGACTTTAGCATTAAATAACCTACAATGGTTGATATGTCATAAAACCTAACCAACCAACCGACCAACCAACCAACCCTTCCTCAGTATTGGCTGAACGAGACCCAAGGTGGATTTTTAAGTGGGGTACAGCTGGTTGGAATTCGTAGGTTATCATTTCCATGACCGGTTGCAGAAACAAAGCTAAAGAGACCATTCTCTCCAAATAGTTATCCACGGCTGGGAAAAGAAAAGAAGCGTTCATGCATAAACATGAAGGGCAACACAAACATCCAAGATTCGATCTTGGTTTGCCGAGTCCATTTTCTATGTCGATAACCGTTTCGCCAGACATAAATGATAAGTAATAAATAATACCTAATGGTATCCGTTTTGATTGTACAAAGTTAAGAAAGAAATAATAAAATCCTGGTGTCTTTTGCTTATAAAGATTTAACTAATATTTTTTGAGAAAAATATTTATTTTCTTCAAAACTAACCATAGCAGGATTGGGACCCTAAATATGAATATGTACCCGTCCAAAAATAAGTACACCCCTACCAATTTTTAGATAAAGAGTTAATTTTTTTTCTTAAGCAAAAAAAAAAATAGAAGGATTTCAAAATTTCTTGTTGAATATCAAGCAATCAAAAACGGATGTTATTAGGTATTACAATATCGCCCCTAAATAACTACTCCCTCGACCAATATCCTATAAAAAGTTCATTTTATTCAAAGTCTTCAGCTATTGGAATATTGTGTAATATTGCATTAAGATAAGATTTTTTTTAAGGTTTGGTTTTAAGCCCAGCCGTGTGAGTCAACCTCTAGTTTCGTAAAGTTTTTTCAGGCATAAAACGGCACCATAAACGGCAAAAGACGATTAAAAAAATTAATTCCTAGTATCTTTGGTTTAAAGAAATTGATATTTTTATAAAAAATTAGTCGGTTGGTTGTGTTTTATGATATATAAACCCTTATAGGTTGTTTAATGCCAAATCTTGTTTGTATATATATATATATTGTTTATAGGATTTGAAAACGCATTTTGTTGATAACGTTTTAAACGAGGTTTTACACACAATTAAATGGCTTCAAGTTTTTGCTATCTAACACATATAATTCTATTAGGTATTAAACATTTGTTTGATGACACTTAAATGGCTTCAAGTATTGGTTTGTTGGTTGTTTGAGTTTATGGCATATCAACCATTGTAGGTTATTTAACGCCAAATCCATTTTTATGAAAATAGTTCTATTTCAAACAATTCAGTTTAGCATAAGTACGCAGTTTAGATGTAAGTACAGTTTAATTGCCAAAAACATTTCTATTTCAAGCTATTTAGTTTAGTCAAGGAGTTCTAATTCAGCTAATTTAGTATAAGTACAGATTTTGTTTGCTCACAGTTAAATGTCAAAACAGTTCAATATTAAACAAATCAGTTTAGTGTAAGTACATTTTAGCATAAGCACGAAGTTTGAATGTAAATACACAGTATATTTTTTAGTCAAACAGTTCTAGTTCAGCTAATTCAGTTTAGTATAAGTACAGGTTTTGTTTGCTCACAGTTAAATGTCAAAACAGTTCAATATTAAACAAATCAGTTTAGTGTAAGTACATTTTAGCATAAGCACGAAGTTTAAATGTAAATACACAGTATATTTTTTAGTCAAACAGTTCTAGTTCAGCTAATTCAGTTTAGTATAAGTACAGGTTTTGTTTGCTCACAGTTAAATGTCAAAACAGTTCAATATTAAACAAATCAGTTTAGTGTAAGTACATTTTAGCATAAGCACGAAGTTTAAATGTAAATACACAGTATATTTTTTAGTCAAACAGTTCTAGTTCAGCTAATTCAGTTTAGTATAAGTACAGGTTTTGTTTGCTCACAGTTAAATGTCAAAACAGTTCAATATTAAACAAATCAGTTTAGTGTAAGTACATTTTAGCATAAGCACGAAGTTTAAATGTAAATACACAGTATATTTTTTAGTCAAACAGTTCTAGTTCAGCTAATTCAGTTTAGTATAAGTACAGGTTTTGTTTGCTCACAGTTAAATGTCAAAACAGTTCAATATTAAACAAATCAGTTTAGTGTAAGTACATTTTAGCATAAGCACGAAGTTTAAATGTAAATACACAGTATATTTTTTAGTCAAACAGTTCTAGTTCAGCTAATTCAGTTTAGTATAAGTACAGGTTTTGTTTGCTCACAGTTAAATGTCAAAACAGTTCAATATTAAACAAATCAGTTTAGTGTAAGTACATTTTAGCATAAGCACGAAGTTTAAATGTAAATACACAGTATATTTTTTAGTCAAACAGTTCTAGTTCAGCTAATTCAGTTTAGTATAAGTACAGGTTTTGTTTGCTCACAGTTAAATGTCAAAACAGTTCAATATTAAACAAATCAGTTTAGTGTAAGTACATTTTAGCATAAGCACGAAGTTTAAATGTAAATACACAGTATATTTTTTAGTCAAACAGTTCTAGTTCAGCTAATTCAGTTTAGTATAAGTACAGGTTTTGTTTGCACACAGTTAAATGGCAAAACAGTTCCATATTAAACAAATCAGTTTAGTGTAAGTATATTTTCAATGTCAAAAACAGTTACATTTCAAACAATTCAGTTTAGCATAAGCATGCAGTTTAAATGTAAGTACGGTTTAATAGTCAATTCTTGCAATTCGGATTAGTCAAACAATTCAGTTTAGCATAAGTTCACAGTTTAGTTCTATTTAACCCATTGATAGGACACTTATCAGGTGCTACCACGCCGGGCCAGAGTGGACCTGGGAGCAATGGCAATGAAGTGGTGCTCTGCATTCTCCAAAGCCCCAGCATCACTGGAAAATCACCATCAGATTGTTTAGTATCATATCCAGGACACTCATGGGTGGGTGGTCTTACCCCTCAGCAGAGGTGCAGTCGGTGTATTCTACAGCCCCAGCCGACAGGGCAAGCTTAAAGTGTTGCTATCTTACACCAATAGTTTGCATATAGTTATGAGTTTTTAAGTATTGGTATGTGACACTACCAACTGAATTTAACCCTCGTCAATCATTCGTACTCAGTTCAATGTTCAAACAGTTCAATTTGACCCATTGATAGGACCCTAACAGCTATTACCACTCAGGGTCAAAGTGGTCCTGAGAGCGATGGCAATGAAAGGGTACTCTACATTCCCCAAAGCTCCTAGACTATAGCTTTACTTTCTGATAGTTTAGTATCATATCCAAGACACTAGTTGGGACGGTGGTCTAACTCCTCTACAGAGACGTAATCGGCGTATTCAACAGCCCAAGCCAACTGAGCTAAAAATTGTACATGAGTAAATATTTATATTTTATTAGTGCTGGCGTCAAGACATGATGATGATGAATGAGTCCTGTAAACACTACAGCTGGTTTGAATTCAGAGTTGTCCTTCTCCTAGTCCGGTGGCCATACCAAGCTTAAAGAGTCTAGTATGCCGAACTATTTACTCATAGCTGGAGAGGAAATAGATTCATACCTTTTCCAAGAGTTTTAGCGATATGTGAAATACAAACCGCATCGTTCAGGATTTGAACACAGATCTCCGTGTCCATTTCCTACGATAGTACCTTTTACATCACGAGCGCCACCATAAGCTTATCTGATGTAAGAGCGATAGTTTTAATAATTTACGAAGCTTTTTGCTTCGACATGGCACAATGTCGAATGAATGGGACACCCAATGAGAATCGAACTCACTCGTGAAGGTTAACTAGTCTAGTTTGCTAACCATTTCACCACTCTTGTTCACTCTTCGTTAACATTTAGGAAAATATGGAAATGAAGAGTTCTTTCAAAGACAATCAAAATTTGTCTATACTACGCAATAATAATCCCAGTAGCCATATACACCGAAGAAACTTAGAGTTTGAAGACGGAATAGAGAAAACTGAGTGTATTTAAAAACGATTACCGCAGGACTATGGTGGGACTTTCTTGTACAAATCATATCAAACTGGATGCTATAAGGAGTGACCTTAGAATATCTAATAAAATAACGGGCATTATCAAGAAGAAATGGTTGAAGTGGTTTGGTCAAATTGTACGCAAAAGAAAATGGCTGCTATGTCAATCCTTCATACATTTTTAGCAAGAGAACACCCAAAAGACAACAGCCACAGCGATGAAGAGAACTAATAATAGAAGGCGGGAAATTACCTCCGCGGGAAGACTGGTTAAAGACAGGACGATTTTCTGTGTACAATATATGTGAGGAACCTTTGGAGACTTATGCAAATAATGATTAGCGAATGCTGCGTAAAATGAAGGGTTTGCTGAACAGTTCTCGGCCTTTATCGAGGAGATTTGATTTTAGTTTCTTTCTTTTTAATGGCATCTGAACCTTTATGCCTTATCTAATGCTAAAGTCAACTTAGGAGAACAGCAGAGATACCATTTCCCTAATAACTAGAAGTTGATACCTTTCGTAAGAGTATTAATCCGAAAGTAAATGTAATTGTTCAACTGGATTCGAACTCGGTTACTTCGAAGTATTCGCAGTGTAATGTTTATCGTCGTAGGAAATATACTATACGTGGTGAATACGATAAATTTCCAGACTTTTTTCGTATGGGCACTTTTATTGATAGTACACACATGAAACTCTAGTCCCCTTCGAAGAAATCTCCACCAGCTGCAATGCACTTGTTGTACCGTTCCAACAACTTCTGGAAGGCCCCATGGAAGTCCTCTTGTGTGAGCGTGTCAATGTCCTTCGTCACAGACTCTTTCATCTCCACAATTGTCTCATAACGACAGCCTCTGAGCTTAGGGAATAACCAAAAGTCACAGGGACCAAGGTCTGGACTATAGGGAGGCTGAGGAACTGTCTTGATGCCCATCTTGGTAAAATAGTCTGTGACAAGGATGGAGTTGTGGACTGGTGTATTGTCCTGGTGGAAATGCTACTGACCCGATTTGTAGAGTGCTGGTCTCTTCCGACGGAATCTCTTTCTGAACTCCCTTAAAACCTCAACATAGTAACCCTAACCCTAACCCTTTGGCCAATCAACTCTGGTGTATTGACTTGCTTACTCCTCCCACACCTCTCATCATCCCTCACAGCCTCCCTGCATTCGTTGAATCTCTTATGCCACTCAAAAACTGATGCTCGATTCATGTAAGATGCTCCAAAAGCAGTCTGAAGCATTCCATACGTTTCAGTGGCATTTTTTTCAAGTTTAAAACACAATTTTATAGCAGATAATTCTTCTAAAGTGTCAGATTGCATTTTTTTAATTCACCGGCTGTGACAATCAGGCTTTAGTACAGTGTATTCCAATTGCTGCTGTAGCGGTTCATTTGAACGTAAAATCATAAAAATTGGCCAATCATCTCATAAGATGTATAGCAATAACATACTGAATTTTTAAGAGTCTACAATAATTTTAAATGCCCATACAAAAAAGTCTGGAAACTTATCGTATGCACCTAGTAACATAATATAATATAATAAAAAAAAAAGAATACAATATGACATAACATAAATAATATGATATAATATAAAAAAGGGTACAACGCAATACAATAATATTAAAGATATAATATAATATAATATAATATATAAAAGGAAAGAAAATATTCAAAAAATATATGATAAAGATAGAAAATATTAGATCGAATAATTATGAAATATAGACGTCATCAATAATTCGACTATTTCTGCTTTTTTGCGATGTGGGTGGTAAATGAAAATAAATCCTTGAAAATTTTCAGGAGGCGGCGGGGGAGGAAACCATCATTAAAATGAACACACACAAAGAGAGAGAGAGAGAGAGAGAGAGAGAGAGAGAGAGAGAGAGAGAACATAAAACTCACAAACAGGAACATGTGTATATATTAATATACATATATGCATATGTTCATATATATAGATTCATACGTGTATACATTATATATATATATATATATATATATATATATATATATATATATGTATGTTGTAATGTATATGTAGATGCATTGATATATACATATATACATATGCATTGATAAATACATACATATATATATGTTTGTATTATATGCATACACACACACGCACACACACATATATATATACACATACGCATTTGTGTATTCATAAGCACTCTCTCTCTCACACACACACACATATATATATATACGCATTTAGGTATTTATACACACACACACACACACACACACACACACACACACACACACACACACACATATATATATATATACATATACGCATTTGTGTATTCATACGCACTCTCTCTCACACACACACATATATATATATATATATACGCATTTAGGTATTTACACACACACACACACACACACACACATATATATATATATATATATATATATATATATATATATACATGTTTTTATACACACGCACACACTCATGTAGAAATAATTAGATATATAAAGAGAGAGTGAGTGAGAGACAAAAGGACATCTAAACACAAACACATCCTCGTCCATACATAGATATACGCAATCACACTGACACACTAAGAGAAGGAGAGAGAGAGAGAGTGAGAGAGAGAGGGAGAGGGAGAGAGAGAGAGAGAGACACACACACACACACACAGACACACAAAAAAAAAACAAAAAAAAAAAACAAAACGCACACAACCACACTTGAAGATGGACTAACATCCACACAATCGCACACAGACACAAAGAAACACACCTACATAGACACACCGAGCCAATGATATATTGATGCACCCACGCAGGCATAGCATCCCTCCCCCACTTAAACAGAAACAATTCCCGAAGATGTTAGCTAATCGCAATGACGAAACAATAAGTAAAGATATGAATTATTATTATTATTATTATTATTATTATTATTATTATTATTATTATTATTATTATTATCGCCTTTGTTCACATTTGTTATGCTGAATCTATTTAATCATTGTTATGGTTTACGAGCAAACCAACATGATTTGCCGAAAGGAATGTGACCGACTTACACGTAAGCATCGTAGATATATAGATGTGAAAAATAAAAAGAAAAGATGGTGAAATTAGGCGGTAAAAACTTATGACGAAGTTGATATCAATTTAAATCGCTGATGACGTAACAGAAATATATGATTTTTTAAAGTTCTGAATTAGCAGTGATTACAAAATTCCTCTTTACGTAAAAAAAAAAAAAAAAAAATCCCACAACTAATTAAATAAAAAAAAGTCCTTCAAGATAGGAAATATTCGAGAACAAATTACCCTAATATGAAAAAAAAAAAAAAAGGGAAATAAAAACAATAAACAAAAAACAAAAAAACAAAACAAAAAACAATAATAAAAGCAAAGAAAGAACAGAAAAGAAAATAATGAAGAAATTTATATAATTAATATATTCTTTTACTTATGAAATCTATCTATCTATCTATCTATCTATCTATCTATCTATCTATGTCTGGTCATATCTATCTATCTATCTATCTATCTATTCCAGTCTGTTTATATCTATCTCAAACATTCTCTGCATGCGTCACCCTTTCTCTCTTTCTCTCTATTGATATCTATCTATCTATCTATTAGCAGATTCCTAGCATTAAAAGACTGTAAGCAATATATAAATATGTAACAGTCTATAAATGTGTATCCTCTCTACATACATTTGGGTGATTTGATCTTTGATAGCGTTTGGTATTTAATAATACCAAATGATATCTGTTTTGGTTGCATACTGATCTATCTATCTATCTATCTATCTATCTATCTATCTATCTATCCCAGTCTGTTTATATCTATCTCAAACATTTTCTGCATGCGTCACTCTTTCTCTCTTTCTCTCTATTGATATCTATCTATCTATCTATCTATCTATCTCAGCCTTTTTATATGTAGTGTTTTTTAAAAAGTAGCGAGACTGAAGCTGTATTTACCGAAACAGAAATAAACAATGAACAAAACATTAATTTTCTTCAAAATAGTCTCTTTGTTTTGTAACGCTCACATGTGCATTAAAAGAAGAGACAATAATTGACAGACAACTTAACAACAGCATAAGTATTTCATTCTACTGAAATAACACATTAACAAAACAAAAAAAAAAAAAAAAAGGAAAAACAAAGGATAGTTACTATCTTCTTCTGCCGACCAAGATATTACTGAAAGTCTTTATCACTGATGTCCGTCCGACTGATTGTCATTCGACTTATGTCCACAGACTAATTGTCTTCTCGTTTCATGTTCCATCGAAACAGCACGGTGCCTCTATTTATATTATCTTGCAGCCCGTTAGTTCCGTCCACTGGCGATCGGTGTTTAATCGGCAGTGTCTTACTTCATTCCTAAATGACACTTTTGCATTTAACATTCTTTTTCTAGCAATTTTTCAACTAGTTCGAAGCACCTTTGACATTTCTCTTCACATAAGATTTTAGCTGATCCTTTGGAAGAGTTTTCAGTTTTTGAAGCAAGGAAACTAATTCTTATCATATTTACCACCCCAACCCCGCTCGGGCAGGATATGACACAAGGTCAATTTTTATGCGGGGTTTAACAGGTTTGAATTCAGAGTTTTCCTTCTCCTAGACTAGTTGCCTCACCAAGGCTGAAGAACCAAGTCTGCCCTACTATTTACTCATAGCTGGAGGGAGAATAATTGGATTCATACCTTTCCCAAGGGTATTAGTGCTATGTGAAATGCAATCAGTCTCGTCTAGGGTTTGAACTGGTGTCGCCGTGTTCATTTCCTACGACGAAAACCATTACACCACGGGCACCTCCACGAAACTAATTCTTATGAATGTGCAATGATTGATTAATTGGTTTTAATGGCATGTCAATCCGTATAGGGTTATCTTATGGTTAGAAGTTAGGGAACAGCGTTCATTGTACTGTCAGTGTTTTTACCCAGTCGGCTGGGGCTGTAGAATACACCGACTCCTTCTCTGCAGAGGGGTAAGACTCTCCTCACAGAAGGTCCTGCATATGACCCTAAACAATCTGATGGTGAGGATCCAGTGATGCAGAAGCTTTGGAGAATGTGGAGTACCCCTTCATTGCCATCGCTCCCAAGTAGACTCTGGCCCAAAGTGTTAGCACCTGATAGATTCCTATCAAATAGGGTCAAATAGAACTAAACTGTGTACTTAGGCTAAACTGAATTGCTTGGAATAGAACTGATCCAGCATTTAACTGTGCAAACAAAAAAAACTATACTTATACTAAACTAGCTTGAAATAGAAATGTTTTTGATAATTATACTGTCTTTATGCTTAACTTGAATTGTTTGAAATAGAACAGTCAAGTTTACATTTTATCAGTTATTTCTTTGGTTTGGTTGGGTTTTATGGCATATCAACCATTATAGGTTATTTAATGCTAAATCCTTTTTATACATATATATTAAAAACACATCCTGTTAATATAATTCTTAAGCGATCTTGAGATCTTTTTTTGCACACAGTTAAATGGTTTCAAGCATTGTTATATAACAGTGTCAATTTAACATTAGTCGTTTGTTTCAGTGGTTTCGTCTATTTGACTCACAGATAGGACCCTATCAGGTGCTACTTCTCCGGGCCAGAGTGGACCAGGGAGCAATGGCGATGAAGGTGTACTCCTTATTCCTCAAATCTCCAAGGCTTGAGCCTCGCTATCAGATGGTTTAATGTTATATCCAGGGCACTCGCTGGAAGGGGGTCTTCCTCCCTCTCCAGAGATGCAGTCAGTGTATTGTATACTTGCAGTCAGCTGGGTTATGTTTCTTAATAGGTTTCTTTTGTTGCACACAGTCCAATCGAATCGGAATAATTTTTAAACAGATTTTCAATTTGAGCAATAGATGGGACCAAACAGTACTATCATTTCAGGTCATAGTTGACCCGGGAGTAATGGCAATAAAGGAATGCTCCACAATCCCCAGAACTGTAACTGTAACATAAGATGCAGTTTAATGTTAAAATCTCGACATTCCCTATTTTGGTGTGGTGTTGGTGGTCGTGGGGGTCTTATTCTTCTGCAATGTTATAATCTGGACATTCCCTATTGTTACGTTCTGGTTAGTGAACGCTTGTAATATTAAATAAAGGACAAACCACAATATGAGAGGAAATAGAGATATATTCTCAGGAAAAAGTATATACAATAGAGAGACTATTAGTAGGCAAGAACATAGGATTAGTGAATACAGAATAAAGATATAGTCCAACGATAGTATTGGCTTCCATTATTACGGTAGCAAGTAAGGTGATCTAGTGTGACCTCCAGTCTCCAACGCTCTAAAACTATTCCTATAAGAAGCTGCTCTTCACCTTCTAGTCTGCCCTGGCATTAGTATCTACAGCTATATATGGCTGATGCACTAGTTCATTGTGTGGAAAAAAGTCGGTGATACCCAACACCTATTTCGGTGTGTTGTTGGTGGTGGGTGAGTCTTATTCTTCTGCAATGGATATAGTCAGCATATTCTGAGTCCCACCAACAAAACTCGGTAAATATAAAGTGTGCTGCACTTGCAGATTCCTGTGTTTTGCCCGAAAACCACTGATAAAAAATATCGATAAATAACAAGACGTCTAGATTGCTCTCTGGACGTCTTGACGTGATTCGACGTCTAGAGGTCTGGACATCAGGCCGAACACAGGCTCTATTTTATAAGTTGCTCAGGTGTGTGCATACATCTTTACAAATTCGAATAGAGAAAGCCAGTACCCAGCAGAGTGGGCCCTTAGGCCTCCGGATGAACAGCCCAAGAAAACGAATTCGAACAGATCCATAATATGATACTATTTACCAACCCCGCCGCTCGGGCAGGATATGACACAAGGTCAATTTTTAAGCGGAGTTTAACAGGTTTGAATTCAGAGTTTTCCTTCTCCTGTACTAGTTGCCTCACCAAGGCTGAAGAACCTAGTCTGTCCTACTATTTACCCATAGCTGGAGGGAGAATAATTGGATTCATACCTTTCCCAAGGGTACTAGTGCTATGTGAAATGTAATCAGTCTCGTCCAGGATTTGAACTCGTATCGCCGTGTTCATTTCCTACGGCGATAACGACTACACCACGGGCACCTCCATAATATGATGGAAGCAACAAAAACATTAGTTGTGCGAAATGTGAAAGTACAATTGAACATAGTACCGTAACCAGACGAATCAAGAAATCTTGTTCTGGCTGCAAGAACCTTGATGATCAAACCAAGTCATGTAGACCAAAAACCTTAGATTCCAAAGCCAGAGAAGCAAATTCAGAGTGTCAGGCAAGCTCGGCATCTCACTGTCCAAGTTGGTTCGTCAACTTCACGATATCTGTAAAAACAAAAGGAGCTGACAAATTGTGCCTCTCGTTACCAAAATATTGCAAAACTTTTGAATCCCCCAAGTGTTGTATAGTCATATGCAGATTCATGCAGAACACAACGACACAATGAAGACGAGTGAAGACTTCTTTAAAAAAATATAACTCACTTTATTTGAAAGGTTGCGTGAGAGAGGTAGTTGGAGACCGAACAGAACTGCAACATATTGACCCTCACTCTATTGGCCATAACCGTGTTTCTCTCCTGTTTTCTTGGGTTGCTCAACCGGAGGGCCCACTCTGCTGGGTACTGGCTTTCTCTACCACATCTTATCCCCAACTGGTCTGGTCTCCAAACTCACTGATTTCCTGTTTTCACTGAGTTATATAATAGTTTAATCGCCCACTCAATATTTTTCAATGGCATGTTTGATCGTCATCAAGCGGAAATGACTGTCATGCAGTTCACTGGTCACTCTCTTCCGGTGCATCAGTCTATGACTCTACCATGGGATTTTACCTTGTCCCATATTGTTAGTCAAGCCTATTTACGCGATTTCTTCCCATAACTGCCATCGGAATGTGTCACTTCCGCTGTCTTTGGAATGGCATGTTTGGCCGGGTCGAAGGTCAATATATAACACAAGTAAAATTTAAAAAAAAATGAAAACTAAGAATCAGTCTCGATACATTTTGATCACACGCCAAAAATATCAAGGAATCAAAGTTTTGACTTTGTTGTTCAATAAGTTAGTTTTGAAGTAATTTTTAATTTCTAAATTCAACGTATCTATCTATCTATCTATCTATCAATCACATTTTGTTCAAATGTATGTATGTACCTGTCTAACAATGTCCGTTCTCTATCTCTCTCAATCTATCTCTTTTTTGCGAATGGCCCGGGAGACCTGGGCTCAATACCAGGTCGAGTTATACCAAAGACTCAAAAAATGGTACTTGATACCTCCTTGCTTCACACTCAGCATTATATTATACATATCAAGGGTAAAATGGAGCAATCGAAGGAAAGGAATAGCACACTCCTCTACATCTCAGTATAGTAACTATTGAAAAGGACGCCTTCGTGTCGCCAACTAATGTATGTATGTATGTATGTAGATCCTTCAGTTCAAATGTATGTATGCACTTATCAAAATCATTTTGTTTTTTGTATCTGTTCATCTACGTCTGTTCAATCTATCTATCTATCTATCTATCTCAGTCTTCTATCTATCTATCTATCTATCTCATTTTGTTCGTATGTATGTACGTATCTGTCGATCTACATCTGTTCTCTCTCTCTCACTCACTTTCTCTCTTAATATGTATGTATGTATGTATGTATGTATCTATCTATCTATCTATCTATCTAACGCTTTCTGGTGAAATGTAAGTATGTATATCTAGCTAGGTATATGAAAGTATACTTACATCTGAACAGAATGATCTGCATACATAGATACAAAAAGAGATAGAGATCTATCTAGCGGTTTGAATTCAAAGTTTTCTTTCTCCTAGACTGGGTGCCATACTAAGGTTAAAGATCACAGTCTGCCCTACTGTTTACCCATAGCTCGATGGAGAATAGTTGGATTCATACCTTTTCCAAAGTTATAAGCGCTATGTGAAATGCAAACGACCTCGTCCACGATTCGAACTCGGGTCTCTGTGTTCATTTCTAACGACGATAACCATTACACCACAGGAACATTTATGTATGTATATATGTATGATTGTCATTTTGCTCATATTTACATATGCGTGCATAAATCTATCTCTGTTTCTATGTATGTATGTATGTATGTATCTATCTATCTATCTATCAACCAGATAGATAGGTTGAGACAGACAGACAGACAGACAGACATTATGTATGTATATGTGTATGTATGTATCAATGTATGTAGATCATTCTGGTCATATATATATAGGCTTGCATACTATCTCTCTCAGTCTCTATCTATCTATCTATCTATCTATCACCCAGACGAATTGATAGGTTGAGACAGACAGACAGACAGACAGACAGACAAATAGTATCGGTCAATTAGAAAGCAAACCCGACAGTACTGAATCTTTAAAATAAAAATATGATAGCCCAGTCGGTTAAGGGCTTGAGAATACACTGACTGCATCAGAGCCCCATCCAACGAGTGTCCTGGATAGTGCATTATATAATCTGATGGTGAGGCTCCAGTTATGCTGGGGCTTTGGGGAATGAGGAGCACTCCTTCATTCCCTTTGTTCCCTGGTTCACTCTGGCCCAAAGTGGTAGCACCTGATAGGGTCCTATCTATGGGATAATAGAACTGTTTGGCATTCAAACTGCATGCAAACAAATGACATGCTAAATTGAATTTTTTTAAATAGAACTGTTTGATCACTTAATTGGTTGTAAACCAATAACCGATGTTTAATTGAATTGATAATTATAAATAGCAATTCTTAGAACCATTTAAATTTGAATTATGCTAAATGAATTATTAGAAATAGAACTGTTTGATCATTTAACTGTTTGTATCTATAAAATCTGTTTACAAATCATATTCAATTTATATGTAAAAACAGGATTTGGCATTAAATAACCAACAATGGTTGATATGCCATAAAACCAAACCAAACCAAACCAAACTAAAAATATGAATATGAAGCATTGCTGACCCAGAAGATAAAAACTTTAGTTAAGATTCTACAGTTTACCTTGAAGTCGTGAGTTCAATCTCTGGACCCGAGTTCGGCATAAATAAAAATACAAGTACAAAGGTAAATGACGTCTGAAGAAGGCCGCTGAGTAAGGCGGTCGAAACGTTGTGAATATATCACCTGAAGCGAGGACAATAGTGAAAATAACAGGTACAGAAAAATCCCCCTAAAAATGAAATAAAACTTTAAAAAAAGAAATAAAAACAAAATATGGAGTCATTATGTCTGCAACATTGCGGCGATGGTTGTTACAGTTGATTGGTTGGTTGGGTTTTATGGTATATCAACCCTTGTAGGTTATTTAACGCCAAATCCATTTTTATGTCAATAATCAGTTCTATTTCAAACAATTCCGTTTAGCATGAGTACACAGTTTAATAGTCAAAAACATTTCTATTTCAAGCTATTCAGTTTATTTAAACAGTTCTAATGCAGCTAATTCAGTTTAGTATAGGTACAGATTTTTTTTCAGACACAGTTAAATGTCAAAACAGTTCTATATTAAACAAATCAGTTTAATGTAAGTACAGTTTCAATGTCAAAAACAGTTCCATTTCAAACAATTCAGTTTAGCATAAGCACACAGTTTAAATGTAAGTACGGTTTAATTGTCAAAAATATTTCTATTTCAAGCTATTCAGTTTAGTCAAACAGTTCAGTTTAGCATAAGTATGCCGTTATTTCTATTTAACCAATAGATAAGGCGCTATCAGGTGCTACCACGCAGGGCCAGAGTCAACCTGGGAGCAATGGGAATGAAGGTGTGCTCCGCATTCTCCAAAGCCCCAGCATCACTGGAACCTCACCATCAGATTGTTTAGTATCATATCCAGGACACTCATTTGGGGTGTGGCTTACCCCTATGCAGAGATGCAGTCGGTGTATTCTACAGCCCCAGCCGACTGGGCAAGGTTGTTACGGTGACTGTAATAGCAATAGACAGAAGAATAGACAGAAAGTGATAAGCAAAATTAAAGAAAACAAAAAAACAAGAAGAGGAAAACGTGAAGAGGGAGTAACCGCCCACAAGGGTCGGGTGTGGCACAAGGCTCTTTTTATTGAGAGTGATCAATTGTCTAGTTTCTTTGATGAGGATGAAAGTCCGAATCATGAAAATACTGTAAATCTTTTCATAGAACTTGGATATTTAGCTCTTATTATACAAATTTGTTTTTCAGACGCAAATAATATAAGGGACCAATTTGAAAAGATCAATATGGATGACATTTTGTCCTTGAAAGAAATAAAATCGTACCAAAAACTATAAAAGCAAACGTGATAAGTCTCTGAGGATTTTGAAGCATCGTTAAGACGAACTATTAACCCCCCCCGTCAACAACGACACAAAAACGTAAATCTAAACATACAATGAACGTCATTCCCTAATCAAGTTGTTATATCCCGATTGCGAATTGATCATACAAGGTTTACTCATTCTTTCATACTGAAACAGGAACCACAACCACAGAGTTTGACCTGTCAGACAACTTGCACGGTTAAACACATTCCCATAGAATGCAGAGCTTTTGCTGTCACCAGAAAGTGACTTTTCAAAGTGAATAGTTTAACCGATTTGTTCGAAAACGTCAAAATAGATGATGTTCTGTCCTTCTTGCTAGAGACAGGATTGTATGAAAAAATATGACGAATTAAAACTGGTTGATAATGTGCAAACAAATGAAATCCTGCGCATAGAAAATTTTACCTAAGTATTCGTTCAGAAATCTTTGATTGAATGTACATACATAAAGACAGAATTTGGTGTTAAATAACCTAAAAGGTTAATACGCCATAAAACCCCCAAAATCAACCAACCTAATCACCAGGCAGGTTGACATGCCGTTAAAATCAATCAATCAAAATCATCTGTATTTGTAAGTTAATCCGAGAAATCTGTGTGTTTATAATCTGATGGGCAAGTTTTAGTTTTAGAAATACAAAAAAAAAAAAAAAAAAAATAAATAAATAAAAGGGCCAAGAAATGTTTTTTTTAAATCTAAAAAAGAGTTGTTATTAATATTTTTGAAGTATCTTAGAATTTTAATGGATTTGTTGAAAGAATTTTTCATCGATTCGATACATTTATTCATTTTTTCTCCCAGACACTTAAAAGCAATTTTTACCTTTAAAATCCGTCTCAAATTTTATTTCGTCTCTGAAAGGTCACTGTGTGTATTTGAAGCCTTTGTTCATCGAAGACCCTTATTTATTTATTTTGAATAAGAATTTTATTCATTTATTTTGAATAAGACTTTTTATTTATTTATTTTGAAATAGTCGGATATTTACGTTCCAACGTTAAAATGCAGTATGAATTTCTAAAAAAAAAAAAAGTCGAACGATAAGTCACGAATGGAATATTTGATTGGTTTGGTTTCTTTGTTTAATGGAATATCAACCTTTGTAGGTTACTAAATGCCAAAGCCATTCTCCTAGAAGAACAGTAGTGGTACTATTTAACCCATAGCTGGGAGGATAAGGGGGTTCATACCTTTCCCAAGGGTATTTGCTCGAAAGTAAACGTAATAGCGTGGCTGGAGTACGAACTCACTTACTACGATTCCGCAGTCCATCGCTTTAACCATTACTCCACGAGGACACCCCCTGGAATATTTGAGTTACATCAGATCAAAAATTCAGGAAATATTACGTTATCTATACGCAACAAAAATACAGAAGACACAAAACGAAGAGTACCCCCCACCCCAAAACGAAAAATAACCCCCTCCCAAATTAAAACTGCTCCCCTGGGAAAAAGCCATCAACACAATTTTGGTTGGGTTTCTTTGTTTTAATGGCAAATCAACCTTCTTGGGTTATTTGATATCAAAGCTATCTTTCTAGAAGACTAGTTTCTTCAGCCTTGGTTAGGCAACTAGTCTAGGAGAAGGAAAACTCTGAATTCAAACCTGTTAAACTCCGCTTAAAAACTGACCTTGTGTCATATCCTGCCCGAGCGGAGGGGTTGGTAAATAGTATCTTTCTAGAAGAGCAGCAATGATGCTTTTTAAGTCGTAGCTGGGAGGATAAGGGGGTTCATACCTATTCCAAGGGTATTTGCCCCAAAGTGAACGTAATAGCACAACTAGAGTTCGAACCCGTTTACTATGATTCCGCAGTCCAGCGGTTTAACCATTACACCACAGCGACACGCATTGGGGTAAGTTAATTCTCAAGGACATAAAGAATCCAAATAATTTCTAATACTTTAAAAAGTTTCCTTTTTACGAAGAAAAGAAAATTTGACATTCTCTGTTCCACTTGAGGAATTTCTGTGGCGTAGTGGCTAACATGCCGGACTGCAACAACTTTGTATGCGAGATCGAGCCCCAGTCGCGCTGTTACGTCCACTTTCGGACTAATACCATTAGGAAAACCATTATCCATCAAGATTATAAAGTACCTCAATAATTTATCTTTAAGAGTGGCTTTGACAATAAATGAAGGTTGATTGGTTTGGTTTTATGGTATCTCAAACATTCCAGGTTAATTAATACCACATCCATTTTCATGCATATAAACAGTTCTATTTCAAACAATTCAGTTTAGCATAAGTACAAGGTTTAGTTCTATTTAACTCATAGATAGGATCCCATCAGGTGCTACTACTCCAGGTCAGAATGAACCTGGGAGTGATGGCAATAAAAGGGTAGTCTGTATTTCCCAAAGCTCCCGTATTCCTGTGTGATGGTTGATGTGCCAAGAAACCATTCCTTTTGATTTTAGGCAATAAAACTTTGGATTTTACAATTTAATTGGAAAGAATAGTGCACACATACATACATACACACACACACACATACATACACACACACGCGTGTCTTTCCTACTTTCTTTCTTTCTTTTTTCCTTCTCTATTTTTTTCATTTTTTAAAACTCCAAACTTCCTTTTTCCTTTCTCTTTCCTTTATATTTTTCTTTGTTCGTGCGTTCATTCGTCTGATCATTTGATCTTTCTTTCCTTATTTTCTTTCATTGATCTCTGCATTTTCTTTCTTCTTTTTTTTATCAAGTTCTCCCATTTCTGCTATTTCCTTCCTTCCTTCCTTCCTTCCTTCCTTCCTTCCTTCCTTCATGACCCCTATAATCACTCCTTCCTCCCTTCCTCTTTTCATTTTCTCTATTCGTTCCTTCTCTCTTACTTTTCATCTTTCTTTTCTTCGTTTTCTTTCTTTTCTTCGTTTTCTTTGTTTATTTCGTTTTCTTTGTTTATTTCGTTTTCTTCCTTCCTTCCATCCTTCATTCATTTTCTTTTACTTTTTCTTTTGTTCCTTCCTTTCTCCCTTCGTCTTATTCTTTTTCGTATTTTTTTAGTTCTTTCTTCTTTCCTCCCTTCTTTTATCTTTTAATTTTCTTTAGTTTCTTTCTTTCTTGTTTCTCTCTTTATTCTTCCTCATTATTCTTTCTTTCTTCCTGCATTTTTTTTAATGTTTTCTTTGATTTATTCTTTCTTTGTTTCAATTCTTCTTTTTTTCCTTTCTTCCTTCCATCCTTTTTTCATTTTCTTTTTCATTATCATTATTTCCTTCTTTTCTTTATTCCTCTAAATTTCTCATTCCTATTCCTTCCTTCATCTTTTCATTTTCTTTCTTTCGTTCGATCATTCATTCCTAGATTTTCTTTTTTTAAATTTTTAAATTCTTTCCTTCCTTCCTTCCTTCCTTCCTTCCTTCCTTCCTTCCTTTATTCCTTTTACCTATCATTTTGTTTATTTTTTCCTTTCTTTCTTTTTTCTTCCTTCCTCTCATTTTTTTTTATTTTCTTTAGTTTTCTTTTTCCTTCCCTTTTCCTTCCGTCACAAATTTTCTTTTGCCTTTGTCTTCTTCTTTTTCTTCCTTCATCTTTTCGTTTTCATTCTTTCATTCGTTCACTCGTTCCTTTTACTCGCCCTTCCTCCATTTTCTTTTTCATTCTCCTTTCTTCCTTTCCTTTCTTCCTTCCTTCCTTTTTTCTTTAGTCTCTTCTTTCTTCCTACCTATCGTTCTCATTTAAACGTTCTTTAGTGTCCCCTTCGTTCCTTAGTCCCTGCTTTCCTTCTAAGATTATTGATTCTTTCCAATTAATCTTTGCAAGGCAAAACCACCTTGTAAACCATTTGTCCATTGTAGACGAGATTTGTTGACATCACGCTTGTGCATAAATATTTTTTTGCACAGTAAAGCCGACAAGATAAGCGGACACTATCCAATCATTCCTACCAACTATTCATTTTTTCCCCCTGTATTTATATTCTTGTCTAATTTCGCCAAATCTCGTCAGCTGTCATTTAATTTCTGCGTCTAACTTCCCTTGTTCAGGACGAACGAACAACTGGGGCGAAAACGAGACTGGCACAGTCAGATGGTAATTAACACAAACCCTTATGACGTCACCCCATTCACAAATATTAAGAGATTCTTTGCTGACCTTTCTTTCTCCTTCTCAAATGCTGCATTGATCGCTTTCTACCAGATTCGCTTCTGGATTGTGATATCGATCAGTTCATTCCTCCTCAGCAGCCAATATGAGATATCTTGTTATCTTACAGTCGCTACACACAATCTTCAATTTAATTGGGTTCATCTACAGATATCACTCGACAACCATGTCGTTTTTGTCAGCCATCCAACTCTTTTCTCTATCGAGTCTGTCTTCTTTTTTTTTCATCTCCACGCCCAGACCGTAAAACCTGTCGGGTGAGGCAGCATTATAACGACACTGACTTTTTTTGGTGTGTAAAATCCATTGTTTCTTTTAGCATCTTTCGTCTGTCTGTTTATCATTAACTCTCTTTCTCTATCGGTCTCTCTCTCTCTCTCTCTCTCTCTAAACCTCTCTTCTAACAATATATATACATATATATTCTACCACTCTTTCCTTCGACTTTTCGCTCTCTTTTCTCTCACTCTTGATCCATTACTCCTCTCCAGCAACCTGACTATCTCTCTATATACACCTCTCTGTCTATCTCTCTCTCTCTGTCAGTCTTTCTCTCTGTGTCTGTCTGTCTGTCTGTCTATTTTTCTCTCTCTCTCTCTCTCTCTCTCTCTCTCCGTCACTCTCGATCTCTCTCTCTATATATACATGCATATATCTCCCTTTATATCTTTCTGTCTGTTGTTCTTGTCAATTTCACACTTGCCAATCGGCTAGGGCTGTAGAATACACCGACTGCTTCTTTGCAGAGGGTAGGACTCCCCCAATGAGTGTCCTGGATATGACACTAAACAATCTGATAGTGAGGTTCCGGTAATGCTAGAGCTTTGGGGAATGCGGAGTACCCCTTTATTGCCATTGGTCCCAGGTCCACCCTGTCTCGGAGTGATTGCACCTGGTAGGGTCCTATCTATAGGTCAAATAGAACTAGATTGCGTACTTAGACTAAACTGAATTGTCTGAAATTCAACTGTTTTGACATTTAACTATGTGTGGAAAAAAACTATACTCATACTAAACTGAATTGTTTGAAATAGAACTGTTTGACCTAACCGAATAGCTTGAAATGGAAATGTGTTTGACTGTTAAAACTCTGTACTCAATCTTAACTTGAATTGTTTGAAATAGAACTGATTATTTGCATAAAAATGTATTTCGCATTACATAACCGACAAAGGTTGATATGCCATAAACTCAACCAACCAACCAACTATTTCACACACACACACACGCAAACACACATATATATAAGAACTTCTCATACTCCAATGCACACATATAGTTACCCAAAGTGAAAAAAAACCCCAATAAACTTTATGGTATATCAAAGATGAATTAAGTTAAAAATACATCCACAAGAAAAACACAGAACACACTCTAGGAAGAAAATGTAGGGAAAAGAAATAAAAGAGAATCAACACCCGTAGAAAATCTATCTCAGGAAACTCCAATCAGGACAGTCACCACTATATAAAGTTAAAAACAGCCAAGATTATCAAATATTATCTGATGATTAGACGAGCCAGACACGCCGGACACTGCTGGAGAAGCAAGGACGAGCTCGTAAGTGACGTACACTTATGGACCCCCACATATGGCCAAGCAAAAGCAGGACGGCCAGCCCGAACTTACATACAGCAGCTATGTGAGGACACAGGATGTAACCCAGAAGACCTGCCGGAGGCGATGAATGATAGGGAGAAGTGGTGAGAGATGGTCAAGGATATCCGTGCTCGCGGCACGACATGATGATGATGATGATCTGATGATAAGTTGAAGGTAGGAACACGTGTAAGAAAGAACAAAATAAACTATTAAAAAAATATAAATATCTTTGTGGACCTCCTCATTTTAATATAACAAATACCAAATACATTTTTACACGATATCTAACATGTTTAAATTCAAAAGGATCTGTAAATATGAAAACTTACCTATCTCTGTCTATTTATCTAAAAAAACAGGAGGACTTTTCTGATCCCTTAAAAAGCCAATATTTTCAAACATCATTCAACGTGCCAAAACGCGCACTTAATACTTTTGAATTAAGGACGCTTAATGCACGTTTATATGTTTTTCGTTGTAATATAATGGCCGAGGGATTTCAGTTTATGCCTTTGGGTTTAGTTAGGCCGAGAACTTTTCGGCTCAGCGCATGGGTTTGTTAGGTGCAACATTAACACAGGTGTTCACGCGCACGCACACAGAGAGGACGTGTCACTCAGAGATGTCACAATAGCCCGAGATGGGAAACGGAGGCTAGCGAGTGCGAATGACGTCACGCTCCGGAAGCGTGCGGAGGATTTTGGGAGATTTTGAAAAAGTCAGTGAGTTGAGATGAGACCTGCCTCGGGGGAAGACGATTGTTTTTCGCTTGCTCGCGGAGACTTTTGTGGCGGGTGCCACACGTGTTGCGGTGGGGGGGGGGAGTGAAAAAGTCAGAATAGAAAGATTGTGCCTCTCTCTCCTTATGTCGAAACCTTTAACTCGAAGGTAATAAAAGGTTTCGTACCTGAACTGAGAAGTCGTTACGTGTTTTTCGAATTTTGAGATTCCTATGTTCTATCTTTATGGACATTCGATGTACGTTTCACACATCGCCATATCATGGCCATGGTACATCGTTATATACATTTTATTTGCTCCTGTTATCTCGACAAGTATTCAACAGAGTGTGAACAATTCTCATGATTATGAATTGAAAAGTAAAAAAAAAAAAAAAAAAAAGAGAAGAAAAATGTAAATCAATTCTCATGATATAAAGGTCATGATAAAGCTTATTAAGACCGAAACGTTTAACGTCGGCTTTACATCAAAATAAATTCTTATTTGGATTATTTTGTTTTTCTACTTTCTTCATACTGGCTGATCCAGATAGTGTTTGCCCAGTCAGCTGGGGCTGTAGAATACACTGACTGCGCCTCTGCAGAGGGGTAAGACCCCCCCCACAACGAGTGTCCTGGATATGACACTAAACAATCTGATGGTGAGGTTCCAGCAGTGCTGGTGCTTTGGGGAATGCGGAGTACTCCTTCATTGCCATCGCTCCCAGGTCCACTCTGGCCCGGAGTGGTAGCACCTGATAAAGGCCCTATCTATGGGTTAAATAGAACTAACAGCATACTTATGCTAAAATGAATTGAGTAAACTGAATAGCTTGAAATAGAAACGTTTTTGACAATTAAAACGTACTTACACTTAAACTGCGTGCTTAACTGAATTATTTCAAATAGAACTGTTTTTCGACATTAAAACTGTATTTACACTTAACTGAATTATTACATATAACTGCTTGAATAGTTTGAAATGGAAATGTTTTTGACAATTAAATTGTGTACTTATGCTAAACTGAACTGTTTTCAATAGAACAGATTATTTACATAAAAATGGATTTGGCGCTAAATAACCTACAAAGGTTAATATGCCATAAAACCAAACAAACCAAACCAATCAGATAGTGTTTGCCAATGGTCCGGGAGACTGGTTTCAATCCCAGGTCGCGTCATACCAAAGACTTTAAAAATGGTACTTGATACCTCCTTGCTTAACACTCAGCAATATAAGGTACGTATCAAGGGTAAGGTGGAGCAATCCAGGGAAAGGAGTAGCGCCCTCCTCTACACCTCGGTGTAGTAGCTATTGAAAAGGGAGCCTTCTGGTCGCCCTCGATTACGGTCGCCAGCTTTACTTTTTTACTTTATATATATATATATATATACAAGTTAGGATGGCGTTGACGGAGATTCATCAATACTTGGTGACAGTTTCTCGCCTATGTGATTATCCGTGCAAGTGTTTCCCCACACAGTAGGTATATCTTTAGATACTGTTATATGGAGCATGATGGATAGGTTTATCTAGATTGTGATGGCATTCTGGGAAGGGTGAAAGACGGTCAGGCACAAGCTCCGATGACTCTGTGTCTAATCTATCCTTACGTATATATATATATATATATATATATATGCTCTATGACTTATATCAATACTATCTATAAATAGAGCAAACTACATACACATTTGGTCTATCTGTGCTTTACTATTGTTCGCGTATGTGTAGGTCCATAATTTTCCCTCCCTTTTTTGATAGTTTGTATTGAGGCATGTTAATCTATTTTCCATCATGAATTTTGTTAGATGTTGTCCATTCCTATTTGATGTGTTGTGAAGGCTGTATTTGTTGTTTCCGTTTTTCCCGATTTGGGCTTTCATATCTCCGCCAATGACTAGTACGTTGTGTTTCTGAATACTACGCACTAGAGAGGATAGCTCATCGTAGAAGGCGACAAGTTCAGTTTCTTCACTAACATTGGTAGGGCTATAGCAGAAGATGATCGTTGCTCTGGGGTTGCCATTAAACGTAGCTACCATCATCCTAGGTTGTATTCTCTCAATGCAATTAAGTGTTTTTAACGCTCTTGATCCTATAAGCATTCCTACCCCTCCAACTGTGGCATTGACAGAGTTTTTCCATGCTGATACGGTGGCCAGCGTCCATCCATTGCCAGTATAGTGATATTTGATATCTTCGGTATGCGTGTATCTGTGTTCTTGTATGCATATTATGTCTATCTTATGTTCTACGGCCGATGCAGTCAGCTCCAGTAGTTGACCTATTCTATTTAAAGTTCTAACGTTAAATGTCGCTATTTGTATTGTTTGCAATATTGAATAAGTCCTGGAAGCAACACCCCACAAACACCAACTATACGGCCACCTGCCTCCCATCACAAAACACCATCCAAGTTAGACGAACCAGACATGCAGGACACTGCTGGAGAAGCAGGGACGAGCTCATAAGTGATGTACTCCTATGGACCTCCGCATATGGCCGAGCAAGGGCAGGACGACCAGCTCGAACATACATACAGCAGCTATTTGAGGATACGGGATGTAGCCCTGGGGACCTGCCAGAGGCGATGAACGATAGGGAGAAGAGGTGAGAGAGGGTCAAGGATATTCATGCTAGCGGCACGATACAATGATGATGACGATAATGATGACATACACATTAACTTCAAAATTAAAGAAAAATTAACATTTAGTGATGATTACTTTTTGACACGCCTCTATCAACGAAGGGAAGTGAATTAAAATGTTGACGAAACTTTTTTAAATAAATCACGTATAGTGTATTAAATAAACGTCTAGGTTTTAAGTAATTTACATTTTTGTACCCGCTCAAAATCACCATTGTACACATTTCTCTCGGTCCAAAATAAAATGGCTAAATAAATGAAATGTAAAAAAAAAAAAAAAAAAAAAATGAAAAATAAAAAAGAAAGTAACAAACGAAAACAAAAACAAAAAAAAATAATGTCGACATGAAGAACTATTACTGGAAAGTTTTCTAAAGTTAAGAAAGCAGTCAAATAGGAAATTTATAGTTTAAAGAACATGAACAATCAAAACATTGAAAAGAAGTTGGCGAATATTATAAAAAAGAGGAAGAAAAAGAAACGAATAATGCAATAAAATGAAATATTGGAAAACCGACAATCGCTTTGCGAATATTATTTTCTATATGTCACAATGAACCACACCCAGAAGTCTAATAAATGTCGAAATAAGATTATATATATATATATATATATATATATATATATATATAATACTCAATAGCACAACGTCTGTAAAAGCATTCTTGCCCTACAACTGAATTTCGGAAAATTCTTACCGATATCAAAAATATTGGAACTACAAAATAACAAAGATAAAAGATATATATATATATATATATATATATATATATATATATATATATATATTGTTCAATAGCACAACGTCTGAAAAAGCATTCTTGCCCAACAACTGAATTTTGGAAAAATCTTACCGATATAAAAAATATGGGAACCACAAAATAACAAACAAAGATAAAAGATTCTTGAAGCCCCCAAAAAATAAAAGTCCCAACATTAACAAAATTAATTTTGAAACTATTTCTAATATACTCAAATGGCTTTAGCAACTGTTGCCATGTATAGAACTAAATTAAAATAAGTTACACCAGTATAAATAAAATGCTGCATTGTACTTTTATACACCCCCCTGCCCCGATGATGGCCCGACACGGGTCCGAAAATACTTGGGAACGATTTAAATACCGAAAATTTATAAGCCAATTCCAACCGGATATCATAACATCCATACGGTGATTTGAAAGGATTGAAATAAAAATATGTACACAAAGAATGTCTATGATATTTAATCAAATATGCCTCAACGAAATATTGCTATCTAAATACACACACACACACACATACACATATAGAAACAGATAGCTATACGTGTATCTTGTAGGTCTTTTTTTTTCATTGAAAATGACCGACCAGTAATTAGCGTTGAGCTTTTTATTCAACTTTTCTTTTTGTCAAACGAGATGTTGTTTGAATTTTGTTTAACGGCATATCAACTTCTGTGGGTTATTCAATGTAACTGTGATTGAAGGCGTTATTGGTGGGGTCAATGGATAAATGAAGGATCTGGTTTGCAAAGGTGAACGTGTCACTAATGCAATGTTATGAATGTAGTTGTAGAACTGGTAAATCAACCAACCATTTGGCGAAGCTGAGTTGGGCCGTGCCGACCATTGATTGAATAGTTCTTAACGGAGTATTAAGTTAGTGTATTTTGGGGAGTCCATATAAACGTGGTCGAATATATCCATCGACCCCCCCTAACAATTCATCATTTTGCTCTTTTGATATAGTAAGCCAACCGGATATCATAACATCCATACGGTGATTTGAAGATCGTTTCGTCGAGTGAAGCTTTAATGTATAAACATTAAAGCTTCACTCGACGAAACGATCTCCATTTGCGCCGACACTCTATACTGCAGCCACCTGGACCCCACTTCCTATTCTAGAACCTGTCTTTCTGAAACTGATACACATTGCCACTAACGGCTCATTGATCTTGTGGGTAGAGTGTTCGCCAATGGTCCGGGAGACTGATTTCAATCTCAGGTCGCGTCATACCAAAGATTTTAAAAATGGTACTTGATACCTCATTGCTTAACACTCAGCAATATAAGGTACGTATCAAGAGTAAAGTGGAACAATCCAGGAAAGGAGTAGCGTCCTTCTCTACACCTCAGTGTAGTAGCTATTGAAAAGGGAGCCTTCTAGTCGCCCTCGGCTACGGTCGTCAACTTTACTTACTATATAATGTGAGTATGCAATAAATTCGCTTGCAGACAGCAATTTTATTGAAAATTGACCGACAAGGATGTAATGTTTAGCTTTTATTTAGCTTTTTTTTCTTTTTTGGTGAACGAGACGACACAATTGTGGCCGTATGTAATTTAAAAACAGTCAGAATTCTGTGTCAATGTTATCCGAATACGGCTACTTTCGACAGTCCTGATTCTGACTAAAAAAACAAAGACTTCGAACCGTTTTTTATAATGCCTTTAATCACAGTTACAACATCTAGTTCTGGCATTAAATTACCCATAGAAGTTGACATGCCGTTAAACAAAACTCAAACAACATTTCGTTTGACCAAAAGAAAAGTTAGTGGTAATGATACTTCGTCTCCGGAACCATGCCTGAACCCAGAGTCATCATCTGATGAGGGCTTTGTTGGAAGCAATGCTTCTGTATATTGCATGATATATATATATATATATATATATATATATATATATATATATATATATATATATATATATATAAATGTATATATTCGAATAAGTTTCTTAATATTTAATATTGTTGTGAGGAATGGCATACTTTGGGCAGTAGGGTCTCCATTTAAAGCACTCCTCTTAACCATCTGTTTTGACGCCTTTAAAGTTATCTTCAGAGCCACTATCAGCATTCTCGTGGCTTTGTTCGCATTTTCGTTCACATTGATATCTTCTATTAAACAGCGTTTTAAGATTAGGAAAAATGTCAGAAATCGCAAGGAAACAAATACGGACTGTTGGGGTCTGATATATATATATATATATATATATATACATGTTGACGTGATGTTAAAAGAAAGAAAGAAACTAAATAAGTTGATAAGAAAACTATTTACAGGGACGTGAAAATGTGCGACTGAAATATTGAAATTCTATTTTTTGACACCCGGAAAAAGTTAGTAAAAATCTTAATTAACCATGCATGTTTGTCGTATTTAAGATTTGGGAAAAAGTTAAAAATCGCAAGGAAACAAATGCGACGCGTTGTGGCTTGATATATATATATATATATATATATATATATATATATATTGACATGATGTTAAAAGAAAGAAAGAAAGACTGAAGGAAAAACATCTCATGAGACGTGAAAATGTGCGACTGAAAAATTCAAATTTTGCGATTCGGAAAAAATTAGTAAAAATCTGAACAGATCAGCCTTATATATCGTATTTCATATATATATATATATATATATATATATATATATATATATATATATAAATTTATGAATACAAATCATCAAATCTTTGTGCCTGTGCAGGTTTGCACAGCTGATACTTGACTACAGACCATTCTACAAAAAACAATATTTTCTCTTAATTTGTTGTTTTTCAAAACAAATGTCTTTGATTCTGTTTAATCGTCTCATTTGTCACTAGAATCTTAAACGTTGACCACTAGATGTCTGGGTCAATCAAACTGATCCTTCACAAACACTTACACGCACACACACACACACACACACACTTGCAAACACACACACATACATACACACACGCACATACTCACGCGCGCTCAAATGCACACACACACACACACACACACACGTACACATACAGACGCATGCTCTAACGCACGCACGTTCACTGATTTGCAAAGGTGAACGAGTCACTAATGTAATGTTTCGAATGTAGTTGTAGAACTGTCTCGAGTAAACCATCATCATCATCATGTTGCGCCGCTAGCACGGATCTCCCTTACCCTCTCTCACCAGCCGTCTCTATCGTCCATCGCTTCCGGTAGGTTTTCAAGGCTACATCCTGTATCGGCACAGAGCTGTAGTATATAGGTTCTAGTTGGTCATCCTGCCTTTGCTAGTCCATGTGAAAGGGTCCAGAGGAGTATGTCACTTATTAATTCGTCCCTACTTCTCCAGCAGTGTCCCACATATCTGGTTCGTCTAACTTGGATAGTTTTCGTGATGGGTGGTAGGTGGCCGTACAGCTGCTGCTTTGTAGGGTGTTGTCTCCAAGACTTGTTCAATATTGCTTGAGTATTCTTGTGCAATTGTCATTAAGCTTTTTTCCCCATACGTTTAGTTAGCGTCCATCTTAAACCATATATTGCTATGATAAACAGGAACAAATATTTGCAGTCAGAATTTAGCTTTTAAACTGAAGCGAAAATATATTCTTAAAAAAAACCCAGAAGTAAAACACACTTGAGAATATTTAAAGATTATTTTTGAAAAATCTAGTCGTGTGACAATTATTTTATCAGAAATATTTCATTTGTTATGCTGGGTTCGTTTTCATGGAGTTCAAATGACTAGCCGAATGTTTATTTTTTTATTTTTTATTTTTTTTGGTTGGTTGGTTGGTTGGTTGGATTTTTTTGGCATATCAACCTTTGTAGGTTATTTAACGCCAAACCTATTTTTATGCATATTGTTCTAAACAATTTTATGCATATAGTTTAAACAATTCAGTTTAGCGTGAGTGCACAGCTTAATTGTCAAAAACATTTTTATTTCAAGCTATTCAATTTATTCAAACAGTTCTAATTCAGCTAATTCAGTTTAGTATAAGTACAGAAGTTCTATATTACACAATTCAGTTTAGTGTAAGTGCAGTTTCAATGTCAAAAACTGTTCCATTTCAAATAATTCAGTTCGGCATAAGTACGCAGTTTAAATGTAAGTACACAATTTAATTGTCAAAAACATTTCTATTTCAAGCTATTCAGTTTAGTCAAACAGTTCTTATTCAAACAATTCAGTTTAGAATAAGTATGCAGTTTAGTTCTCTTTAACCCATAGAGAGGACCCTATGAGGTGCAACCATTCCGGTCCAGAGTGGACCTGGGAGCAATGGTAATGATGGGTTGTTCCGCATTCCCCAAAGCCCCAGCATCACTTGAACCTTACCATTGGATTGTTTAGTGTCCTATCCAGGACCCTCGTTGATGGGGGGGGGTTTACCCCACTGCAGAGGTGCAGTTGGTGTATTCTACAACCCCAGCCGACTGGGCAAGTGTGTTACAGTGCATTCAAAGTCGGTCGCAGAAAATAACAATCAGCTGACTGAACAAAAACAAAAACAAAAACAAAAAAAGACAAAGCCTAGCCGACGTGATGATTAAAATATTTTCCCCGAGATGGAAATAAAGTATTTAAATTTACGGAGAACAGAAAAACAATGACGTTATTTGACAATTTAAAAGAAATAAATAAAAGAATTATGAAGCATTTTGGGTTGACTAATTGTGGTGTGAACATCTTAAATCTTATTTTGAGGCAATGGCGATGAGAGAATAACTCAGGCTTTAATGATTTGATTCAATTTTTTACAGAGTAATTTCAATGTGCTTTAAAAAGTTTTTTTTTCATTTAGATAGATTGATAGATAGATAATTAAAGACTGGTATAGATAGGGAGATAGATAGATAATAAAAGATTGGCAGAGATAGATAGATAGGTAGATAGATAATGAATAACTGGCATAGATTGATAGATAGATATTAAAAGACTGGGAGAGATAGATAGATAGATAGATAGATAATAAAAGACTGGCATGTATATATATATATATATATATATATATATATATATATATATAATAAAAAGACTGGCGTAGATAGATAGATAGATAATGAATAACTGGCATAGATAGATAGATAGATAGATAGATAGATAGATAGATCGACTTATCAAGGTTGATTTCCACAAAAAAAAGTACGCACACAAAACAAATAAATCCGAATATATATTCATTCATACAATACTCCGTTGCAAGCCGTCTCTCCAAGATCTTCCCGTAAATGCGAATGAAGACCTTTACCATTTCTCTTGCTCCTCCTCTCAATATAATGGAACCATACAATTTTGGGATCGGCGGATTCTTCAGGGCTCAGATTGATATTAATAAAGAAAATGTCTTTTTTTTTGCTTTCGGGTGTGGGAGTGTTACTGCCTGTCAAAATGCGTCTCTTCATCGAATGGGTGCGTATTAATAGATATTTGGTTTATTGAACAATGTCTGACACAAGGACATATAAAAAAGGGTTTTCTTATTTGTATGCAATGATAGAAAGGGTTTCATTTTTCATAAAAGTTTCAGTGTGTAATATTTCTGTTTTTTTTTTATTCAATGATTTATTTATCTATCAGGATGTTGTCTTGCTTTTGTTTTCTTTTTTTAATTTGAGAAAAGAAGATAACATTTTGATTAATTTTATTCAATACGAAAAGCGGGGTGTCCTCGTGGTGTAATGGTTAAAGCGATGGACTGCGGAATTGTAGTAACCGAGTTCGAACTCCAGTAACGCAGTTATCATATTTAGCCAAACCCTCCGCTAAGGCGGAGTTTCAATCCAGAGTTTTCCTTCTCCTGTACTAGTTGCCTCTCAAGGCTAAAGAACGTAGTCTGCCCTACTATTTACCCATAGCTGGAGGGAGAACGATTGGATTCATACTTTTCCCTTGGGTATTAGTGCTATGTGAAATGCAATCAGACTCGTCCAGGATTTGAACTCGTGTCGCCGTGTCCATTTCCTACAACGATAATCATTACACCACGGGCACCTCCAAACGCAGTTACGTTCACTTTCGGACAAATACTCTTGGGAAAAGTATGAACCCCCTTATCCTCCCAGCTATGGGTTAAATAGTACCACTACGGAGAATAGCTATGGCATTAAATAACCTACAAAAATTGATATGCCATTAAAACAAAGAAACCAAACCAATCAACATGAAAAGAAAATATATCTTCGTTTAAATCAATTTTATCTATTTCGAAACTGTAAAAATTATCCTTAACTTTGGTTGGTCACAAACTATTATGAATAACTATTTTAACTCACTTTTATAGCTCAGTTTCATTTTCATACCTTAAATTTTGATACAATTTTCTGACAGTGTTCTTTTTTATGTTTCATCAAAAAAAAAAAAAAAAAAAAAAAATTGCCCAGTCGGCTGGTTGTCTTGTTTGGCGTTTATACACCGACTGCTTCTCTGCAGAGGGGTAAGACCCACCCCCAACGAGTGTCCTGGATACGACACTAAACAATCTGATGGTGAGGTTCCGGTAATGCTGGAGCTTTGGGAAATGCGGTATACCCCTTCATTGCCATCGCTCCCAGGTCCATTCAGGCCCGGAATTGTAGCACCTGATAAGGGCCATATCTATGGGTTAAATAGAACTAAACCATGGTTTCTTGAGTTTACTGTCTTTTGCATTTAAACTGTGTCTTTATGCTAAACTGAATTGTTTAAAATAGAACTGTTTTAACATTTAAACAGCGTACTTATGCTAAACTGAATTATCTGAAATAAAACTGTTTTGACAGTAAATCTGTGTATTGTCCAGTCGGCTGGGGCTGTAGAATACACCGACTGCAATTCTGCAGAGGGGTAAGACCCTCCTCAATCTGATGGTGAGGTTCAAGCGACGCTGGAGCTTTGTGAAATGCGGAGCACCCTATCATTGCCATTGCTCCCACGTCCACTCTGGCCCGGAATGGAAGCACCTGAGAAGGCTTATACTAAACTGAATTGTTTAATATAGAACTGTTTTGAGATTTAACTAAGTGTAAACAAAATCTATACTTATACTAAACTGAAATGTTTGAATTAGAATTGTTTGAAATAGAAATGTTTTTGATAATTAAAATGAGTACTCATGTTAAACTGAATTGTTTGAAATAGAACTGTTTATTGTATAAAAATGGATTTGGCATTAAATAACCTACAAAGGTTGATATGTCATAAAAAAACCAACCAACCAACCAACCAACCATGACACACACACACACACATTTCGTCTTGAAGAAAATGAGACTGATATTTCAATTTTTCAGGTTGGCAACCCGCACCGTAAGTCAGACGATCAATGTTGATTTTGAACATGTCTAAAAACCTTCACTTTTATGTTTGCTTTTGAAGTTTATCTGGACAAGTGTTCTTAGTTAAGTGAGTCACAAAGCTTAAACACGAGATTAAATTCTGTGTCAAACTTCTGGACTATACTAGAATAGCAGTTAACAAGTTAACCCAGGTTTATAAGATCTACTTCGAGCACATGTTTTAGGTGGCAGAAGGCATTTTTGAAATGACTAAGAAACGTGGATCAGTTGGTCTTCAATCAGGGTTGCCAACCTTAAAATATCTTAGATAGTGCCGCCATTTTGGCCTAGTTGCATGGGTTTTAGTGGTTGTCTTGCTTGGCGTTTATTGGTTGGCTAGTTTTGGGCAAGTTTTCTTGGGGTTTAGAGGCTGACTTGTTTGGGGTTTAGAGACTAAATTGATTGGCTTGCTTGTGGGTTATAAATTAATTTGCTTTGGGCTTATAGGTTAACTTGCTTTGGGATTAGAGGTTTGTTTGGTCTGGGTTTAGAAGTTTTGTTCCTTGTGAGTTAGAAGTTGGTTTGGAGTTTGAGGCTTACTTGCTTGGCGTTTTGAGGGAGTGTTTATGTGATTCAGAGGTTATCTTGTTTAGGGTTTAGGGGCTTCCTTTCTTGGAGTTTAGAAGTTAGCATTTTTGTTGTTTAGTCGTTGGTTTACTCGGGATTTAGAGGTTTGTCAGTTTGGGATATCTTTCTTGGAATTTTGAGGTCTGCTTGCTAGGCGTTTAGAGACTAGCTCGCTTGCAGATTTATCTTGCTTAGATGTTTACCTGTTCAGCGTTTAGAGGCTGTTTTCTTGCATTTAGAGACCAGTTTGCTTGGGGTTTAACTGTTAACTTGCTTGGCATTCAGAGACCTAGAAACAGGTTTGCTTATAGTTTTGAGGCTGGATTGTCTGAGATCTTGAAGCTATCCCCCACCCAACAAGAACAAAAAAAAAACAAAACAAAAAACCCCCAAAAAACTACGGACTTGAGGAAATCTTTCTGGTATACACGCCCATTCTTAAATTTATTTGTAATTGTTTTAGTGAAAATGTCGTCTGATGCTCAGTGGTTGTTGTGTTGTTGGTTAAATGGATTCGCCATTGTGCCACTCCTTGGCGTTTGAAGCACCTGTCGTTATTTGTTGCACTTCTATTAAATCAGTTGAGAGACAAATATCGTTTTCGGATCGGCGTCCAACAATCAAATTACGTATCGCGATTTTGAGGGAATCCTTTTAGAAGAATTAGCGATCAAGTCGGACCGGAAACGAGAAAAGTTACAAAAACAAAACAAAACAAAAAAAAACAGAAAAAGGAAAAAGAACACTGTAAAAAAAAAAAAAAAGAAAAAAAAAAAAAAGAAACGACGATATCAAGGTAATTCACATTTAGATTAGAAGAACGAACGTTAGTGTTTTTATCGAGGCGTCCCCGTGGTGTAGTGGCTGGAGTGCGAAGTCCTAGTGAGAGAGTTCGAACTCCAGTCGCGCTATAAGGTTCATTTTCAGATGAATACCCTTGAGAAAGGTATGCATCCTCCTTACCTCTCCAGTTATAGGTTAAATAGTATCGCTGCTCCTCTTCTTTAATGATGGCTTTGGCATTAAATAACCCACAGAAGTTGAAATGTCTTTAAACCAAATACAAATTGTGTATATGCAGTAATCAGAACACACTAATTAAAAATGTAGGGTTTAATGCTAAATTTAAAGAATTCTTTCATTTTATCTTTGGAAATGATGAAATGTAAAATAGACTTTGGACATTGTTTGGATTGGTTGGTTGGTTAGATTTTATGGCATATCAAGCTTTGTAGGCTATTTAATCATTTTTCTCGCAAATTGTTCTATTTCAAACAATTCAGTTTAGCATGTGTACACAGTTTGTCAAGAACATTTCTATTTCAAGCTATTCAATTTATTCAAATAGTTCTAATTCAGCTAATTCAGTTTAGGTTTAAGTAAAGAAGTTCTATATTAAACAATACAGTTTTGTGAAAGTAAAGTTTCAATGTCAAAAACAGTTCCATTTCAAACAATCAAGTTTAACATAATCACGTACTTTAAATATAAGTATAAAGTTCAATTGAAAAAACAACGGTTCAGTTCTGTTTAACCCATAGATAGGACCCTTATCAGGTGCGACCACTCCGGGCCAGAGTGGACCTGGGAGCAATAGCAATCAAGGGGTACACCGCATTCCCAAAAGCTTCAGCATTAATGGAATCTCACCATCAGATTGTTTAGTGTCATATCCAGAACACTCGTTGGGGGGCGGGGGCGGGTCTTACCCCTCTGCAGAGAAGCAATCAGTGTATTCTTTAGCCTCAGCCGACTGGGCAAACATTGTTTTGTTTCGGGTTATTTGTTTCATGGCATATCAACCTTTATGGCTTATCTAATGCCAAAGCCATCCATATAGAAGAACAGTAGTAGTACTATTTAGAACATAAAGGGGAAGGGAGTGCATACCTTTTCCTATGGTTTTTGTCCGAAGACGGACTTCAAACTCGCTTACAACGATGTTGCAGTCCAACACGTTAAACATTGCGCCACGGAGACGCTCTCAAATCCAATGGGATATAAATTGGTAGGCATCGGTATTTACATAGGTTTCACTATTTTATAAATGATTTGGTTGGGATTTAGCTTATAAAATCAAAAATATAAATTGAATAAATACGAACAAAAGCATTCTTCTCGCAGTGTCGAAATCGTACAACATCCGATTTTTCTAACATATTTCGGACATAATACAACTCTCTTTGCTCTCTCTCTCTCTCTCTCTCTCTCTATATATATATATATATATATATATATAATCATATTTATAATCATCAATCGTGCTGATAGAACAGAGTTCTATTATAAAGATTCATGGTAATTTTTCGGTGGGTATTTTTCCCCTCATTAACAGATGCCACTCTTATAGATGAGAAGCGGTAGTTTCCTGAATGAACTATATGATCCGAGCCATTTCTCCTTCCTGAATCTGGGGAAGTGTGCTGCTTACCGGCCTTTTGATCATCCATCTTATTTCACACCCACCATACTGCATCCTATGGTTTCCATTGCTGTTCCTTTGTGTGACTCCTATAGTACTCTCCTCCCTCAAAGACTGTTATCCAATGACAGGCCGGGTCAGGAGAGCTTTTGTGGAGTTCAAACTCTCAGGTTTTATTGTCATAGGGTTGTATATATCTTGTTTATATTTATTTTATTGTCACAGGGTTGTATATATGTATTTACGGTTGTATATATATATATATATATATATATATTTATAAGTAAAGTTGCCGACTGAGGTGGAGGTCGACCCGAGTGCTCTCTTTTCATTAGCTACTACACCAATGTGTCGAGGAGGGCGCTACTTGTTTCCCTGGATTGCTCTATCTACCCTTGATCCGTACATTATAATGCTGAGTGTTATGCAAGGAGGCATCAAGTACAATTTTGAAGTCTTTATGTTGGACTCGTCATGGGATTGAACCTCTTTCTGCCGAGCTATTGGCAAATTCTCTACCCACTAGATAAATGATATATATGTGATATTATCATGTATATATTATGTGTTATAATATATTGTAATTATTTGTTATCACAGTTAGCATGGAACACGGAAAATGAACTTAGCGACCGGAAAAGCACCTCGAAATCAAAATTAAAAGCTACCAGTCAATTATGGTGTACAAGTCGATATTAGTCGACTTTTAGCTTAATCCTGCAGTATTAATCCCCCAAAATACGATAATCTACTGCAAGGAGAAAATTTAGCAGTCGACCTAGATGGTAGTTTGTTGGTTGGGTTTTATGGCATATTAACCTTTGTAGGTGATTCAGCGCCAAATCCATTTTTATGCAAATAGTCAGCCCTATTTCAAATAGTTCAGTTTAGCATGAGTACACAGTTTAATTGTCAAAACAGTTCTAATTCAGCTAATTCAGTTTAGTATAAGAGCAGATTTTGTTTACTCATAGTTAAATGTCAAAACAATTCTATATTAAACTATTCAATCTAGTGTAAGTACAGTTTCAATATCAAAAACAGTTCCATTTCAAACAATTTAGTTTAGCATAAGCACACAGTTTAAATGTAAGTACAGTTTCAAAACATTTCTATTTAAGCTATTCAGTTTAGTAAACAGTTCTAATTCAAACAATTCAGTCTAGCATAAGTATGTAGTTAGTTCTATTTAACTCATAGGCTGAGATAACATATAGCAAAATCGTAGGGAAAGATAATAATGTCTCATTAAATTTATTGCTTTAATAGTTTCCTCTAAAACCAAAATAACCTCAACCATATATGAAAAGCATACAAATCTTGCACATTAGAGATTATATTTATACGAATTCAAAATCTATTGTTTTATATAAATGCTCAGCTAAACAACACCGTAGTTGTCTGGCTGGCTGCTTTGGTGATGTGATGTGCCAGTTTCATTTTTACAGTCATTGTATTAGCTTTTGAAAACAGTGTGTGATATAGCCTTAATATGATACTTAATTTGTCATACAGTTTGATTATTTTATATAAATCAGAGTTAATTTGTTGAATATGTTCCTCTCAACACGCGTTTAAACTGTAGCGGTCATCTAAAGTTACGTTAAACGGTGTATATCGATTGTTAGGAGCTTTTTTTTACAGGTTTTACTATAGAAGGTTTGGGTTTTAGCTCTGCCGTATCAGTTGCCCCCTAGTTTTGTACAGATATTTTTTTGGCTTTAAAAGTGGACTTGTACGGCGCAAAATACAGTAAATGATATATAAATATAATTTTAGAAAAGCTGTCGGCTCTGGTAGAGATTAACATGAGTATGTATTGGGTTGAGGGCGTGCACTAGTATTCTAATCTGAAGTTGCTGCATCATAAATTTTAGGATATTACTTTACGAGAAGAAATTTTAGAAACCTGTTCTCTGAGCTTGGGAACTAATTTTTATCTAGTTTTCTTCACTTCTTTCTCCGTTTATATTTCTTTACTTTTTTTTTTTTTAAAATACATCTCTTTATAGCATTCAACAACATCATTGATACTAGTTGTAATCGTTGTATACAACTGAACAGATACACACACACACACACACACACACACATATATATATATATATATATATATATATATATATATATTATAACAGTGTTAGTTGTCACTAAATCACTTTCTGGGTTCGTGGCGAAACAAATGCAATATAACATGGAGAATGTTCAAGATCTAGGATAGAGCTATCATATAATAATAATAATAATAATAATAATAATAATAAATATATACTAGTTATTTATATTCAATGCCAGGGAATTTAGTCTGCGACCCCTGAATTTCATGGAGTTTTTTACAAAACAACCATTATCAGGCAGTTAACAAACTTAACTGCCTGATGATTAAATATATATATTTAATATATGTTGTATTATATATATATATATATATATATATATATATATATATATATATATATATATATAAGTATTATTCGGTCCAGTTAAACCGGAGTTGGGAGTAATTCCATCAGGACAAAAAAACAAAAAACAAAAAAAAAACAAAACAAAAAAACATTCAACAGGGAACATTTAAATTTTCCTGGTAAAGAACTCAATGTAACTGACAATACAGAGCAATAATTTATTTAAGAAAAAGCAAAACCAGTCACATTACCCATAAGATCTGAAGAAGTACTGTTAATTTTTTTGTGTCCTTTGATTTTTATCAAAAACCTATAACAGGATGGAAATAAATTTATAATCCGAATGTGACTGGTTTTGTTTTATATATATATATATATATATCTTTAAGAAAAACAAAAATCGGTCACATTAAGATTATAAATTTATTTCCATCCTGTTATGGGTATTGATAAATATCAATAAATCTAAAAAAAAAACTCTCCCAACGAGTGACCTGGTTATGATACAAAACAATCTGATGCTGAGGCTTCAGTAAATCCTAATGTGACCGATTTTTGTTTTTCTTAAAGAAATTATTGCTCTGTGATGTTAGTTACATTCAGCTCTCTACCAGGAAAATTTTAAATGTCCATAGTGGAATGAAAATCTCATGACGGAATTATTCCCGACTCCGGTTTATCTGGACTGAATAATCATCATCATCATCATGTCGTGCTGGTAGCACGGATATCCCTGACCCTCTCTCGCCACTCCTCCCTATCGTTCATCGCCTCCGGCAGGTCTTCTGAACTACATCCCGTATCCTCACATAATTGCTGAATGTATGTTTCTGGCTGGTCGTCCTGCTTTTGTTCGGCCATATGTGGGGGGTCCATAAGAGTATAACACTTATGAGTTCGTCCCTGCTTCACCAGCAGTGTCCAGCATGTCTGGTTCATCTAACTTGGATAGTTTTCGTGATAGGAGGCAGGTGGCCGTACAGTTGGTATCTTGTGGGGTGTTGCCGCCATGACTTGTTCAAGATTGCTCTCAGCATTCTTGTGTAATTGCCGT
>OY757936.1:23133875-23151375 GCA_963585895.1 Sepioteuthis lessoniana | reverse complement strand
GAAATGTTTTTGAAATTGAAACACCGTATTTATGCTAAATTGAATCGTTTGAAATTGAATTGTTTATATGTATGAAAATGGATTTGGCATTAAATAACCGACAATGATTGATATGCCGTAAAACCAAACCAGACAAAACCGAAACCAAACCAGACAAAACCGAAACCAAACCAGGCAAAACCGAACCACGACGACCAACAGCAACCATAGCTAAATCTCACCACCGACAACAGTGACAATGCCACTACTCTCACCATAATTAACATGAAAAGCAGCAGCAGCAGCAGCATCAACAACAGTACTACCACCATCTAGGATAACAACAATGCCACTACTACCACCTTAATCATGACCATCAACAACAGCAGGTCTTCCACCACACCACCACCACCACTACCATAAACAACAACATCATCAACACCACCAATAGCAAACACTATTACCAGGAACAACATACCACCAACTATTACTAACACCACCACCATCATCAATAATAGCAACATTACCACTATCATCATCACCACCAACAACAACAGTAGAACTACCACCACGAATACCACCACCACCACCACTACCACCACCATCATCAACAATAGCAATACTAACAGCACCAGCAGCACCACCACCACCACCAACAACAACAGTAGCACTATCTCTACGAAACCACCACCATCATCAACAATAGCAACACAACCACCACGAACATCACCACCACCATTACCGCCACTAATACCATCACCACCACCATTATCATCAACAACAGCAACATTACCATCACGAACACCACCATCACGACTACTTCCACAACTGCCTCCACCATCAACAGCAAAAATAGCAACAATGCCATCACCACCGCCATCTCACCACCAGCACCACCACCACTGCTCTCACCTCCACCGCCGTATCCACCATTTGATTTTCTTGTTTTCTTGTTTGCCTTATTGTATTAAAAAAGAAAGAAAAGAAAAAAAAAAGTCGATATTGTTGACATTTTCCACATTTTTTAAGTTGTCCCTCGAGTCTCGTCCTCTCGTCAAATTCTTCACGATGCTGATTTGGGAAGCCAGGGTACGTCGTTGCCTTGGCAGACGGGAGAGAAGGGGAGGGGGGTCAGCCCGACACTCACGCACCCTATCTCTCAAATTATAGCCCCCCCACACACCCTCACAATCAACATCGTTTTTTTTGGGGTGTTTTTGTTTGGTTTTCCTCTTCTCTTACTTATTTATTTCGAAACACGTTTATTGAGATCCCCGAATGATTTGGTTTTAATCGTCCTTTTTTTTGTAAGATTTTATGTCCTCTCTCTCTCTCTCTCTCTCTCTCTCTCTCTCTCTCTCACTCACTCTATCTATCTATCTCTATTTTCTTTCTTTCTTTCTTTCTTTTTTGTAGTTTTCTTTCTTTCTTTCTTTCTTTTTCGTAGTTTTCTTTCTTTCTTTCTTTCTTTGCCATAGTATTCTTTCTTTCTTTCTTTCTTTCTTTCTTTCTTTCTTTGTCATAGTCTTTCTTTCTTACTTTCTTTCTTTCTTGTAGTATTTCTTTCTTTCTCGTAGTCTTTCTTTCTTTCTTTCTTTCTTTCTTTCTTTCTTTCTTTCTTTCTTTGTCATAGTCTTCTTTCTTTCTTTCTTTTTTTCTTTCTATCTTTCTTGTAGTATTTCTTTCTTTCTTTCTTTCTTTCTTTCTTTGTCATAGTCTTTCTTTCTTACTTTCTTTCTTTCTTGTAGTATTTCTTTCTTTCTTTCTTTCTTTCTTTCTTTCTTTCTTCTACCCTAAGAAGAAAAAGAAAAGAATAAAATTAAAGGAAGATCTTTTTGTCACTTAATTCTTTTCTTTTTTCTTTTTTTTACTTCTTTCTTTCTCTCAGCTTACCTTTCTTTTTTCTATCAATTTCAGGTCTTTTTTTCTTTGAAGTTTGTTTGTTTCGTTCTTGCATTCATTTATCTCCACAGATGTTTTCCGTACTTTCTTTCTTTCTTTCTTTCTTTCTTTCTTTCTTTCTTTCTTTCTTTGTCAGAGTTTTCTTCTTTCTTTCTTTCTTTCTTTCTTTCTTTCTTTCTTTCTTTCTTTCTTCTTTCTTTGTCATAGTCTTCTTTCTTTCTTTCTTTCTTTCTTTCTATCTTTCTTGTAGTATTTCTTTCTTTCTTTCTTTCTTTCTTTCTTTCTTTCTTTCTTTCTTTCTTTGTCATAGTCTTCTTTCTTTCTTTCTTTCTTTCTTTCTTTGTCAGAGTTTTTCTTTTTTCTTTCTTTCGTTCTTTCATTCCCTGGCTTTTCTTTTTTATTTTCATTCTTTTTCCGAATCTTGCTTTCTCAGAACATATCTGCCGTACCTTTAACTTTCATATCTCTTTTTTGTCTTTCCCTCGTATATATATATATATCTCTTCAGCTTTCTATCAGAAATCTTTCTTTCGTTCTTAAGATTTTCTTTTCTTGTTACCTTAGATGTTCACGTTAACTGCTGGAAGCGTGAATTGAATTTGGGACCCCCCCCACTTCAAAAAACAAAACCAAACAAAACTAAACAAAACTCTGTTTCTCTTTCTCTCTCTCTCTCTCTCTCTCTCTCTCTCTCTCTCACTCACACACACACACACACACACACACACACACACACACGCACACGCACACACAAAACCAACAAGAAATAAAAAAAAAAAAAAAACATTCTTGTGAATGTTTAAAATCGGGTGAGAAAACAACAAAAACTCGTCAATATTGACAGTAAAACTCAGGGCGGAAAAGAATTATGCGGAAAAAACGAGAGAGAGAGAGAGAGAGAGAGAGAGAGAGAGAGAGAGAGAGAGAGAGAGAGAGAGAGAGAGAGAGAGAGTGGGATTTGTTTATTAGGAGGAAAGAATACGGACCGGGAATTTGTGTGCATGTAGAAGGTTACGCGTGTTTTAAAAAAAAATAATAAGGAAGGCAAAATAAGGAGTATCATGTTACAAGATGAGTATAGGGAGGAGGGGAGTAGAGGGCAGAGGAGAAAAAGGGTGGGAGGAGAGTAGGAGGAAGAGGAGGAAAAGTGACGGGGCTTCCTAAGCGGAAACTTAAAGCTATTACAAAAGCAAGAAAAGAAAAAGAGGGATACATCTATCTATCTATCTATCTATCTATCTATTGACAGAGAAAGAGAGAGATTGAGAGAGAGAGAGCGCTTGAAAGAGATTAAGAGAGAGACAGAGAGAGAGAGAGAGAGGAGAGGAAATAAGAGATATGTGTATATATCGGCTGGCTGGGTTTTATAGTATACCAACCATTATAGCTTACTTAATGCTAAATCCTCTTTAAGCATATATTAAATACATTTGATTTAGTTTGGTTGGGTTTTATGGCATATCAAACCTTGTAGGTTATATAATGCTAAATCCTATTCTTCCAGCTACATTATTCACTCTCTGTACGTGAGTTTTCTTATATACATCCTGAAAGGCATATATAATAACAGTCATACATCGAGCACTCCCATAGATTTACCTGAAATCACATATATTCTATATACGAATATTCCATATCCATAGTCTTTGGACACCTACTGGATATATATATATATATATACGGTGTCTCAATATACAAGGGGCCCATGTGACTGTTAATATTTCCACTACTAATAATAATGTTGTGTTCTTTTTTTTTTCAGATTTGAAAATAGTATACTATAACAACTATTAATACTCGATCACAATGCCTTCGACAAGAGAGGAAAAAATATTTTGCGTCTCTATTTGAAGACAAAATCATTCAAAACTGTCTAAAAATAGATGCAAACTTTTAATATGATAATGATTTATTACAGAGACAAGAAACTAAAAAAAAAAGATTGCATGTCCCGGAAGCTGATATAATAACGATTAAAAAAACATTGATTTGATGTCTCTTGCTTAAAGCATGCACTTTCCACAGGACGTGCTTCAAATGACCGCCATTGCGCTTATTTTAGTAAAAAAATCATTATCATATTAATGGGTTGCGTCTATTTTGACTCACATCCATATATCACCATCTTATCGTGCCGCTAGCGCGGATTTCCCTATTCTCTCTCGCCATTCGTCTCTATCGTTCATCGCATTCGGCAGGTCCTCAAGACTACATCCTGTGTTTCCGTACAGAACTGTTGTAGATAAGTTTTAGCTGGTCGGCCATCACCTACTCGTTCGTATGATGGGGTTTACAGGAGAACGTCACTTATGAGTTCGTTCTTACTCCTTCAGCTTTTTACCGCATGTCTTCTTTGTCTAATTTGTATGGTTTTAGAGATAGCTGCTGTTTTGTGGGATGTTGCTTCCAGGATTTGTTCAGTACAGCTCGTACCATTGTCATGCAATTGCAATCCAGCTTTTTCTCTATATGCTTAGTCAGTGTCCATGTGGTGCATCCATATTGCAATAAGAACATGACTGCTGCTGGAAAAAATTGCGTTTTTTTTTTTTTGTCGGAGAGGTCTGACTTCGATATGACCGATAACCTTTCGATGGTTGGCCATACCTTCGCTAGTCGCGTATTGATGTCAATTTCCGTAGATGAGACGCTGCTTCCAAGGTAGGTGAATTTGTCCACTAGTTTCAAGGAACCACCTTTTAGTGTGGTGATGTCTCCTCTTTGATTTTGATTTAAGTACATGTAATCTGTTTTTTCTGTATTGACATTAGCAGCGGTCATGTCCAGACTATTATATGGATGCACCACACGTACTCTACTTTGTCTGCATTGATATGGAGGTCAATGTCACCTGCTGCCTTATATTACGTATGGTTTGTAAATGAATAGTTTGTAGGTAACATTTTAAAACCAGCCACAGATCATTTGTTTGCACACAATTAAATGGTTTCAAGTATAGCAAATTATTTAACAGTCCTATTTGACCCACAGATAGGACCATTACTGGTACAACCACGCCAGGTCAGAGTGGATCTGAGAGTAATGGAAATGAAGTGGTTCTCCACATTCCTCAAAGTTTCTGGACTGGAGCTTCATAATCAGATGCAGTTTCGTGGTCATATCTAGGGCATTCTTTGGGGTGAAGTCTTACCCCTATGTTGAGAAGCAGTTGGCGTAATCTATAACCCTAAACGACTGGGCTTTATATATATATATATATTGAGAGAGAGAGAGAGAGAGAGAGAGAGAGAGGGAGGGAGGGAGAGAGAGAGCGTGGGAAACACAGAGAATGAGAGAAAAAGAGAAAGATAGATTGAGAGAATGAGAGAGAGAGAGTAAGGCATTGAGAGAAATTTATGCAAGAAATTGAGCGCGAGAGATAGAGAGAGAAGAAAAGAAAAGAAAAAGATATATATATATATATATATATATATATATATATATATATATATATTTAATCGCTCCACTCGAGAAGGATGCGACACAAGGTCAAATTTTAAGCGAAGTTTAACAGGTTTGAATTCTGAATTTTCCTTTTCCTAAACCGGTTACCATACTAAGGTTAACGAGTACAGTCTGTCCAACTATTAAGCCGTAACTTGAGGAAGAAAAGTTGGATTCATACCTTTCCCCAGGGTATATATATACAGGGTGTCCCAAAAAATGTATACACATTAAAAATAATTGTAAGCGTAGTGTTTAATTAGAATTTTATTATTTTAAATGTGTAAAAATATTTTACAAGTATCATCTTATTGTTTTTTCACAGCCTGTTCTCAAACTGACAACCATTTTGATCCAGACACTGCTGACAACGTGAAGCAATGGAATCGCATCCATCATGAAACAATTCCCTTGGTATTTAGGCGCATTAATGTTCAATGTCCCTTTCTTAATTCAGCGACTATTGCAGGTTTTGTAGCGTAGAGAAGATTTTGAAGATGAAGAGTTTTATTTTCAGCAAGATAGGGCACCTCCACATTACCATAGCGGTGTTAGGTCCTTTCTTGATGAGGTCTTGCCAAACAAGTGGATTGTGTATACACTTTTTGGGACACCCTATATATATATATATATATATATATATAACAATCTTACATGGGTTTCAATGAAAAGGTTCTTCAGGAAAAACTTAGGCTGAATTTTCCAGAGAATATTTTCATTATTCATTGTATAGCGTATCAATCGATTTTATTTTATTTTTTCCAAAAAGAAAAGCGGAAAAGAGATTGATTGGACGAGAAATAAACAGAGAGAGAGAGAGAGAGAGAGAGAGAGAGAGAGAGAGAGAGAGAAAGCGAGAGAGAGAGAGAGAGAAATGGGTAAAGGGGTAAAGAAAAGAAGGGAGAAAATAATGGCTAAGATATAAACTAGACTATATTTGGTGGTGAGGTTCCGGTCCTGTAGCTCTTTGTAGTGTAGAATTACCCCTTCGTTGGCATTACTCCCAGATCCACTCGAAGTGGTAGTACCTGTTAGGATCCCATCTGAGGGTAAAAATAGATGTCTTTGAAAATTGCTGATAGTATATTAGAATACTTGAAACCGTATAAGTGTGTTTATATCAAGGATTGTATATGCACCTGTTACAGATTCAATGCCGTGTACAGGGTGGGAGAAAACTATATTGGGGAAACTTCCAGATCGATCTAAAAACGCATTTATGAATTTAAAATCGGTTGACGACAGGAACTCGTTAGATAAGCACAATTTAGATACCAAACATTGTAATGGTTTACAAGCTCACTTGATGCCCCATTCATTTGGCCTTGTGCCAAATCCAAGCAAAGAGCTTCGTAAATTACATTATAAACTGATCTAGCGTGATTTCTGATTATAATACTATCAAACAAAACCCCAGTCTTCTCTCCCTATTTATTAATAGTTAAATTGGTTCTTGATAATTATCATATCCCAAGTTAAAATTAGTTTTTATTAATCATTAATAGATTATGCTTACATTCATTAGTTGTGACGTGATTTCTAATCAAAATAATTTCTAAATTAGATTTTGATAACTGTTGTATTGTTGGTTCAATAAAGGTATTCCACGGGTACAAGCTGAAGAGTTGACAAGTCTATCAGAAAGCGATTAACGTTTTTCCCTGAAGTAGTCAGACACCGTCCATGTATATCTTTACCGGTGTCATACTAAAAAGAGTCACTGAGTGTATAGTTCCGGTATAACAATAACAAACCACAGCAAAGACGTTATTCTATTTGACATAAAAATAAAATGAAAAATAAAAAAATTAAAATCTAAAAGAAAAAAAAAAGAATAATTAAAAAGAAGTTTAACCTACACACATTAAAGATATTTTTGAAAATCAATAAAAAATTTAATTCTTGTAAAAGTTTAAAAGATTTTTTTAACTCTCTTGCCAAGGTAATTTCCTTCTTTCTTTTTTTTTTTTTTTTTAAAGTGAAACGCTAGTTTCGTCTGTATATTTTGAAAGGGAACGCTGTTAACGATTTCAGGACTTGTAATTTTTTCATTTCTTTTGTTTAATATTTTTGAGTTGAAAATAATTTTCGAATCAAGCATTTTGACATTGCATTTTAAAAGAGACCTGAAAATGGTTTCGCAAAAAAACACACAAAATGACATCTTATCAAATATGATAAATACATCGTCTGAATACTTTTGTTTATTCACACACACACACGCACACACACACACACACACACACACACACACACACACACACACACACACACACACACACACATATATATATATATATATATATATATATATATATATATATATATATATATATATACGAGGACCATTAAATAAGTTTCCAGACTTTTTTCGTATGGACACTTTTATTGAGAGTATACACATGAAACTCTAGTCCCCTTCAATGTAATCTCCTCCGGCTGCAATGCACTTGTTGTACCGTTCCAACAAATTCTGGAAGGCCCCATGGAAGTCCTCTTACCTTTGTCACAGCCTCTTTCATTTCCTCAATTGTCTCATAACGGCAGCCTGTGAGCTTAAGGAATAACCAAAAAGTCACAGGGACCAAGGTCTGGACTGTAGGGAGGCTGAGGAACTGTCTTGATGCCCATCTTGGTCAAATAGTCTGTGACTAGGATGAAGTTGTGAACTGGTGTATTGTCCTGGTGGAAATGCCACTGACCCGATTTGAAGAGTACTGGCCTCTTCCGACGGAATCTCTTCCTGAACTCACTTGAAACCTCAATATAGTAACCCTAACCCTAACCCTTTGGCCAATCAACTCTGGTCTATTGACTTCCTTACTCCTCTAACACCTCTCATCATCCCTCACAGACTCCCTACCTTCCTTGAATCTCTTATGCCACTCAAAAACTCATGCTCGATTCATGCAAGATGGTCGAAAAGCAGTCTGAAGCATTCCATACGTTTATGTGGCATTTTTCCAAGTTTAAAACAGAATTTTATTGCATATCGTTCTTCTAAAGTGTCAGATTGCATTTTTGAAATTCACCAGCTGGACAATCAGGGTTTTGTAGGGTGTATTCCAATTGCTGCTGTAGCTGTTCATTTGAACCTGAAATCATAAAAATTGGTCAGTCATCTCATAAGATGTATAGCAATAACATTGTGAATTCTCAAGAGTCTACGACAATTGTAAATGCCGGTACAAAAAAGTCTGGAAACTTATTGAAAGCACCACGTCTATAATTGATTCCTCAACCCCCCACCAAAAAACAAAAAAAAAAAAACCCAAAAAAAAACAAAAAACACATCGAGACTAACGATTTTAGATAAATTTATGAGTTTATTTGATTATCCAAAGAAAATGGTTTTCTATAACGAGACGCTTATAAAAAAAATGTTTTAATCAAGGGAGGTAATTTAGTCGACTAGAAAATTTTTTAGTCAGGTTATTTTGCATTGAACATAAGCTACAAACTATTCTAATTGTTGTGTTGGCCTCTCCCTCCAACACACACACACACACACACACACACACACACACACACACACACACACACACACACACACACACACACACACACACACACACACACACACACACATATATATATATATATATATATATATATATATATACTCATATGAAGTGTATTTACGCAACAGACATGTTTATTTAAGGCATGTTTATTTGCCCACAATGTTCTTTCCATATTTTTTTCATTGATTCCTTCAAGTTTTCTTCATGTTTGGTTCAATTTTGCCCAAATATTGTTTGAAATTTTCTTCCCGGATGTTTTCCAAAATCCTTGCTTTTTTCAATGGTAAAAAAACCCTCTTACGTGACAAACTGTACAGCGAAACGCAAATATTCAAAATATCTCTTCACTCCGGACAGAAAATTTTTCAAATATTAAAAACAAAAGTTGAACTGGATTTTGAAGAAAAATCAAGAGTACCCACTCTCCATCCCCAAAAATCCCAAAACATAAAAAAAAAATCGAAACAAAAAAAAAAATCGAAATAAAGCAAAACAAAACAAAACAAAAATAATCAATCTTGAAGGAGCGAAAAAGGGAGAAAAAAATGGAAGTGAATACAAAAAAGTATAAAAGAAAGAGAAAGAATGATGCAAAGATAAAAAGAACCCAAGAATTAAGAAAGAAAAAAGAGAAAGAAAAAAAAAAAAAGAAAGCGGGAGGGGGGAGGGAAATAATCAGAGACAAAATAATTAAAACAAAAATGAAGGAGAAAGGGAAAAAGTCAGGTAAAATAGAAAATATAAAAATTAAAAAGAAATAAAAAAGAAAGGCAAAATATTAGAAAGAAAAAAAGAAAGAAAGAAAGAAAGAAACTAACAAGCAAACAAACAAAGCAAAATAAAACAAAACAAAACAAAAGAAAGTAAGAAAAGGAAAGAATGGATTAGAGAGAGAGAGAGAGAGAGAGAGAGAGAGAGAGAGAGAGAGAGAGAGAGAGAGAGTAAATATAGCAGAAAGAAAGAAAGAAAAAAAGAAAACAAAAGAAGGAAGAAAAGGAGAAAAGGGTTTAAATAAAGAAAGAGTGCATATTGTAGAAAGAAAGAAAGAAAGAAAGAAAGAAAGTAAATCAAAGAAGCAAGAAAAAGAAAGAATGATTAAAGAAAGAAAGAAAGAAAAAAAAGAAAGAAAAAAGAAAGAAAGAAAACGAAAAAAAGAAGAAAAAGAAAGAATGATTAAAGGAAGAAATATTGCTGAAAGAAAGAAAGAAAGAAAGAAAGACAAATGAGGGGTTGAGAAAGAAAAGAAAAAAAGGTACAGGGATGAAGAACCGTAAAGAGAAAAGAAAGAAAGAAAGAAAGAAAGACAAATGAGGGGTTGAGAAAGAAAAAGAAAAAAAGGTACAGGGATGAAGAACCGTAAAGAGAAAAGAAAGAAAGAAAGAAAGAGAAACAAGCAACGAGTTCAGAAAGAAAAAAAAGAAACCTACAGAAATGAAGAAACGGAAAAAATTAAAGAAAGCAAGAAAGAAAGAAAAAAGAAAGAAAGAAAAACATAGAATGGAGGAGGGGGTGGCTATGAAGTGGGGGGGGGGGGTAGCAATGTGGATTAATTTAACACATTTGGAGTCAAGACTAACAAGACGGAATAGCGAAAAAAGAAAAAAGAAAGATTATTGCCATTAAAATGCCCGGATGAAACCAGATATTTTTTCATAAAAATTTTAGAAAAATCTATCTATCTATCTGATACTGCTGTTATCTATCCATCTATCTATCAATCTCAGTCTGTTTCAATCTATCTATCTATCTATCTATCTATCTCGGTCTGTTTATTCTCTCTCTCTCTCTCTCTCTCTCTCTCTCTCTCTCTCTCTCTCTTTATACCCAGGGAAAGTTCTCGTAGCCTAGTGGTTGATGTGCTCGTAAGCGAGTTCGAACTCCAGTCACGCTTTTATGTTCTTTTCGAACTAATACCATTTGGAAAGGCATGAACTCTCTTAATCCTCAAGCTCTGGCTTAAATAGTACCACAATTACTCTTCTACAAGGATTGCTCTGGCATTAAATAAGCCATGAAGGTTGATATGCCATTTAACAAAAGAAACCAATCCATCTACGAGGGTCATTCTATAGATACAGGGGTTTTTCTTGAAAAAAGCAAAATAGATATTTTTTCGGATTTTTTTTCTATAAATATAAGTTCTACATTGTTTGGAATTGGTTTTAAGCAAATCTTTTTTTAATCTCACATAAATATCTATTTTGAGGCAATTCAAAACGGTGGCAAGTGAAAGAGAGTGTTCTAGGTCTGTCATCAAATCATTGGAAGCTGAGAAGTACAATGTTAAATTTAAGTGTGATGTGTACAGAGAAGCGTGCGTTTGCCATTGTGAATCTGAGTCAAAACATACTGGAAGCATACAGCCTATCCGGTAAAGAAAAAGTTTTAGGCGCAGCAGGCAAAAAAGAAGAACTTACTGACCCTCTTCTGAGACATGAAAGGAACCATCACTACCGATATGCTTGAAAAAGTTCAAGTGTAGATCGTGATTGCTACTGCCAGCACTTCATCCAATCTATCTATCTATCTATCTATCACAGTCAATTAATATCTTTTCAACAATTTCCTTGGGTGAAATAAGTGGGAGAATATGGATATAAAACCTATTTATTAATGAAAAAAAAAATGCCTTCGTTTAATTCTTTATATCAAAACAGTTGTAACTATTTACGTACCTTAATTTTGGGGATTTGGTGTTCGTCACAGTAGTGCCAGGGTCAAGAATAGATAACGTAGAGATAAATGAAACTTAATCTGCACATAAGCTTTCGTATATCTATTTACAACTGGTATCAGCTTAGTTTCATTTGATTTGGTTTGGTTTTATGGCATATCAACCATTGTAGGTTATTCAATGCTAAATCCTTTATATATATATCATCATCATCATCATCAAGTCGTGCCGCCAGCACGGATATCCTTGACCATCTCTCGCCACTTCTCCCTATCATTCATCGCCTCCGGCAGGTCTTCTGGGTTACATCCTGTGTCCTCACATAGCTGCTGTATGTAAGTTCGGGCTGGTCGTCCTGCTTTTGCTTGGCCATATGTGGGGGTCCATAGGAGTACGTCACTTACGAGCTCGTCCTTGCTTCTCCAGCAGTGTCCGGCGTGTCTGGCTCGTCTAACCTGTATAGTTTTCGTGATGGGAGGCAAGTGGCCGTACAGTTGGCGTCTCGTGGGGTGTTGTCGCCAGGACTTGTTCAATATTGCTCTCAACATTCTTGTGTAGTTGCCGTCAAGTTTCTTCTCCAGCCGTTTAGTTAGCGTCCATGTAGTGCATCCACATAGCAGTATCGATACAACCACTGCCTGGAAGAAACTGCGCTTCATTTCATCGGTCAGGTCTGATTTCCATATGATTGAGAGCCTATCTATAGCCGTCCATGCTTTTGTCAGTCGTGTGTCGATGTCGTTTTCTGTTGATGAGACGCTACTTCCTAGGTAGGTGAATTTGTCCACTAGCCTCAGAGAGGCTCCGTCTAGTGTGGTAATATTGCCCGTTTGGTTGTAACACACACACACACACACACACACACACACATATATATATATATATATATATATATATATATATATATATAATCAGCGTCCGAAGACAGTGGGTGTGGATTATAGAACGTATGAGGAATTTCATATAAATCTATGGGAGTGCTCATATTTTTTTCCTGTCCAGGTTTATATAACGAAACTTATATGTTGAGTGTTTCTGGTGCAATTAGAAAGAAACAAGCTAAAGTTATTCAGAAAATTCCACCTGTTACGAAAAATCTAGCATATGTTCAAATTATGTTGGGTTGATTTACAAGAACACCCTTTTTCTGGTTTCTTAATTTTTCTAACACTTTATTGTTTTGACCCTCTTTACTCTCGCCTGAGAATTTAAAATTTACATAGTTTTTTTCTTTCTTTGTTTCATTCTTTCTTTCTTTCTTTCTTTTTTTGCTTTTTTTTCATACACATATAGACTGTAATCCATATTTGGTGTTTTTCAACCTTAAGTTAAACATGTACAGTTATCTGATTAGACGGAAAGTAAATAAATTTATAATGACAATTTAACCAGGTTTGAGTTTCCTTTAAATTGCACTATATATATATATATATATATATATATATATATATATATATATATATATATATGATCAATATTTTAAAATGAGCCTGAGTTAATGGTTTCACTTTTATTTAATACGAATACATAGTTAAATTTAAAAACAAATCTCTTTCAAACAATTCAGTTCAACATAAGTACATAGTTTTTTGTTTGCACAGGCATTTGTTTAAATACAGTTTTTTGTTTACCCACAGTTAAATGTCAAAGCAGTTCTATTTCAAACAATTCAGCTTAGCATAAGTATGCAGTTTAGTTCTATTTGACCCATCGATAGGACCCTATTAGGTGCTACAACTCCAGGCCAGAGTCAACCTCGGAGCGATGGCAGTGAAGGGGTACCCTGTAATCCCTAAAGCTACAGCATTACTGGAGCCTCACCATCAGATTGTTTATCTATATACAGGACATTCATTAGGGGAGGGACTTACCCCACTGCAGAGAAGCAGTCGGTGTATTCTACAGCACCTGCCGACTGGGCCAACTAAAGGTGTCAGCAGTTCGACTGGATTACTTACACAGGGTTGATGGTCTTAAAGCATACTGATCCCAGTATGTTGTATTACTTTAGAAAAATTGAGCCCTTTAAAAAAAAAATTAAGGGGTTATTATACGAGTTGTGTTCAAGGAGTATCGAGACTGGAGCTGTATTTAATAAGATTGAAACAATAGTTTCTTGTAAATTTCGCATGAAAATTCAAAATGATCAAAGGGAAATTATTTTGACACCACACTATTACTTAAAAGACGTCGTTGGATCTAGGCCTTCTTCAAGGCCTCACTGTTTTTTCACACCTTAGCAGTGCGGTGCGAAAGCATTCTGAACTCATTCAGATCTTGTCGCCATCTTTTTTTTTCTCTGCAGGCTACTTCTCGTGAGATCCGTGTGGTGAGTCACGATATCTACCGGTTGTCTGATATTCTTGCTTTACCGACTGCCCAATGCCGTTTAAGTCTTCTCTTGGCATCTGGGTTATCTCTGACATCTGTTTGCTGAACAGGGTATGACAAAAGTAATCTGTTTAATGTACATCGTATGGCAAAAATAACAGGACATTCAAATAAACTATACACAATATAAAAAACATCTGGAATCTCAAAGGCTTAAGAAATTATTAAAAAAAATCAAATAAAAAAGAAAAAAGGATTTAGCGCGTTCAAATATTTACCCTGTAGGCTGGTTGTGTTTTACGGCATATCCACCCTTGTAGGGTATTTAAAGCCAAATACATATGATTTGTAAACGAATAGTTTTCAGCAATATTTTAAACAACCCAGAGTTTATTTGTTTGCACAGAGTCAAATGGCTTCGCTTATTGCTATCGAACACTAATTTATTTTGTTTATATTACGAGGTGCATACGATAAGTTTCCAGACTTTTTTTCGTATGGGCACTTTTATTGATAGTACACACATGACACTCTTGTCCCCTTCAAAGTAATCTCCTCAGACTGCAATCCACTTGTATCGTTCAAACAACTTCTGGAAGGCCCCATGGAAGTCCTCTTGTGTGAGTGTATCAATGACCTTCGTCACAGCCTCTTTCATCTCCTCAATTGTTTCATAACGACAGCCTCTGAGCTTAGGGAAGAAGCAAAAGTCACAGGGAGCAAGCTCTGCACTATAGGGAGGCTGAGGAACTGTCTTGATACACATCTTGACCAAATAGTGTGTGACAAGGATGGCCTCTTCCAACGGAATCTCTTCCTGAACTCCCTTAAAACCTCAACATAGTAACCCTAACCCTAACCCTTTGGCCAATCAACTCTGGTCTATTGACTTCCTTACTCCTCTAACACCTCTCATCATCCCTCACAGACTTCCTGCCTTCGTTGAATCTCTTATGCCACTCAAAAACTGATACTCGATTCATGCAAGATGGTCGAAAAGCAGTCTGAAGCATTCCATACGTTTATGTGACATTTTTCCAAGTTTAAAACAGAATTTTATTGCATATCGTTCTTCTAAAGTGTCAGATTGCATTTTTGAAATTCACCAGCTGGACAATCAGGGTTTTGTAGGGTGTATTCCAATTGCTGCTGTAGCTGTTCATTTGAACCTGAAATCATAAAAATTGGTCAGTCATCTCATAAGATGTATAGCAATAACATAGTGAATTCTCAAGAGTCTACGACAATTGTAAATGCCGGTACAAAAAAGTCTGGAAACTTATCGTATGCACCTCCTAATTATTTGTTTGCACAAGGTAAAATAGTTTCAAGTATTCCTAACGTGAATAATCCCATTTTGTATCGATCATTTGTATATACAGAGTTAAATGGTTTCTTGCATTCCTACTATGAATAAGTCTATTTAGCATCAATCATTAGTTTGCACACAGTTTTAAGTATTGCAAGCAAACAATTTAATTTAACATCAGTCATTTGTTCGCACACAATCAAATATATATATATATATATATATATATATATATATATATATATATATATATATGATTTATAAGTGAATAGTTTGTAGGTGTTGTTTAGTGCCAACTCTTCCTGTCGAACTCAATAAAAAACGATTTGATTTCTTTTCAGCAATTCACTAAGATTTGTTTTGTAAACTTTTGTCTGTCAGAACAAGAAATTTAGTCCCCTACTTTCTCTTGTTCTGCAACATGTCTAAAAATGGAGAAATTTCACTTCATTGGTTTGGTTCGGTTGGGTTAGGTTTGGTTTTATGGCATATCAACCATTGCAGGTTTGTAAACGTTACCCCCTCTCGCCCCCACACACGTTAACTTTCTTCTAACCATGTCACTTCTTAGCCGGCCGGTGATCAACTAGTGGTTCGAGGGGGCAACGCACATTTCTTTACCTACACAAGAATACGATCGAGGGAACGGAGAAAATAGGACAAACGAACAAACACGAACAAAGCATGGGGTTAACCAAGAGCAGAAAAGAGGTATTGCAACTCTATATGCATGTGCGGACTATCGCTAGCGTGGGTTTAATTTACTAAGCTTTTTGCTTAGATGTAGCACAAGGCCGCATGAATGGGACACCCAATGAGAATCGAACTCACTCATGTAGGTTTGCTAGTCTAACATGCTAACCATTACACCACCCGAGGTGCCCAATCGCTAGCGTGGGTTACTAGCGAAAATTCCACAATGCTACTGGAATCAGACTCATCTTGACTCACTCTCACTGGACCCTATCCCATGCTGCCTCGCCTCTCTGCTCCGGTGTCTGGTGTTGACTGCCCCTGTCCGTGGATCCACGCCAACCTCTGCTGTTCGCCTCTCTCTGTCCAGCCGCCAACTGCCTCTCTGCTCTTCAGCCGCCAACTGCCCTCTGCTCTCCAGCCGCCAACTGCCCTCTGCTCTCCAGCCGCCAACTGCCCTCTGCTGGGTCGCGTCGTCAACTCTCATTCGCGTCCCCTTACCACTTCCGGATACGGCGAGATTTCATGTCCAAGAATCCTTTGTCTGGTTTCGCGCCAAAACAGACTCGTCTGCTTTGGCGGCCTACCCACATAGTGCTACAGGTTATCTAATGCCAAATCCTTTTTTCGCCAATGGTTCGGTAGACCTGGGTTCAATCCCACGTCACGTCATACCAAAGACTTTAAAAATTGTACTTGATACCTCATTGCTTTACACTTAGCAATATAAGGTACGTATCAAGAGTAACGTGGAGAAATCCAGGGAAAAGAGTAGTGCCCTCCCCTACACCTCGGTGTAGTAGCTATTGAAAAGGGAGCATTCTGGTCGCCCTCGACTACGGTCGCCAACTTTACTTTTACAAATATATAGGCTTGGGTTTGGTTGGGTTTTATGGCATATCAACCATTGTTGGTTATTCAATGCCAAGCCCTCTTTATACATATAGAATGAATATATGATTTATAAGCATATTTTGTTGATAACATTTTTAAACGATTCTGAGCTCCTATTTTTTCACGTACTATTTATTGGTTTCAAGTATTTCTCTCAACTACTAATAATTCAATTTACCATTAATCTTTTGCTTGCACATAGTTAAATGGTTTCAAGTATTGCTAAGTAACACTTAAGATTTAATTTAACATCAGTCATTTGTTGGCACACAGTTAAATGTTTAAAGCGTGCTATTTGATCCAAAGATGGGACCCTAACAGGTACTACCACAATAGAGAGTCACGCGTTCTTTAAGTGTTTACGGGGATAAGATGAAAAGTTCACATGATGACGTCATATCTGTTGTTGGTGAATTTTTTGATCAATGATATCCAAGTACTGTAACACCAGTGGAAGAAAGGTGTTGATCGTCAGAGTAACTATCTTGAAAAATAAAAGTCATTTGGTTACATTCTATGAGAGTATATTGGTCAGCCTATGAACTTTTGACCCTCATTGCTAGTTCTGGCAGAAGTGTAAGACACCCAGTAAGGATCGATGTCAATACCGTTGTAACATACTGCTGGAATAGATGGCTTATTATTGTTCTTCGACGAGGCACACATTCCAAACGAGATTGGCACGAGGATACCAGTGTAGGGCACATAGGGATTGATGGTTGGTTAGTGGGCTTTATTTTACGGCATATC
>OY757936.1:23106375-23128875 GCA_963585895.1 Sepioteuthis lessoniana | reverse complement strand
TAAAGAAGTACTATAAAACAACCTAGATTTGGCACAAGGCTATATGTACGTGGTGCATTCAATAATTTACAGACTTTTTTGTACAGACATTTACAATTATCGTAGACTCTTGAAAATTCACTATGTTATTACTATACATCTTATGAGATGACTGACCAATTTTTATTATTTCAGCTTCAAATTTACAGATACACAGCAATTGGAATACACCCTACTAAGTCCTGATTGTTACAGCTGGTGAATTTTAAAAATGCAATCTGGACGTGAGGACACTTTAGAAGAACGATATGCAATAAAATTCTGTTTTAAACTTGGAAAAAATGCCACAGAAACGTATGGAATGCTTCAGACTGCTTTTCGACCATCTTGCATGAATCAAGCATGAGTTTTTGAATGGCATAAGAGATTCAACGAAGGCAGGGTGTCTGTGAGGGATGATGAGAGGTGTTGGAGGAGTAAGGAAGTCAATACACCAGAGTTGATTGACCTAAGGGTTAGGGTTAGGGTTACTATGTTGAGGTTTTAAGGGAGTTCTGGAAGAGATTCCTTGGGAAGAGGCCAGCACTCTTCAAATCGGATCAGTGGCATTTCCACCAGGACAATATACTAGTCCACAACTCCATCTTTGTCACAGACTATTTGACCAAGATGGGCATCAAGACAGTTTCTAAACCTCCCTATAGTCCAGACCTTGCTCCCTGTGACCTTTAGCTATTCCCTTAGCTCAGAGGCTGTCGTTATGGGACAACTGAGGAGATGAAAGAGGCTGTGACTAAGGACATTGACACGCTCACACAAGAGGACTTCCATGGGGCCTTGAAGAAGTTGTTGGAACAGTACAACAAGTGCATTGCAGCAGGAGGGGATTACTTCGAAGGGGACTAGAGTGTCATGTTTGTACTATCAATAAAAGTGCCTATACGAAAAAAGTCTGGAAACTTATTTAATGATCCTCGTATATATATATATATATATATATATATGATTGGTTTGGTTTGGTTTTATATTATATAAACCATTATTGGTTAAGTTGTATAGCCATACATATACATATACATATGCAAGACACAGGCGGACTTTTTTGTTCAGGTACGAACGGTTTTATTAACTTCTGACATCAGTTCATCGACACGAGGAGAGAGACACAATTCTTACAATGCTGACCATACTATCGGACCCCACAAACGCGCTGCGCATCTTGTGATGTTTAAGATCTCTGTCGGTAGAGATCTGAAAAACCCAACCACATCTTCAACGGTCAAAATCCAACTCTCAACTCAATGGCAGAAACTCAACCCTCAGCCTACATGGTTCAATGTCAACTCTCAACTGATTCTTTTTCCAAAACCTCAAATTCTCAGGACCATCTCTTCCGGGCATGACGTCATTCATACTCCAGCCCATTTCCTGTCTGGGGTTTATTATGACACTCACCATTGTCATATCCTCTGCACGTGAGCGTAAACTGCACCAATTGACTACCCACCTGAACTCTTAACCCGAATAGTTCAAAGCCCAACCAAACTGAATGATAAAAAAGATTAATTTGTCTAAAAAAGATTAATATAAAAAAATCATTCCTTAATTATATAACAGTTATTTAACGCCAAATCCTGTTGACTACACACCTGAACTCTCAACCCGAATAGTTCAAAGCCCAACCAAATAATAAAATATAATTAACGAAAAATGATTAATATAAAAATATCATTCCTTAATTATATAACAGTTATTTAACGCCAAATCCTGTTCTGTTTCTAACAAATTAGCATAAGTTAAAGTTCAATGATTCCAAGTATTACTATATATCACAATCAATTTAATTAAACATCTGTCATATGTTTACACACAGTTAAATGTAAAACAGCGCTATTTCTAACAATTCAATTTAGCATATGTTACTTGTTTGCCAACATTTTAAAAGTGAAACAGTTCTATTCGACTCATAGATAGGATCCTATCAGTTGCTACCTGGTCCAGGAAGCGATGGCAGTGAAGGGGTACTCCGCATTTCCCAAAGCTCCAGCATTACTGTTGCCTCACCATCAAATTGTTTAGAGCCAAATCCAGGATAATCGTTAGGGGAGTCTTTCTCTTCTGCAGAAATACAGTCGATGTATTCTATGACCTCCAGCCGATTGGGATATATATATATATTACCGGACATTGGCTTAGCGGTTAGAATGTTCGCCAATGGCCCGGGAGAGTCATACCAAAGACTAAAAAAAAATGGTACTTGATGCCTCCTTGCTTAACACTCAGCATTATAAGGTATGGATCAAGGGTAAAGGAGCAATCCAGGGAAAGGAGTAGCGCCCTCCCCTACATATTGGTGTAGTAGCTATCGAAAAGGGAGCCTTCGGGTCACCCTCGACTATGGTCGCCAACTTTACTTACTTTATATATATATGAAAAAGAATACGCACACATTTTTTTTTCAGATTCTGTCAATGATACAACCGAGTAAATTCTTTATTTACCAAGGTATTATATCAGATGATGCTTGTCCCCAATCTATTCTTGACCCAGCCCATCTTACTTTCCAGAGATGTCCCGATTCCTGCTAATAGATTCTTCTTTGAGACATTCAATCACCAGATCAAAGCAAAAAGCTTAGCGGAAGCAATTGCCAGCTATTTATCCGAAGACGACTTTCGCAGTTTTATTAATAAAAAGAGTCCACCTCGCTGACAGAATAGACGCGAACTGATTTATAATTGGTAGTGATCGAACTATATGAGGTTCTAATGGGAAAGTTGTATCTGATCGGAAGATTCTGAAATCGATCAACTCTTTAGAATTGATTAGTTTCCTCCCGATAAGAAATGAACGTTTTTACCTTATTCCCCTAGTCAAATAACTTCAAACTGCAAAAAAGACAAACTGTATATGAAGAACGTCCCTAAAGTAAAACCCTATTTATTCCCACGGAGAGTGTGACAGATACAAGAAAACACAATAACTCCTTTGGATAGAGCAAGTAGTCTGCTAAAAAGGTCATTTAGATTATCGTCATTACGGTTTGGGTTCCTTTGTTTAATGGTATATCAACCTTCTTGGGTTATTTAATGCCGAAGCCACCATTGTAGAAGAGATATTATGGCAATATTTAACCCATAGTAGGGAAGGATTCTGCTACCGGACATTGGCATAATGGTTAGAGTGTTCGCTAATGGCCCGGGCTCGAGTCATACGAAAGACTTTAAAAATAGTACTTGATGCCTCCTTGCTTAACACTCAGCATTATAAGGTACCGATCAAGGGTACAGTGGAGAAATCCTGGGAAAGGAGTAGCGCCCTTCCCTACACCTTGGTGTAGTAGCTATCAAAAAGGGAGCCTTCGGGTCACCCTCGACTATGGTCGCCAACTTTACTTACTAGTCCAAAAGTGAACGTGTTAGCACGACAAGAGTTCGAACCCGCTTACAACAATGTTGTAGTCCAGCACGTTAGCATCTACACGACGGGGTGTTCCCCCGCTCTGATTATCATCTTAAGAAATGGAATTGGTGACCCGAGTTCACATCCTGGACGAGGCTGTTTGTAACGTAATGGCCAAGGGATTTCGGTTCATGCCTTTGAGTTTAGTTAGGCTGAGAACCTTTCGGCTCAGCACATGGGTTAGGTGCAAACATTGATTCAGGTGTTAACGCGGGCGCGCGCGGGCGGACGAAGGTGTCACTCAGAGATGTCACAATAATCCGAGACGAAACGGGTGACGGAGTGCGCATAGTGGTTTGTGGAGAATTGAAAGAAAGTTAGAAGAGTTGAAATTTAGACACCAAACGAGGCAGTCGACTTTTGGGGCTCGCTGAGGCGAGACGAATTTGCGCGCTATGGGTGCCGCACGAGATGGGGGCCAGATGAATAAGACATCATAGCAAGATTGTGTCTCTCCTCCTTATGTCGAAACCTTTAACTCAAAGTTAATAAAAAGGTTTCGTACCTGAACAAGAAGTCGTTACATGTTTTCGAATTTCGAGATTCCTATGTTTTTTATATCGTTACGAACATTATATGTCTATTTCGCACATGGCGTTAATTGTGGCTATAGTACATGTCTGAGTTTCGCTTCACGCAAAGGGAAACGTATGAGTCTATCTGTTCTTCCCCAAGCTATAGTTAAATTGTTGAGGAGTTTGGTTTTTTTTTAGCCTTCGTTAGTCAATCAGTCGATAAGAAGGAAAGCGCTGAATTTTAACCAGCTTCTTTAATAAGTTGTTAGTAAGTAAGGTTGGCAACTGTATTTGTGAGTGACCAGAAGGCACCCTTTTCAATAGCTACGACACCGTGTTATTGGGGAGGGCGCTGCTCCTTTCCCTGGATTGCTCCACTTTATCCTTGAAACGTGTTTCGTAATGCTGAGTGTTAAGTAAGGAGGTATCAAGTACCATTTGTTAAGTCTTTAGTATGACTCGACCTGGAATTGAACCACAGACTCCCAGTCCATTTGGGAGTGTCCTCGTGGTGTAATGGTTAAAGCGCTGGACTGCGGAATCGTAGTAAGCGAGTTCGTACTCCAGCCGCGCTATTACGTTCACTTGCGGGCAAATACCCTTGGGAAAGGTATGAACCCACTTATCCTCCCAGCTATGGGTTAAGCAGTACCACTACTGTTCTTCTAGGAGAATAGCTTTGACATTAAATAACCAACAAAGGTTGATATGCCATTAAACAAAGAAACCAAACTTAACCAAAAAAACAAACTTAACCAAACCCGGGACATTGGCTAACACTGTAGCTACTAGGATAATGAACCGATTAATGCCTATCTAAAAATAATATATCTAAAATTAGGCTTTAAAATTTAAACGGCTTGAAACAAGGTCGATAACCCGAAGGTCGAATAAAGTGGGGACTTGGGGAGAGGGAGATCGGGCACGAGCCGAGGCTCGAGTCCTGGTGAATATGATGCGTGTAGCCCACTTGAAAGACTGGAAATCGAACCAGCGATCACAGAGCCGAAACTCTACAACTGAGCCTTAGTCCAATTCGCATATAAGTAACGCCAAATCAACTAGTCATGGTAATTGGGCGGCCAATTGATCTGATTTGACGTCACTTGCGAGCGATATGGACCGTTGCTCAGTTGTAGAGTTTCGGCTCTGTGGTCGCTGGTTCGATCACGATATACACTGCTGATGCAGACCTAATAAGGTCGAAATACCTGTCCAGTGTTTCCGTATGTCGTGCGTAAGTGTTCACCGGATTTTCGGGTCATGGTAATTCAATTCACAATATAATTCCTCCTCTTAAAAAAAAAAAAATAATAAAAATGTAGATCTAAAAACAAAACAAACAAAAAACAAGTAAATCTCTAATTTTTGAAACGTGTATGTTTAGATCTAATTTCAAAAAATAAAAAAATTCAAATACAACTTATTTTTCTTTTATTAGAACTTTATCTTTTACGTACGAACAAAGTTTATATCCAAAATTTCTAATATAGATAAAATAATGATCTTAATTAATGAAAAACTACGAAATACCTGATCATATGTGTGTTTTACAGATATACGTATAGTTACTTACTTAACTCAGCTTAGGTGTGGCACAAGGCCATCAATTTAGATCTCTTAGTGAGATTCACACTTACTAAAATTGATTATATCGAAGGTGCTCGTATACATAAGTAAAGTAAAAGGTAAGTGGGCGACTTTAGTCGAGGGCGACTTTAGTCGAGGGCGACCCGTAGGCTGCCTTTTCAATATCTACAGTACCAAGCAGTAGGGGAGAGCGCAACTCCTTTCCCTAGATTGCTCTACTTTACCCTTGATACGTACCTAATAATACTGAGTGTTAAGCAAAGACGTATCAAGTACCATTTTTTTAGTCTTTGGTATGACTTGACCTGGGATTGAACTTTGGTCTCCAGGGCCATCGGTGAATACTCAACCCACATGGTTTGTTGTTATATATATATATATATATATATATATAATGTAGTTTATGATGTTTATAAAATAAGAGTGGGCAATCTCACCATCATTGGCTATACATTTTCTACCGGCGATGAAGAAGACCAAGCAGGCTTTTCTCCAGGAAATTTGTCCCACCAGAGGCTCCCTACACACACCAACCCAAACAAGATATCTTTTGCAACTGTACACTATGTCATCACACAAAGCTCTTTTGGTGGGACTTATCTGAATTACCTGAGAGATAGAATTTCCTCGGCCAAAATATATATATATATATACGCTCCCCCATGGGGGTTGGCCACTCAAGCGGAGGAATTTTCGGCCGCCGTTCGCATAATGCAAAGCTCATCGAAAGAATTGAGCACTCTGGTATCCGATAATAAATAAAAATGTAAACAAACGGACGCTGCTGCTGTTAATACATAAAGACCTTATAATTCCCTTAGCCAACGTGGTACGCTTGTTGGCCGAACGGTCTAATACAAAGTCTTACGTAAAGTTAGACGGGTTTCGATCCCGGCTACGTGTCCTACGTGTCTAGCCACACTGAAGAGTTCCGATAGAACGAAACAGTCTATCTGTGGATGACAATATATATATATATATATATATATAGGTCTGTCTTGGGTATGACACGAAACTACATCTGATGATGAAGCTCCAGTTCTGAAGATTTAGAGAGTGTGGCGCACTCCTTCATTGCTATTACTCCCAGGTCCACACTGATACTGCGTCATAGTTCTCGTTAGGGTCCCATGTGTAGGTCAAATAGATCTATTTAAATATTGTTACCATTAGATAAGATTGCGTGCAAAAAATAAAAAATAAATTAATAAAATAAAAACTCTGGGGAAATAACTTAATAAAAAATGACAAAATAAACGTACATTTCCTAACCTCTACGCATTAAATAAGGCTAGATAGATTGACATACCGATGAAATCACTGAATCAGAGAAACGAAAAATATAAACATATTTTGTATATACTAATATGGCTTTCAAGCAGAGATAACAACGACTATATTCTGCGACACTTGATCGTTTGTACACACACACACACACATATATATATATATATATATACACACACACACACATATATATATATATATATATATACACACACACACACACACATATATATATATATATATCCGTGGTGCAGCCAATAAGTTTCCAGACTTTCTTTGTACAGGCTTTTAAAATAGACTCTTGAAAATTCACAGGTTCAAATGAACAGCGTCACCAGCAATTGGAATACACCCTGCTAAATCCTGATTGTCACAGCTGGTGAATTTCAAAAATGCAATCTGGACATGAGGACACTTTAGAAGAACAATATACAATAAAAATTCTGTTTTAAACTTGGAAAAAATGCCCCAGAAACGTATGGAATGATTCAGACTGCTTTTCAACCATCTTGCATGAATCGAGCATGAGTTTTTGAGTGACATCAGAGATTCAACGAAGGCAGGGAGTCTGTGAGGGATGACAAGAAGCGTGGGAGGAGTAAGGAAGTCAGAACATCAGAGTTAATTGACCAAAGGGTTAGGGTTAGGGTTACTATGTCGAGGTTTTAAGGGAGTTCAGGAAGAGTTTCCTTGGGAAGAGGCCAGCCCTCTTCAAATCGGGTCAGTGGCATTTCTACCAGGACAATACACCAGTCCACAACTCCATCCTTGTCACAGACTATTTGACCAAAATGGGCATCAAGACAGTTACTCAGCCTCCCATAGTCCAGACCTTGCTCCCTGTGATTTTTGGTTATCCCCTAAGCTCAGACGCTGTCGTTATGAGACAATTGAGGAGATAAAAGAGGCTGTGACGAAGGTCATTGAAACGCTCATTCTAGAGGACTTCCATGGGGCCTTGCAGAAGTTGTTGGAACAGTACAACAAGTGCATTGCAGCCGGAGGAGATTACTTTGAAGCGGACTAGAGTTTCCTGTGTGTACTATCAATAAAATGCCCATACGAAAAAGTCTGGAAACGTATTTAATGATCCTCGTATATATTGTCATCTACAGAGAGATTATTTCGTTGTATCACAACTCTTCAGTGTGGTTAGACATGCCGGTCGCTTCAAGCTGGGATCGAAACCCACCTAACTTTAAGTTTGACTTAGTATATTACAGCTCAGCTATTTAGGTGACCAACGCACGGACACGCCAATGTTACCCAACCATACATCATCAATGTTCGGATACAAGGTGCCGTCAAGAGGACCGGGAACGATGGACGAAGCAGAGAGAGAGAGAGAGAGAGAGAGAGAGAGAGAGAGAGAGAGAGAGAGAGAGAGAGTGTGTGTGTGTGTGTATGTGTCTCGTGGAACTCTGTTCAATCAGCACAGCTTGGTGATGATGATATATAGCCCAAGCTAGGATAACGTAGATACAAACTTAACGGGATCAGTGACTGATAGTTTGACGCCAATGTAAACATCAGACCATCATATTCTCTTTCACCAATGTTGAGCACTCTTCATTGATAGATATAACAAGCTGCTTTATATATATATATATATATATATATATAGAGAGAGAGAGAGAGAGAGAATGATCATATTTACCAGCCCCTCCGCTCGGCCATGATGTGACACAAGGTCAATTTTTAAGCGGAGTTTAACAGGTTTGAATTCAGAGTTTTTCTTCTCCTAGATTAGTTGCCTCACCAAGGCTGAAAAACCTAGTCTGCCCTACTATTTGCCCATAGCTGGAGGGAGAATAATTGGATTCATACCTTTCCCAAGGGTATTAGTGCTATGTGAAATGCAATTAGTCTCGGCCAGGATTTAAACTCGAGTCGCCGTGTCCATTTCCTACGACGATAACCATTACACCACGGGCATCTCCAAATATATATATAGAATGATAGAGAGAGAGAGAGAGAGAGAGAGAGAGAGAGAGAGAGAGTGTCGGAAATGAATGGAAATAGATAGATAGATAGATAGATAGATACGGCCCAAACAATAAACGAATAATTGCTTCTCATCTTATTTATTAAAAAATGATGTTCATTTGATAGATTAAAGAAACTTGAAAAACCAAGAGCCATGTGTGTTGTGCTGCAGCATGAATATATCAAATAACCTGTTGAGTTCATGCCTTTACATCGTTTCCGTCTTGGTTGGGCCAGGAACTCTTCAACACTTGAGTAGTAGCCAAAACTAAAAGAAAAATTTAAATAAATAAAAAAATCAAATAAAAAGAAAAATATGTACATAAAAAGAAAAGAAAAGAAAAGAAAAAGAAAAAACAAATACACAAAGCAAACAAATGCAAAAGCAAATAAACAAGCAAAGTACCCCCCCCCAAAAAAAACCCCAAATAAACAATGAATACCAGAAACTATAAATTTTCATTTCTTAGCGACAGCTACTGAAAAGGAGCCTCATCAACCCTGCGCCGTGATAATATATTGGCAATCTTTGTCCCGCATTCCGTTGCTCAGCAGTGAACACATCTCCACGCCTAGTAACAAAATTAATGCTCACTAAAAAAAACAAATAACGTCTTCAGTTCGCCTCTCTCACCGTCAATCACGTTCAGAAGCGTCCTCTACTGCCCCTTTTATTAAAAAAAAAAAGAGAGAGAGAGAGAGAGAGAGGGTGATGATGGTCTGGTAATTAGTCAGGGTGGAGTAGGTGAGGACATTGAGGAGGCTGGTCACTATTGCCAAAAACACCCAATCATCCAAGACAGGCACCCTCCACCTGGCAAAGTCATGCCATCTCTGACTGAGCCATCTTGACACAAGAGCCGCCATCTTTGATTTGTATGGTTCTTTTTCTTAACTTAATATTTTACTTGTTTTTCTCGCTGATTTTGGGTTTGTTTTTTTTTTGGCTTTGTCTCTTTAATTAGATTTCCTTTTCCTTTACTTCGATTATTATTTTGTTATTTCTTCGCAGATACGAGCAAATTCTTCGTCGTTTTTCTTGACTCGTCTCTTGACATGGTATCTTGATTCTTTTTAAACACATGTGAATTCCTATCTATCTATCTATCTATCTATCTATCTATCTATCTATCTATCTATCTATCTATCTATCTGGGTTAAGTCGGCTGGGGCTGTAGAATACACTGACTGCATCTCTGCAGAGTGGTAAGTCTCCCCTATAGAATGTCCTGACTCTGACTCTGAATAATCTGATGGTGAGGCTTCAGTAAAGCTGGAGCTTTTGGGAATGCGGAGTACGCCTTCATTACCATCGATCCCCGGCCCGCTCTGGCCCGGAGTGGTAGCACCTGATAGGTTCCTATCAATGGGTCAAATAGAACTGTTTGACACTTAAACTGTATGCAAACAAATGACTAATGCTAAGTTGGATAGTTTGAAATAGAATTGTTTTTACATTTAACTGTGTGTAAGCAAATGACTGTTTAATTGAATTGTTTGTGATACATAGCAATACTTGAAAAGATAGAACTGTGAGCTAACAAATAATCAGTAGTATATATAATTATTCGTAAGACATAGAGATAAGTGAAACCATTTAATTGGGCGAAAAAATGTTCTCTATAAAAGTGTTTCGAAATCAAATATTTCATATATATATATATATATATATATATATATATATATATATATATAAAGGATTTGTCATTGGTCAATATGTCATAAACCCCAACCAAACCAAATCATACATATTTAATATATATGTATAAAGAAGATTTGGCATTAAATAACCTACAATGGTTGATATGCAACAAACCCCAACCAAACCAAATCATATATATCTAAGGTATATGTATAAAGAAGATTTGGCATTAAATAACCTACAATGGTTGATATGCCACAAACCCCAACCAAACCAAATCATATATATTTAAGATATATGTATAAAGAAGATTTGGCATTAAATAACCTACAATGGTTGATATGCCACAAGCCCCAACCAAACAAAATCATATATATTTAAGATATATGTATAAAGAAGATTTGGCATTAAATAACCTACAATAGAATCTATCTATCTATCTATCTATCTATCTATCTATCTATCTATCTATCTAGCGAGCGAGCGAGCTAGCTAGATTGCACTCTGTTCATGTTTATTTATATGTGTATTTATAAAAAGTTAAAACATTGACTATTCATTTCCCATGGTTAGATTTATTAGCATTCATTCAATTGTGCAATAATTCTTGATTTGAAAGTCCCTTTCCTGATGATCTTAATTGCATTTTCACTGTAATTTTTTTTAGAAAATTATTTACTCTAAACATACAACATCCTTAGTGCATATTTCTTTTCATAACCACTTGCTTTATATCAAAGCACTTGCTTTCCTCTTGATTTGAGACTGATAAACTCTCCCCAATTATTGATATAGATTTATCTCTGCATCAAAGCGTTTGTCCGTCTATAGAAGACAGACGGATAAACTCTTCTGAATTATATGTATAGATTTGGTAACTCTACATCAAACTGTTTTTCGTCTATAGAGGACAAACAAACTCTCATAAATTATATACATATATATATATATATTTGGTATTACTAACAGTTGTCCGTCTTTAAAGGACAGACAGATAAACTCTTCTGAATTATATGCATAGATTTGGTACCTCTACATCAAACTGTTTGTTCGTCTATTGAGGACAGACGGACAAACCCTTCTGAATTATATGTATAGATTTGGCATCTCTACATCAAACTGTTTTCGTCTATAGAGGACTGACAAAGTCTCATGAATTATATATAGAGATTTGGTATCTCTACATCTAACAGTTGTCCGTCTTTAAAGGACAGACCAATAAACTTTTCTGAATTATAAGTATAGATTTGGTATCTGTACATTAAACTGTTTGTTCGTCTATAGAGAACAGACAGACAGACAGACAGACAAACTCTCTTGAATTATTAGTGTAGATTTTGTATTTTTACATCGAATTGTTTATTCGTCTATAGAGGATAGACAGACAAAATCTTATGAATTATATACATATATAGATTTGTTATTTCTACATCAAATTGTTTATTTTTCTATAGAGGACAGTCAGACAAACACTTATGAATTATATATATAGATTTTTTATTTCTAAATCAAATTGTTTATTCGTCTATTGAGGACGGTCAGACAAACTCTTATGAATTATATATATGGATTTTTTATTTCTAAATCAAATTGTTTATTTTTCTATTGAGGACAGACAGACAAACTCTTATGAATTATATATATAGATTTGGTATCTCTTTATCGAACTGTTTGTTCGTCTAAAGAGGATAGACGGACAAACTCTTATGAATTATATATAAAGATTTGGTATCTCTACATCTAACGGTTGTCCGTCTTTAAAGGACGTACAAACTCATTTTAGTTGTTCATTGTGAATAATCATTTTTGCGTATTTATTTAATTCTATGAGAGATATTAGGATTTACATATATTTGTCGTTCTTGTATATTTTCTGTTGTAAGATAAATCAACCTCTTTTAATATACGTTGAAAGTGGGAAAAGAAGGAAAAAGGAAGCTTACCCTCCTCTCTCTAGTTGGCACCTGTAAAACGTGTTCGCCTGGTGATTAATAAATATTCCTGCTTTTTCTATTGACCATTCTTCCTGGGAATTGTTTAAAGGATTGTCTTGAACACGTGAAAGAACTAACTTGGTGTCAGCTGCTTTGAGAAACGGTCTGAATTGTCACGAAACACAGTTTAACTAGATTCTTCACTTTTTGAATCGATGACTTCCATTCCCTTTTTTGGACTGTTGCAGCCAACAAGAGAACGCCCTTGGAGTAATGCTCGTTGCCATAAACGTTCTTCCACCTGTCATTCCTTCGCTTTCTTTCCCTCGACTGACCGGCAACGAACGAGCGAGAAAGAAGTGGGTGGTTGGGTTGGGAGTAGAGATAAGAAGGCCGGACGCTGGGAGTTTATCTCGAAAGCCTCGTCACGATTATTGTAGACGGAATAGAAAAAGTCCGGTACGCGATCTGGGGGTGAAAGTTCAAACCTCGAATTGTCTCTTTAAAGTGGACCACCGAATCCAATATCCGGATGTTGGCAGACGATCGATTGTCGACTGAGGACGCACCTTGACTTTTTTTTTGTTGTTGCCTAGACGCGGGAGTGGGTAGTGGATTGATAAAAGATATCGATTTTAGAGTTTAGATGTGCGTGTCTATAAATGTCTACGTGGCATGTGCATAGCAGCTTCGACAATTCGAATTGTTGAATATTTTCTCAATAGATCAATAATTTGACGTTTACGATCCGTCCATGTCCATTTAAAAGTCGACTCTCCCAACGATGTTTCAGTGGGTGCTAACCCTGGCAAAAATTATGGAATTAGAACACTTATATTGATTGATTTTAACGGCATTTCAACTCGTCTCGGGTTATTTTATGCTTAGAGGATAGGGAATAGCATTCATCGTACGTCCATATTTACGTCTTTTGTTTCTTCAGAGTTTCTTTTGCAATCGATTATTGATTGCTTGATTGATCGATCTGTGATTTCTTCCAAGCCAAACCAACCAAATCATAATTTCTTGATTTGATTCTTATGTTGATTCAGTTTATATCATCAGATAAATGTTTAGTTTAGTTCAATTTACTTTTTTTATATAATGGCATTTCAACCTGCATGGGTTATGTAATGCCAAAGCCATCCTTGTAGAAGAACAGTAGTAGTAGTATTTAATACATATCTTTGGAAATAAGGCGGTTCATGCCTTTCATATTAAGGGTATTGATCCGAAAGTGAACTTTCTAGCGCGATTGGAGTTCGAACTCGCTTACTGCGATGTCACAGTCCAGTACGTTAACTGCTTCGCTGTGGGAACCTCCCGATTAGGGCTGTTTAGTTTTAAATGAATTTAAATGGTGATGGTCGATGAAAAGTTGATATTTGCGGCAGTGCGGTACGGAAGATAAACATGAAAGCAATATGAACGTTATTTGTCACTGCCCCCACCAAACAGGACTTGATACAAGGTCAATGATCCGAAGGCCGATTTTAGTGGGGATTGAAGGGGGGGGTCGGGCACGAACCGAGACTCGAACCCTGCTGGTCTATGCGGCTCATTGACCCACTAAGTGCAATGTGGGCCTAAGGAGCCAAGCAGTTTCAGGAACCCAAATCTGGGCCCGGGCACTGATGTCGGATTATAGCTTGAACTAGACAGCAAGGTCTTATGCTATACATAGGGGACAAAGGTGTCAATGTTGCAGCTTGCCCACCCAAAGGTGGCCCAGCCAAAACTGGGGGCCTTTCGGCCGCAAATCTGCCATTGATTTCGATACCCCATCCAGCACGAATGCCAGACAGCCCAGCTAAAGCCAGGTAAACAATATGAACGTATACTCATCTTACGAAAAGATGGACTCTAGCCAAACAATATAATCTATCTATCTATCTATCTATCTATCTATCTCAGTTCATATCTACGGTGAGGCAGGAGGAACAGTGCTGTTAAGGATATTGAATTTGACAATTAGTATTCATCAAAGCTTCTATTTCTTTTTCTTAAATTTTTGTAAATTAAAAGCAACGTCCAAAATCTTGATTCAATCAGCCGAATCCATTATACGATGAGCTACATACTGCAACGGTTTACGTCACCACCGTTCGGCAAAACTATCTAATAATTACCATGTGACTCAGCCTAGTTAAAAGTATTTGGTTAATCTTAAACCGAAATCGAATTTAAAGGAGTTTAGTCATGGGCATGAGCATTTGATAACAATCGGAAATGCTTTGCTTCTTCGTTATCAGTTTGTTAATTTTCTCAAGTTTTTAATTTTCCGCTCTTAAGAAAGACATTCTAAATGGCAATTAATTGTTAAATTAAATTCACCCTGAATTATGAAATGTATAAACTACGAAACCTTTCAGTGGCCGCTGTTATTTAAAAGCCATCAACCATAAGCAGCAATTATCCGTGAAGATGTGTTGATTGGTTGTTGGTTGTTTGGGTTTTATGGCAAATCAACCTTTGAAGGTTATTTAACGCCAAATATATTTTTATTCAAATAGTTCTACTTCAAAATATTCAGTTTAGCATGAGTACGCAGTTTGACAAAAAACATTTCTATTTCAAGCTATTCCGTTTATTCAAACAGTTCTAATTCAGATAGTTTAGTTTTGTATAAGAACAGAAGTTCTATATTAAACAATTCAGTTTAGTGTAAGTACAGTTTCAATGTAAAAAATAGTTCCATTTCAAACAATTCAGTTTATCATAAGCACGCAGTTTAAATGTAAGTACACAGTTTAATTGTCAACAACACTTCTATTTCAAGCAATTCAGTTTTAGTCAAACAGTTCCAATTCAAACGATTCAGTTTTGTATAAGTATTGGTTTTGTTTGCACACAGTTAAATATTAAAACAGTTCTATATTAAACAAATTGGGTTTAGCGTAAGTACAGTTCAAATGTCAAAAACAGTTCCATTTCTAACAATTCAGTATAAGTACGCAGTTTAAATGTTAGTACACAATTTGATTGTCAAAAACTTTTCTATTTCAAGTTATTGATTTTATTCAAACAGTTCTAATTCAAACAATTCAGTTTTAGCACAAGTACGCAATTTGGTTCTATTTAACCCATAGATAGGACCCTATCAGGTGCAGAGTGGACCTGGGGGTGATGACAATAAAGGGGTACTCTGCATTCCCCAAAGCTCCAGCATCACTAGAACCTCGCCATCAGATTATTTAGTGTCATATACAGGACACTCATTTGGGGGTGAATTTTACTTTACTGCAGTCGGTGTATTCTACAGCTCCCACCTGCTGACTGATCGATCGGTAGATATGATCAAATTGAAATAGATAGAAATATAGATAGATATCATTATTAAGTCATGCTGATGGCACAAAGTTCTCTGACTCTTTCTCTCTCTCTCTCTCTCGCCATAGTTCTTGGCAGGTCCTCTAGACTGCATTAAATGTCCACACAGAGCTGATGTATGTAAGTCCTTACTGGTTTGCCAACGTTGACGTTTCCATATGGTGAGTCAATCTGAGAACGTCACTTATGAGTTCGTCCTAACTTCTACAGCAGTTCTCAGGATGACTTGTTCGTCTTGGATGGGTTGTTATTTGGTTTGGTTTAGTTTTATGCCGCATCAACCATTGTAGGTTATTTATGCCAAATTCCTTTTATACCTATAAGCAGTTCTATTTCAAACAATTCAGTTTAGTATAAATATAGTTTTCGTTTCCACACAGTCAAATGTAAAAAACAACTCTATTTCAGACAATTCAGTATAGCATTAGTACAGTTTAGTTATATTTGACTCATAGATAGGACACTATCAGGTGCTACCACTCCAGGCCAGAGTGGACCTGGGAGCGATAGAAATGAAGGAGTATTCCGTATTCCCCAAAGCTACAGCAATACTGATTGTTTAGCATCATATCCAGGACATTCGTTGGAGAAGTCTTACCCCTCTGCAGAGAAGCAGTCGATATATAATACCACCCTGCCGACTGGGCAAGGGTGGCTTGAGAGATAAACAGACTGAAATAGATAGATAGGAACACCGTGTGACTTTTCCTTGTTCAGTAAGCTGAAAACCAATCGCAAAACTAAGAGTTGAGAACGTAAAAAATACGTCGGTTCAGCTTTACACTTATTTAAAAGACGAAATTTAAAGGTGCTTTGATCAGTGTAAAACTCACTGGAATGAATGACTCGAGTAACAGTGAATGATTGGAAGAAATTAAGGTTCCCAGCCTTGTTCATTTCGTTCTGGGTAAACTCAGCTTCAGTCACGATACTTTTTGAATACGTCTCGTATATAGACTTTAAAAGCATACTGGAGTTTTTGTATTTTTATTTATCACTGCTTGCTCGTAGACCAAAGAGAACACAGCCAAATAGGGATGAGAAAAGTTGCGCTTAGCTTGGCTCGGTTAATTCGTCTCTGACGAAAATCACCAACTTCATATTTACAGTATAACCCGGATATAAGAGTGTTGTCGGGACTAGATAAGGAGTCTCTTATACTATTTTATATACATTAACACAGGCTCTAATTTGGGACCAGAGAAAATATCTCTTATATCCGAGTTTCTCTTATATCAGGGCCTCTTATATCCGGGTTACACTGTAGTAGGTCAGTGTGTCACGGGGCTGCATGAACAGTGCACTCAGTGAGACTCAAACTCCCTCATGAAGATTTCTAGTCTAGATTGCCAACCATTACACCACCGGAGGAACCCTTTTCAGTAGGTTATTATGAAATGCAGATATCACGTGACTTCTCGCGACTTTACAAGACTTCTTGAGCTGGTTCGAAGAGTAAAGAGTAAAGAGTAATACCCTATACCAAAGAACACTCAATTGATTAAAAACCGAAAAATACGTTTGATTCTTCTAAGTACATGAATATTTAATCCATAAGGTAGCCAATGGTTTGTTTTGGTTCTTTGATTTGATGGCATATCAAACTTCGTGGGATATTTAATGCCAAAGTCATCCTTGTAGAAGTGTCCAGTCGCCTGGGACTGTATGTCTGCAGAGAGGTAAGACTCTCTCAACGAGTGTTCTGGTATGACAGTGAGCCATCTGATGGCGAGGGTCCAGCCATGGAGCTTTGTGGAAATATAAAGTACTTTTTTTATTGCCATTGCTCCCAGGTCCACTCTGACATGGAGTGGTAGCGCCTGTTAGGGATGCTATCTATGGGTCAAAAAGACCCGTTTGACATTTAAACTGTACGCAAACAAATGACTTAAGTTAAATCGAATTGTTAGAAAGAGAACTGTATGGCCATTTAACTTTGTGTTTTGTGAGAATTAAAACTTTGGTGTGATTTTGGTGTGATTTATGGAGAACTAAACTCAGAGTCCGGTTAAACAAAGTTGGAAAATTTCGAGGGATGTCATAGATTTCTTCATGACAATAAGGTAGCTGTGCTACAAAATTCCTTATTGTTGAAGTAGATGTATAATTTCGTGGGTTGTCTTGGAGTTGAATCTGTTCAATTTCAAGGTTTGCTCCTGGAAGCGAGTGGCGACCTATTTTACCAATTCAGTCTGAGGGAGTTGACACTTTCAGGCTTAAGCCAAACCGACCACTGGCTGTTTTCTCATTAACAGTGAGGGGTCGATGACATGTCGAAAGTCACTGGAATCTGGTGCCTTAGAGTCCCGAGGCCTTCAGGTCAAGAAATGGGACATATCTCGAATCGACACGCCATCCCTAATCAAGTCCTTGTGGTTTTTAAAGGAAATTTTCACAGTATATAAATAACTGATGTTTGAAAGAATTGTCTATTCACTTAAATATCATATGTATATCCATTTAAATTTATGCAAACAAATGACTGATGTTGAATTGATGTTGTTGTATAGCAATAATTGAAAACGTCTGAGTTCAAACAAATGATTTATAGTAAATAGAATTATTCATGTTAGATAGAAATACTTGAAACCGTTTAAATGTGTGAAAAAAATGAAAAAAAAAAATGAGTTCAGGCTAATTTAAAATGTTATCAACAAAATGTATTTACAAGTTCTATATATTTAATATATATGTATAAACAGGATTTGGCATTGAATAACATACAGTGGTTGATATGCCATAAAAACAAACCATACCAAACCAAATCATATATGTATTTAATTTATAAGTATAGAGACGATGTGGCAGTAAATAATCTACTATGGTTAATATGCCATAAAACCAAACCAAACTATAATGGCTGATATGCTATAAAACCCAAGCAAACTAAATCATATATATTTAATATATATGTATAAAGAAGGTCCGACATTAAATAACCTACAATGGTTGATATACTATAAAACCTAACCCAACCCAACCAAAATAAATAATATATATCAAATATACAGTCATAAACAAGATTTGGCATTAAATAACCGACAATGAGTGATATGCCATAAAACTAAACCAAATGATATATATTTAATAAATATTATAAAGAGGATTTGACATAAAATAACCTACAATGGTTGATGTGCCATAAAATTCAACCAACCACTCAATCAGCCAACCAACCAACCAAACCTTGTAGAAGTTTAATCGTACTGTTTAACTCATTGCTTGGGGGAGTCAGGTACTCTATGTTTACTTAGCTTAGTATGTAGCGAATAGAAAAAATTTTAAAAATTAAATTAAATTAAAAATAATTATTAAAAATATGCGACGCATGCGCAAAGAAAAGGAACCGTCCCGATAAAAGAAAGAAACTCCTTCTCTTTCCGCAGTGACCAGCGGAGTGACAACACCTAAATCTTTCTTGCTACTGGGGGAAGGCGCCATGCGTCCGTCTTTAGACGACGCGATGGCTAACCGTTCTACAAGTAGCAGCCGACTCTTTTACTCACGACCCACGACTAAAAACACCGAATAAAGAACTCGTTAGAATCACAATTAAGACGCCATACAACGGACTACAACAGAAAACACCGGATTTAGACATATCTACCAAAAAAAAAGCGTCTAACACATTGTTAACGCTTTAAATACCAAATTTAGACATATATATCCAAGAAAGACTAACACATTTTAATAGCTTGACTGGGCAACCATTTCATTTGTATTGAGGAAGAATTTCCTTACCCACTGGATGGTTGTTGAACCCAGAAATAAAGGCAAAATATAAAAGATATCTTCGTCTCCTATCTTTTACTATCTTCTTCTTTGATATAATTCCTTTACAACCTTCATATCCAAGAAGTTAAACCAGCAGGATAACGTGGAGTAAGACTAGAATAACGCAGAATGGAGTCAGATAGCAAACAACAATATAAAAATACCTTTGAAACCCCATAAGTATGGCACAGTATAGTCGGTGCCCTAAAGCCGTTTTCATTCTATCAATTTTGGTGGATCTCCCTTATTTTGTTAAATACGACAAAAGCACAAGTGGTATCTCTTCATCAAACCGGACAATAATGTACCAAAGAAGCTTTTTTTTTCATCGGAAATCAATCAGTTAATTTACATAAGCAAAGAAGGCGGGTTCAATTTATAACACACCTGTAAACTACCTCGCTACCTTATATTGCCGCACTCCAATATTTACACGATTTAGTAAAACAAATAATTTACATTACAATGTCTAACAATCAGGTTCAGGAAAAAAAATTAATATGTACCAAGTTCTTGAAATTAGTATTCGTATGTTTCCCTTAAACAGTATCATCAGATACCAGTTTCTTTTTAAAATGAAAACGGAAATCGCTGACGTCATCGTTGGATGACAACAACAAATTGACAATTACGTCTGCAATTTCCGTTTTCGCCTTAAAAAGAATATGGATAGTTGTCTCTGCCTCTGACCAGACAGGACTTGTCACAAGGTCTTTTTTTTATAGTGGGGCTTTAGGGAAAAGGAGGTCGGGCACGAGCTAAGACTCTTCTCTGCTGGACTTAGGTTTGTCATCGACTGTTTATAGCTTAAACCAGACCCGAGTGGTCTTGTGCTATGCTGTACTATCAATGTAGTTCGCCCACGCGAAAGTGGCCCAGCTGACGCTGAGGGCCATACAGCATCGAATCTAACATTGATCTTGGATACCCCATCTGGCACAAATGCCATACGGCTTAACTAAAAAGCTAGGTAAGTATGTCATGGTTTCTGATAAGGCTATTTAAGCGAGACATAGGAATAGGTTTGATTTGGTTGGGTTTCTTTGTTTAGTGGCATATCAACCTTTCTAGGTTATTTATTGCCAAGTCCATCCTTGTAAAAAACAGCAGTGATTCTCTTCATTCATATTTTTCGTGAGGATATTGATCTAAAAATGAACAAAATAACACGACTGGGTTTCGAACTCACTTACTTCGAGGTTGCAGTCCAGGACTTAATCCACAGACTTTCGCCACGAAGACTTTAGCAATTACACCCCCAAATAAATTGTTTATTCAAATTTGGGTACTAATGCATCTATGTTACCGCAAAGAAGCCGAACTTTTCCGAGCGTATCCGGAAAGAATCGGAATATGCCGAAATGTCTAGCTAATTTAAGATAAAAAATTCAATCAATTTGTTTACTAAGTTACATTGTGTAAACATGAATTTATCGCAGCTAAGCAAAAATCTACAATGTGCAGAAATGGTGATCCAATTCTGCCAAGAAAAAAACCTTATTGGCAAAATTAAAAGTTGCCTGGCATGTGAGCATCCTTGCCACCTAAAAAAATGAGGAAAAGTTATGCCTGGAGATGCCGTAACACCAAATGCAGGACCTGGATTATTATTAAATTGTTAGGTGAAAGTACAGAATAGTTACAAAACACCCCACTCCCCATGGTAAGAATGGATTTCTAAATAAACACGTTATTACTTCTGCACGGTACAATAAGTGCATAAATACGATAAAAATTATTTAAAAAGACAAAAAAACAAAACAAAACATGATACCCCACCCAAATAGATAAAATAAAAATTCAAACTGTTTTTATTTTATCGTCTGCGTGCTTAAATTTCGTTCCGGAATATTCCGATTCTTTCCGTTATCGACCCGGAAACGCTCGGGAAAGTTCGGCTTTTTTGCGGTAACATAGATGCATAAGTACCTAAATTTGCATGAATAGATTAATTTAAAAAACGCGGTTCTTATTTTTGCCAATCATATTTCTTAATAAAAATTTAGTCAAGTATAAGGCCATATTTATATGGCACTCAGTGAGAATCGAATAAGACTAATTAGCTACCCATTGATTTATACCGAAGCTGTTGAATACTTACAATAGTCAGGCACAAAGCTACAGATATGAGGCAACCGGTGAGGATTGAACTTGATGGCAGCGTAATAAAATCTTTGGCTGTAACTGCACGTGTTACATAATGAATAGGTTGCTTATTAATACGGAAAAATAAATGTAGAATTAAAAATAAATGAATTCAAAACTTAACAAGTAATTCGTAAGAAAAAGCGTAATGGAAAGTAACCCGTAATATAATAGACTAGACTTGACCCCAGGCTGACCTTTTTAGCAGTTCTCTGATTAGTTGGTTCAATCGTGAAAACGGGTCAGTTAGGTAGAGAGAAATAGAGTTGTCCAAGCGTCGTAACGAACAGACGCCTAAAATGGCTAATACTCCAGCCGTATGGTTGACGTAGTAATTCAGGTGAATAAAGACGTCGAAAATCTTTGTATCCATTTATAAGAACAGAAGTGGTCACAGAGACTAAGATAAACCCAAGACAACCCGAAGAAGTCCCACATAGAAAACCAGATATCCAACCAAATAGAAAAGTGTAAAAAAAAGAATAAGATGTATGTAATACAAAGGGGTAGACTCCATGGCGTAACGGCTAACGTGCTGGACTGTGACATCGTAGTAAGCGAGATCGAACTCCAGTCGCGCTATTATTTTCACTTTCGAACTCGTACACTTGGGAAAGGTCGGAACCCATTTATCCCTTCAGCTATGGGTTAAATATTGCCACAACTGTTCCACAAGGATATCGTTGACATTAAATAACCCATGAAGGTTGATGTACCATTATACAAAGAAACTAAAATAAATCAAACCTTATCGATCCTTTGAGACTTTTTTTAAAAGTTAGCATTTCTTTGGAGAAGGTATGACTCTTTATTATTTTTCCTACAATAGGTAAATAGTATGACTCTGTGGGCTCTT
>OY757936.1:23086375-23101375 GCA_963585895.1 Sepioteuthis lessoniana | reverse complement strand
AGAATATTATTATACCCTCTGTCTCGTCAGATGACTTTTTACTTATTAGACTTGAGGTTATAGAACAGCAAATGTGGAATTACAGTTCATATGTGTACGAGGGAAAAATTTAGACGGGGACTGGATATTACTAATTATGTAAATGTATATATATATATATATATATATATATATATATATAATTAAGAATGGTATTTGACTCCTCTTTGCTTAACACTCATCATTATAAGGCATTTATCAAGGCTAAAGGAGAGTAATCCAGGGAAAGGAGTAGCGCCTCCCTGCACCTCGGTGTAGAAGCTTTGGGATCGTCCTCGACTACTGTTGCCAACTTTACTTTGGACGCAGTTAAATCGTTTCAAGTATTCTTATTTAACACTGATAATTCTATTGCTCTATCGGCTGGGGCCGTAGAATACACCGACTGTACCTCTGCAGACGAGTAAGACCCCTCAAACGAGTGTTCTGTATATGACACTAAACAATCTGATGGTGATTTTCCAGTGATTCTGAAGATTTGGGGAATGTGGAGCATCCCTTCATTGCCATTGCTCCTCGGCTCACTCTGGCCCGGAGTGATAGCACCTGAGAGGATCCTATCAATGAAAAACTCGCAATGATAACGACCCTATCTATGGGTTAAATAGAACTAAACTGCATACTTATGCTAAACTGAATTGTTTGAATTGGAACTGTGTGATTAAACTGAATAGCTTGAAATAGAAATATTTTGACATTGTACTCATGCTAAACTGAATACTTTTGACTTGTGTACTTAAGCTAAACTGAAATGGTTGAAATAGAACTGTTTTGACATCGAAACTGTATTTAGGCTAAACTGAATTGTTTGAAATAGAACTGTTTTGACATTTAACTGTGCGTGGACAATATCTATACTTATACTAAACTGAATTGTTTGAATTAGAACTGCTTGACTAAACTGAATAGCTTGAAATAGAAATGTTTTTGACAGTTAAACTCATGCTAAACTGAATGGTTTGAAATAGAACTGACGACTTGTATAAAAATGATTTGGCGTTAAATAATCTACAAAGGTTGATATGCCATAAAACCCAACCAACCAACCAATCAACCAACCAATCTAATTCTATTGAATATACCCTATTTGTTTGCTCGGTAACATTATCTTCAAATGAAGTAGAGTTCATTTGTTTGTCCTGACTTAAATACTTTCAGATATTGTTATTTTACTCTAATAATTCAATTTCATATTAATTATTTGTTTACGCATAGTTAAATGGTTTCTAGTATAGTCAATGATTCAATAATTCTATTTGACCCTTAAATGAGACCCAAAAAGATACTATCGGAGTGATAGTATCTTTTTGGGTCTCATTTAAGGTTTTGGGAGGGGTCTTGTCTTATTCCTCTGCAGAAATGCAGTTGAAGTATTCTACTGCCCCAGCCGACCGGGCTGGGTTTTGTTGAAAAGAAGTCTTGGGGATATTTTTATGTGAAAGTAAGCTAACTCGAATTCGGTGGGGAAAAGGTTACTAAATTCCTCTTGAAAAAAAAAAAACCGGAAAAAAATATAGAAACGTGTTTTAGCAACGAGCAATCCAACGAGATTTCTTTAAAAAAAATGAATAAAATAACAATTGACTTTTTAAAAAAAATTCTATTCTAAATTGACAAATATGTGAAACAAACAATAATAAATATTTCTATTTTCGAATGATAGTTAAAAATGAAATATTTCCTGGAATTGAATTTAGGTGTGTGTGTGTGTGTGTGTGTGTGTGTGAGAGAGAGAGAGAGAGAGCGAGAGAGAAATTGGACGTGTTAAGAAATTTGATGAATTTATATTAAGACCAAACGAATCATTATGAAATTAAAATAATGTTTATTTAAGTTGAATAACAAATCAAGAAAAAAGATTAAGGAATTCGAAACAGATTGATTAAAAGAAAGAAAGAAAGAAATAAGGAAAGAAAGAAAGAAAGAAAGAGATTTACATAGGAACGGACTGAGACAGACAGGCCGATAGATAGATAGATACATACATACGATTTGTTTTTTTGGGGGGGTACATTGATTAATGGCATATCAATCTTCATGGGTTATTCAATGCCAAAGCCATCCTTGTAAAAGAACAGCAGTGATTCTATTTAGTCCATTGCTGAAGGGATAAAGAAGTTAATGCCTTTTCCAAGGGTGTTATCCCGAAAGTGAACGTAATTGAGCGTCTGGAGTTCGAACTCGCTTACTACTCGACTGGAGCTGTAGAATACACCGACTGCACCTCTGCAGAGGGGTAAGACCCCCCCACCAATGGGAGTCCTGGACATGACACTAAACAATCTGATAGTGAGGGTTCCAGTGATGCTTGGGCTTTGGGGAATGTGGAGCACCCCTTCATTGCCATTGCTCCCAGGTTCACTCTAGCCCGGCGTGGTAGTACCTGATAGGGCCCTATCTATGGGTTAAATAGAACTAACGGCATACTTATACTAAACGGAATTGTTTGACTAAACTGAATAGCTTGAAATAGAAATGTTTTTGACAATTAAACTGTACTTACATATAAACTACGTGCTTATGCTAAACAGAATTATTTGAAATGGAACTGTTTTTTTGACGTTGAAACTGTTCTTACACTAAACTGAATTGTTTAATATAGAATTGTTTTGACATTTAACTGTGTGCAAACAAAATCCGAACTTATAATAAACTGAATTAGTTGAATTAGAACTGCTTGATTAAACTGAATAGCTTGAAATAGAAATTTTTTTCACAATTAAACTGTACTTACATTTAAACTGCGTACTCATCCTGAACAGAATTGTTTGAAATGGAACTATTTTCATGGAGATGGATTTGGCGTTGGGTGACCTTTAGGGGTTGATGTGCCATGAAACCCAAACAATCAACCAACCAACCAACGATGACGTAGTGCATTATGTTAGCTATTACACCATGAAAACTCCCCTTACATATATATGAAGAGATTGAGACTAATATATATATATATATATATATATATATATATATATATATATATACGTATAAAGTAAAAGTAAAGTTGATGACTGTAGTCAAGGGTGACCAGAAGGCTCCTTTTTCAATATCTACTACACCGAGATGTAGGGGAGGGTGCTACTCCTTTCCCTGGACTGATCCACTTTACCCTTGATACGTACCTTATATTGCTGGGTGTTAAGCAAGGCGGTATCAAGTACTATTTTTAAAGTCTTTGATATATATATATATATATATACAGTATTAATATTTATTAACTAAAAATGCAGGGGAAATTTCCAAATAATTCATTTAATTCTTGCGTTATTTTTACCACTTTCATTTCTATATTTTTTTTCAATATGAAAAATTCTTTACTGATTAAAATTTAAATCGACAATATAAAATCGAATTAAAAAAAACAAAAAACTCCAAGGATGAATTATACGATTTTCGAAGGAAGGTTGTCACTTTTGCATTTCTTGTAATTATAATTGTCTTTTGAATGACGGATGATGTAACTAAGTTTATGGGTGGGGTGTGTGTTTAAGAAAAATGGATCTGTAGAATTGGTGGGGGGGGTTTATATGAGTATACGGCTGCCAATGTCTGAATGGGAATGTAAGATGAGAAAGAAAAAAGTTGATATAAGAAATGTGATAGATAGGAAGGAAGGAAGGAAGGAAGGAAGGAGCAGACTGATATTGATAGATAGATAAATAGATAGGAAGGAAGACTCTAAGATAGATCAATAGATAGATTGAAAGGAAGAGACTGAGATAGATAGATAGATAGATAGATAGATTGATAGATAGAGAGATATAAGCACACTGAGATAAATAGATAGATAGATAGATAGATTGATAGATAGAGAGATATAAGCACACTGAGATAAATAGATAGATAGATAGATAGATAGATTGATTGATAGATAGATAGATAGATTGATAGATAGAGAGATATAAGCACACTGAGATAAATAGATAGATAGATAGATAGAGAGATATAAGCACACTGAGATAAATAGATAGATAGATAGATAGATAGAGAGATATAAGCACACTGAGATAAATAGATAGATAGATAGATAGATAGAGAGATATAAGCACACTGAGATAAATAGATAGATAGATAGATAGATAGATAGATATAAGCACACTGAGATAAATAGATAGATAGATAGATAGATTGATAGATAGAGATATATAAGCACACTGATATAGATAGATAGATAGATAGATAGATAGATAGATAGATTGATAGATAGAGAGATATAAGCACACTGAGATAAATAGATAGATAGATAGATAGATAGATAGAGAGATATAAGCACACTGAGATAGATAGATAGATAGATAGATATAAGCACACTGAGATAAATAGATAGATAGATAGATAGGAAGGAAGGAAGGAAGGAAGGAGCAGACTGATATTGATAGATAGATAAATAGACTGGAAGGAAGATTCTAGATAGATCAATAGATAGATTGGTTTGGTTTCTTTGTTTAATGGAATATCAACTTTTGTAGGTTATTTAATGCCAAAGCCATTCTCCAAGAAGAACAGTAGTGGTACAATTTAACCCATATCTGGGAGGATAAGGGGGTTCATACCTTTCCCAAGGGTATTTGCCCGAAAGTGAACGTAATAGCGCGACTGGAATACGAATTCGCGTACTACGATTCCGCTGTCCATCGCTTTAACCATTACACCACGAGGACACCCCCTAGATAGATTGAAGGAAGAGACTGAAATAGATAGATAGATAGATAGATAGGAGCAGACTGAGATAGATACATAGATAGATAGATAAGAAGGAAGGAAGGAAGGAAGGAAGGAAGGAAGGAAGGAAGGAAGGAAGGAGCAGACTGAGATAGATAGATAGATAGATAGATAGCAAGAAAAGAATGAAGGAGCTGACTGAGATAGATAGGAAGAAAGGAAGGAAGAGACATATATATATATATATATATCATCATGTCGTGCCGCTAGCACGGATATCCCTGACCCTCTCTCACCACTTCTCCCTATCATTCATCGCCTCTGGCAGGTCTTCAGGGCTACATCCCGTATCCTCACATAGCTGCTGTATGTATGTTCGAGCTGGTCGTCCTGCTTTTGCTTGGCCATATGCGGGGGTCCATAGGAGTACATCACTTATGAGCTCGTCCTTGCTTCTCCAGCAGTGTCCTGCATGTCTGGTTCGTCTAGCTTGGATAGTTTTCGAGATGGGAGGTAGGTGGCCATATAGTTGATGCCTTGTGGGGGGGGTGCCGCCAGGACTTGTTCAATATTGCTCACAACATTCTTGTGTAATTGCCGTCTAGCTTCTTCTCCAGCCGTTTAGTTAGCGTACAAGTAGTGCATCCATACAGCAGTATCGACACGACTGCTGCCTAGAAGAAACTGCGTTTCATTTTATCGATCAAGTCTGATTTCCATATGATCGAAAGCCTATCGATAGCTGTCCATGTAGGAAATCAGTAGCAAGAGCAGACAGAGATCGGTAGACAGATAAAGAGATAGGAAGGAAGGAAGGTGCAGACTGAGATAGATAGATAGATAGATAGATAGATAAGAAGGAAGGAAAGAAGGAAGGAAGGAAGGAAGAGACTGAGATAGATAGATAGATAGATAAGAAGGAAGGAAAGAAGGAAGGAAGGAAGGAGCAGACTGAGATAGATAGATATATAGATAAGAAGGAAGGAAGGAAGGAAGGAAGAGACTGAGATAGATAGATAGATAGATAAGAAGGAAGGAAAGAAGGAAGGAAGGAGCAGACTGAGATAGATAGATAGATAGATAGATAAGAAGGAAGGAAGGAAGGAAGGAAGATTTGTTTGTTTGTTTCTTTGTTTAATGGCATATCAACCTTTGTAGGTTATCAAATGCCAAAGCTATTTTCCTAGAAGAACAGTAGTGGTACTATTTAATCCATAGCTGGGAGGATAAGGTGGTTCATATCTTTCCCAAGGGTATTTGCCCGAAAGTGAACGTAATAGCGCGACTGGAGTACGAACTCGCGTACTACGATTCCGCAGTCCATCGCTTTAACCATTACACCACGAGGACACCCCCAAGGAAGGAAGAGACTGAGAAATTGATGGATAGATAAATATATAGATTCATTTGAATGATACGAATGTTTTGAAAAATTCATTCACACTCACATAGACACAAAAACAGATCGGCCCGCGCGCACTCACATGTAATAAGAATTTTATGTATACAAATATTTTTGACACCCTATATATATATATAGGGTCACAAAAACTTGATATAATTTTAAAAGTAATTATCTTAAAAACTATTATGTCTAGCTCAATGAAATGGGACAGTTAAGGTGTTGAACATTATAGGTTTATTGTGGGAGTGATTTCAGAAGTGGTGTGAAGCGCGTGTTAAACGGCACATGTCAAGTTGGTAGATAAGCTCTTGCCAAACACGTTCTAAAATGTCTCCGGTAACATCGTCGAGCGAAAAAGTATTTCTCTGCTTGAGTTCATCAATGCAAGCAGGAAGAGGAGCGACATAGACCAGTCCCTTCACATATCCCCATTAAAAGAAATTACGTGGTTTCAGTGATAGCAGTTGTCCATCTTTTAGTCTGTGTGTGTGCGTGGCTCTCTCTCTCTCTCTCTTGCAGCCATTTCGACCCTTACATGGCAATAAAAAAAGAGTGATATGTATTTTATAGACAAAAGTTGATATGCCATAAAACGCATTTAACAATTATTGCTTGGTGTTAAATTAATTTGTCATAATTCTCACATTTCATTTGTGGGTTAGTTTCAATAATATATGTTGAACATAACAATTGTATTTGCATGGAAATGATAATTTTTGCAAATCACTTAAAAAACTAATAATATACAGCTAAAATACCTGTATACTTTTGAATAGATGTCCGTATTTACCCAGCCCCTCTGTCATTGGTAGGATGTGTGACACAAGGTAAACGTTTAGGCAAAAACTCATTTGAATTCCTACTATCTTCATCTCCATCACGACCTATTCGACACTCTAGCAGATTCTCATTGAAATAAGCACATTTTGCTACCTTCCATTAAATATAAATCTTTATCTGTTTCTATGCATTCTGTGATAATTTGAGGTTATTTCAATAAAAATTGCCAAAATTACTGGCCTGCGAAACAACGTCAGTTTTTTTTTTGTGACACCCTATCTATCTATCTATCTATCTATCTATCTCTTTCGCAGGGATGTGACACTAAGTCAATTTTTAATGTGCTGGGTATGACACTAAACAGCAATTGAGTTTGGGGAATGTGGAGTACCCATTCATAACCATTACTCTCAGGTCTACTCTCAACAGGTTCTGTCCACAGGCGGAAAATGACTGTTTAGTGATTTATAAAGAACTCGGTTTATTAGTTATTTGAAACAATATCATCATCATCATAATATCGCGCCATCAGCATGGATCTCCCTGACCCTCTCTCTCCACCCTTCTCTATCGTCCATTGCTTCCGGCTGGTCCTCAGGGCGACATCCCGTATCTACACAGAGCTGCTGTATGTAGGTTCGAGCTGGTCGTCCTGCCTTTGCACGGCCATGCGAAGGGGTCCACAGGAGTACATCACTTATGAGCTCGTCCTTACTTCCCCAGTAGTGACCCGCATGTCTGGTTCGTCTAACTTGGATAGTTTTTATGGTGGGTGGTAAGGTGACCGTACAGCTGCTGCCCTTGTGGGGTGTTGCCTCCATGACTTGTTCAATATTGCTCGCAGTATTCTTGTGTAATTGCTGTCAAGCTTTTTCTCCATATATTTTGTTGTCCATGTTGTGGATCTATACAACAGTATCGACATGACCGCGGCTTGGAAAAAACTGAGTTTTATTTTATCGGTCAGGTGTAACATCCATATGACCGATTGTCTATCTGTAGCTGTCCATGCCTTTGTTAGTCGCGTGTTGATGTCTGTCTTTGATGGTGAGACACTGCTTCCAAGGTGGGTGAACTTGTCTACGAGTTTCAGAAAGCTACCGTTTAGTGTGGAAATGTCGCCTGTTTGATTAAACCACGTATATTCCGTTATGCGTGCATTGACATAGAGACCTGTGCCAGCAGCTGCTCGTTCCAGACTATGTAGCAGGGTTTCGGCTTGGGCGGGTGCTTTTGCCATAAGCACTATATCATCGGCGTAGTCGACGTCGGTAATTGTTTGTGCGGGGTACCTTCTGCTTCTTTTCTTTGTTAGCTTGAAACCGTTTTCCTTCATTTTATCAATAGCTGGATGCAAATTGTTTGAATTAGATAAAGCACTTGACAAAAAAACATTGCTAATGTTAAATAGCAATATTGAAACGTTATACAGAAAAATGACTGATATTAAACAGAATTATTAGTATTAGATAACAATACTTAAAACATTTCAACTATGTGCATACAAATGATTAATATTAAATAGATTTATTTGTGTTAAATAGCAATACTTGAAAAACATTTGACGCAAAAATGAGTTCTCATTCGTTTAAAAAGAAACGTGGAAACTATTCACTATCACACACACACACACACACACACACACACATATATTTACCGGCCCATTGGTTAAGTGGGTAGTGTGTTTGCTAATGGCCCGGGAGACCGGAGTTCAATCCCAGGTCGATTCATACTAAAGACTCAAAAAATGGTGCTTGATACCTCCTTGCTTAACACTCAGCATTATAAAGCCCTCTCCTACACTTCGGCGTTGTAGCTATAGCAAAGGGAGCATTCGGATCGCCCTCAAATACGGTCAGCCAATATATATATTTATAATTGCTAAAATTTGACACTGAATAACCCACAAGAGTTGATATGCCATAAAACACAAACTAACCAACCAAAAATCAAGTAGTTTTTCCTTCACCTAAACTGGTGTCCAAACAAAAACTAATAAATCCTGTCTGCTCTACTATCTTCATATAGCAGGAAGGAGAATAGATGGATTCATGCCTTTTTAAAAAGGTAATAGGGCGAGGTAGAACGCAAACAGCCACCTACACGATTTGAACTCGTATCACCAAATCCATTATCCTAAGACGATAACCAATACACCAGGTGCGCATATATATATATTTCAAAATGAATAAGTTTACTGAGAGATTTGTATTTTTTAAAGAATTATTTCGTTCTTACATACGTGTATGTTTCAAGCTTGTTACTTTTGTCAGCGAACATATGTGACACAAGGCTATATCAATGGGGCGCCCAAAGAGACTCAAACTCATTCGTGTAATTTTGATAGTCTACTAACATTCGACGAACTTTCGATCCACGGGAAAACACTTCCTCCCACCATTTTTGCATGGGTCAGGTAAAATGCTGATTTTATCCTCGTATTCATTAATGCATGAATTAAGATCGACCACTTGTCAACATTTTCATTGTTACCTCATCAAATTGATAAATTTTAGTGCTCAGAGCAATATCATACTAGGCAGTTTTATTTTTTGCAAAGTTCGCCAAAACATAGTCAGCCACTCTTTCACTTGAAAGGGTATCCATATTTCTTTCTGTTTGGGGTTTGATCGCTAAAAGATGGATAATTTTCACCACAACACAGTCTTTATGAATATCATCATCAATATTTTTGTCGATTGTTCCGACAATCGCTGAACCGTTTTACGTGGGTATTTTCGTTGTCTGTTCCGTGGATTGTCTGGCATCCGTGCTGTACGGCTAATGCTCCATGGCAGACTTGAGGCTGAAAGGTCCCCGACTTCGGCTGGGCCACTTTGGGTGGGCGAGCTGCATCATTGACACCTTTGTCACCCTTGTGGTTCAGTTTAAGCTATAATCAGGCATATGTGCTTGGACCAGATTTGGGTCCATGTCCACCTAGGCTAATCAGACCAACATTGCACTAAGTGAGCCGATGACTAGCATAATCAAGCAGGGCTTGAGCCTCGGCTTGTGCCCGACTTCCCCCTCCCCTAAACCCCCACTTTAATCGACCTTCGGGTCATTGAACTTGTGTCAAGTCCTGTCTGGTGGAAGGCAGAGACAAATATCGGGTATTTTTGCTGCGCACATATTTTTTCTTTCTCTTATCAATCTGCTGAGCCGTTTCAAATCTCTCAAGAGTGTCATTGAGGATTCTAGTTCTCCCTTTTCTTTTCCTTGTGTCACCTTCACAAAATGGTCAGTCATATCCAGGTGTAAATATATCTGAATCAGATGGTTTTGGTTTATTTACAATCTTCGGGGTAACCCCATCTGCATTTAGAAAAGTAAATGAATTCAAAGAAAGGAAACATTTTGTTATCATCATCATCACCATCTTCAAAGCGTGCTGACAGCATCGATTCCCTTGACTCTCTCCTTCGCCATCTGTCCGTATCGTCCATTTACCTTGGTAAGTCCTCTAGACGGTATCCAGTTGTCCCACAGAGGTGATGATTGTATATATTTACCCAACTATTCCGCAAGAGAAGGTCAGTTTTTTTTACCTTGGTAAGTCCTCTAGACGATATCCTGTTGTCACACAGAGGTGATGAGTGTATATATTTACCCAACCTCTCCGCACGAGAAGGTCAGTTTTTAAGCAGAGTTTAAGAGGTTTTTATTTAGAGTTTTCCTTCTCTTAGATCGGTTGCCATATCAACGTTAAAGAGCCTAGTCAACCCTACTATTTACCCAGAGCTGGAGGGAGAATAGTTAGATTTCTACCTTTTCCAAGGTTATGAGCACAATGTGTAATGAAAAAAACTAAGCCTAGGATTTGAACTCGGGCCGCCGCGTCCATTACCAACGGCGGTAACCATTACAGCACGACCGTCTTCAGAAGTTATGAATCAAGGTTTTACTTGGTAGGCCAGTACTGGTGCATCTATGAGTGGGTAGTCCAATGGAGAACGTTGCATAGGAATTCGTCCTTACTTCTCTTGGATTGTCTAGCATGTCTTGCTCGTCTTACTTGTATGGTTTGTGAGATGGGAAACAAGTATCCATACAGGTGCTGTTTTGTAGGGTGCTGCTTCTAGGATTTGTAGTATCTTTGTATAATTTCTATCTAGTTTTTAAAAAGGTTTTAAGAAATGGGCATAGATTTGAAAATAAAATATAGGAAAAGAAATTTACGTAATTTGGGATCATCATTTTTCTTATAAGTGAGGATTTTTTATTTACCTTTGTTGTGCTTGTTTTAAATACAGTATATATATATATATATATATATATATATATATATATATATATATATATATATATATATATATATTTAAAAAAGTTAACCCAGTATAAATAAAATGCTGTATTGCACTTTTGCCATATACACTACTCTGGATGATCACCTTTGAGGGGTCTGAAAGTACTTTGGAACCAGTTAAATACGTAAAATTTATTAGCCAATTGAAACAGGACATCGTAATATACACACGGTGATTTGAAAGGATCGAAATAAAAAAAATATTTATAGATATATATATGTATGTAGACAAAGGATGTCTATGATATTCAATCAAATATGCCTCAACGAAGAAATGCTGCCTAAATACAGACATACATATAATGATAATAATAATAATAATAATAATAATAATAACAACATATATATATATATATATATATATATATATATATATATATATATATATATATATTAGATTTATATATTTAATGCCGTGGAAGTTTTTCTGCGATCTTGGTTTCATGAAGTTTTACAAACAACAATCATCAGGCAGATAACGAAAGGAAATGAATAAATCGAAAAAATCGAAAAATACATTCAAAAAACGCTCGAATTGTGTGTGTTTGTGTGGGTTATAGTAGCATATTATTGTGTGTGAATGTGAAAGTGCTGTTTAGTGTATGTTTAGTGTATATATATATATATATATATATCTATATATATCAAAGAACTGTATTTTTTCTTTTAATTTTATATATATATATATATATATATATATATATATATATAAAATTGAAAGAAAAAAATACTATTCTTTGGTATCATTATAAATTTATTTCAGGTCTATGATGACTATCTTCAGATGGCTAAAGAATACAGGAAGTAAATAAGGAAATAAATCGGACTGTATGAAGAAAAGTTGAAAAATACAAAATAATCCAAAAATAAAATAAAATCAATAAAATTAATTTTTTTTTCATCTTTTGATATATATATATATATATATATATATATATATATATATATATATATACTCAATCCCTCCGTATGAGCAGGATGCGGGACAAGGTCAATTTTTAAGCAGAGTTTAACCGGTTTGAATTCAGAGTTTTCCTTCTCCTAGATTTATTGCCATACCTGGTCTAAAGCGCCAGTCTGCCCAACTATTTTTTCATAACAGGAGGAAGAAGAGATAGATTTTTACCTTTCCTAAGAGTGATAAATGTAAGCAGCCATGTCCAGGATTTGAACTCGTGTCACCGATTGCATTTGCTACGGCGGTAACCATTGCACAACAAGCGCTTCCTTTTTTTTAATGGCATATCAACCTTCGTGCCAAAGCCCTCCTTATAGAAGAACAGCAGTGATGCTATTTAAACCATAGCTGGGAGGATACGGGGGTTCATACGTTTCCCAAGAGTATTTGTCCGAAAGTGAACGTAACAGCGTGACTGGAGTTCGAACTCGCTCACTACGATTCCGCAGTCCAGCGCTTTAACCATAATACCACAAGGACATCCCCGGGACTGGTGAGTACGTAAAGAAATACAAAGGACTTGCTGGAAAAAGAGGTATTTTTTAAAAGTTAACATACTCATTCTTAAACAGATCTGTTTGATCCATAGATCGAACCCTAACAGGAACTATCACTCCTGAACAGAGTGGGCCTCGGAGTGATGGTTTGGTAGGAGTGACTTCACACTACCCAGACTACTGGAACTGAAGTCTCTCTACAAGATGGTATTTTGTATCATATCTAGGACACCGGTTTAATAAAGAAATAAAAAAAATATTTTTGTTGGTCCGAATTTTCGATTGCGGTTACTGACCAATGAAACCACGAAGGAGTTATTATTATGATTATCATTATTATTATTATTTACTCATTAGAGTTTTTCACATCAGCGACATCTGATGGTATTTCACTGGAGATTGAGTGACAGCAAGTCTCCTCAAGTCTCCAGGACTCTTCTCAGTATTCTGGCAGTTTTCAATAATGCTGTTGTTTGGATGGTCTCCACTCGGTCGCCCTTTAGTAATCCTTTAGTTCCCGTGTCAACGGCACCAATCATAAATGGTATAATTGTCACCTTCATGTTCCATAATTTTTTCAATTCTCTAGCAAGGTCAAGGTACTATTTACCAACCCCTCCGCTTGGGCAGGATATGACACAAGGTCAATTTTTAAGCGGAGTTTAACAGGTTTCAGAGTTTTCCTTCTCCTAGACTAGTTGCCTAACCAAGGCTGAAGAACCTAGTCTGCCCTACTATTTACCCTTAGCTTGAGGGAGAATAATTGGATTCATACCTTTCCCAAGGGTATTAGTGCTATGTGAAATGCAATCAGTCTCGTCCAGTATTTGAACTCGTGTCGCGTCGCCGTGTCCATTTTCTACGACGATAACGACTACACCACGGGTACCTAGCAAGGTAAAGGTACTTATCTCTCTTTTCACATTCTTTTAGTTTTATTCTGTGGTCTGCCGGGACAGCAAAGTCGACAATTTTGCAGATTTTCTTTATTTTGTTGATTATTATAAGATCTGGTCTTCGGGCCGAAATTAGGTGATCCGTTTGTATATCAAAAGTCCGCCTGAGTTCGTACGTAGATGCTACACGTTCAATTATTCGGAGGTTATTTTTACGTCATCTGACCAAATCATGTGATTAACACTCACTCGAACATTGCCCAGTTGGCTTGGGCTGTGTATACACCGACTGTGTAAGCCCCCCCAACCTGCAACGTCCTGGATATGACACTAAACAATCTAATGGTAGCGCTGGAGCTTTAGGGAATGCGGGGTACCCCTTCATTGCCATCGCTCCCAGGTCCACTCTGGCTCGGCGTGGTAGCGCCGATTTGGCCCTATCTATAGGTCAAATAGAACTAAACCGCGTACTTTGACTAAATTGAATTGTTTGAAATCAAACTATTTTGATATTTAAACTACGTACTTATGCTCAACTGAATTATTTGAAATGGAACTGTTTTTGTATGCTAAAGTGAATTATTTGAAATAGAACTGTTTTGACATTTAACTGTGTGTGAATAAAAACTAGATATATGAAACATGGAGGTGACTGTGATACCAACTGTATCTGGTGCAACGTTAGCTGAGGGTTTTTCACTGGAGTTTGAATGACAGCAAGTCTCCTCAGGTTTCCAGGACTCTTTCCAGTATTCTGATCGATTTTAGTAATGCTGTAGTTTGCATGGTCTCCACTCGTCCTCTGATTTCTAATTACCATTATAGTATTATTATTATCATCATTATTATCATTATTATCATTATTATTATTATTATTATTATTATTATTTACCCCTTTAGAGTTTTTTACATTAATGTTAGACGGTGGTTTTTCACTGGAGTTTGAGTGACAGCAAGTCTCCTCAAGGCTCCAGGACCCGTCTCAGGATTCTGGCCGTTCTTAGCAATCCTGTCGTTTGGATAGTCTCTACCCGTCTGCCAACTTCCAAGTCCTCCAGGCCTTTTAATAATCCTTTAGTTATTGTGCCTAACTTTTTTCGTATGGGCACTTTTATTGATAGTACACACATGAAACTCAAGTCCCCTTCGAAGTAATCTCCTCCAGCTACAATGCACTTGTTCTACCGTTCTAACAACTTCTGGAAGGCCACATGGAAGTCCTCTTGTGTGAGCGTGTCAATGACCTTCGTCACAGCCTCTTTCATCTCCTCAATTGTCTCATAACGACAGCCTGTGGGCTTAGGGAATAACCAAAAGTCACAGGGAGCAAGGTCTGGACTATAAGGAGGCTGAAGAACTGTCTTGATGCCCATCTTGGTCAAATAGTCGGTGACAAGGATGGAGTTGTGGACTGGTGTATTGTCCTGGTGGAAATGCCACTGATCCGATTTGAA
>OY757936.1:22991375-23081375 GCA_963585895.1 Sepioteuthis lessoniana | reverse complement strand
TATCCCATTAAACAAAGAAACCTAACCTAACCTTAATAACACCTGGGACTGGAACTTTTTATTTACCGGAGAGTCAGTGTTTCCACTCGGTGGACTGTCTTTTTCATTCAGGTACGTAGTGGGAAATCTCCGTTTAACCTAATTGTAAAGATTTTTTTTATTAAGATATGACATTCTCCTGTAAATTTCCCAAGGTTGGCACTTCTAAGCCATTAGCGATGTGATGACAGACCTCTGTTCATGCCGGGAGCTCTCCGTTTGATCTGCCATCATTTTGAATAGCCTCCAAGCAGATGAAGAAGAAGGGAATTAGAAGAAAAAAAAGAATCATTGTAGGAGTTGGAGAACAAGAAGAAAACGAACAAGACGAAGAAGAGCCATTTGTCGAAGAGGAAATTCTTCTAGAGAAATAAGCGAATATCAGGAGAAATATTTGTAGAAGAAAGAAAAATATTTGAAGATTATTGTTGCATAGTCACAATCATGATACATATACATGTGGAAACAAAATCAACAATAATGACGAACGGACACAGTTCTTTAGAAAAATATACCTCTCACTTTATTCGAAAGGGTTGCGAAAGGATTATGTGTGAGAGGTGAGTTGGAGACTGAACAAAGACTGCAACATATTGACCCCCAGTTCCTCTGTCCTTAGTAGCACTTCTTTCTCGTTCTGCTGGGCTGCTCAACCGGGGGCCCTGAGGTCCCAGCCCTCCTCTGAGAGCTGGTTCTCACTGCCTCGAACCGCAACAACTGACTCCAAACTAACTGAACTTCCTGTGGCACCGGGTTATATCATTGTTTGACGTCCACCTACTTCCTATGAGCGTCGAATCTGCACCCAATTCAACCCGTCCACAGTCAAGGTTATACCTTGATATCTTCGACCGGATGCACCTGTTCCTTGATCGATGGCTGGGTTGAAGGTCAATATGTTACATAATGTACTAGAAAAATACTTCATCAACGATCATGATTCCAGGAAAAAAAAATTGGTTTGCTTTCTTTGTTTAATGGTATATCAACCTTCGTGGATTATTTAATACGAAACCTATCCTTGTAAAAGAACAGTAGTGGCACTATTTAACCCGTATATAGGGGTATGAGGGGGTTCATAACTTTTTTCAAGGGTATCAGTCCAAAAGTGAACATAATAGAGTAACTGGAGTTCAAACTTGTTAACTGCGTACTTGTCTTTAGTTGGAATCATTTTGTTATGAGGCTTCTTAATCTGAGAATTAATTTTTATTCATTGCGGACTTTTTGTCCTCATCTTGGTAGTTTTTGTGTTGTTTCTTCTTTCACTACGTTTCGGCCAAATTTCACCTCTGGCCTTCTTCAGGTGATTTACCGCGACCTCGGGTCCCGTGGCGCAGCGGATAGAGGCGTTGAGTCTCTACAGTTCCAGGTGAGCATTGTCAGAAGATAGCGGTTTCAAATCCTACCCAAGCCGGCCAGAGGTTTACTTGGTCAAAAACGTGGTGCGATAGACAACAACTATGGAAGGCAGTAATTACTGGGGATACGGTTACAAGACTCAGCATTCCTATCCGAGGTCGTAGTAAATCACCTGAAGAAGGCCAGAGGTGAAATTTGGCCGAAACGTAGTGAAAGAAGAAACAACACACACACAAAAAAAACCTATCAAGATGAGGACAAAAAGTCCGCAATAAATAAAAATTAATTCTCAGATTGTTAACTGCGATGTCACAATCCAGCACGTTAGCCACTCCGTTCTTTGTAGAAGAGGATATAAGAGTCGACTGATTGATTGACGGACAGTTCCTTTCTGTTTATACATCTATGCATATATCAATTCATTTCATGCCGGAAGGGAGTCTCCTTGGTATAACAGTCAAGGTGCTCGTGGTGTAACGGTTATCGTCGTAGGAAATGGACACGGCGACTCGAGTTCAAATCCTGGACGAGACTGATTGCATTTCACATAGCACTAATACCCTTGGGAAAGGTATGAATCCAATAATTCTCCCTCCAGCTATGGGTAAATAGTAGGATAGACTAGGTTCTTCAGCCTTGGTGAGGCAACTAGTCTAGGAGAAGGAAAACTCTGAATGTAAACCTGTTAAACTCCGCTTAAAAAAATTGACCTTGTGTCATATCCTGCCCGAGAGGAGGGGTTGGGAGGTGCCCGTGGTGTAATGGTTATCGTCGTAGGAAATGAACACGGCGACAGGAGTTCAAATCCTGGACGAGACTGATTGCATTTCACATAGCACTAATACCCTTGGGAAAGGTATGAATCCAATTACTCTCCCTCCAGCTATGGGTAAATAGTAGGACAGACTAGGTTCTTCAGCCTTGGTTAGGCAACTAGTCTAGGAGAAGGAAAACTCTGAATTCAAACCTGTTAAACTCCGCTTAAAAATTGACCTTGTGTGATATCCTGCCCGAGCGGAGGGGTTGAGTAAATATAATTACGTTCACTATCGGACTAATATCCTTGAGAGAGGAATGAACGCCCCTTATTCTTCAAGCTTTGAGATGAATAGTATCACTGATGCTTTTTTTTTACAAGGGTGGAGGTGTCAGTGGTATAATATTTATCGTCATTGAAAATGGACACGGCGACACGGGTTCACATCCTGTACGAGGCTGACTGCATTTCAAAGAGTATTTACTTGTGAAAGGTATGACCTCAACTATTCTCTTTCCATCTATGGGTAAATTGCAGGGCTTACTGGGTTCTTTAGCTTTACTTAGCCAACCTGTCTTGAAGGAGGAAAACTCTAAATTCAAACCTATTGAACTCCGCTTAAAAATTGACCTTGTGTCATAACCTGCCCGTGCGGAAGGGTTGGTTAGTATATAGAAGGATGTCTTTGGCATAGAATAAACCGCGAAGGTTGATATGTCATTAAATGAAGAAAGCAAAGAAAACCAAATCGCCTCTCTCTGATGTATTCTTCTCATAGACCCAACCAAGAACATAATCAAATATAACGAACGAACTTCAATGAACGAACGAAATACACTTCTTTATAAAAATATATCTCTCTCATTTTATTCTCGAAAGGGGCACACAGTTTGTTGTAATTTTGAGAGATAGATGGAGAGACATATACACAGAGAGGGGACTTCTTCCCCCATATCTTCTTCCAGGGGCCAGGGGATGCCAACGCTTGCACCCCCTTGCAAGCCGTATCGTCAGAGACGACCTATTGCCTCTGATTGGCCGCGTATCCCAGGCTCGACTCTCGATTCTGACTGGACTGACAGTCTAAATCCGAGCACGTAGTTCTCATATCACGTGGTCTCCTTCCAGTTACACACCTACTCGACCAGCCTACTCCAACGCACTGCCATCCCTCTGTTTACTAATGACGACGTGACAGCTTGTCAAAGCACACGGGGTCACCAGGAACGAACCCCAAATCCATGTCAACAGTTATTATATAACATCTCTCTCTCTCTCTTTCTCTCTCTCTTTCTCCCTCACTCTCAATTTTAAGATTCTGTAAGTGTACTGAGGGCATAAGTGTTTCTAGAAATGTTGATGTGAAATATACGCCAAGACATCAACAAAAATTAGCTTAGCTCTGTCTGCTGGGGCTGTGGATTACGTCGACTGCATCGGGGTAAGATTCCCACAACGAGTGTCCTGAATTGGACTCTAAATTGCATCAGATAGTAAGGCTCCTGTTTTGGAACTATGGGGACTGTCGAGTACTCCTTCATTGCCATTGCTCCCTTACAAATTATATATATATATATATATATATATGTGTGTGTGTGTGTGTGTGTGCGTGTGTGTGTATGTGTATATGCGTTCGCGTGTGTGTGTGCAAACAAATGGCTGATGTTAAATTATTAATGTTACAAACCAATACTTGAAACCATTTAACTGTGTGCAAACAAATGATCAATAGAAAATAGACGTATTCGAGTTAGATAGAAATAATTGAAACCATTTAAATGTGCAAAAATAAAAATGACCTCAGGTTCATTTAAAAATGTCATCTACAAAATTTGTTTACAAATCATATATATATATACATAAATATATACATATATATATATGTATGTATAAGCAGAATTTGGTATTAGATAACCCAAAAGCGTTTATATGCCATAAAATCCAACCAAATCTAAAATTAGCTGACATCTTCTGAAGACATCTTCAGAGTTTTTACTTCCCCTTTCGCTTGCAAATACGCCCCACAACCACCAGTTACTGCGCTCTCTAATGCCGGCAACTGCAGTTAATTACCTCCCCTTGATGAATAAAAAAGGGAGAACTGCGAATTCATCGGAATAATGCTAAGAAAACGAAGAGAAATTTCAATGGTGCGTCAAACAAAAGCAGGTGTTGGGGTGGTGGAAACGAAGAAATTACGTTTTGAGGGAGGGGGAAATTTTTCAGAATAAGGGCAAGATAACGAAAGGATCACAAAGGCTGTTCGAATCGTTTCACAGAAAAAAGTAACAAAGTTTTGATTGTCAACTGTTTCTACTTTTCGCTTGCACAACAGACGGTTTGTAAGAAACGAACAATAAAAATGACTTTTACCGCGTTAACGGACGCCATATAACTGAAGAAAACAGACGAGCGTAATTTTAGTGTGATTACAACAAAAATGCCTTAGAAACAATGACTTTTATTGAGGGCTTTATAAACAGTGTATTGAGCGTGACATTTACCACCGCCATAGTTAAACTATGGTGCTTCAAGTGTAAATTTGCCGAGTGAAAAAAAAACCGAAAAAAAACAAAACAAAACAAAAAAACAAAAACAAAGAAAACAACAAACAAGAAAAAGTGATTTTGACTGTTCCTTTCTCAGCCTTGCGGAATTTGTAGGAAAAGAGGAAAGAAAAGTAAAAGGGATTTTGCTCACACACACACACACACACACACACACACACACACACACACAAATCAAAACAATGACATAAGCGGGGTTCTCGAAAAGAAATGAAAGCAGAAGAATGAAGTTTGGGAAAAATTTATTTTTGGAAAAGACGAAACACATAAAGAAAATATTAAAAAAAAATCAACGAATGAATAAAAATATAAATAAAAAAGGGAACTAATTGCTTTTATTTCGTTTCTTTTTCGTTTCAGTAGTTTCGGTTCCCCCTCCTCTTATTAGACAATACTTTCTTTCTTTCACAGTTTCTTTAAATTTTTGCTTCTCTTCTTTCCTACGTTCTCCTTTCTTTCTTTCTTTCTTTCTTTCTTTCTTTAAATTTTTGCTTCTTGCTTCTCTTCTTTCCCTACGTTCACCTTTCTTTCTTTCTTTCTTTCTTTCTTTCTTTCTTTCTTTCTTTTGACTTTCTTGTTTTATTCGATTGGTTTTCTTTCCTTTTTTTCTTTTCCTCTCTTCCTTCCTTCTCTCTTTCCTTTTTTTAAAAAAATTTCACACTCTGGTTTTTCCTCTTTTATTGCATGCTTTTCTTTCTTTCTTTCTTTCTTTCTTTCTTTCTTTCTTTCTTTCTTCAAATTTTTGCGTCTTGCTTCTCTTCTTTCCCTACGTTCACCTTTCTTTCTTTCTTTCTTTCTTTCTTTCTTTCTTTCTTTCTTTTGACTTTCTTGTTTTATTCGATTGGTTTTCTTTCCTTTTTTTCTTTTCCTCTCTTCCTTCCTTCTCTCTTTCCTTTTTTAAAAAATTTTTCACACTCTGGTTTTTCCTCTTTTATTGCATGCTTTTCTTTCTTTCTTTCTTTCTTTCTTTCTTTCTTTCTTTCTTTCTTTCTTAGTTGTAACTTTCTTGTTTTATTCGATTGGTTTTCCTCCTTTTCCTCTTTTCCTCCCTTCCTTCCTTCTCTCTTTCCTTTATTTCATTTTGCACACTCTTGTTTTTTCTTTTTTTATTGTATGCCTTTCTTTCTTTCTTTCTTTCTTTCTTTCTTTCTACACTTCCCTTTCTTTCTTTCTTTCTTTCTTTCTTTCTTTCTTTCTTAGTTACAACTTTCTTGTTTTATTCGATTGGTTTTCTTCCTTTTCCTCTTTTCCTCTCTTCCTTCCTTCTCTCTTTCCTTTATTTCATTTTGCACACTCTGGTTTTTCTTCTTTTATTGTATGCCTTTCTTTCTTTCTTTCTTTCTTTCTTTCTTTCTTTCTTTCTCAGGCCTTCTTTCTTTCTTTCTTCCTTTCTTTCTTTCTTTCTTAGCGATCAGTTTCTGTTATCCAGAAACTTTTCCCGCTTTTCCGCCATCTTTTTTTTTTCATTCTGCTCTCAAATTCTCCGGCATTTATTTTCTCTTTGATGTGCTCCTTTCTTCTTTTCATTCTTTTTACTCCACCGTTGCTTTTTCTTTTCTTTTTTTCAACCTTCCATAACCATCACCACTACCACCACTAACGCTGCCACCATTTCTCCTTAACCCTTTACTCTTCCGCTCGTCTCTTTTTGTTTGGTTCTTGTATCGTTTACGTTGCCTCGTCTCCTTTGTGCAAACATCGAATTGTTACCCATTACAACTCTTTCTTCCTTTTTGCCTCTCGTAAGACGTCGAAGCTGACAACCAACGATTTCCTTCATGAATAAGTGCTAAATCATTCCAACAATTCATTCTATGACTATAACAAATGTTTTTTTATTTTTTTATCAATCACTATTTATTATTCGTATCATTATTTAGTTATTTATTTTTATCGATATTAGGATTTAAATAAAAGTTGTTGTTAAACTTTTATTTTCTTATTCACACACACACACACACACGGATACGCAGACGCACACGGATACGCAGACGCACGCTCATGCACACATAGACACACAGATATAGGCTCACAGAGACACAGTCTCACAAACACGCACGCACGCACACACTCTATTTCACAGACGTACACATAGACGCACACACAGACGAACCCCCCACACAGACAGATACAGAAGCAGACGCACACATACATACGCACACACACACACACTGACAAAGACACATGCCCAGACGTACGCATGGATGCAGACGTCCACACACACACACACACACACACACACACACAGAGACACACACACACTTACCCAAATACACATGCAGGCACATAGGCACACACATTCAGACACACACACACACACACACACACACACACACGTACGTTCTTATACGCTCAGTGATAGACGCAGACAGACAGACACATGCATGCACACAGACACAGACACATGAACAGACAGATATACTCATACGCACACACACTTGGACAAACATACACACGCACGCTCACACTCAGACCCACAAACACGCAGGCACACACACAGACACATACACACACAGACACACTGAGACGCACACACAGACCCACGGGCACGCGCACGCACGCACGTGCACGCACTCGCTCGCATAAACACAGACACACACACGCACGCACGCGCACACACACGTTCCAATACAGGCACCAACGGTCCCTTACACACACACACACACACACATATACACCCGGACACACACGCGCAGAAGCACACCGATAGACACACACACACACATATAGACACATAAACACATACATACGCCAAAAAAAATATCAGACGAACATTCTAATTTATTCGTGTTTAAAGTAAATTTTCTTCTTTAATAAAAAGCCAAACGAAGTCTGTCTGAATGTATCAAAAGTAATTTCGTTTTTTTTCTTTTCTTTTTCAATTTTCATTTCAGTTTCTATTTTTCAATATTTTTTAAAGAACTTTATTTCAAAGATCATTTCATGTGCCCATTAAAGGTTTCTATTTCATAACATCAATCCCTTTTTTCTTTTGCACTTGTCATTGTTATTGTTGCCATATGGAACCTTTTATTATTTTACTCTTTTGAGAGTTTCTCACTGGAGTCTGTGTGACAGACAGCAAGTCTCCAGGACTCTTCCCAGTATTATGGCAGATCTCAACAATTCTGTAGTTTGGATGGTCTCAACTCGTCCTCTTATTTCCAAGGCCTCCACTCTCTGTAACAATCCTTTATTGACTGTACCGAGGGCACCAATTACAATTAGTGTGCCCATTACATCTATGTTCCATTTATTATTATTATTATTATTCACTCATTAGAGCTTTTCAGATCAGCGTTAGCCGATGGTTTTTCACTGGAGTCTGAGTGACAGCAAGTCTCCTCTAGTCTTCTGGACTCTTCTTAGTATTCTGACCGTTCTCAATAATGCTGTCGTTTGGATGGTCTCCACTCGTCCGCCAACTTCCAAGTCCTCCAGTCCCTTTAGTAATCCTTTAGTTACTGTTCCAAACGCACCAATTACAATTGGTATAATTGTCACCTGCATGTTCCACGGGTTTTTCTATTCCCTAGCAAGGTCGAGGTACTTATCCTTCTTTTCACATTATTATTATTATTATTATTATTATTATTATTATTATTATTATTATTATTATACCCCTTTGAGAGTTTTCACACCAGCGTTAGCAGATGGCTTCTCTCTGGAGTTTCAGTGACAGCAAGTCTCCTTCAGTCGCTTGGACTCTTCTCAGTATTCTGGCCGATCTTAATAATGTTGTAGTCTGGATAGTCTCTAATCATATTTACCCAAACCCTCCGCTCGGGCAGGATATGACACAAGGTCAATTTTTAAGCGGAGTTTAACAAGTTTGAATTCAGAGTTTTCCTTCTTCTACACTTGTTGCATCACCAAGGCTGAAGAAAACAGTCTGCCCTACTATTTACCCATAGTTGGAGGGAGAATAATTGGATTCATACCTTTTCCAAGGGTATTAGTGCTATGTGAAATGCTATCAGTCTCGTCCAGGATTTGAACTCGTGTCGCCGTGTTCATTTCCTACGACGATAACCATTACACCACAGGCTCCTCTGGATAGTCTCTAATTGTCCTTTTATTCCCAAGTCTTCCAGTTCCTTTACCAATCCTTTGAAGATTTTCCCAAGTCCACCAACCACAATTGGTATCACCGTCACTTTCGTGTTCCATCGTTTTTTTTTAGTTCTTTACGTGGTGCATTTAATAAGTTTCCAGACTTTTTTTTGTACAGGCATTTAGAATTTACGTAGAGTCTTAAAAATGCAGTATGTTATTGCTATACATCTTATGAGATGACTGACCAATTTTTATGATTTCACGTTCAAATGAACAGCTAGAGCAGCAACTGGAATACACCCTACTAAAGCCTGATTATCACAGCTGGTGAATTTCAAAAATGCAATCTGGACGTGAGGAAGAACGATATGCAAAGAGTGTTTTAAACTTGGAAAAAATGCCACAGAAACGTATGGAATGCTTCAGACTGCTTTTCGACCATCTTGCATGAATCGAGCATCAGCTTTTGAGTGGCATAAGAGATTCAACGAAGGCAGGGAGTTTGTGAGGGATGATGAGAGGTGTGGGAGGAGTAAGGAAGTCAATACACCAGAGTTGATTGGCCAAAAATTTAGGGTTACTATGTTGAGGTTTTAAGGGAGTTCAGGAAGAGATTCCTAGGGAAGAGGCCAGCACTCTTCAAATCGGCTCAGTGGCATTTCCACCAGGACAATGCACCAGTCCACAAATCCATCCTTGTCACAGACTATTTGACCAAGATGGGCATCAAGACAGTTCCTCAGCCTCCCTATGGTCCAGACCTAGCTCCCTGTGACTTTTGGTTATTCCTTAAGCTCAGAGGCTGTCGTTATTAGACAATTGAGGAGATGAAAGAGGCTGTGGTCATTGACACGCTCACACAAGAGGACTACCATGGGGCCTTCCAGAAGTTGTTGGAACGGTAGAACAAGTGCATTGCAGCCGGAGGAGACTATTTCGAAGGGGACAAGAGTTTCATGTGAGTACTATCAATAAAAGTGCCCATACGAAAAAAGTCTTGAAACTTATTTAATGATCCTCGTAGCAAAGTCCGAGATATTTATTTAACTTTTTGCCTTCTTTTAATTTTATTAATTGGTCTCCTGACGGCAATATCTACTATTCGGCAGGTTCTCTTTTTTTTTGTTGACTATCACTAAGTCTGGTCTTAGGGGATCCGTTTTTATCTCAAAATTCCATCGAAGTTTGTGCGTCTCATTTCGTAATATAATGGCCGAGGTATTTCGTTTTATATATCTTGCCTTAGGGTTTACTTAGGCTGAGAACCTTTCACTTAGCGCATGGGTTAGTTAGGTGCAAACATGAACGCAGGTGTTCACGCGCACGCACGGAGCAGACGTGTCATTCAGAGATGTCACAATAAAAATCCCAAATAGAGGATATGACCAGGGATGTGAGTGACGTCACGCAACGGAAGCGTGGGCTGAGATTTGAGAAAGGTCAGTTAGATGAGATTGAGACCAGACGAATTTGTGCGCTACGGGCGTGCACGTGGTTTGGGGCAGATGGAAAAGTCAGTATAGAAAGATGGTATCTCTCTCCTTATGTCGAAAAACTTTTAAACTCAAAGGTAATAAAAAGTTTCGTACCTGAACAAAGAAGTCGTAAGTGTTTTTCTGTTTCGGGATTCCTATGTTATATGTATGTGCATTATGGACATTATGAACGTTTTGCGTACTGGTATGAATATGTCTGTTTCACGTATTCATGTATGGCTTTGTATCAATTTTCCAAGACGGCTTATGGGTTGTGCATATAACACTTGTTTGTATGGTCAAATTAAATTTTGTGCTAATTTGCTGCATTCACTTTTTATGTGATTGATAGTTTCGTCTCCATCACCTTATAACATACACTGACTATTATGATGCATCTTATTTCTGCTTTAATATAGTTTGTCAAGATGGCGTTCGTTTTGGCTGCTGTTTGAAGAGATCCAGTTTTTTTTCTGAAGGTTTTTCTTTCTTAGCCACGTGTGAGATTTTGCTTGCTTGCCGCTTGAAATATCCAGAAGTTGTTTTTCTTCCTATTCTTGTTTTCTAGTTATTGTTGTTCTATTGATGTTTGTGTTGTTTGTCTTGTTTCTGATCGCTGTGATCAGTCTTTCTTTGCTCTTTTTACTTAATCTTTGAGATGTCTTATAGATGCATTGACGCTATCTTCGATGATGACGAATCCTCTTTCTCCTTCTTGTATTCACGCATATAATCTGTTTCTATCACCACTGGGAAGTAAGGCCTTACCGTTTTTTTTTATTTGTTCATTTGTTGAAGTTATTCCCTCGTCGTTTCAAGAATTGTCCCGAGTATCTTACAAGGGGGACAGCCTAGGTGTTTATTTCTTTGATGAGGTTTCTGCTATGTAGTTTAGTTTCGAGTTACTTTCTCACTCTCCTATGGTATTCTTTTTAATATTTTTTTCTTTTATCTCCTCTCGTTTGATGGTGTCTGCTTCTAATATTCCCAAATATTTGACAAGTTTTCTTTTCTTCGAACGTTCTGATTTTGTCTTGATTTGGTAGTTCTATTTCTTCCGTCATTTGGGGTTTTCCGCTTTTCATTATTAACATGGAGCATTTTTCTATGCCAAATTCTATCCCTACATCGTCACTGAATGTCCTCACTCCCAGTATTTGGGTTTTCAATTCTTTTTCATTTTGAACAAACAGTTTGATGTCGTCCATGTACATAAAGTGGTTGATTTTTCTTATGATTTATGAAGTTTGTATCTGCCAGTGCATTTCCCTAAGTTTGTGATTGAATTATCCCTACCATAAATAGTAATGGTGATAGTACATCTCACTGAAAGAATTTCAGCTCAGCTAAGCTTTTTTTCTCCTGTTGTTAGTCCCTTTCCCCAGTTTTTCATAGTTTTCTCGGTGAACATTTTTGTATAATTGCCGTCCAGCTTCTTCTCCAGCCGTTTAGTTAGCGTCCAAGTAGTGCATCCATATAGCAGTATCGACATGACCGCTGCCTGGAAGAAACTGCGTTTCATTTTATCGGTCAGGTTCTCCGAGCGTTTTGATATTTTAATGATTTGTTAGTTCTATTCCTTCCGTCATTTGCTGTTTTCCACTTTTCATTATTAACGTGGAACTTTTTTCGATGCCAAATTCCATCCCTATAGCGTCACTGTATGTCCTCATTCTCAGTATTACGGTTTATTCAATTCTTTTTCATTTTTGACAAACAGTTCGATGTTGTCCGTGTCCATAAGGTTGTTGATTTTTTTTCTTGCGATTTATGAAGTTTGTATCCGCTTGTGCATTTCCCTAAGTTTGTGATTGAATTATCCCTATCATATATCGTAATGGTGATAGTATATCTCACCGAAAGATTCCTCACTGGAATTTCACCTCAGCTAATCTTTTTTCTCCTGTTGTCAGTCCCTTTTCACAGTTTTTCACAGTTTTCTCGATGAACTTCATGACTTCGTTGAATATCTTGTACATTTTGCGACGGTCTATCATCCAACTTTGCGGGACCATATCGTATGTCTTTCTGTTGTCAATCTACGCCATGACTAGATTTTCCGTCTCTTGTTCTTCTTGTTCCAGTTTTTTTCCACATCATCAGTCAGCACGTTATGGGTCTGTAGTTGTTGGCGTGTTGGGAGGTGATTCTTTTTGGTAATCTTTTTGGATCAGTGGAGGCCTTTCTTTTGGTCATCCATTCGGGTATATCTCTTTCTTCTAATCATCTAATGATTTCTATAGCCTGTCTTTCGTGGATAGATGTGAAATTTTTTATTCCAGTATCCATGTATGCCACATGATCTGCAGTCTTTGAGTGTTCCTCCGAATGAATTGAGGTGTATTTTTGCCTTAGCCCTTCTTCGAGTCCTTGTAACTCTTTTCCCATGTTGATTGTCCATTCGGCTTTTCTGCAATGTTCTCTTCGTTTTCATATTTGTTTTGTTTTCTTATAATCCGGTTGTTGGTATATCTTCGTGCATTCTCCCCCTACTTGCAGGTAGAATTTTTTTCGTTGGTTTTGAATGTCCTGTTTTAGGTGTATTGTTTTATCTTGTGAATTGAATTACCATAACCAGAAAATCTGGCAAACACTTACGTATGACGGAAACAGTGGACAGCTGTTTCGATCTTATTAGGTCTCATCAGCAGTGTATACCATGATCTCCACCACTGGAGATCGAACCAGCGACCAAAGATACAGTGCCGAAACTCTACAACTGAGCTATCAGTTCATATCGCACACAAGTGACGCCAAATTAACAAGTCATGGTAATTGCGCGGCCAATTGACCTAAATGTGTCTTGCAAGTTACTTCCGTACTCTTTACAGAGGACACGGTCACCTCCAGGGCCACGTCTTCCCAAAAGGATTAAAAATATGCGTCCGCGAAATTTTTATAACCCCAAGGGCAAGGATACAGATCTACATTTTCCTATTTAAGTAAAGGAATTATATTGTGAATTTAATTACCATGACCAGAAAATCCGGCAAATTACACGCGACATACGGAAACACGGGACAGCTGTTTCGACTATATTAGGTCTCTTCAGCGGTGTATTTCGTGATCTCCACCACTGGAGATCGAACCAGCGACCACAGATTCAGTGCCGAAACTCTACAACCGAGCCACCAGTTTATATCGCACACGAGTGACGCCAAATTTACTAGTCATGGTGCGATATGAACTGGTGGCTCAGTTGTAAAGTTTCGGCACTGCAATCTGTGGTCGCTGGTTCGATTTCCAGTTGTGGTGATCACGGTATACACTGCTGATGAGACCTAATAAGGTCGAAACAGCTGTCCAGTGTTTCCCTATATCGTGCGCAAGTGTTTGCCGGATTTTCTGCTAATGGTACTTCAATTCACAATATAATTATTCTACTTGTAAACGGTGTATGTAGATTTGTTTTATCTTATCTCGATATCTTTTTAGTCTTCCTTCTCTCGCCAGTACCTTCTGATTTATTCCTCAAGTTGTATTGTGTGTTTTACTTGTAGCATTGCTTTTCTTTTTTCGTTCCAATATCTTCGTTTTCCCGCGGTCTTATAATTTTTGTATGCTATCGAAGATTTCTTATCTGTATTTCCAGTCTAATTTCCCATCCATGTTTTGAATTTCTGTCTGTGTTCTTTAGACAAAGCCCAATTTTATCACAGACTAATTTCGCTACTGCATAGATTAGGTCGTTTAATTCCGGGATGTTGTTCGTTGAAATGTGTGTTTATAATTCGTTTATTTTTTCAGTTTCTGCCTTGACTGTTTTCCAATCTTGATTTCTTTGCGATGGTAATGTAGTCTTCTTTTACATAATTCTACATAATTCTAATATAATCTGTATATTTTTCTTCTTGTGTTAGTGTTTGTTCTGTATTGTTTCGGTGTATGTTGTTTCGATTGTTATTAGTTAGCGGTTCAGTTCGGTTAGAGGGTTTTTGTTTTTCAGTATTTAGTGTGTCGATTATTGTATTAGTATCTTGTTGACTTGGTTTCCTATTTATTTGTTGGTGTATTGCTAATATTTCAAGGTCTGAGAACCAATCTTTCTATATTGTCGTCCCAACTTGATCGGCGAGACTTTGGCTTGTTATCTGAAATCTTGCACATTCTTCTCTGATTTCAATCATTCTTTTTCTATACCCTCTTTGTGTTGGTTGCTCCTAAAATAACAGTGAAGTTGTCTTCCCTTGTCCATTTTCTGTGTTGGTGTCTGTAATTTGCATGGTTTCTTAGGTCGACGTTCGTCTACCCGAAAAACAGGACAGCCAACATTTGCAAGATGCAGATCGGGTCCCCCATGTTGGCTATTAGGTGAGCACTTCCCGATGACACCCAGACCTATTGTGTGGGTCCCACGTTATTTTTCGTTTCGATTTGTCATTTTCATCATGGGTAGTATATTGTGACAATAACAGACCCAGGGGTTGTTTAAAATCTGCAACCCTGTGACACATGTGATCAAATACTCTTTGTGTAAGAGAACTCTTTAGCGGGTCTCAAAATCCTTGGCTGTTTTTTTCCTCATCAATAGACGGCATTTATTGAGATGAATAGCAGTAGTTTCTGGACTGTTTGACTTAGGTCATTGACTTATGAAGTTCTTCCGTTCAGAATTTGGATTCATCTTCTTTACTTCACATTCACCATGCTGCTTCCTATGGCTTCTTGTGATATGCATTCAGGGAATGAATTTTTCCCCCTTAGATTTGTTAAGTTTTAAATTCATTTGTATATTATTAATATTTACTCCTTGAGAGTTTTTCACATCACTGTTAGCTGATGGTCTTTCACTGAAGTTTGAGTGACAGCAAGTCTCCTCTAGTCTCCTGGACTCTTCTAAGTATTCTGGCCGCTCTCAATAATGCTGTAGTTTGGATGGTCACCACTCGTCTTCCAACCGCCACACCCTTCTCTCCCTTTAATAATGATTTGGCGACTGTACCAAATACACCAATCATGATTGGTATAATCGTTGCTTTATGTTCTATTGTTGTTTTTTCAGTTCCCTAGCAAGGTCGAGGTACTTATCCTTCTTTTCATTTTCTTTCAGTTTTGTTCTGTGGTCAGCCGGGACAGCAAAGTCCACAATTTTGCAAGTTATTATTGTTATCATTATTAGTGCATATATTTTGCTTTTTTAAAAAAACAATGAATGCTATTTTAGCTGTTATAAAACATTATCAACTTTATGATAATCATTAATGTTATTAGATCTTTTTTTAACTGATATTTACACATGCGGCTAACGAAGGCATGAACAGTTATCGATAGGCTTTCGATCATATAGAAATCAAACCTGACCGATAAAATGAAACGCGGTTTCTTCCAGGCAGCGGTCGTATCGATACTGCTGTATAGATGCACTACTTGGACGCTAACTAAACGGCCGGAGAAGAAGCTGGACGGCAATTACACAAGAATGTTGCGAGCAATATTGAACAAGTCCTGGCAGGAACACCCAACAAGGCCCACCTGTCTCCCATCACCAAAACTATCCATGCTAGACGAACCAGACATGCAGGACACTGCTGGAGAAGCAGGGACGAGCTCATAAGTGATGTACTCCTATGGACCCCCACATATGGCCGGGCAAAAGTAGGACGACCAGCGTTCATATGTTTTACCCAAAATAGCAAATTTATGAAATTTGTAAATCAATTCACATACCTCGATAGGAATATCTCATCTACAGAAAGCGTTGTCAACATACGCATAGAAAAGACTATTTGCAGATTAACGGCCATATAGAAATCCGATCTCTCGGGAATTCTTCCATGCTGTAACCGTGTCTGCCCTATGGTATGGGTGCACCAGCAGGACTTTAACGAAATGCTTAGAAAAAAGCTTGCTGGGAACTACACAATGATGTTGCGTGCTGCTTTGATCAAGTTCTAGAAGCAGTAGACTACAAAACAGCAGATGTGTGGCCACTTACCTCCCATCTACCAAATTCCTCTAGTTAGCAACTTCTTCTTCTAATTCTTCTTCTTCTTCTTACCAGCTCCCCCTCTTCCTTCTTTCATCCCTTCCTTCCCCTTCTTTTACCGACTCTTCCTTCTTTCTTCTTGCCGTTTTTTTCTTCTTACTGTCCCTTCTTCTTCTTCTTCTTGCCCTTCTCATCTTCTCTTCCTTCTTGCCCTTCTCTTCTTCTCTTCCTTCTCTTCTTTTTTGCACGTGATTCTTCCTGCTCCAACTTCTTCATCCTGGTCCTTTTCTTCCTTCTGCTTTCTCTTCTGAGTGATGATGCTAATTATAATTGTTGTTGTTGCTGTCGTTAGTCTCATCCCCTCCTCCTCTCTCTACATGCCTCTGCTCATCATGAAATATCAAAAGAAAACAAAAATCACAAACAATCTCCCAAAAAACAAAAACGAAGAAAAAAACAAAAAACAAAAACAAAATAGAAAAAATCAAAAAACAAAACTTTTCTTTTTCTTTTCTTTTTTTTTTTTTTTTTCAAAGCCGTTCTCGCCACAAATTTCAACAAAGAAACAAGAAACTTTGCCTAAAAATGCTTTTGTTTGTTATTGTTGTTTGTATTGTTTCGTTTGGAGTCAAAGAACAATAGCTGTTGATTGTATGACACGCTGAGGCAGTTCCGTGTGTGACCAGTGAATCTTTCAAATGCATGGCTTCTCCTTTCCTCTGTGCATTTATCTAAACGAGCTTTGACTCCTGCAACAACGTCCCTAGAAAAGCGCATATCAAATGTACAGTAAACTTCATAAGTTCTCGAAAATTTGTTACAGGCGAGAGTAAAAACAGACGATAGATTTAATCGGCTGTAGACTTCCATATCGTTTTCGCGCCAAGGAATGAATATTCTAATAATTGGGATAAATTTATCTTCTTTTTTCTTTTCTTTCCCTTTGTTCACATGGAGTAGTTTTTCTTTCCCGCTATGCCTTTCTTTCTTTCTGTAAGTTTTTGTTCTCCTTCCTGGACTTCCTTTCCTTCGTTCATCTCTAACTTCTTTCTTTCTTCCTTTCTTTCTGTCAGTTTATGTGCTTCTTCCTTTCCTTCCTTTCCTTCGTTCATCTCTTCTTTCTTTCTTTCTTTCTTTCTTTCTTTCTTTCTTATTATTTACCTGATAAACATTTCTATTCAAATTTAGCTTATATATGTTGAAAGAACATATTTCACAGTTGCCTAAACAATCGATATTTCTGCTTATTTTTTTGATATTCCAGTTTTCCAAAAATAATCACAATTCATAGTTTTGACTGGTTTCATTGATATTACGTTAACAGTACTACTGCGAAAAAATGGTCCGGGAAATTCACAGCATTTGTCAAATCTCATCCCATTCGAGACATCACACTTTTAGACGAGAAGAATTTCTCGGAATCTTCGGAATTATGGTAATAATTTGTGTATTTTGTGTTGACCCTCGACCAAGCCGTCAATCAAGAAACAGGTGCATCCGGTCGAAGATATCGGAATACCACCTTGACCTGTGGACGGGTTGAATTCGGTACAGATGCGTACGCCCACAGGAAGCAGGTGGATGTCAAACAATTATATAACCAGGTGCCACAAACGGCTTGAGTTCAATTAGAGTTCGAGGCAGGCAGAGTTCAGTTCGAGTTGCAGTCAGAGTTCGAGTTCCAGTCGCAGTCGGGGACAAGATGCCGTAGTGAGAGCTAGCGCCAGACAGAGGGCTTGGGCCCTCAGGACCCCGGTTGAGCAGCCCAGCAGAATAAGGAAGAAGTGCTGCTATAATACAGAGAAACTTGGGGTCAATATGTAGCCGTCTGTTCCCGTCTCCAACCCACCTCTCACACATAACCAACATCAACCCTTTCGTAACCCTTTCACAACCCTTTCGAGAAAAAAGTGTGAGAGGTATATTTTTCTAAAGAAGTGTGTTCGTTCGTCATTATTGTCGATTATGTTTCTGCATGTATATGTATACGTATAGTTGTATCATGGTTATACAACATTTTTATATATTTCTATATTGAGTTTTATGGCATATCAGCCATTTTAGGTTATTTAATACCGAATCCTCTTTATAGATACATATCAAATCTATATGATTTTTAAACACATTTCGTTGATAACATTTTAAAACTAGTCCGAGCTCATTATTTTCCACACTGTTAAAGGTTCAAGTATTGCTATGTAACAGTAACAATTTAACACTAGGCACTTGTTCCCACACATTTAAATGGATATATGATTTGTAAGGGAATAGTTTGTCGGTAATTTCATTTTCAAATGAATTAGAAGAAATTTGTGTGGACTCTAGTATTGTTATTGTCTCAAATCAGTTAAATGGTTGGTTGGTTGGGTTTTTATGACTTATCAACCTTTGTAGGTTATTTAACGCCAAATCCATTCGTATACAAATAATCAGTTCTATTTCAAACAATTCAGTTTAGTATGAGTACACAGTTTAATTGTCAAAAATATTTCTATTTCAAGCTATTCAGTTTAGTCAAACAGTTCTAATTCAAACAATTCAGCTTAGTATCAGTATTAATTTTGTTTACATACAGTTAAATGTCAAACAAACTTCTATTTTAAACTATTTAATTTAGCGTAAGTACAGTTTCCATGTCAAAAACAGTTCCGTTTTAAACAATTCAGTTTAGCATAAAGTTTGGTTTGGTTTGGTTTCTTTGTTTAATGGCATATCAACCTTTGTTGGTTATTTGATACCAAAGCCACCCTTCTATAAGTACAGTAGTGATACTATTTAACCCATACCTTGGAGGATAAGGGGGTTCTCATACCTGGTTGAGGGAGACTAACCCCTCTGCAGAAGTACAACCCCAGCCGACTGGACAATCAGTTAAATGGTTTCAATTTTTGCTATCTAACACTAATAATTCTATTCAATATTAATCATTTGTTTGCAGACATCTAAATGTTTATAAGTATTGCCGTCTATCACTAATGTCTCCATTCAATATTAATCATTTGTTTCCAGACAGTGAAGTGGTTACAAGTATTTCTATCTAACACTAATAATTCTATTCAATATTAATCCTTTGTTTGCTGACAGTAAAGGGGTTATAAGTATTTCTATCTAACACTAATAGTTCTATTCAATATAAATCATTTGTTTGCTGACAGTGAAGTGGTTACGAGTATTTCTATCTAACAGTAATAATTCTATTCAATATTAATCATTTGTTTCCAGACAGTGAAGTGGTTACAAGTATTTCTATCTAACACTAATAATTCTCTTCAATATTAATCAATTGTTTCCAGACAGTGAAGTGGTTACAAGTATTTCTATCTAACACTAATAATTCTCTTCAATATTAATCAATTGTTTCCAGACAGTGAAGTGGTTACAAGTATTTCTATATAACACTAATAATTCTCTTCAATATTAATCAATTGTTTCCAGACAGTGAAGTGGTTACAAGTATTTCTATATAACACTAATAATTCTCTTCAATATTAATCATTCGTTTCCAGACAGTGAAGTGGTTACAATTATTGCTTTTTACACTAATTATACTATTCAACACTTTTCATTCATTTGTACACTGTCAAATGATTCTAATTATTATCACGCAATACTGATAATTCAATTTAGACACACAGTTCAAGATTTTCAAGTATTGCTATTGAACACCAATAATTCTGTCGAACATTATTCATTCATTTGCACACTGTGAAATGGCTCTAAATATTTCTATGTATCATTGAACACTCAATTAGACATTTTTACACGGTTAAATGTTCAAAGAGATTTATTCCTATCAATTCAATTTAGCATAAATCATTTGTTTGCATAGAGTTTAAGTAAGTAAAGTTGGCGACCATAGTCGAGGGTAACCCGAAGGCTCCCTTTTCGATAGCTACTACACCAAAGTGTAGGGGAGGGCGCTTTAAATGGTCAAATAGTCAGACCCCAAAGGTCGGCGTAAGCCAATGGACGAAACCGCGTTTATCTGCGAGTGCCGAGAGGCCCTTCATAACCTTCCTGGGTCTAGTGACCTTTCACGGCCTCGGAAAGAGCTATATCGAGAGCTAGTGGTGGATTCCGCTTCGGAGCCTCTTAGCGAGCGGCGCGGCGCGGCTGGACGGCGGAGGAGATCCGCTCCCACTGGAATTGGGTGCCTGGATAGAGCTTCTTGAACAACTCTGAGTTGTCGCTCACCTGGCGACTCGCACAGAACGTGTTGCTCCTTCTCGGCTTGAACTTCAGAGCGGGCCTGGCAGACATGCCCGATTGCTCTCGCTGCAGCAGTGGTTTGGAAGAAACAGCTGAGCCCGCCTTCTACTTTTTGCCTCCGTTTCAGGGTGAGAAGCGTTTGGTGTTTCTCACGATCCTAGCTGTAGCTCGAATGGTGATTTGGACGACGCGAAAGAAGGGATTATATGACGACACAAACTTTTCTCATTGTGATCTTGTTTTGTATTTTAGGCATCAGCTTAGGATCAAAATCAGATGGGATAGAAAACATTTGGATCGCATAACATTCGGCAAAAAGTGGGTGAATGCGGCGAGCCTGGTCGTACGAAAGGGGGCAACGTTGGAGTCATCCTTTCCTCCTCTTCGTGCCCATGGCGTCTACGGTAGGGATCCTTCGGGACTCCACCCCAGGTAAGTAGGCAAATTTTTTGCCCCATTAGATTAGGAACCCTCTTCCTCTTAGGGTAGGCCCGGATTGTTTTCGGTGATTTCGGACACCGGAAAAGAGTCGGCCTCCACTTCGTAAATGGGAGGATAAGAGGGCAACCAAACGGGGAATTTTTTTTCGTTTGTTTCGTCTTTTGTATATTTCAGGGTTTTTCTCCTATCACCATCATATAACATTTTTGTAAATAAACCATATATTGTAAATAAAATCATTCATTCCATTCGGGGTTTTTAAGTAGGTCTTTTCGCTGAGCAAATGCGGTATTTTTGTGTTTGCAGCGTAATTGGTGACGGATGACTGTCTATATATTGTACTGTTGAATGGGTCGGGGAATGCGGCTAGGTAGGTTCCATTAGAATATAAATACATGACCGCTCCCTTCCACTCCCCCATAAAATTTTAAGGCTTCATGCCTTCCTTAAAGTAAATTTGAGGAAATAAACAGTTCTTTTTGTCCCAGAGATAGGCCCCTATTAGGTGTTACCACTCCGGGTCAAAGTGGACCTGGGAACAATGGCAAGTTACTACCGTTGAATTATTTAACAATTACTACCATTCAATGGTAGTAATTATTAAGTTCAAATAGAACTGTTGGAAAATTATTTGTATTTGATTGGAATACTTGATACCGTATAACTGTATCACATTTATTTGTATTAAATATAACTACTTGAAGCTAATATCGTTTTCTAAGGTATATTTGTGTCTGCCTCCCACCAAAATGGACTTGACACAAGGTCAATGACCCGAAGGTCGATTATTGTGGAGATTTAGGGGAGGGGAAGGTCGGGCACGAGCCCTGCTGGACAATGCTGGTCATCGGCCCACTTAGTGCAATGTGGTCCTGATGAGTCTAGCTCGACACGTATGCCTGTTTATAGCTTACTGGACTGCAAGAGACAGTGCTATACAAGGGTGACAAAGGTGTCAATGATGCAGTTCGCCTACCCGAAGGTGGCCCAGCCGAAGCCGGGGGTCATAGAGCTTCAAGTCTGCCCTTCTTGGACACAGCTCGCTAGGGTTTACTAAGGATTATCATCATTAGGCAACTGAAACCAGATAATTGCTGGAAAATTCTAGGTATTTGATATGAATACTTGAAACACATAACTATGTGTAAACGACTGCTATATTGACGTTTTCTTAATCCAAGTTGTGATTCCATATTCAGGGCCTTAGGTCTTTGCTTCTTTGACAAGAGGTTCTCCAACCGGGGCCCGCAGTGGGTCACTGCTCCTCCCTGGGTGGCGCCAGACGGCCACTTTCCGAACCTCTTGATTGCCCGATTCTCTTCTGACTGGCGACTGACCATCTGCTCGTGGGTACGAGTATATATAATTTCATATCACTTATGTGTTCCGGTTGTCCTTTCAGCTGTCAACCCACGGGATCTGCTTACACTCACACATCATGTGTTTTCCGGCAATCACTTTGTTAACACACCTGGAACATCCTGTCCCAGCAATCTCTGATTGACAGCTCTGTCACGGTCAATATGCCACACTTATTTAGAGATAATTATGACTATTAGTTGCTTGAAACCATATAATTGCTCATTATTGGTATTAAGATTACTTGGAAGAGTATATATCGAATAAATGATTATTATCAAATAGGAAAAGTTACTTATAGCCATATCATCACCATCATCATCATGTCGTGCTGGTAGCACGGATATCCCTGACCCTCTCTCGCCACTTTTCCCTATCGTTCATCGCCTCAGGCAGGTCATCTGGACAACATCCCGTATCCTCACATAGCTGCTGAATGTATGTTCGTGCTGGTCGTCCTGCTTTTGCACGGCCATGTGTGTGGGTCCATAAGAGTATATCACTTATGAGCTCGTCCCTGCTTCTCCAGCAGTGTCCTGCATGTCTGGTTCGTCTAACTTGAATAGTTTTCGTGATAGGAGGCAGATGGCCGTACACTTGGTGTCTTGTGGGGTGTTGCCGCCAGGACTTGTTTAAGATTGCTCGCAAGGGTGACCAGAAGGCTCCCTTTTCAATAGCTACTTCACCAAGGTGTAGGAGAAGGCACTACTCTTTCCCCTGGATTGCTCCTCTTTACCCTTGATAAGTAAGTAAAGTAAAGTTGGCGACCGTAGTCGAGAGCGACCAGAAGGCTCCCTTTTCAATTGCTACTACACCGAGGTGTAGGAGAGGACGCTACTCTTTTCCCTGGATTGCTCCACTTTACTCTTGATACGTACCTTATATTGCTGAGTGTTAAGCAAGGAGGTATCAGGCACCATTTTAAAAATCTTTGGTATGACACAACCTGGGATTGAACCCACGTCTCCTGGACCACTGGCGAATACTCTACCCACTAGCCAATGAGCCATATAATTGTATATAAATAATTAGTATTACAGAGAAATAAAAATATCATATGAATATGTATAAGCAAATGATTATTATAGTCAAACGCAGTCAAACAGGGCTATAGAATATATTAACAATATCTCTGCAGAGAGGTAAGACCCTAGATGTGACATTAAACTATCTGATGGTGAGACTCCTGTCCAAGAACTTTGGAGAATATGAAGTACTTCTTCGTCGTCATGGTTCCTGGGTCCATTTGACACGGAGTATTAGTAACCGATAGGGTCCTATCTATGGGTCCAATAGAAGTGTTTGATATTTAAACTGTAAAAATTATACTAAATTGAATTTTTAGAAATAGAACTGTTTGACCATTTAACAGTGTAAACAAATGTGTGACGTCTAGTTTAATTGTTTGTGATAAATAGCAATAGTTGGAACCATTCAACCGTGTGCAAACGAATGAAGACTGTTGAATAGAATTATTAGTGTTAAATAACAATCCTTAAAACCCTTTAACTGTGTGCCTTAATTAAAGAATTATTAAGATATCGCTATACATAGAACCACTTGACTGTATGCAAACAAATAAAATGTGGTGAATAGAATAATTCAAGTTAAACAGCAATACTTGTAACCACTTTACTGTCTGAAAACAAATGATTGATATTAAATAGAATTATAAGTGTTAGATAGCAATAATTGAAACCAAGTAACTGTGTAGAAATAATAACAAGATTAGTGTACAAACAAATTACTTCTAACATTTAAAAATGAAAATACCAATAAATTATGTGTGCAAACAAACTCTGACTGTTATATAGCAATACTTGAAACCATTTAACTATGCGGAAAAAGAGCTCAGGCTCGTTTAAAAATGTTATCAACTAAATGTGTTTACAAATCATATATTTGATATTTATGAATAAAGAGGAATTGACTTTAACTACAGTGGTTGATATACCATAAAACACCAACCAACCAACCAACTATTACTAGTTTGGACTGGCATTAGATAACCCACAAAGGTTGTTATACCATTAAACAAAGAAACCAAACCAAAATTGAGTTAAATTTCTAAAAAAGCAAAGGAAAATATTATGATTATCAAACGTAAAGAAATTAATTAAATTTTCGGCATCAAATAACCCATAAAGAGTTGATATGCCATCAAACAAATAAACTAAACCAAATTACACCAAAAAGATAAAGAAAAATCCTAATTAAGACTACGTATTTCTAGATTTCAACCAGGAATAAATTTAAACTAAGCAAAACACATCCTACATATTTTCCGTGTTTTACAAAATAAAAATAAAAGAACTTTTTTTCAGCGTCAACTGAAGTATACGATAGTCGCATCCGTCGGAAGTGACGTCATAATGATGCTGACGTCACTGATAGGAAATAAAGGCTTTAGCGTTAAACTGTTGGCACGCGAGATGTTGGCTCTGTACAATTAAAGCTGATTAGAACAATGATTTTATTGAATGCAACTCATTTCTCATAGTCGTTTTCAGAGGGTCTTGTTTCTAAGGCGTCGCCCGCAACGTCCTCACTGAGTCAAAATTCTCGACTAAAGTGCACGCATGCGCAGACCTAGTGACATCGAAACGTACACCAGTCCTCGAGACGCCGAACAAAAGCGGAAAGATGCTGTTTTCTCTTTCGTGCAGAGAGCGTCGTAAAATATTGTTATATATGTGTTCTGTCATACTGACAATACAGGAAATAAAAAAAAAACAAAAACAAAAACAACGAAAGACAAAAAACAAAAAAACAAAAACAAAAAATGAGTATACACACAAGTACTTTAGCAAAGAAAGAAAAAAAAGTAATTTGTATTTACTAATTGAACTATACGTCTACGTAGGGTAGAAAATCAATACTTGCATACGTTGTGGGTAAAATTCTACGCTTGCATAATATTCTAGTTATTTTTTGTGATTTGAACTAATTAAACCCTCAAGGTCAATGCAATTTTTTATTCTTATAAAAAAAGAAAAAAAAAAAAAAAACAAAAAAAAAACAAAGCCAAAAATAATTATTTTACATTTTATAAAAGAGGGGGTTCATTTTCACATAATAATTCAATTTAGAATGATCACCCATTTACGAAAAAGCGTTTAAAATGTTTAATAATCAGACAGTGGTAATTATCTTTATTATTATTTTTTTCTACTTCCAGTGGTGGTTTTAATTTACTTTTCTTTTTTTAATACTTGTTCCAGAAAGGGCTGATCATTTAACATTGAATTTGAAAGTGAACACCGTTTATAAAATGTAAAAATATTTTACGAAAAAAATTACAACATTGCAATGAGTTTGAAGGTCTAATTAGTTCAAATCACAAAAAAGTAAACCAAAAACAAAACAAAACAATCCCCACCCGCCAAAAAAAAAAAAAAACAAATAAAAAATTACAAGAAATGGTTTTTCCTGGTGAACTTGAAAGGGGAACACGTGTTGTAAAATACTGCTTAGTAAGACTGATATTAATAGGAAAGAATGACAAGATATATCACAAAAAAGATTTGCTTCTAAGCCTGGCCACATGACTTTTCGGCCTTTTGGCTTAGGAGCCGCATAAAATAAAGTACCTGTACCCTCGTCTAAATGTTGGGTACCTACTGGATTTATTTCCCGATGTCCAAGGCACTCCTGAATGGAAATTCTGACGGAATCTAAGCAATTTTAAAAACTGCCTGTTGGAGGCTTGCCCCAGCAGCTTCACACTAAATTAATCACGTGTCACTTTCTGCCTCTGTGGGAGTCGGATAAAAAGATTTTAAGGATGAACACATTGTACGGCAAAAAACATTAAAGAAGGAAAGAAACAAACCAACAAAACAAACAGTTCATCCGAAAAGTCGGGTCAACGATAACCGTTACGCTAATCGGGTCTCCATATATTATAATGGTTACAGCGTTCACCATTTGCCCGGGAGTCCATGGTTCAATCTCAGGTCGTCATACCAAAGACTCAAAAATGGCACTTGATGCCTTCTTGTTTAACACAGCATTATAAAGTAAGGGTCAAGGGTAAGTGGAGATATCCAGGGAAAGGAGTAGCACCCTCCCTTACATCTCAGTGTAGTAGCTGTAGAAAAGGGGAGCCTTCTAGTTGCCCTCGACTACGGTCGCCAACTTACTTATATATATATATATATATATATAGTTGTCATCAATGAAGATATTGTAGACTATTATAATTCGAAAATAGACGATTTATGAATAGACTTACGTTCGGGATTTATTACTCATTGAAACCTTTAGAAATGTATGCAAACAAATATCCCGTTGAGGCTCATGTCAAATCCAAACATACAATAATATTCAGTGACCCGTATGAATTTGCTAGCTCTTTAGCAAATATAAGCCAACATTGACTTAGACATTTAATAAGGTTCAGACGGATCGCGCACACATTCAATAAATATATGCACACATAACACACACATAACACTCTGATGCACACACACACACACACACACACACATATATATATATATATATATATATATATATATATATATATATTAGTATATATGCATATATATATATATTAGTATATATGCAGTATTGCCCATAAATATATACCCTCGAAAGAATTTTTCTTTAAAATGTACATTTTTTTCAAAACAAAATATGCTATGGTTTTATTATTTCCAGCGGAATATTAGACTGTCAAAACGGTTATTATTAGATATTATTCACTGCAAAACTTGACGGAAATAACACAATGTGACAAAAAATAGGGATATGCACCTGTCAAAAAATATATACATGGATTGCACTCAAATTCAAAAAACATACGCTCTCATGACACACAATTATACACATATATATGTATCAGTGTGTATAACTTTGGCTTGGCGTTTGAGTCATCCAGGGTTTCGATCCCAGCTACGGGAAGCTAATGTCTAGCCACACTGATGAGTTCTGATAGAACGAAACAGATTTGTCAGTGGAGGACTATATATATATATATATATATATATTATATATATATATATATATTATATATATATATATATATATATATATATGAAGTATTTCGTATCAATATACCTTCGAAACAATTTCCTTGAAAAAAGAGCATTTTCTCGGAAATGAAGATATAATGTTTTTATTATTTACTTTGGAATATTATAGTCAAAACGGTTATTGTTAGGTATTATTCACTGAAAACTTGGCGAAAATGGCACAATAAAACAAAAATATTGATATACACCTGTCAAAAAATAAATACATGGATTGCGCTCAAATTCCGAAAGCATACACTCTCATAACACGCATATACACATTGATGCAATATATATATATATATATATATATATATATATATATATATATATATATATATATATATATATATGCAGTATTGCCTATTAATGTAGCTTCCAAACAATTCTCTTCAAAATACACACTGATGAACACACACACACACACACACACACACACATATATATATATATATATATGCAGTATTTCATATTTATATACCTTCGAAACAATTTCTTGAAAAAGAACATTTTTTGGAACTAAAAATACGATGTTTTCATTATTTCCAGTGGAATATTATACAGTCTTAACTGTTATTATTAGGTATTATTCACAGCATAACAAGACAAATTCCCAAAAACATACCCTCTCATAACACACAAATAAATACACTGATGCAATATATATATATATATATATATATATATATATATATATATATATATATATATGCAGTATTGCCGATTAATTTACTTTCTAAAAAATTTTCTTCGAAAAGAACATTTTTTCGGAACTCATAACACATACATATACATACTGATGCATATATATATATATATATATATATATATATGTGTGTGTGTGTGTGTGTGTGTGCTTGTGTGTGTGTATGTGTGTGTGTGTGTGTGCAGTATTGCCGATTGATTTACCTTCAAAACAATTTTCTTCAAAAAGAACATTTTTTTAGAACTAAAGATACGATTGTTTCATTATTTCCAGTGGAATATTATTCAGTCAAAACGTTTATTATTAGGTATTATTCACAGCATAAGAAGACAAAAATGAAACTAAGTGAAAAAGAATATGGAAATGCAGCTATCCAAAAAATAAATACACTTCTGCAATATTCTATAAGGTCAGAATGAATCCGATTTTATAGATAAATGTTTTAGACAATATTTATCAAAGTTGTTATCATTTAAGAATAATAATATGAATAATTCTTATTTTTCTTTCAAATTATAAAATTATTGTTTGTAATCTTCTTTAATATTCATCCCTGTATTCGTCTGAATTAAAGGACGCATTAGCCATGAGTTTCATAAGGGTGTCAATGTAAGTATGGCAAAAATCCATTTTGGCCACGTATGGGGGATGGTGCATTGAATGAAGGAAGTTACAGGAAACGGTTTTCCCGTGTTTGAAGTGGCGATTTCAGCCTTAATCGACTGAAAGAAAGTGATCCTACAACTTAATAATATCCGTCAACACACTGCTCAGTAGACACTAAAGATCTCTTTAAGGGTGAAAAAAATTTCATCCTCCATATTCTCATGACCTTTCACCTTTTTATTTTCACTTGTTTTCGGGATTACAGAATCATTTGGTTAGTTTTAACTAGACATTAAGAGAATCGGTTGAACACGAATTTGTTTCATATTTTGCATCAAAACCTTAAGAAATTTACAAGCGTGTCGTCTATAAGATTTTAACTGATGGAATGAGGGTCTCGGGGCAGTAGAAATTATGTTAATGATTAAATATATCTACAGGTATATTTTTTTCATTAATAATATATACTCTAAAGTCAGACATTGCTCTTGTTCCAATCTGATATAACCAATTTTTGGTGATTCTTAGGGCCATGAAATTCTAGCTTATCATTTGCTGAACACAACAAGTAGAAACAGATTGAACACGCATACAATTGAAAATTGGAGCAAATAATTGCCGCATAAAAACCTTTGTTTCGTCACTTGAAAGGATAGATAAGGGAGTTAATATGTTTCCCAAGATTATTCATCGTAAAGCGAGCGTAATATCACGACTAGAGTTATCAACTCGCTTATTACGATGTCACAGTCCAGCATGTTATCTTGCCCTCACACAGCCCATTTGACTAAAGATCTCTTAGAGGAGCTTGGTTAGAAAAAATTGGTTAATCCTCCATATCTACCTCAACTTTCACCTTCTGATAATCTCTTGTTTAGGGGATTACAGAAACATTTGGATGGCCTTGGGTTGACATCAAAAGAAGAGGTTGAACACGAGTTCGTCTCATATTCTTTAGTCTTGCTCACACACCCTTCAGGGCCGCCACCTGGCATTTTTTCGGGGCGGTTGTGTGCTTGTTACGGTACCTTGACTTCAGGGGGCGATCTTCGCAGATCTTTGCCCGCTTCAGCGAGGAGACAATTTACTGCAAGGCGCTTGAGGTACACCATCAGAGGAATGCAGACGGAGTTAAGAATTTTTTTACCTACTGCGCATGAGTCGGGATTCGTGCACGGTCCCCACCATAAAACTGCCTTGTGCCTCATTCTGACACGGTGGGATGTCAGGCAAAGTCTGTCTCATATTTTACAGTATGGCATCCATCAGCTTGTTGACTGGTGGAATGAGCTCTTAGAAAATAATGAAATTTATGTTAACGAGTAAATATATTTTTACTGACAAAAGTTTTTCATTCATAATATATACTCTTTAGTTAGACATTATATTCGTTCCAACGTGTTGTACACACACACACACACACACACACACATATATATATATATATATATATATATATATATATATATATATATAAAACCTCTGCACGAGCAAGATATTTACCTATAGCTGGAGAAATGCTTACCTTCCCAAAGGTATTAGCGCTATGTGAAATGCAAATAGCTTCGTCCAAGATTTGAAATCGGTTTCCTTCGACAATAGCGATTGAACTACGAACGCCATCAGAACTTCTCTCTCTCTCCATATATATATATATAGTTGGAAGCAATGTTACGTCCCATTTTCTAGGTAAATGCTTTCGTTAACATTTATTAAAGTATTGCTTCTTTTCATACTTCAGGAATGATACAATCAGTAATTTTCTTTTTCAGATTTTCTGAATGTTGCTCATAATCTTGTTGCGTATTCACTCCTTTGTTCGTCCCAACTAAAGAACACGTTATACATGTTTTTATCTGTGAGTTTCATAAAGGTGTCAATGTAACTAGAGCAAAAAAATCTATTCAAAACACATATATGGATGACATATTGAATGAAAGAAGATACAGGAGGTCGTTTTCCTGTTTTTGAGGTGAAGATTTCAGCCTCAACGATAAACCTTCTTAGTTAACTGGAAGGGAGTCATTCTTCTTCTGTCCTCACAGAGTTCTTTTGACTAAAGATCTTTTAAATGAACTCGGTTAGGATAAAAAAAAAATGCTTCATCCTCCATATTCTCCTGACCTTCTGATAAACTCTTGTTTGAAGGATTACAGAAAAATTTGGATGGCCTTGGGTTGACATCAAGAGAAGAGGTTGAGCAGGAGTTAGTCTCATATTCTTTAGTCTTGCTCAAACGCCCTTCCAAACCGCCGCCTGGTATTCAAGCCGGGTGGTTGTGTGCTTGCAACGGTACCAAGACTGCATATGATATATCGTAAGTATATTTTCCAAGCAAACATTTTTCACTTGGTTCCAATTTGATTGTATAATTTTCTCAATGAAACACAAACAACTGATCTTCTACACAGATTACTTTGGCGTTAAATAACCCAAGAAGATTGATATGCCATTAAAGAAAGAAACCAAACCAATGCTGTAAGTGTTCGTATTATTTATTTATATTGGCTTCCAGATATTATTTCTCATCCATTCTATTTTTGCCGGTCAATTCCGGTCTCCAAACCTGAAGTTGGGTTCACCCAACCACTTAGCATTTATGCCGCGCGGCAAAAATGATAACCATTGCACTAGATCTACGGGTTTAGAGAATCTATGACCAGCAAGATCATCTGGTTTCCGACCGGGAGACTTAGCAAAGGCTGGCATAGTTCACATCACACCTACAGAATCTATGACCTGCAAGGTCACTGGGCTTCGTGCCAGGAGACCTTAAAAATGACTTGCATAGTTCACATTGCACCTTGATCCAGCATTGACTCACAGCGCACGAGTCTCGGCTCGTGTGTTACCTTCCCTTCTATAACCCCCACAATAAAAATACCTTGTGTCAAATCTTGTCGGGTGGGAGGCACGGATTAATCATTTTGGATATTTGATTTATATGTTTATGCAGATATGATTTAGAAAAAAATTCACTTTCTTTAAAAATCTTTTTTAGAGACTTTTATTTTTTTAATGGCATATCAACTTTCTTGGGTTATCAAATGCTAAATCACTCCGTCGTAGAGAGAACAGAGTTGATACTATTTAACCCATTATTGGGGAGGGTAAAGCATTTTCATGCCTTTTCAAGAGGAATTAGTGGACGTAATGGCGTAACTGGATTTCGAACTTGTTTACCAGCCCAGTCGGCAGGAGCTGTAAAAACACACTGACTGCATCCCTGCAGAGGCGTAATATCCCCACCCACAATGAATGTCCCGGATATGAGACTAAACTAACTGATGGTGATGTAATATAATGGCCGAGGGATTTCGTTTTATATATCTTGCCTTTCGGTTTAGTTAGGCTGAGAACCTTTCGCTTAGCGCATGGGTTAGTTAGGTGCAACATGAGCGCAGATGTTCACGCGCGCAGGGGGAGGATGTGTCATTCAATGATGTCAAAATAAAAATCCAAGATAGTAAATGTGACCGGGGGGATGTGAATGACGTCATGCACCGGAAGCGTGCGCGGAGGATTTGGGGGATTTGAGAAAAGTCAGTGAGTGGAGTTCTAGCGTTCGAAGAAGACGGTTGACTTTCGGAGCTCGCTGATGCCTTGCGGCGGGTGCCGCACGTAGTTTGGGGCGGATGGAAAAGACGTCATAGAAAGATTGTGCCTCTCTCTTCCTTATGTCGAAAAACCTTTTAACTCAAAGGTAATAAAAAGTTTCATACCTGAACTAAGAAGTCGTAAGTGTTTTTGTGTTTTGGGATTCCTATGTTCTATCTATATATGTACGTTATGAACATTCTATGTACATTTCACATATACATGTATGGCTATGTTACGGTGAGTCTCCTGTAATACTGGAGTTTGGGAAATGTGAAATACTCCTTCATTGCCATTGCTCACTGGTTCACTCTGTCCCTGAGTGGTAGCCCCTAATAGACTCATATCTATGGGTCAAATAGAACTGTTTGACCCTTTAAATTCTGGGCAAACAATTGCAATGGTAAACTGAATTGTTAGAAATAGAACTGTTGGACCATTTAACTGTGTGTAAACAAATGACTGATGTCTAATTGAAATGTTAATGATGCATAGCAATATTTGGAATCAGTTTGCAAATGAATGGGTACTGTTGAATAGAATTATTAGTATTGAATAGCAATACTTGAAACTCTTTAACTATGTGCTTATATTGAATTATTGCTGTTACATATCAATACTTGGAAACATTTGACTATGAAAATGAATGAACAGTGAGAAATATTATAAATAAGTAAGTAAAGTTGTCTCCCTTTAGTCGAGGGCGACCAGAAGGTTCCCTTTTCAATAGCTACTGGACAGAGGGCGCTACTTCTTTCTCTGGATTGCTCCTCTTTACCCTTGATACGTACCTTATATTGCCGAGTATTAAGCAAGGAGGTATCAAGTACCACTTTTAAAGTCTTTGGTGTGACGCGATCTGGGATTGAACCCAGGTCTCGCGGACCATTGGTAAACACTCTATCCACTAGGTCAATGAATTGGTGTTAAATAGCAATACTTGAGACCACTTCACTGTCAGCAAATAAATGATTAATATTAAATAGAATTATTCGTATTAGATAGAAATAATTGAAACCATTTAACTGTGTAGAATCAGTAGAAATCAGTCCTACCTCGTTTAAAGATGAAATTACTACAACAATTCACTTACAAATAATATTTTTGTGTCCATTTAAAAGTGTGTAAACGAATGACTGATGTTAAATTGTTCGTATTGAATAGCAATGCTTATTGCCATTTAACTGTGTGTAAAAAAGACCTCGGACTCGTTGAGAAATGTTATCGAGAAAATGTTTACAAATCATGTATATGGATAAGCAGGATCTGGCATTAAATAACCTGCAAGGGTTGATATGCCATAAAATCCAACCCCACCAAATCAAACCAAACTATGATATCATATTAGCGAGCCACACTTTTTATTTAGAAGCATACTTATTCAGAGGCAATACTGTATGTAGCAGTCTTGTAATTTTGTCTCGGTATAAAGTAAAGAGAATTTCTTTCATTACGGCCACACAATGCATACAAATCATTTCCTAAGTAAGCAAAAAATAAACAAGCAAAATGTACACCCCCCCAAATAAAAATAAAAAAACAAACAAAAAACAACAAAATAAGCAAAAAGCTCAAAAAGCAAATACCAACCAACCAACCAACCAACCAGCAACCAAACAAACAACAAACATGGTTGGTTGATTTGTTGGGCTTTATGGCGTATCAATCCTTGTAGGTTATTTAATGCCAAGTTTTGTTCACCCCCCCACACAAACAAACACATACACACACACATACAAACACACACATGTACACGCACACGCAAACACAAAACACTCACCCCACATACAAACACACACACACACACGGACAAACGCACAAACACTCACCCCCCATACATACTCACACGATTTGTAAACGATCAGTTTGTAAGTAATATTTTAAAGCAAGGCAGAGCTCATTTGTTGGCACATAGTTAAATGATTTCATAAATTGCTTTTTATTGTTTGTACATAGTTAAATTGTTTCTCTTTGAATAAATGATTAAACAGTTCTATTTGACTCATAGATGGGGTCCTAACAGTTATTGCCACTCCAGGTCAGATTCGATCTGAGAAAAATGGTAATGAAGGAGTAGTCACATTCTCCCAAACTCCAGAACACTCGTTTACCCGACTGCAGAGATGCAGTTGGCGTATTGTACAGCCCCTGTCGACTCGGCTTACAAAAAAATAAAACATGGGAAGAAGAAAGCGAATAATAAGTTGAAATAGAAAGAACATATTGATACGTAGAAGAATAACATTTGTGATTTCAAATAGAACATTATATATCAAAACGGATATTATTTGGTATTATTCATTGTACAACTCGACTGTAGTGAACCTCTCTGACAGAAAAAATGAATCCAAATATAAGTATACAACATAAAAATTTATGAAATTTTATGTTTGTCAGGGGGATATGACAATCTGATTTTTGGAAGAGAGAGAGGAAGAGACAGAGAGCCAGAGAGAAAGAAAGAAAGAGAGAGATAGAGAGAGACAGAAGTACAGAGGCTGAGAGAGAGAGAGAGCTTAAATAGGCCACGGTGGAGAAAGAATGATGTAGAGAGAAAAAGAGAAAGTAGAAAAAGATAGGAGAGTGAAGGAAAGTGAAGTGGCTGGAGAAAGTGTGGATTCAAATTTACACAGAGAGAGAGAGAGAGAGAGAGAGAGAGAGAAGGGGAAGTTAAAGTAAAAGTTAAAGAAAGAATGTGAGAGCATGTGAAAGACTGAAGGTGAAATAAATAATAACTGTGTGTGTGTGTGAGAGAGAGAGAGAGAGAGGGAGAGAGAGAGAGCAAGAGGGTGGGAGAAGGGAATGAAAAAGAATTACACAATGACAGTAAGAGGAAAGAAGATAAAATGAGGGAGAGAGAGAGAGAGAGAGAGAGGGTCGATAAGAGAAGGATTAAGAAAGAAATTGAGAATAAAAGAAATTAGCAAGAGAGAGAGGGAGAGAGAGAGAGAGAGAGAGAGAGAGAGAAAACTATACAGAGAGACGGTGAAGCAGATAGATAGATAGATCGATAGATAATTGAAAGTAAGAAAGAATGTGGGAAAGTAAACGAGAGAGAGAGAGAGAGAGAGAGAGAGAGAGAGAGAGAGAGTAAAGAAGAGAATGAGAGTGAAAGAAATAACCTAAAGATAGATTGATATATAGATAGAGAAAGAAAGAGAGGGAATTATCGAAAGGGGATAGTAATAGAGAATGAAAGAAAAAGTGCGAAAAATTGAAAGTCGAAAGTAACATATATATGTATATATATATATATATATATATAGAGAGAGAGAGATAGATAGATAGATAGAGAGAGAGATGTTGAATGAAAAAGAGTGAGCGAAAATAAGCAATAAGAAGAAATGAGAGCGAAGAAGATTTCGAGTAAACAAAATGAATAAGGGAGTGATTGAAAGTGATAGAGAGAGACAGACAGACAGAGAGAGAGAGAGAGAGAGAGAGAGAGAGAGAGAGAGAGAATGTCAGCGAATTAGGGAGAGAGTAAAAAATGGATTGAAAAAGAGAGGAAAGATATATATATGAGGAGAGAGAGAGAGAGAGAGAGAGAGAGAGAGAGAGAGAATGTCAGCGAATTAGGGAGAGAGTAAAAAATGGATTGAGAAAGAGAGGAAAGATATATATATATATATATATATATATATATATATATATGGAGAGAGAAAGTATATGTGTGTGTGTGTGTGTGTGTGTGTGAGAGAGAGAGAGAGAGAGAGAGAGTCGTACGTAATCGTGAAATACGTAAATCTTATCGCCGTAAAGATGATTTGTCACAGACATTTTAATTTGAGCATCGTTATTTCTTTGTTTGAATTCTTTGTTTCTTTTCAATCGGCCATTTCTTCTTCTTCTTCTTCTTCTTCTTCTTCTTCTTTGTTGACGTTTCCGTACTTTTCACGTGGGACAATCATAAATCTTTTGCTTTCGACTTTTCACTTCCCGTCATTTTTATTCAGCATTCGTTTTTTATTTCATTCTCATTTGTGTGTATTTCTACGAAAACTGATACTTTCTCGTCTCAATCAGCATTGCCTTGTCAAACGCATTGTTAAAGAGGGTGTCATCATTCTACACCCTATCCTCCGCCACCACAAATATTCAACACACTCGCTGCAACACCGTTTAGCTGGACACACTTTGGCCGGCCGTGTTTGTCGGCACAGGGACATGGTCGGGTGTGTCCTGGTTCCAGTGGCAGTTGCTCGAGGCCGTCTGACATGGATTCCGGTAAGCCAGCATTCATGTCGGACGCGCCAAGACCGGCATCCTTGAGTCTAAGGTGGCCGTCCCCTCAGGCTCTTATCCACCTTTGAGGGGCTAGGTTTATCGCCTGGAGCCCGAGGCGCCCTTTTATAGAGGAATGCCGACTGGGCTCGAGGCATTTTTGGAGCTGCTGGGCATGTCTGGACTACGGCCTTATGCCCGGACCTACCAAAAGGCCTTGTGACACACTCGTCCCGTCGGTGGGACATTCAACAAATACCAATATATTCAACCATAAAAGGGGAGTTCCCGTGGAAGAGGGGCTAAGATGCTAAACTGCGGCCTTAAAGTAAGCGAGTTCGAACTCCCGTCGTACTAACATGTTCACGTGGGAAAGGTATGAACTCTCCCCAGTTAAGGGTTAAATAGTCCCACTATTGTCCCTTCTACAAGGGTGGCTTTGGCATAAAATAATCCACGAAGGTTTGTATGCCATTAAAACCTAATCAAGCATAAAAATGCCTATTTACATTAACCAGGCCATGGGCTTAATGAGTAGTGTTCGCCAATGGTTCGGGAAAACAGGGTTCAATCCCAGGTCAAGTCATACCAAAGACTTAAAAAATGTTACTCGATGCTGCCTTGCTTAACACTCAGCATTACAAGGTAAGGATCAAGGGTAAAGTGGAGTAATCCAGGGAATGGAGGTGCACCCTCCCCTACACCTCGATGAGGTAGCTATTGAAAAGGGATCCTTCGGTTCACCAACAACTAAGATTGCCAATTACTTACTTACATTCGCTGAACTGAATTGCTTGAAATAGAACTGTTTTGGCATTTAAACCGCGTACTTATGTTAAACTAAATTGCTTGAAATAGAACTGCTTTTTTGACACTGAAACTGAATACTTATGCTAAATTGAATTGTTTGAAATAGAACTGTTTGTATGTATAAAAATGGATTTGGCATTAAATAACCCACGATGGTTGATGAGCCGTAAAACCAAACCAAATCAAACCAATCGTAGCATAAGTAGACAGTTTTTCTTTACCCAATTCCAATTATAATGGCGTCCTAAGTATTATCATTAGTCTATAGTATCTATGTCTTCTCTCTTGTGTAATGTCATCAGTCTCCTTGTCCTTTTGTCAACATATTTGAATTTCTCTCTTGTCAATTTTAAGAATAGTCCAGAGTATCTTTGAAGAGTTTAGTTTCATGAAGTTATCTTGTTTTTTGATGTCATCATCATCATCCTCATGTCGTGTTGCTCGCACGGATTTCCCTAACTCTCTCGCCATCCGTCTCTATCATCTATCTCTTCAGGCAGGTCTTCCAGGCTACATCTTGTGTTCTAGCTAGCTGCCCAACACCTGCTCCTCTGTATTAAAGGGGTCCATTGGAGAACCTCGATTTTGATTGGTTTGGTTTGGTTTGGTGGGTTTTATGGCATATCAACCTTTGTAGGTTATTTAACGCCAAATCCATTTTTATGTAAATAATCTGTTCTATTTAAAACAATTCAGTTTAGCATAAGTACAGAGCTTAATTGTCAAAAACATTTATTTCAAACTATTCAAGAAGTTATATGTAACAATTCAGTTAAGTGTAAATACAATTTTAATGTCGAAAAACAGTTCTATTTCAAATAACTCAGTTAAGCATAAGCACGCAGTTTAAATGTAAGTACGGTTAAATTGTCAAAAACATTTCTATTTCAAGCTATTCAGTTTCCTCAAACAATTCAGTTTAGCATAAGAATGCTGTTAGTTCTATTTAACCCATAGATAGGGCCCTATCAGGTGCTACCACTCCGGGCCAGAGTGAACCTGGGAGCGATGGTAATGAAGGGTTACTCCGCATTCCCCAAAACTCCAGCATTGCTGGAACCTCAGCATCAGACTGTTTAGTGTCATATCCAGGACACTCGTTTTGGGGGGGGGTCTTACCCCTCTGCAGAGGAGCAGTCAATGTATTCTACAGCCCCAGCCGACTGGGCAAAGCCCTATCAGGTGCTACCACTCCGGGCCAGAGCGGACCTGGGAGCGATGTAATGAAGGGTTACTCCGCGTTCCCCAAAACTCCAGCATTACTGGAACCTCACCATTAGATTCTTTAGTGTCATATCCAGGACACTCGTTTTGGGGGGGTCTTACCTCTCTACATCCCCTGCCGACTGAGCAACTCGATTTTGAGTTCACCCTTGCTCCTCTAGCAATGTCCCGGATGTCTAGTTCGTCTAATTTGGATGGTCTTCGAGATGAGTGGTAGGTTGCTCTACAAATGCGGTTTGCTGTTTTGTGGGAGATTGCTCCAAGGATTTGTTTAATATAGCCCGTAGCATCAAGTTCTTTCTTGATACGCTTCGTTAGCGTCCAAATGGTGCATCCATACAGTAGTATGGACACGAACACTGCTTGGAAAAAAATTGCGTTTTATTTTGTCTAATAGCTCTGGCTTACATATGACCGATAGCCTATTGATAGCTGTCCATGCTTTTGCTAGTCGAGTACTGATGTCATTTTCAGTAGATGTGACGCTGCTTCCGAGGTAAGTTAACTTGTCTACTAGTTTCAGAAAGCCAGTATGCACTGCTTTCTTTTAAATTCTTATGGTGAGGGTCCAGTTTTGGAGTTTGGGGAGTGTGTATCATCCCTTCATTAATATTACTTCCAGATCTACTCTGATCAGGCAGGGTCCCATGGATGGATCAAATAGAACGGTTCAATCTTTTACTAGGGATTATTATAATTACTTCTGGCGAGTCAGCTGATGATCTTTTACTGGAATCTGAGTGACAGCAAGTCTCCACAATTATCCAGAACTTTTCTCAGTATTCTTGACGATCTTTGTAATGCTGCAGTTTTGATGGTCTTAGCACGTCGCTCGATTTCCAGCCCTTACCATATTTACCCAACCCCTCCGCTCGGGCAGGATATGTCACAAGGTCAATTTTTAAGCGGAGTTTAGCAGGTTTGAATTCAGAGTTTTCCTTCTAGACTAGTTGCCTCGCCAAGGCTGAAGAACCTAGTCTGTCGTACTATTTACCCATAGCTGGAGGGAGAATAATTGGATTCATACCTTTCCCAAGGGTATTAGTGCTATGTGAAATGTAATCAGTCTTGTCCAGTCCAGGATTTGAACTCGTGTCGCCGTGTGCATTTCCTACGACGATAACCATTACACCCCGGGTATTTCCAGCCCTTTCGGACTTAGTTTAATTATCTACGGGTACTTAATTATTAAGATACAATAATTGCCACACAGGCATTTTAGATGCACCTTTACCTGGGTGGGGCAAACGGTTTAATGCAAATAATTTTTTTTCAAGATCATTCTTTGTTTAAATAACAATAATCAAGATTTTGGACACCTTCCATGGTATAATGCTTAATGAACTCGGATAGGGTACCATTCAGTGAGTTCGATTCTCACTGGGGGCCACATACTTTTGGCCTTGTGCCCAACTTAGTAAATGGGAACATTTTTCTGCGTCACGCTGGGTGCATTAGTTAACTTGCTTGTATAGCAGACTCTTGTTAGTGAGGTCGATTCTCACTGTGTGCCTCATACTTTTGGCCTAGTACCCCACTTAATAAATGGGAACATTTTTCTGCTCCAGGCTGGGTATAATTGTCAACTAGCTTGGATAGCAGATAATTATCAGTGACTTCGATTCTCACTGGGTGAGCGCTAATAAAACAGAGTTCATGTGTTTCAAACGAAAAGGAACCATGTGTAAAATTAATAGGTATGTTCACAAACCTCGGTATCCATATCCCATCAACTGAAAGTGGTGTTAACATACGTCTAGCGAAGGCATGGACTGCTCTCGACAGGTTAAAGACAATATGAAAATTTGATAAAATAGAATGGGATTTTTTTCCTAGCAGTGACTGTGTCAATACTACTGTTTGGATGCACCACAAACGCATGGTAGAAAAGCTATATGAGAACTACACGAGAATGCTACGAGCTATTTTCAATAAATTCTGGAAGTAACACCTTCAGAAACAGCAGGTATACGGCCACTTACCCTCCATCTCATGAACCATCCAAATAAGAAAAACAAGACATACAACGCACAGCCAGGGAAGCAAGGACGAAATCATTTGTGATGTTCTATGGACCTCTACACAAAACACGCCAGTGATGGTCGACCAGCAAGAACTCACACAATGTCTGTGCAGACACTGCATGTAGCTTGGAGGACCTACCGGGAGCGATGGATGATAGTAATGGACGAAGAGAGAGAGAGAGAGAGTCAGCGAAATCCGTGTTGTTAGCTATATTTGTCTCTGCCTCCCACCAGACAGGACTTGATACAAGGTCAATGACCCGAAGATCGATTATAGTGAGGATTTAGGAGAGGGGAAGGTCGAGCACAAGCCGAGGCTTGAGCCCTGCTGGACTATGCTGCTCATCGGCCCAATTAGTGCAATGTGGATCTGATGAGCCAAGTTGGACATGAACTCAAATCTGCGTCCAGGCATGTATGCCTGATTATAGCTTAAACTGGACTATGGGGCCCAGTGCTATACAAGGGCAACGAAGGTGTCAGCTTGTCCACCCGAAAGTGGTCCAGCCGGACTCGGAACCTTTTGGTCTCAAGTCTGCCATGCATTGACTCTCCGGTACGGAGGCCTCCATGTTGTCAGCGTGACTTGATGATATATATATATATATATATATATATATATATATATATATATATAATTTGTAAGTGAATAATTTGAAGGTAACGTTATTTTTAAACGACCCAGGACTCATTTCTTTGCAAATATTTAAATTGCTTCCATTGTTGTTATCCAACACAAACAATTCTATTTAATATCGATTATTTGTTAGATAGTTAAATAGTTTCAAGTATTACAATGTAACTTGGTTGGTTGTTTGGGTTTTATGGCATATCAACCTTTGTAGGTTATTTTATACCAAATTCATTTTTATACAAATAATCAGTTCTATTTCAAACAATTCAATTTAGTCCAACAGTTCTAAATCAACCAATTCAGTTTAGTATATCTATAGTTTTTGTTTACACGCAGTTAATGTCAAAACAGTTCTATGTTAAACAATTCAGTTTCGTGTAAGTACAGTTTCAATGTCAAAAAAATTGTTCCATTTCAAACAATTCAGTTTAGCGTAAGTACGCAGTTTGAATATCAAAACATTTTTATTTTAAGTAATTCGATTTAGCATAAGTACGCATTTTAGTTCTATTTGACCCGTAGATAGGACCCTGTCAGGGGCAACCACTCCAGGCTAGTGTGGACCTGGGAGTGATGACAATGAGGTGGTGCTCCGCGTTCCCCAAAGCTCCAGCATTACTGGGATCTTACTATCAGATTGTTTAGTGTCATATCCAGGACAGTCGTTGAGTGGGGATTTAACCCTCTCCAGAGGTGCAGTCGGTGTATTCTTCTGCCCCAGCCGACTGGGCAATAGGACATTCTTTGCAGGGTCTAACTCTTCTGCAAAGGTGCAGTCGGTGTATTATACAGCCCCCACCCCAGCTGACTGGGCAGTATTGCTCTGTAACATTAATAGTTTTATTTGCACACTGTCAAAGACTTCCAAATAATTCTATTTAAAATAAGTAACTCTGTCCATCTATTATTCATACCAAATCAAATACTAATCATTTGTTTGCACTCAGTTAAATGGTTCAAGTATTGCAATCAAACACTAATAATTCTTTTTGATATTAAACATTTGTTTGCACACAGTTAAATGGTTTCAAGTATTGCTATGTCACAATAATAAATCTATTCAATCTAAATAACAATCCTCAGTAAAAGACCGATCATGTCTATTTGACCCATGTATGGGACCCAAATAGGTACGAACTATTTGTCACTGCCTCTTACCAGACAGAACTTGATACAAGGTCAATGACACAAGGTCAATGACACGAGGTCGGCTTACAGTGGGGGTTAACGTAGGAGGAGGTCGGACACGAGCCCTGTCAGATTATGCTGGTCATCAGCTCACTGTGGAATATACTAGCTTAGTTAGCGACAGTGTGTCGTGGATGAACTTAGCAGATTCAATGTGGTCGCAAGATAACATCAACAAAGTGGTTTTCACAGGAAAGAGAAATATAAAAGATGAATGCGAGAATATGATTTATTGCCTATGGATAGAGTGACAGATATTTCCGTTCGCAGATAAAATCAGGAAATTACAGAAAAAAAAACCGGAAGTATGTAAGTTCCGATAAGTAGCCATAAACTGAAAAATACGTGGGCGAAGAGGATATTCATATATCCGCATGGGGCTTAAAAAGACGATATAAGGTCTGTAATTTTAAACTGAAGGCAGAGATCCAGTGGTCGCTCAAACGAAGGGGAGAGGTCCGCTGAACTCTCAAGGGAAGGCAGAGACCCATAGGTCACTCAAGCAGACTTGTCAGCTCCTCATGTATGTTTTCCAGCCGTGGCACTACTTCACAAAAAGGGTCCCGCCACAGAAGAAAGATACGTGCGAACTCTCTCTGGCTGTATTCATACTACACACAATCGTCACCGTTGAAGAATAAAAATATAAATTATATTTTTTTATTTTTACGAGTCCTTCGTTGTTTGTCAAGCGGTGCAATATGCGACAACAGTGCAGTATAAGCCAGATGACCCTGCAGCAGTGGAATGCTGGTCATCGGCTCGCTTAGTGCTATATGAGCCTGATGAACTTTGATGGATATGGATTAACTCGATATATAACGTGAGTCCGGCACTGATCATAGCTTAATCTGGACCAATTAGTCCAGTGCTATACAGTATTTTCAATGCAGCTGGCCCATCAGTAGGTGACCCAGCCGAAATCAAGGGCCTTTTGGTCTCGAGTCTGCCATTGATCACTGATTCCCTATCTGGTACGAATGTCAGACGGGACGCAGAAAAGCCTCTCTGCAAATGCTGTTGGCCTTATCTGGGGACCCTTAAAGGTACTACCACTCTGGCTAAGGGTGGACTAGACAGTAAAGATAATGAAGGATACTCCACATTCTCCAAATTCCAAGGCTAAAGTGTCACCATCAGGAGCAGGAAACAACTTTAGGGTGAAGTTTCAAGGGTAGTAATTTACTAAGCCTTTTGCTTAGATGTGGCACAAGGCCGAATGAATACGGCGCACAGTGAGACTCGAACTCACTCTTTTAGGTTTGCTAGTCAAGCTTGCTCAAGGGTATATAGCGTGTTAGGACAAGAATTTAGACGATACAATCTTTAAAAGAAATTAACGAAGATAAGTTGACAAAATTGAAAAAATTGTATTTTTTTGTGAATAGGATCAATGTTGTCTTATTTATTTATTTATTTACGTTTCAAACAAGACTGATCGTTGAGCCAGATCCGATATAAAACATTTATGAGACATGTGCATTAAATGCTAGTCGACAAATATTCGCATTTGTTTCATTTACGAATGGGTTTTTGATATATAATGGCTGGATGGAATCGGCTGTCACGAGAATCTCGTAGAATTACGGTCAGATATTCCACATTTGACAATAAATAAATTCATAAAAAAATGAAGGAAAGATTCTCATTACTTTGAGAAAAATATTTCGAAATCATTTTAGATTATTTTTCTCAAAAGCAATAAGAATCCCCTAAACGAGTGTCCTGGATATGGCACTAAACTGTTTGATGGTGAGGCTCCAGTCCCGGAGCTTTGGGGAATGCGAAATACCACTTCATTGCCATCACTCCCAGATCCATCCTACCCGGAGTGGTAGCACCTGATAGGTTCCTATATATGTGTCAAATAGAACTGTTTGATATTTAAACTGAGTGCAAGCAAATGACTTATGCTAAATTGAATTGTTGGAAATAGAACTGTTTGATCATTTAACTGTGTGAAAACAAATGACTGATGATCAATTAAAAAATTAGTAATACATAGCAATACTTCAAACTATTTTACTCTGACTTATGCTAAATTGAATTGTAAGAATTGGAACCGTTTGATCAGTTAAATAAATGTTTGTAAAAATGTCTGATGTTTAATTGAATTGGTAATGAACTTAGCAAAACTTGGAACCATTTAACTTTGACTCATAATTATTGAATTGTTAGAAATAGAACTGTTTGATCATTTAACTGGGTGTATCTACAAAATGTGTTTACAAATCATATATTTAATATATTTGTAAAAACTGGATTTGGCATTAAATAACCAACAATAGTTGATATGCCATAAAACAAAACAAAACCGAATATATATTGAACAAATAGAACTGACATTTAAACTGGTTACTAAAAATGAAGTATGCTAAATTGAATTGTTAGAAATATAACTGTTTTACCATTTAACTGTATGTAAACAAATGACTTATGTTTCATGGAGTTGTTAGAGAGACATAGCAATACTTGGAACCATTTAACTGTGAGCAAAAGAATGAGTGATTTTAAATAAAATTATTAGTGCTACATAGCAATACTTGAAACACTTTTGCAGTGTGTCTAAATTGAATTATTGGTATTATATAGCTGTTACATAGCCCGAATGTGGTTGCGTAAAATATACGGATACGTGAAATATTCATATACATAGGAATCCCGAAACACAGACGACTTTCTTTAGTCCTGGTAAGAAACTTTTATTACCTTCTTGACTTTTAGGTTTTCGACACGAGGAGACACTTATGCTGACTGTTTCATCTGACCCAACAAACGCATCCCCTAGACCCAACTGGACTGGTCTCGTCCAGATTCGAATCTCGACTCGTCTCGTCCAGGTTCAAATCTCAACTCACTGACCCAACAAACGCGCGCACATTCCGTTGTCCCAACTGGACTCGCCTAGGTTTGGATCTCAACTAACTGCTTTTTTTCAAAAATCATCACAATTCCCGGCCCATCGCTTCCGGGCGTGACGTCCTCCACATCCCAGTCCTATTTCCTATCTGGGTTTTTTATTATGACATTTGTGATTGTCAGATCTTTCGTGTGTGCGCGCGCGAGCGAGCGAACATCTGTGTTAATAGCCGAACAGTTCTAAGCCCAACCAAACCGAATGATAAGATATAACCAACCAAAAATGATATATATATAAAAAAATCCTTCCTCAATTATATTACATAGCAATACTTGGAATCATTTCACCGTATCCAAATGATTTGAGTTGAGTTGAATAATCAGAATTAATAGCAATACTTATAAACACTTAACTGTCTCTGTAAACAAATAATTAATATTGAATAGAATGCTGATACAACATTTAAAATCATATCTAAAATAAAAAAAAATGGTAAGGCATTCGGTTGATTGGTTGGTTGGTTGGTTGCATCTTATAGTAAATCAATATTTCAAGCGATTCAGTTTAGCATGAGTACACAATTTAATTGTCAAAAAACATTTCTACTTCCAACTATTCAGCCAAGTCAAACATTCTATTTCAAACAATTTAATTTAGCAGAGGTACAGTTTCAATAACAAAAACAATTCTATTTCAAACAATTCAGTTTAGCGTAAGTACAGTTTCAATATCAAAAACAGTTCTATTTCAAACAATTCTTTTTAGCATACAAAAACAGTTCCATTTCAAACAATTCAGTTTAGCATGAATACGCAGATTAAATGTCACAACAGTTCTATTTCAAAGAATTCAGTTTAGCATGAGTACACAGTTTAAATGCCAAAAACATTTCTATTTCAAACTATTCAGCTAAGCCAAACAGTTTTATTTCAAACAATTCAGTTTAGCAGAATTACAGTTTCAATGACAAAAACAATTCTATTTCAAACAATTCAGTTTAGCGTAAGTACAGTTTCAATGTCAAAAGCAGTTCGATTTCAAACAATTCTTTTTAGCATACAAAAATAGTTCCATTTCGAACAATTCAGTTTTGCATGAATACGCTGATTAAACGTCAAAACTTCTATTTATAAAGCAATTAAGATTAGCATAAATACGCAGTTTAGTTCTATTTGACCCATAGGATAGGACCCAATCAAATGCTACCCCTCCGACCAGGGTGGACCTGGGAGCGATAGCAATACAGGAGTACTCTTCATCCCCCAAAGCTCCAACATTACTGGAACATCACCGTCAGATTGTCTAGCGTCATGTTTCAAGACACTCGTTGGGAGAGTCTTACTCCTCTGCAGAGATGCAGTCGGTGTATTCAACAGTCCCAGCCGACTGGGCAATATTAGTGTTAGATATCAGTAATTGAAACAAATTAACTGTGTAGAAACAATAACAATACTAGTATGCAAAAAAGTTGTTCTATCTCGTTTAAAAATGAAATTTCCTAGAAACTATTCACTTACAAATCATATATGCCATATCACCACGTGGCTCCGCCAGCGCGAATCTCCCTGATCCTGGTCGTCCTGCCTTTGCTCGTCCATGTGAAGAGGTCCACAGGAGTACATCACTTATGAGCTCGTTCCTACTTCTCCAGCAGTGTCCCGCGTGTCTGGTTCGTCTAACTTTGATAGTTTTCGTGATGGATGGTAAGTGGTCGTACAGCTGCTGCTTTATGGGGTGCTGCCTCCAGGACTTGTTCAATATTGCTCGCAGCATTCTTGTGTAATTGCCGTCAAGCTTTTTCTTCATACGTTTCGTTAGTGTTCATGTAGTGCATCCATATAGCAGTATCGGCACGACCGGTCAGGTCTGACTTCTACATGACCCATAGTCTATCGTTAGCTGTCCATACCTTTGCTAGTCGCGTGTTGATGTCTGTCTCCGTTGATGAGACACTGCTTCCTAGGTAGATGAACTTGTCAACTAGTTTTAGAGAACTACCGTTTAGTGAGGAGATGTCGCCTCTTTGATTAAAACATGAATTCCGTTTTGTCTGTGTTGACATGGAGGCCTATGCTAGCAGTTGCTTGTTCCAGTCTATATAGCAGGGTTTCGGCTAAGGTGGGTATGTTTGCCAGAAGCGTTATATCATCGGCGTAGTCAGCGTCCGTTATTGTTTGTGCGGGTGTCTATTGCTTTTTTCCTTTATCAGCTTGAAACCGTTGTCTTTTATTTTTATCTGTAGACGTTCTAAGCACGTAGTCTAAACAGATGATGAAGAGGTATATCCATTGGAATGTGAGCAAACAAATGACTGATGCTAAATTGTTTGTGCTAAATAGTAATGCCGTAGCCATTTAACTTTGTGTAAACAAATGATTAATATTTAATAGCATTATTTGTATTAAATTGAAATACTTGAAACTATTTAAAAGTACACAAAAAAATGAGCTCAGGTTGTTTAAAAATATTATCTGCAAAATGTTTTACAAAACATATATATTCAATATACTTATATAGAGGATAGAGGATTTGGCATTAAATGACTGACAATGGTAGATATGCCATAAAACCCAACCAAACCAAATGATATATATTTAATATATATGTATTAAGAGGATTTGGCTTTGAATAACCTACAATAGTTGATATGCCATAAAACTCAACCAAAGCAACCAAGCATACTACTATGACCTCACTGGTTCTTTTTCTCTGTCTGTCTGTTTTAATCTCTGCTTCTCTTCCTGTCTCTGTCTCTCCGTCTCTTTGGTTGACTGTCTTTCTGCTTTCATCTCTCTCTCTCTCTCTCTCTCTCTCTCTCTCTCTCTCTCTGTGTGTGTGTCTTTCTTTTTCTGTCTTTGAATCTATATCGCTATCTCTGACTCTCTCACTCAGCGTTTTTTCCGTCTGTCTTTCCATCTCTGTCTGTCTGTCTGTCTGTCTGTTTCTTTCACTGTCTTCTTCTGTACCTGTCTGTCTGTTTGTCTGTCCGACTCTCTCTCACTCTCTCTCTCTCTCTCTCTCTCTTTGTATATATGTTTTTCTTTTTCTTTCTCAGTCTCTTCATTCTGTCTCTGTCTTTCTGCGTCTGCCCCCCCTCTCTCTTCATTTATATCTTTCTTTTTCTGTTTGTTTCTACGTTTCTCAGTCTGTCTGTCTTTCTGTGTGTTTTTCACTTCCTGTCTCTGTCTCTTAGAGTCTGTCTGTCAGTCTCTGTCTGCCAATCGGTCTTTCTGTATCCTTCTCTCACTCTCTATTTCTCTCCCCACTCTCTATCTCTTTGTGTTTCTCTTTCTTTGTCTGTGTGTCATTCTGTTTCTGCCTCTGTCTCTTTCTATTTCTCTCTCTCTCTCTCTCTCTATATATATATATATATATATATATATTTGTTAGAGTGATAGGTAAGTTCTGCTTCAGTATTGAACTGACATTTTTATTACCCCTTCAATTTACGAATGTAAAGCTCAAATGTTTGGCGCTTTTATCATTATTTAGATACAAAGTTCGCTCATCCCATATCCTTTTTTGCAACTGACACTTGAAATGTCAAAAAATCTGCATACATCTTGTCTACCGTAGACAGAAAAGTGCCACAAATATTAGAGATAGACACAAATGCATAAATATTACTTTCAAATGAATTGGTATACGTTCACCAATATATGTCTTTAAAAAAAAGGCAAGAAGCAATATATTATGGATGCCCGTACGCATAAAGATTTCGATTGCATAAAATCTACCGGTTCTTTACCGAAGGAAAAAAAAAATCCTTGTCGCACCAAATGACTCTACTTTTCATAAAATATTCAGCGATCATATTCAAGCATGTATGCTTTATGAGTGTTCTGTGAGAGACGGGAGAAATCTCGGGCTTCAGAAGCTTCAAGTCAAATCGCAAGTCGCTGGGATAATTTATTTAAACATGACAGTAGATGTCAACAAAGTCTTTTTTTGTTTTGTTTTCGATGGCTGTCCACACTTTCGAAATATAACTCTTATATCTCTTGGCGTAGAAGTGTGACTACAATAATAACGCCGAGCCTAGACTAGTCCAAGACCTCCCAGAAATATAGTTTGGCAGTTTCTTTATTTTTTCTCGTCATTCAATAAACACTTAAAAAATAAGCTGTACCACTTGACTGAAGTGTGTGTGTGTGTGTGTGTGTGTGTGTGTGTGTGTGTGTGTGTGTGTGTGTGTGTGTGTGTGTGTGACTGTTCGGGGATAATCGCAAGAAAGAAAGTCTAAGAGACATGATTTTGGCGCCCCGAAAAGGGGAATGCCGACGGGGTCCGAGGCATTTTTGGAACTGCCTGCCGCGTTGGGCTTCGGCCCTGCGATAGGACCCACCTTAAAAACGGCCTTGTGCCATATTCGTACGCTGGTGGGGCGTAGGATAAATAACGGCACTTATACACCTGCCACCACTGGATACATCATCTCTGGCCTCAGGGGGCCGTCACCCCAGGCTTTAACCTTCTTCGGAGGGGTTGGGTTTATCGCCCGACGCCTGAGGCGCCCCGAAAAGGGGAATTTCCGATGGGGTCCGTGGCATTTTTGGAACTGCCTGTCGCGTTGGGCTTCGGCCCTGCGACAGGACTCACCTTAAAAACGGCCTTGTGCCACATTCATACGCTGGTGAGGAATTGGATAAATATCGGCACTTATACACCTGCTTTAGAATTCTTTGAGATTCGCAGACAACAATATTTTTACTTATTGGGCAAAATCTAAGGATCAAAACCCAAAATAATTTGAGAAATCGTTTACCTCCTAGATTGTTAAAAATATTTTTTAACCAATTAGAATCATAGATAAATCAGTTTTTTCATTTCATTTCGAGCTAACCTTAATCTTATAAAGAAGCGATAAAATAAATATACCTTTAGTATATTCCTAGATTAATTCTGTAATCTACTCGAAACGTTCGACTTACTTTTTTTTTTAGTGAAAATCTAACATTCTGTTCCTTCAAGGTCATCTAATTTCGACATCACATAATTATTCTAAATTAAATGAACATATTGTTTTCAGAGATTTATTCGTACTACCATAACAGTCTTCACTTGCGGATGAAAATTGCAGCTGGACAAGAATTATTTAGCACATAAATATCCTTTCTCTCTGACATAGAGACCTGACTAATATTATCTTTACTAATAAGAAAAGAATTTGTCACTGATGTTTTTCGGCAAACTTTTCATGGAAACTAAAAAAAATAGAATTTATTTATTTGTAGATGCTTTTTATTCAATTATTTGCACATTTATTAGCTATATATATATATATATAGAGAGAGAGAGAGAGAGAGAGGGAGATGTCTACACTACTCTTTAGATGAGTTTTTGTCAATTTTTGAAGTCTAACTAACCAACCAACATGTAAGAAATAGCCATTATATTGTGGGGAGGAAGCACAGTGGTTCAAAACCGAGGTGGAAGTTAAATACGCACTTTTTAATAACTGGACTATTTAAAAACAGTTAACAAACGGCTCGGGAGAACATTTATCTATGAAAATGAATGTATATAAATAGACTGTTACGAACAAAATGTAAATTTACTTCAAAATAGTCTTGTTGGGATTCACAGTATATATATAACTAGCAGAGAGAGAGAGAGAGAGAGAGAGAGAGAGAGAGAGAGAGAGAGAGAGAGAGACTTGCAGAGAGCTAAGATTTTACCTAAATGCTTGGAGCTCTGCACCAGAGGGTGATGTTCCACTTCCGCAGATTTGAGGAATTACTCTGAGGTCCACTGAGAACCGGAGTGGTAGTGTTGACCTCGAGTCATTCATTTCCCACCGCATAACCATCTTGCCTCTTTGTTGGTCTGGCTTTCTCTGCAAGTTGAGTTAAAATACACGCCTTGGTCGACTCCATGAAGAAAGTAACAAGGCGAAAACACAAACGGTTGAATAAATGTTTTTGGAGAGGAAAAGAAGTATGGTCCTCGCAACGAAACCCCTAAACTAAAAGTAAAACCTTTTCGACCTATCTGTCTATCTCGGATTCACCTCACCTACCATCTCTTCCCTGTTCTCTCAACCCATTTTTGTATCTCTGTTTAGTAGCCGACACTATTCCTTATATCTTCTGACTGGCGTGTCCTTTCCAACTTACCACTTCCTGTAGCATATTCCCTTTTTATCAATGTCCTCTGGTTGACCCCTATATGGACACACAAATACACACAAACATACACGCACACTCATGGCCAACCCACAACCATACACACTCATACACTCGCATGCACACACACACACATACATTGAGCTAAGCCTGTATATAATGTCACACTTGTTAAGATTCCATCTATAAATCGATCATATCTACTGTAAAATTATTATTTTTTGCGAATACTTAATATTAGATAACTGTGCAAACAAATTATTATTAAATAGAGATAATTAGTTGAAACCATAAAATCATTTGTATTAGATAGGAATATTTGAGGCTCTACAACTGTTGTATTAGCTATGTATACTTGATATCATATACATGTGTTAAAAAACTCTTAAGAAAATATAACACACAAAATATGTAAAAATAAATGTACAATAAACCTAATTCCCTAACCACTGGTCATTAGTTAACCTTAGACGATTTGACATGCCGTTAAAATCATTCAACAGGAAAAGAGATTTACTCTAATAAGTTACTCCTATACCTGTAATATATATTAAAAGAAAATTTCTCAGTATGGCATTTTGCCAATATATTAGGTTATAAATACATGACCATCTAAAACAGAAAGGTGATGGGAGCTGGCCATATCTATAAAATATTATTTTGATGCAAAAGTTCCCAGTAGATGTTAATTTTGGATGTTGATCAATGAATTCATACTCTAATGTGGAGGGACTGTCCTCGTGGTGTATTGGTTACATGGTTGGACTGCGGAAGGGTAGAGAGCGATTTCGAACTCCAGTCGCGCTATTACGTTCACTCTTGGACAAATACCCTCAGGAAATTAACGCAAACATGTGTGCGAATGTTTTTTGAATTTATGTGCAATCCATGTATTTGATTTTTGGACTAGTGCATATCCCTATATTTTGTCTCATTTTGTCATTTCTGTCTAGTTATACAGTGAATAATAATAAACGGGGGGGTCCTCGTGGTGTAATGGTTAAAGCGATGGACTGCGGAATCGTAGTACGCGAGTTCGTACTCCATTCGCGCTATTACGTTCACTTTCGGGCAAATACCCATGGGAAAGGTATGAAACCCCCTTATCCTTCCAGCTATGGGTTAAATAGTACCACTACTGTTCCTCTTGGAGAATAGCTTTGACATTAAATAACCTAAAAAGAGTTGATATGCCATTAAATATAGAAAGCAAACCAAACCATATAATAATAACCGTTTTGACTGCGTAATATTTCACTGGAAATAACAAAACCATAGCATCTTTTGTTCCGAAAAAATGTACTTTAAAAAAATCTTTCGAAGGTATATATTTATTGGTAATACTGCATATATATATATATATATATATATATATATATATACTTCAGTGTGTATTTGTGTGTGTTATGAGTGCATATATTTATTGAATGTGTGTGTGATCCGTCTGAACCTTATTAAATGTCTAAGTCAATGTTGGCTTATATTTGCTAAAGAGCTTGCAAATTCATACGGGTCACTGAATATTATTGTATGTTTGGATTTGACATGAGCCTCAACGGGATATTTGTTTGCATACATTTCTAAAGGTTTCAATGAGTAATAAATCCCAAACGAAAGTCTATTCATAAATCGTCTATTTTCGAATTACAATAGTCGACAATATCCTGATTGATAACTACTAAATTTTAGACATTTAATACTGTCGTAATTTTATATGGCCAATTGTATATATATATATATATATATATATGTATGTATGTATGTATATGTATATATAGCCCCTCTTGCCGCGGGCAAGACCTATTTTGAAGTGAAGTAATGCTGGTTTGAATTCTGAGATTTTCCTTGGCTTGACAGTTTGCCTAGCCGAAGCTAAAGTACCCAGCCTGCCCTTCTATTTGCTGATAGCTGGAAGAAGAATAGATGGATTCATTCCTTTCCGAAGGGCATTAGCGCGAAGTGAAACATAAACAGCCACATCCAGGATTTGAACTCGGGTCACTGATTTCATACGACTGATTTCGCTGTGATGCGCACGCATGCGCAGGAGAGAGAGAGAGAGAGAGAGAGAGAGAGAGAGAGAGAGAGAGAGAGAGAGAGATTAGTTTGGTTTCTTTGTTTAATGCCACATCAGTCATGGTGGGTTATTTAATGCCAAAGTTATTCTTGAAGAAAAACAACAAAGAGAATTGCCCAGTCGGCTGGGGCTGTAGAATATACCGGCTGCAGGGTTAGGGTTAGGGTAAAGCGTAAGACCCCCTACCTAACGAGTGTCCTGTATATTACACTAAACAATCTGATAGGGACGTTCCTGTAATGCTGGAGCTTTTGGGAATACGACGCACCCCTTCAATGCCATTGCTTCCAGGTCCACTGTATACTGTATTTGCAAAACCTTGGCTGGGCATATGGTGACTTATCTATGTGCGATAGTGGGTTTGTTGGGTTTTATGTCATATTAACCTTTGTAGGTTATTTAACGCCAAATCCATTTTTATGTGAATAATCTGTTCTATTTAAAACAATTCAGTTAAGCATAAGTACACAGTTTGTCGAAAACATTTCTATTTCAAACTATTCAAGCATTTATATGAAACAATTCAGTTAATTGTAAATACAGTTTTAATGTCAAAAACAGTTCTATTTCAAATAATTCAGTTAAGCATAATCCCGTAGTTTAAATGTAAGTACGGTTTAATTGTCAAAAACATTTCCATTTCAAGCTATTCAGTTTACTCAAGCAATTCATTTTAGCATAAGTATGCTGTTAGTTCTATTTAACCCATAGATAGGGCCCTGCCAGGTGCTACCACTCCGGGCCAGAGTAGACCTGGGAGTGATGGCACTAAAGGGGTACTCCGCATTCCCCAAAGCTCCCGCACTGCTGGAACCTCACCATCTGATTGTTTAGTGTCATATCCAGGACACTCGTTTGGGGGGGTCTTACCCCTCTACAGAGGAGCAGTCAGTGTATTCTACAGCCACAGCTGTAGTTAGACTTCAAAATACATATAGTTGATTATAAAACGAATATACTTTTGATGCAAGTAAATGCACATAGATCGACGAATAACACCAGAATCAAGCATAAATGCATTTATTGGAATAAATAGGAGAAACTACATATCTAAGGATGCATTCACGTTCGCTTAACCGACACACAAACAGCTGGATGCACAACAGCATAAAGAAAACTACGCCCTCATACACAGACTGTGTATGTGTGTGTCTATGCGTATGTGCGTGTGTGAGTGTACAAGCACGCAATATTCCACGTAAAATGTACTTCCTCTCCGTACCCCACCGTCAGCAGCGATTATTTGCCATTTTATTTTTATTTTATTTTATCTTATTTTGTTTTGTTGTTGTTCGTTTTCTAGAAATCCAGTTGGTCTTTAAATCACGTTGCGATATCGATTTGATCGAATCAGTTGCATTAAAAGAAGCTTGAATCGAATTCTAAACGTAATAGATTCGAAATGATCAGAGAGGAAAGGTAGGGTGGGCTAGTAGTGGTTGGTGGGGGCAGGTTAAGAGAAGAAGAGGGAGAATGACTGGAGGAAGAGGAGGAGGATAATGATTGGTGCAGAGAAAGAAAAATGGCGGCGGCGTTGGCTTCACTGATGCGAAGCGGGCGTCTTTATTATTACTGATTAGTATGGAACGATGAGCACGAGGAGAGAGAGAGAGAGAAAGAGAGAGAGAGAGAGAGAGAGAGAGAGAGAGAGAGAGAGAGAGAGAGGTTAAAGGCTGACTGAGAGAGAAAAAAAGACGAGGAGAATAAGAAGAAAGAAAGAGAGTGCGTGCAAAAAAAAAGGATTGAAATGATTGAGAAAGAAGAGAAGGGGAGGTTCCCGAAGAGAAAGTAGGAGGAAGTATTCAAAAAGAGGGGGGAAGAGACGGATCGTCAGAGCGCAAGATAAGAAGTTAAGAGAGAGAGAGAGAGAGAGAGAGAGAGAGAGAGAGAGAGACAGTCAAATGAAGAAAAAACTACTTAAACTCACACACACAGACAGACACACACAGACAGACACACACATATACGTATATATATATATATATATATATATATATGCATATCTGTGTGTGTGTGTGTGTGTGTGTGTGTGTGCGAGTGTAAATGGTCCTCGTATCTTTAAATACATAATCGAATAGCAAGAAAATATGTCTCTCTCTCTCTCTTTCTCTTTCTCTCTCTCTCTATATACATACATACATATTGTCTTGCTATTCTCTTTCTCTTTCTTTCTCTCTCTCTCTCTCTCTCTCTCTCTCTCTCCCTCTCTATATATACATACAATATATATTTGTACATGTAAACATACATACACTCAAAAGTATATATCTCTGTGTGCGTTTGTTTGTTTGTACATATATATATATATATATATATATATATATATATGTACACGTGGGGCATTCAATAAGTTTCCAGACTTTTTTGTACAGGCATTTGAAATTGTCGTGGACTCTTGAAAATTCACTATGTTATTGCTATACATCTTATGAGACGATTGACCAATTTTTATGATTTCAGGTTCAAATGAACAGCTACAGTAGGAATTCGAATACACCCTACTAAAACCTGATTGTCACAGCTGGTGAATTTCAAAAATGTAATCTGGACGTGAGGACACTTTACAAGAACGAAATGCAGTAAAATACTGTTTTAAACTTGGAAAAAATGCCACAGAACCGTATGGAATGCTTCAGACTGCTTTTGGAGCATCTGGCATGGATCGAGCATGATTTTTTGAGTGGCATAAGAGATTCAAGGAAGGCAGGGAGTCTGTGAGGGATGATGAGAGGTGTGGGAGGAGTAAGGAAATCAGAACACCTGAGTTGATTGGCCAAATAAAGAATTTCATGGATTAGGAGAATAAGTGCACAGTTTGATGGATTAGTAAGAATAAGTGCACAATTTCATGGATTAGAGAGAATAAGTGCACAGTTTGATGTCAGTGTGGGAACTGTACACACAATTATTCGCGAGGAACTATATATGCGGAAGATTTGCGCAAAGTTTGTCCCAAGGGTGCTTAGAGAAGATCAGAAAGAAAGACGTTGTCATGACAGCAGGGAGATAGTCGAGCTGATTAATTGAGATCCCGCAGTTCTTGATGATCTGGTGACCTGCGATGAAAGCTGGATCTACTGCTATGACCCTAGGACCAAGAGACAGAGTTCCCAGAGGAAGCGTGCTGGCTCTCCCAGACCCAAGAGGGCCAGACAGAGCAAATTCACCCACAGACGTTTGATGATCACTTTTTTGACAGCACTTGCATGATCTGCATGCACTGGGTTCCCACTGGACAGACAGTCAACCAGGAATACTATGTTGAGGTTTTAAGGGAGTTTAAGAAGAGATTCCGTCGGAAGAGGCCAGCACTCTTCAAATCGAGTCAGTGGCATTTCCACCAGGACAATTCACCAGTCCACAACTCCATCCTTGTCACAGACTATTTGACCAAGATGGGTATCAAGACACTTCCTCAGCCTCCTTATAGTCTTTGTGATTTTTGCTTATTCCCTAAGCTCAAGGAAAAACTTTGAGGCTGTCGTTATAAGACAATTGAGGAGATGAAAGAGGCAGTGACGAAGGTCATTGACACGCTCACACAAGCGGACTTCCGTGGGGCCTTGAAGAAGTTGTTGGAACGGTACAACAAGTGCATTGCAGCCGGAGGAGATTACTTCGAAGGGGACTAGAGTTTCATGTGTGTACTATCAATAAAAGTGCCCATACGAAAAAGACTGGAAACTTATTTAATGAGCCTTGTAAATATATATATATATATATATATAAAGGTTTTACACGTTCTTTTATGGTACTATCAAAAAGCGTAAGGGTTTTTTACTACTGCACTGTTCCGGATATGTCACTAAATTGTATCCGGCGGTGAGGCTCCAGTTCTGCATCCCTGGAGAGTATAGAGTATTCCTTTATTACCATTAATACCATGTCTGCTTTGACCCAGAGTGGTAGTACCTGTTAGGTTCCTATCCTTGAGTCAAATAGATCTATTTGCAAATTATCTATCTATCAATCAATCGTTTTCTGTTGAAATGTATGTATGTATATGTAACTAGATATATTTATGTATACTTACATCTGAACAGAATGATCTATATATATAGATGCAAAAAGAGATAGATATAGAGATCTATCTATCTATCTATCTATCGTGTGCATAAACTCAAACGAAAATACACAAAAATGTAAGTATAAATAAACAATGTACGCATTTGATTAACCTCGTATGTTTAGAATAATCCTAGTCAGGTTGAGATGCCGTTAAACTCAATGAAGCAAATCACGTCTTGTCACTTTATTTGTTTTAGCTGTGCTTTTTTAATCACTCAAGTACAGAAAGTGCCTTGAGTGTTGTAATGAATTGTGAGCTCGTCTCACAGACGATTGTTAGTTAATTCGATTATCAATAGCTAGCCGCTACTTCTGAATTCAATCTAAACTAAGCGAAACTTAGGGAACCAAAAGTATAGAACGGCGGGTTCGTCATTACCTGAACGCGTTCGAAGTCATGAAAGATAAACCTCCAATCTGATATTTATCGCCGATCCACGAATGAAATTCGGTTGAGTCGACGAAGGAAATTCGGGTGGGCCTACGTGGTGCAGTGGCAATCGTACTGGACTCAAAGTAAGCCAGTTCGAACACCACTAAAGTTATTCCCTTCACTTTCGGACTAATACCTTTGAGAAAGGAATGAACCCCTTTATTTCCTTAGCTATGGCTATGGCATTAAATAACCCCCTAGGGGTTGATACACCATCAAACAAAGAAACCAAACGAATAAAACTAAAATGTAACTCATAATTGTTTTGGTTTGGTTTCTTTGTTTAATGGCATACCAACCTTTGTAGGTTATTTAATGCCAAAGCTATTCTCCTAGAAGAACAGTAGAAGAACCCATAGCTGGGAGGATAAGGGGGTTCATACCTTTCCCAAGGGTATTTGCCCGAAAGTGAACGTAATAGCGTGACATGAGTACGAACTCGCTTACTACGATTTCGCAGTCCATCGCTTTAACCATTACACCACGAGGACACCCCTCATAATGGTTTCAGAGCCCCCATACCATTATCTTCCAGTCACCGTGATCTGAGTCACACCAGACAAGTCTCCCGTTTTATAGAACCTATAATGACTCAATCCTATGAATAGTATATGATACAAGATCAATTTTCAAACGGAATATGTATTTACCAACCCCTCCGTACGGGAAAGTTGTGACACAGTGTCAATCTTTAACCTGAAGCCGAGAGAATGCATTACTTCATGTGTCTTTCATATAAGCAGCCATTTGTAATGTGAGTTGTGTGCATGCACGGGTTCAAGTTCTTATGTTATATAATAACTCATGCATATTCATATGCTATAGTAACATAAGGACTCAAACTTGTGCATGCGTACTCCTCACATTACAAATGTCTACTCACACAAAAGAAACAGAGTCAGAGAAAGTCCTTAAAATAAACACTTATATATATATATATATATATGTGTGTGTGTGTGTCTCAAAATAGATGCAACTCACTAATATGATAATGATTTATTACTGAGACAAGTGCAATGGCTGTCCTTTGGAACACTTCCTGTAAAAAATGCATCCTTTGAGCTAGAAACATCAAATCAATAATTTTTAAATAGCTATTATATCAGCTTTTATATATACAATTTTTTTTTTGAGATTATTGTCTTAGTAATAAATACTAAAAGGTTGCATCTATTTTGAGACAGTTTTCAATGATTTTGTTTTCAAATAAATAGTGAGGTAAAATATTTTTTCCTCTTTTGTCCAAGGCATTGTGATCGAGGATTAATAGTTGTTATAGTATACTATTTTCAAATCTGAAACAAAAAACATAACGTTATTATTAGTAGACTTATTAGCAGTCAAATTAGTCCCATGTATATTAAGACACCCTATGTTTAACCCATAGATAGGGAGATAATGGGCTTCAAACATTTCCCAAGAGCATTACCGGTTTATTGGGTGGAGTGTTCGCCAATGATCCGGGAGACCTGGGTTCAATCACAGGTTGTGTTATACCAAAGACTTTAAAAATGGTACTTGATACCTCCTAGCTTAACACTCAGCAATATAAGGTACGTATTGAGAGTAAAGTGGAGCAATCCAGGGAAAGGAGAAGCGCCCTCGGTGTAGTAGCTATTGAAAAGGGAACCTTCTGGTCGTCTTCGACTACGATCGCCAACTTTACTTACCTTTTTTTATTAGTCCGAAAGTGAACTAAAAGCGAGACTGGAGTTCGAACTCACTTACTACAATGTCGCAGTCCGGAACGTTAGCAACTACGCTAAAGGGACACCTAGTTTCAATTTTGGGAAGTAAGTTGATTTTTTTAGAGTAATTATTTCAGTGGATGGTTACATTTTCAATAAGGCTAACTTTGCCTGGTCGACAGAAGACTAAGTTTGATAATCTCAAAACTGGGAAAAACGATAGAATTATTTTATTAACAAAATGAACACAAATTCATCATCATCATCACGTCACGCCATCACCACGGATATCCCTGGCCCTCTCTCACCACCCCTTCCTATCGTTCATTATTTCCGGCAGGTCTTCGGATTACATCCCGTATCAACACAGAACTTCTGTATGTAGGTTCTCGCCGGTCGTCCATGTGAAGGGGTCCACAGGAGTACATCACTTATGAGCTCGTCCCTACTTGTCCAGCAGTGTCCAGCATGTCTGGTTCGTCTAACTTTGATAGTTTTCATGATGGATGGTAGGTAGCCGTACAGCTGCTGCTTTGTGGGTTTCTACCTCCATGACTTGTTCAACATAGCTAAAAAACCAAACTAACACTAATTAATGACACAAGAAAATGTATCTTTAAACCAATACGATTAGACATGAATAAAGCTTTGGTTTCTTTGTTTAATGGCATATAAACCTTCGAGGATTATTTATTGCCATTGTGGAAGAACAGCAGTGGTAATATATAATATGTATCTGAAGTTTATATCTTTCCCTAGAGGGTTAGTTCGAAAGTGAACGTAATCGTGCGACTGGAATTCGAACTCGCAGCCCTGCACTTTAGCTATTACACCTCACAGACTTCCTTATATAAATAAGGTAACATATCGATTTAGAGTTTAATTCTTTTAATGTGTGTCCCTCACATTAATTATGGTCTTTCGGTGTGTCTTAGAAGACACGGTGTGCATCCCCTATAGAGGAGTAAGACTTTCCAAGAAACGTAGTGTTCTAGGTATAACTTTAAACTGAATCTTTTGGTGCGGCTCCACTTCGGGAAATATGGGCAATGTATTGTACTCCTTCATTGCCATTACCCCCAGGTCCACTCTGACCCAGAGTGGTAACACTTGTTAGGGTCCTGTCTATGAGTAAAGAGAACTGTTTAATCATTTACTATACTGATTTTTTTCTGTTTCTTTGTTTCGTGGCATGTCAACCTTCGTGGGTCATTTAATGTCAAAGCTATCCCTGTTGAAGAACAGTGTGGGCACTTATTGTTTGAATGATTTTAGTCCGTAATAGTGGGACTAGGATTCGAACTCGCTTACTAAGATGTCGAAGTCCTTCACGTTAGCCATTACGTTACTGGGTCATCTCCTAAAAGGAAAGTGAGAAAGAAAAGTAGGGAAAATTGCATTGGATATGAAATCTGTAAAAAAGGAGAGAGTGTATCTGTTCTTTAAAGAAGATAAAACATTTTGACAGAAAGCAACCGATTGGCCTTGTCGACGGGGCTTAGAATATCCTCTCACTCTCCCCTCTGCAGAAGCCTCCGACTAAAAAAGGCGTCTTAGGCTAGACACTAAACTGCATCTGATGATGAGAATCTAGTTTCGAAGATCTGTGGAATGTGCAGTACCCCTTCATTGTCATTACTCCCAGGTCCACTCAAACCAAGAGTGGTAGTACCTCTTAGGGTTCGATCTATAGGTCAAATACCCTGACACATTCCCTTTTGCAGATGAGGCCACCCTCTAAAAGGTGAGTGCCTCGGATTTGATTCTAGACAGAATCTGATGGTGAGAATCTTGTTCTGGAGATCTGTGGAATATGTAGCACACCTTCATTGTCATTACACCTAGTTTCACTCTAACCCAGTGTGGCAGTACTTATTAGGGTCCTATCTATGGGACAAATAGGTCTGTTTAACCGTAGAAGAATTGTATTCGATAGAATTTCTTGATACTGCATAATGGAGTATAAATTATTTGTATCAAAAATAGTTTCTTGAAGCTATAATTGTTTAATAAGGTTTTATATTAGTTACTTGAAACGATATTTCTTTTTTTTTCATCATACAACGTGTGAAAGCACGTGTGATACCCTGCCCTCATCAGCTGCCAACCAGGGATGATAACACAGTTTCGGTCGCTCAAGGCGGTACTGCCACTCCTGGCGCTACCAAGCAGCTTTTGCCACCGGATAGGGTATAAAGAGAATTATATATATATATATATATATATATATTTAATAATAGATATATTATTAAATTTTTTCCTTGTTAAGTGAATTTGTCTACAAGTAGACAAATTTACCTTCCTAGGAAGCAGTGTCTCATCAACCGAAAAGGACATCGACACGCAGCTAACGAAAGCACGGACAGCTATCGATAGGCTATCGATCATATCGAAATCAGACCTGACCGATAAAATGAAACGCAGTTTCTTCCAGGCAGCAGTCGTATCGATACTGCTGTATGGATGCACTACTTGGACGCTAACAAAACGGCTGGAGAAGAAGCTAGACGGCAATTACACAAGAATGTTGCAAGCAATATTGAACAAGTCTCGGCGGTAACACCCCACAAGGCACCAACTATACGTCTACCTGCCTCCCATCACGAAAGCTATCCAAGTTAGGCGAACCAGACATGCAGGACACTGCTGGAGAAGCAGGGACGAGCTCATAAGGGATGTACTCCTATGGACCCCGACATATGGCCGAGCAAAAGCTGGACGACCAGCTAGAACATACATACAGCAGCTATGTGAGGATACGGGATGTAGCTCTGAAGACCTGCCAGAGGCGATGAACGATTGGGAGAAGTGTTGAGAGAGGATCATGGATATCCGTGCTGGCGGCACGACATGATGATGATGATGATGATGTTATTAAATAGAATTGATTACTTGAAAATTTATGATTGCTAGTATTTGATAGGAATACTTAAAACCTGTATCAAGAATAAGTTTTGAAGCTATAATCTTAACAGTGTTTGTTCGGATTCCATATATAGATCACATCATCATCATCATCATCATCATCATCATGTCGTACTGGTAGCACGGATATTCCTGACCCTCTCTAGCCACTTTTCCCTATCGTTCATCGCCTCAGGCAGGTCTTCTGGACAACATCCCGTATCCTCACATAGTTGCTGAACGTATGTTCGTGCTGGTCGTCCTGCTTTTGCACGGTCATGTGTGGGGGTCCATAAGAGTACATCACTTATGAGCTCGTCCCTGCTTCTCCAGCTGTGTCCTGCATGTCTTGTTCGTCTAACTTGGATAGTTTTCGTGATAGGAGGCAGGTGGCCGTACAGTTGGTGTCTTATGGGGTGTTGCCGCCAGGACTTGTTCAAGATTGCTCGCAACATTCTTGTGTAATTGCCGTCTAGCTTCTTCTCCAGCTGTTTTGTTAGAGTCCATGTAGTGCATTCATATAGCAGTATCGATGTGGCCGCTGCCTTGAAGAAACTGCGTTTCATTTTATCGGTTAGGTCTGATTTCCATATAATCGATAGCCTATTGATAGGTGTCCATGCTTTCGTTAACCTCGTGTCGATGTCCTTTTCAGTTGATGCGACGCTGCTTCCTAGGTAAGTGAATTTGTCTACTAGTTTAAGAGGGGTTCCGTCTAGAGTGGAGATGTCACCCGTTTGATTATAGATCAGTTTAAAATCGATTAATTTTACTTACTTGAAACTATATGGCTGTTATTAAATAAAAATAATTATTGAAACCTTATAATGATTAGTATTAGATTGGAATACTAGAAACCATACATCCGTGGGCAACTTCGACCACAACACCCAGCATTAGTCAACAGAAAAGGCTCAATTCTCCTCCACGACAATACCCGACCGCACGTTGCAAAACCGACCCTGCAGAAGTTGAACGAATTGGGCTACGAAACTCTACCTCATCCTCCATACTCTCCAGACACATCACCTACCGATTACCACTTTTTCAAGCATCTTGACAACTTTCTGCAGGAGAAATGCTTAAAAGACCTAAGTGATATCAAAGACGCCTTCAGCAACTTCATCGCCATCAGAACGCAAGATTTTTACGTTACTGGCATAAATACACTTGTTTTGCGTTGGCAAAAGTGTGTTGATTCTGATGGGGCTTTTTTCGATCAATAAATTTTTGTTTTGAGCCGAGATATGTTCATCTGAATTTAAAAGTTAAAAACCTCAAGAACTTTCTTGTCAACCTAATAGATAGGAATACTTGATATCATATAACTGTAAGCAAAAATATCTTTAAAAAACACGGATTAATAGTGTTTGTAAGGATCTCATGTATAAATAACGTAGACCTGTTTAAAATCATTTTTATTTGATAAGACTAAGGGCCATTGGTTTAATGGTTAGAGTGTTCGACAATTGCCCGGGAGGTCGGGGTTCAATCACAGGTCGAGTCATACCAAATACTCAAAAAATGGTGTTTGATACTTCCTTGCTTAACACTAGAGGATTATAATATACCGATTAATGGTAAGTGGAGAAAACCAGGGAAAGGAGTAGTGCCCTTTCATGTCTTCGTGTAATAACTATTGAAAATGGAGCCTTCGGTGCGCCGTCGACTACAGTCGGCAAACTAACAACCAGGGCAAAACAAAACTCTTAAGAAACGACAGTACAAAAATGAATACGAACATAGAATGAACGCAATTCCCAGACTTCTAGGCATAAAATAATCCTATGCGGGTCGTCATGTCGTTAAAATCAATCAATTAGAGAGCTACCAAGATTAGCATGCGTATATATCAAAATCAGTTAAGAGTTTTACCGTAAAAATATCCCTAAAAAGAGGAGACATCCCCGAGAAGTGGTCACTAACAAGAAAAACTAACATGAGGGAAGCTATATTGCTGCAAGTCAGCTAACAGGAGATAAATAGGACTATTTAATACCGTACAACTGGATTATTTGTCTCAAGAATTGTTTGTTCTAGTCGGCTAGGACTGTAGAAAACACCGACTACATCTCTGCAGACTCCCCCACCGAGTGTCCTGGATATGACACTAAACAATCTGATGGTGAGGCTCCAGTAATGTTGGAGCTTTTGGGAATGTGGAGCACCACTTCATAGCCATCACTCCCAGGTCCACTCTGACCCGGTGTGTTAGCACCTGATAGGGTCCTATCTATGGGTCAAATAGACCTGTTTCGCATTTTGACTATGTACTTATGCTAAACTGAATTGTTTGAAATAGAACTGTTTTATCATTTAACTGTGTAAACAAATGACTGGTGTTTAATTGAATTGTAAGAGATACATATCCATACTCAGAATCATTCAACTTTGTGAACATGCTAAACTGAATTGTTTGAAATAGAACTGTTTGAAGTAAATAGAAGTATTCATATTTGATAGAAATAAGTGAAACCATTTATCTCAGTGGAAAAAAATGAACTCAGGCTCGTTTAAAAAATGTTATCAACAAAATGTATTTAGCAATCATATATTTAATTCATATCAATAAAAGAATTTGGCATTAAATAACCTACAATGGTTGATATGCCATAAAACCAAACCAATCCAAATCATATATATTTAATATATATGCATTAAAAGGATTTGGCATTAAATAACCTACAATGGTTGATATGCCATAAAGCCAAACCAAACCAAATCATATATATTTAATATATATGTATTAAAAGGATTTGGCATTAAATAACCTACAATAGTTGATATGCCATAAAACCAAACCAATCCAAATCATATATATTTAATATATATGTATAAAAAGGATTTGGCATTAAATAACCTACAATGGTTGATATGCCATAAAACCAAACCAATCCAAATCATATATATTTGATATATATGTATAAAAAGGATTTGGCATTAAATAACCTACAATGGTTGATATGCCATAAAACCAAAGCAAACTAAATCATATATATTTAATATATATCTATAAAAAGGATTTGGCATTAAATAACCTACAATGGTTGATATGCCATAAAACCAAACCAAACAAAACCAAGAATAGTTCCAATATGTGTAATAAAAATTATTATTAGTTATTTGAAACCATATAACTGTTCAAAAATAGCAAATATTAAATAGAAATAATTACGTGAAATCATATAATTATTAGTATTAGATAAAAATACTTGAAACCATACACCTGTGTGCAAATTATATGTATTAGATAATAATACGGGATATCAGATAAATGTATACAAAAATCTTTTTATAAAAGAACCACCCGAAAATGCACATATAAATTTTGAATGAATGCAATTTCCCTACCACTTGGTAAAAAATAACCCTAGACGAGTTGACATGCAATTTTTATCCAGTTACATAATTGTCTAATCTGAATGTTTCTGAAGGCGTGCAGAAGAGATTGTTTTGACGACACAGTTTATATAGAAGGCAGCACCCATACAAACAAAGCAATATAGTAATTATACACACACACACACACACACACACACACACATATATATATATATATAGTGGTTAGAGTGTTTGTCAGTGGTTTGGGAGACCAGGGTTCGATCCTAGGTCGAGTTATACCAAAAATGGTTCGTGACACCTCCTTGCTTAACACTCAACATTATCAGGTAGGTATCAAGATTAAATTGATGTAATACAGGGAAAGGAGTAACACCCTCCTCTACACCTCGGTGTTATAGCTATTGAAAAGGGAGCCTTTGGGTCGCCATCGAGCACGGTCGTCAACTTTACTTATATACACCCCTGGAAAAAAATATAAGACCCCCATCAAAAACGAAGAAAAAGATATTGTTTACAATTTTTAAATTATGAAAATTAGATATATGAAAGATAAGGTAAAGAGACATTTAGATTTAAAATTAGAAGAAATTTCAATTCATTTTTTATACGTATAAAAGCATTTATGCTAAATTTTAAAATTTATTTTGACAAAGATATAAGACCACCAATAAAAACTAAAGAAAAAAAGGACTTAATTTAATTGATAAATTTATTATATATAGTCTAAGTAATATAAAAGTTATTAAAACTGTAATACTTAAAATACTAAAAACATAAATGGCTAAAGGAACTAAATTATCTGAATTTGAGAGAGTCAAGATTACAGCTTTGAAAAGAGTCGGAAAATCTCAGATAGAAATTTCGAAGGCCTTAGGACGCAATAAAAGTTCAAATAAGAATGGAGCAAGAAAACCGACGGGCAGTCAAGAAAAGAATTGCTCTCACAGTGAAAAACATCAAAAATATTAAAATCTCTTGAGGATGCTCCTTGCACAACTAGAACAATTAGAATGCATTCAAACAACGAAAAAATTAAGCATAAGAAAAGAATTCTTGGTCCAAGGTTAACTATGTAGGACAAAGAGAAACGTCTGGAATATGCACATTAATATCAAACTATGAGTGCTAAAGAATAGCGAAAAGCTGTTTTCCCGGACGAAAAGAAATTCAATTTAGACGGTCCACATAGATTTCAGAAGTAAGTAAAAAGTAAAGTTAGCGACCATAGTCGAGGGTGACCCGAAGGCTCCCTTTTCGATAGCTACTACACGAAGGTGTAGGGGAGGGCGCTACTCCATTCCCAGGATTGCTCCACTTTACCCTTGAACCGTACTTTATAATGCTGAGTGTTAAGCAATGTGGTATCAAGTACCATTACTGGCACGCAAAAAAATTCCAGAAAAGAATTACACAACAAGGCATAGTGGAAGAGGATCTATTAAGATCTGGCGGGGGCCTTCTTATCTTCAGGAAAATTAAAACTAAAATTTGTCAGTGGTCGACAAAAAGCAGCAGATTATGTGAAGATGCTAAATGATTTATTTCTCGCACAAAAAGGGCGTCGTCTATGTGGAGAATCTTTGAGTTTAACAAAGCTGATAGATCTACAAAATATTAAATAAAAGATTTGCCTTTATATTCTATAGTTCTGGTCATTGGTCTTATATTTATGTGAAAACAAAATTTTAAAATTAAGTAATGCTAATATACATATGAAAAATGAATTGAAATTTCTTAGTATTTTAAATTTTATTGTCTTTATGTTTTATTTTTCATATATCTGATTTTCATAATTTAGAAACTGTAAACAATATCTTTTTCTTCATTTTCGATTGTGGTCTTATATTTTTGTTCAGGGTTGTATATATATATATATATATATATATATATATATATATACCATATTTGGCGGCTTTTAAGACGCATTTTTCCAAAATAATGTCCCAGAAAATCACCCTGCGTCTTATAAGGCCAACAGTCAGCTTTAGGTTACTGACTATTGGAGTTCTGGTGCTGCCGTGGCCCTTAAATAAAACAACAAACAAGATGACGATCACTTCTATACAAACAACGGTAACTCTTTTTTAAGGAGATAATAATAGCAGTACTACTTAGCGTTACTTCTTATAAAATAACACCAGTCAAGATAGAAATTTAGTGACAATACTCGACCATGTGTGTATTTCAACAAAACTATCAAGTTTTCTAAATGTTGAATATAGGGATTTTATAAGGAACGGAATAAACTTCTAAAATAACCTGATCGTGAGGAGGGCTATGGTTTTGTTTTAAGGCATATCAACCACTGTAGGTTATTTAATACAAAATTCTTTTTATAAATATGATTTATAAACATAATTTTGTTAATTTTTATCATTAAGGGTTTTCGGACTATTATCTTCATTGTTATTTCCACAACGTTTAGGCCTTCTTCAGGTGTTTGTCGAACTCGGTAACCTTCACGGAACTTCGTTTATTGAATCCACGGGGGTCGCCCGTTAGCCATAACCAGATACAAGGGTTAAATATTCCTGTATTGTTACTCGCCAGCAGTCAGGAATTGAACCTGCAACCTCTTGATGATTGTCTTCTTAGAAGCTTAGAGATCCAACGCCTATAACTGTTACGCCATGTGTCCTACTGGACAATTCAGATTGAATTTTTTGGACTTATAAACTTAATGTTCTTACTTGACTAGAATTACTACTATGATGTATGTGCTCATATTAAAGATTTAAAAAAAAAATCTAGTCTTCTTAATTATTGGTTCCCATATTGTATTCAACTCTATACTTGGTCTACTCAGCTGGTCATTGTAGCCCAACATATGTGCTGATTCCTTAAGGCGTCTGATCCTCTAATGTTCAGCCCTCTCAATTATTTTAACTTTATCCCATTAGGGCAGATGGTTTCTCTTTTCCTTCCAAATATAGTCCGCCATACCCGACTTTTCAATCTTACCTCGTACTACTGCCTTCCGATGTTCTTCTAAAAAAAAATCGGCCAAAATGTTGTGGAAATAACAATAAAGATGAAGACAATAGTCTGAAAACCCTTTATGATAAAAATCAACAAGCTTAGTCTCAGAAATTTAGACAACTAACATTTTGTTAAAATTTTTAAACGAGCTTAAGCTAATTCTTTTGTTCCTTAAATGGTTTCAAGTATTGCTATTTATCATTAACAATTCAATGAAACATCAGTCATTTGTTTACATTCAGTTAAATGATCAAACAGTTCTATTTCAAACAATTCAATTTGGCATTCATTATTCCTTCGTTTGCACTCAGTTTAAATGTCAAAGCAGTTCTATTTATCACATCAGTTGCAACCACCTCAGGCCGAAGTGGACCTGGAGGCAATGAAGGGTTAGTCCGTATTCCCCAAGACTCCAGCATTACTGGAACCCCACCATCGGATGGTTTAATGTAATATCAGGACACTCGTTGAGGTGAGGTCTTATCCTTCTGCAGAGATGCAGTCGGTGTATTCTACAGCCCCAGCCGACTGAGCTGAGGAGAGCTATGAAAGTCAGGCAAAAACCCTTCACCTGACATTCTAAGTTTATAACAGTTTTTTTAAAATACCTATCCAAATTGAGGTGCGTCTTACAAACCCACACATCCTATAAATCGCAAATACGGTATTTATAATATTGATATGATAATGGGAGTAGTCCGGTTTGGGTCTCTTTGTTTAAGGGTATATCAACCTTCGTTAGTTATCAAATGCCAAAACTGTCCTGGTAAAAAAACAGAAGTGTTGCTATTTAATCCATAGCTCGGGATGGAAGAAAAGGGGGATCATACCTTTCTCAAAGGTATTAGTCTGAAATGTGAACGCCAGAGCAGGAGTAGGAGTTCAAACTCACTTCTCCACTGAGACTCCTCCGAATGGTATCAGAATTACAATTACAGGATTTGTAATATTATCTTTACAAGTACCTTTCGCAGTGCGTATGTTTGATAGCTCTACTAGTACGTATACGAATAGGGATACGAGAGTATTTCATTTTCTTGTGCGCGTAGCAAATTGATTCTATTCTCCACAGGTGTGCAGATGCATTTTAGAGTCTGTTGGATTTCACTTGCTTTAACGGGAGAGTACAAGTGTCTATGAAAGCGATTTTTGCGTGGGTGGGTTAGTACATTAGGTACAGACGTCGATATTATGCAGGTTGGTGCCATTATTCTTGTGGATGGGAAACAGTAGAAAAATCTGTGAACCGACTAAAAGTGCTTTTCAAAAAAAGAAAAAAAATCCAAGAATTTGAAGACCTGACTCCGACATTCATCAAGAGGTTTGCTTTTACGGCATATCAACCCTTGTAGGTTATTTAATGCTAAATCCTGTTAATACATATATATCAAATATGTATGACTTGTAAAAAAAAATAGAGTCTAGATAATTTTTAAACGAACCACAGCTCATTTGTTTGTTCACAGTTACCGTATATAAGACGCATTTAAAAAAAAAAAATTAAAAACATCTTTTGAAATTCACCTGCGTCTTATATGTCCTATGCAGGTTTAAAATTTCGCGATCCTATTTACCCAACCTCTCGGCTCGGGTAGGATATGACACAAGGTCAATTTTTTAAGTGGAGTTTAACAGGTTTGAATTCAGAGTTTTCCTTCTCCTAGACTAGTTGCCTCACTAAGGCTGAAGAACCAAGTCTGCCCTACTATTTACCCATAGCTGGAGAGAGAATAATTGGATTCATACCTTTCCCAAGGGTATTAGTGTTATGTGAAAATGCAATCAGTCTCGTCCAGGATTTGAACTCGTGTCGCCGTATCCATTTCCTAAGACGATAACCATTACACCACGGGCACCTCCAAAATTTCGTGATAGTCGGCCGAAATTAGCTTCCTGGCAACTACTATTTGTTTAGACTCTAGAGTAACTTTCATGTACCTATTCTCATTATTTAAAAGGTTATTATTGAGATTAAAAGTGCTATCGTTGATAATATTTATTATATCAATTTCATCACGTTTAATATTGGTACTTTTTCTGCTTTGTCATACTGACATTGTGATGCGTCTTATATAGCTGTGCGTCTTATATTCCGTCAAATACCGTAAATGGTTTCAAGTATTACTATATAACACTAATAGTTGTACTTGCACACAGTCAAATGGTTTCAAGTAAGTAGCGTTAATAATTCTATTGTTGTATAGCCACATACACATACAAATATAAGCAGAAACATAATCAAACACAATATACGAACTAATACACTTTTTTATAAAAATATATCTCTCACACTTTATTCTCGAAAGGGTGATGTTTCTTGTGTGTGAGAGGTGAGTGGAGACAAATACGGACTGTTATTTTGACCCAAGTTCTTCCTCGCCCATAGCAGCACTTCTTTCTCATCTTGGGTGGGTTGCTCAACTGTAGGTCACTGAGGGCCCAAAGCCCTCTGTCTGCCGCTGGCTCTCACTTCGACATCTTGTCTCCAACTGGCTCAAACCACCCAGGGCACCTGGTTATATTATTGTCTAACGTACACTTGCTTCCGCTGTTCTTCCGCTTATTTACACAGATACATCTCTTGATTGGCGACTCGGTCAGGGGTCAATATATAACACTATTTATCAAGTACTCTTATCTAATTAAAAAGCGATCCCTTGTTAGCACTCATTTGAATGGTTTTAATTATTGCTATCTAACACATGTAATTCTTTGAATATTACTCGTTCGTTTGCACTGTTAAATGGTTTTAAGTATTGCTATCTAACACATGTAATTCTTTGAATATTACTTGTTCGTTTGCACTGTTAAATGGTTTTAAGTATTGCTATCTAACACATGTAATTCTTTGAATATTACTTGTTCGTTTGCACTGTTAAATGGTTTTAAGTATTGCTATCTAACACATGTAATTCTTTGAATATTACTTGTTCGTTTGCACTGTTAAATGGTTTTAAGTATTGCTATCTAACACATGTAATTCTTTGAATATTACTTGTTCGTTTGCACTGTTAAATGGTTTTAAGTATTGCTATCTAACACATGTAATTCTTTGAATATTACTTGTTCGTTTGCACTGTTAAATGGTTTTAAGTATTGCTATCTAACACATGTAATTCTTTGAATATTACTTGTTCGTTTGCACTGTTAAATGGTTTTAAGTATTGCTATCTAACACATGTAATTCTTTGAATATTACTTGTTCGTTTGCACTGTTAAATGGTTTTAAGTATTGCTATCTAACACATGTAATTCTTTGAATATTACTCTTTCGTTTGCACTGTTAAAGGGTTTTAAGTATTACTATCTAATATGAGTAATTCTATTCAGCATTATTCTTTCGTTTAAAAGTCATTTATTTGCTTACAGTTAAACGTTTTCAAATGTAGAAAATGACTAGATATTTCTATTTGACTTATAGATAGAAACTTAACAGGTACTACCACTCTAGGTCAGAGTAGATTTGGGAGTAATGGCAATGAAGGGGTACTCCACATTTCCCAAAGCTCCAAGACGGTAGTTTCACCGTCAAATTGTTTATTGTCATATTCGGGACACTTGTTAATGGTAGTGATGGGTGACCCCTCAGCAGAGATGCAGTTGGCGTATTCTACAGCCTCAACCGACTGTACTATCAAAATGTAAGCGACAACTACTGAGAAAGCTCACTTACTACTAATTCCTCAACCATGTTCCATATATATATATATATATATATATATATATATATATATATATATATTTATATATATATTGTACCATATTCGCAATTAACGCTATGTGCGAAATGGTCATATAATGTTCATAACGATAGAACATATAAAGAACATAGGAATCTCAGAATTCGAAAACACGTAACGACTTCTTGTTCAGGTACGAAACCTTTTTATTAACTTTGAGTTAAAGGTTTCGACGTAAGGAGGAGAGACACAATCTTCTATGCTGTCTTATTCATCTGGCCCCCATCTCGAGCGGCCCCCCATAGGGCGCACGTTCGCCTCGCGCCTGTGAGCTCTGAAAGTCGGTCCTTCTCGTTTGGCGTCTAGTACCCGACTCTTTAACTTTGTTCAAATCTCCACAAACCTCTGCGCTCTCGGTGCGTGACGTCACTCGCTCTCCGTCACCTCGGTTCGTCTCGGACGATTATGACATCTGAGTGACACCTCCATCCGCCCGCGCGCACCCGCGTTAACACCTGCTTCAATGTTGTACCTAACTAACCCATGTGCTGAGCCGAAAGGTTCTCAGCCTAACTAAACTCAAAGGCATGAACCGAAATCCCTCGGTTATTTTATAACAATATGAGGGTAGCAGAAAAACATAATCCAAATAGGTGAATTTATTATGATGTAAAGTCGATGCTAAAGTTTCGGTTTTAGTAACCATCATCAGGACATGGATATCAGAATAGTTCATATAGCGATGGATGCTTGCTGAGATGACAGAAACAAATGAGAAATATACAACGAAAAGATACGCAAACGTTCACATAGTGTTCATAATTCAAAAGTCTTAAGAACGTGTCTGACAAGCGTTAACATATTTGAAAATGTTGGATTTCCCAAAGAAACGAGATAAATCCTCACGTTTATTAAGAAATACGCAACGACATGTAAGTTTTCATGTATATAGATCGTTTTGAAGTCATCCATGTTAAATGTCGTTTTAAGATTGTATTTGGTATTTGTTTTTCCGAAAAATATACTGGGTGGCTTCTGAAAGACTGAATGATATAAAAACTTTTGAAAGACTGAATGGTATAAAAACTTTTGAAAGACTGAATGGTATAAAAACTTCTGAAAGACTGAATAGTATAAAACTTTTACAAACGCTGAAAACCGCTTCCTGATCCAGTTCATTCAAACCGGACGATTAGGTTTCGAATATTGTGATCGTTTGAAGATACTCTGACATTAAAATGCTGCCAGTATTTTCTCTGAGTATAAATAACTGATCTTTCTCTGGAAAAGAAAAAAACTTAATGAGTTTTACTCGTTGCTGGACATTATACGTAACCATGATCTGAAAAAAAAAGAAAAGAATTCTGAAAACGAACAAATTATCCCTTTTTCAAACGCTTTAGTTTTTCAGTGGACACCCTATTATATTTATATGAAGTGTATGAATAGTAATAATTAATAATAGAGAAAGTTATATTTGTTAATAAACAGTACTCGATATCGGTGATAGAGCCCTTATATCTAAGTTAGTATCGTAGACACAACACTTCATGACTGCTAGTTTCTTGCCAATGTGATCATTACACTCAGTAGTTCGCATGTGTTGGTTATCCCTCTATGTACTGCAGCCTGAGGCGTGATAAGAAGGGTTATATATTTTGTGGGGCATATTCGAAGGGGCAGTCTAGTTTTTACTGTTTTCCATTGTTTCATTTAGTCTTTTTGATTTATTAATTCCTAGTTTGGTTTGGTTTGGTTTGATGGCATATCAACCATTGTAGGTTATCTAATGCCAAATTCATTTTTACCCACATAAACAGTTCTATTTCAAACACTTCAATTTAGCATAAGTACGCAGTTTAAATGTCAAAATAGTTCTATTTCAAACAATTCAGTTCAGCATAAGTATAGGAACTATTGATAGGACCCAATCAGGTGCAACCACTCCGGGCCAAAGTGTGTTGCATGGCCGTAATACATATTCAACCATACACATATACATGCGGAAGCAAAATCAACAATAATAACGAACGAACACACTTCTATAGAAAAATATACCTCTCACACTTTTATTCTCGAAAGGGTTGCGAAAGGGTTATGTGTGAGAGGTGAGTTGGAGACTGAACAGACTGCATCATATTGACCCCACGTTCCTCTGTCTTTAGCAGCACTTCTTTCTCATTCTGCTGGCTGCTCAGCCGAGGGTCCTGAGGGCCCAGCCCTCTGCTGGGAGCTGGTTCTCACAGCCTCGAACTTCAACTCGAACTTCAACTGCAACTGACTCTCACTAACGCGCAGCGCATCCCGTAGACCACAACCTGACTGGCCTCGCCCATGTCCGAATCTCAACTAACTGCTTTTTTCAAAAATCACCAAAATTCTCAGCCCATCGCTTCCGGGCATGACGTCATTCACACACCCGACCCAATTTTCTATCTGGGGTTTTTATTATGACATTTGTGATTGTCCCATCCTCCGCGCGCGAGCGTGAACACCTGTGCTAATAGCCGAACAGTTCTAAGCCTAACCAAACCGAATGATAACATATAATCAACGAAAAATGATAATATAAAAAAATCCTTCCGCAATTATATAACAAGTGGATCTGGGAGCAATGGCAATGAAAGGGTACTCCAAATTCCCCCAAACTCCAGCATTACTGAAGCCTCATCATCAGATTGCTTAATGTCATATACAGGAAACTCAGAGGAAATGTATTGTGCAGCTCCAGCCGACTGGGCCTCGAATTCCTAATGTTTTATTTATTATTGTTATTATTATATTGCCTCTTGAGAGTTTTTCACACCTGCGTTAGCTGATGGTCTTTCCCCTGGAGTATGAGTGGCAGGAAGTCTCCTTAAGTCTCCAGGACTCTTCTCAGTATTCTGAATGATCTAAACAATGTAGTAATTTGGATGGTCTCGGTTCGTCCTTCAATTTCCAACTTTTCCAGTTCCCTTACCAAGCCTCCGGAGATCTTTCCAAGTGCACCAGTTACAATTGGTATCACCGCCACCTTCTTGTTTCATACTTTTTTTTAGTTCTCTTTCAAGGTCTCAGTAGTTGTCTCGTTTTTGTTTTTTGCTTGTTTTTCCCACTATCGTCTGCTGGGACGGTAAAGTCTACCATTCGGCAATTATTTTATTTTCTTATTTTATTTTACTAGGTTTGGTCATCTGGCCGGAATTAGGCAATCCGTTTGCACCTCAAAATATCAGTGAATTTTGAGCGTCTCATTCTTCAGAACGGATTCAGGTTTATGCATATACCATTTGTTCGTATTATCAAATCTCAGTTTCTTGCACAATTTCCAGAGGATCACCTTTCCTACCCAGTCGTATCTAGTCTTATGCTCATTTTACGCTAATTTGCTGCATCCACTTATTATGTGATAACTTGCTCTGTGTCTATCACCACATAGTCTACATCTGCAATTTTGTTGCGTATTATATATTTTTGCTTATTTTACTCTTTAGAGAGTTTTTCACAGCAGCGTTAGCTGATGGTTTTCCACTGGATTTTGAGTAACAGCAAGTCTCCTCAAGTCTCCAGGACCCTTCTAAGTATTCTGACTGATCTCAACAATGCTCTAGTTTAGATGGTCTTTACTTGGTCTATTATTATTTCCAAGTACCAATTTCCATGGTGACTGCATCGAGCGTGCCAATTACAATTGGTATTATCGTCACCTTCATGTTCCATAGTTTTTCAGTATTCTCGCAAGGTCCCAGTCTTTAAAACTTGTTCGCATTAGTTTTAGCTGGTCTTTAACTGGAGTCTGAGAGACAGCAAGTCTTCTCAGGTCTCCAGGACTCTTCTCGGTATTCGAGCCGATGTTGTGGTCCATATGATCATTTGCGAGACCGTTTCAAGTACATCAACTACAATTGGCATCACCGTCACTCTCAAATTTCATACTTTTTTCAGCTCTCTGTTAAAATCAATGTATTTTTCCTCTCTTTTCGCTTTCTTTCATTTTCACTCTGTGATCTGACAAAATAGCAAAATCTACTGATTGATAAGTTGTTAATTGTCTAAATTTCTGAGACGAAGCTTGTTGATTTTTATCATTAAGGGTTTTCGGACTATTGTCTTATTTTTTATTTCCACAACGTTTCGGCCGATATGTCCACCGGCCTCCTTCAGGTGTTTGTCGAACTCGGGAACCTTCACGGAACTTCAAACTACCTCCTTTATTGAAAACACGGGGGGCGCCTGTTCTGATTCCGTTAGCCATAACCGGGTACAAGTGTTAAGTATTCCTGTATTGTTACTCGCCTGCAGTCAGGATTGAACCTGCAACCTCCAGATGATTGTCTCCTTAGAAGCTTAGGGAACCAACGCCTATAACCGTTATCCTGCTGGATAATTCAGAGTGAATTTTTTGGACTTATGATAAGTTGTTGTTGTTGTTCTTCTTCTTCTTCTTCTTCTTCTTATTATTATTATTATTATTACAACAGCAAAATCCACTTGATGAAAAGTTTTGTTTTTTTGGTTAATCAATACTAGGTCTTGTCTTCTGGGTGAGATGAGGTGATATTATTATTATTATTTTACTCCTTTTCGAGTTTTTCACACCAGCGTTAGCCGATGGTTTCTCACTGGAGTTTGAATGGCAGCAAGTCACCACAAATCTCCAGGACTCTTCTCAGTATTCTAGCCGATCTCAATGAGGCTGTATTTTGGATGATCACCTATCGTTCTCTTATTTCCAAGTCCTTTGGTGACTGTACCAAGAGCCCTTATTACAATTGGTATCACCGTCAATTTCACGTCCAACAGCTTTTTCAGTTCCCTAGCAAGGTCCAGGTACTTATTTTTCTTTTCGCCTTCTTCTTCTTCTTCTTCTTCTTCTTATTATTATTATTATTATTATTATTATTTTACTCCTTACTAGTTAATCACTCTAACGTTAGATACAACTCCAGCTTAAAAGACATACCGTTTTTTTATCAAAGAGATTTCATTTCTTAACGGTCGATAATCTGTCGAAGGCTGTCCTTGCCTCTACTAGGCGTATATCGACTACTCTCTCAGCAGATGAGATGTGGCTGCCGAAGTATGTCAAATGGTTGATTGGTTTTAGAGGCTTTTCATTTAATGTAGAAATGACTTCATTTTTTGAAAACAGATGAACTCTGTTTTATCTGAATTCACATAGAGACCAACGCCTCTTGCTGTCTGCTCCACGTCATGCTGTAGATATCCTTTGTTTCTCTCTGTCTTCTCTCTGTCTCCGTCTGTTTGTCTGGTTGATTTGTTCTCTCACAGTCTCTCTCTATCTCTCTTTCTCTCTCTCTCTTTCTTTCTTCTTTCTCTCTCCCTCTCTATGTTTTCCTGTGTCTATCTCTGTTTTTCTCTGTCTGTCATACTGATTTTGCCTCTCTGTCTCTGTCTGTCTGTATGTCTCATTATTTCAGTCTCAGTCTCTGTATCCCTCCCATTGTATCTCTGTTTTTCTCTCACTATCTCTATGTCTGTCTCTGTCGTTCTCTTTTTACTTTTTCCATTTCTGTCGGGCAATCAGACAGTCAGTCTTTGTTGTTTCTCGATTTTTCTCTCTCACTCTTTCTCTCTCTCTTTCTCTCTCACTGTCCACACACACACACACAAACACATATATATATAACATTATTCTTTTAGAATTTGTCATATCAGCAGGGATTTTCGATATCTGTTTGGGAGCTTATATAGGCAGTATAAAACAGAAATAAAAACCCAAATTGCAACTAATAGTTTCACGCTTTGACGATATTCAGGCAATACTACCTTTTAAAGAGTTGTAAGTTTTAGGAAAGAGTGTTACATTGAAAGTACAGGACACAAAACTGAATCAGGTATACATTATAGAACATACATTATCATCATCACGTCGCGTCATCAGCACGGGTATCCCAGAACCTCTCTAGCCACCCTTCTGTATCGTCCGTTGCTTCCGGCTGGTCTTCAGGGCTACACCCCGTATTCTCACAGAGCTGCTATATGCAGGTTCGAGCTGGTCGCCCTGCTTTCGCTCGGCCATGTGAAGAGGTCCTCAGGAGTACATCACTTATGAGCTCGTCTTTACTTCCCCAGCATGTCAGGTTTGTCTAACTTGGATAATTTTCCTGGTGGGTGGTAAGGTGGCCATACAGTGGCCATGTAGTGCATCTATACAGCAGTATCGACACGATCGTTGCTTGGAAGAAACTGCGTTACATTCTATCGGTCAGGTCTGACTTCCATATGATCGATAGCCTGTCTGGTTCGTCTAATTTGGATAGTTTTTGTGATGGATGGTAGGTGGCCGTATAGCTGCTACTTTGTGGGGTGTTGCCTCCAGGACCTGTTCAATATTGCTCGCAGCATTCTTATGTAGTTGCCATCAAGCGTTTTTCTCCAGCCGTTTAGTTAGCGTTCATGTAGTGCATCCATATAGCAGTATCGACACTGCTGCTTAGAAGAAACTGCGTTTCATTTTATCGGTCAGGTCTGACTTCCATATGACCGATAGCCTATTGTTGGCTGTCCATGCTTTTGTTAGTCACGTGTCGATGTCTGTCTCGGTCGATGGAGACACTGCTTCCTAGGTAGATAAACTTGTCTACCAGTTTCGAGGAGCTTCCGTTTTGTGTGGTAATGTCTCCAGTTTGATTATAGCACATGTATTCCGTTTTGTGTACATTGACATGGAGGCCAATGCCTGCAGCAACTCGTTCCAGACTATGTAGTAGAGTTTCGGCTTGGGCGGGTGCATTTGACAGAATCGCTATGTCATCGGCGTAGTCGGCGTCGGTAATTGTTTTTACGGAGTACCTTCTGCTTCTTTTCTTTGTCAGCTCGAAACCGCTTTCTTTGATTTTATCGATCGATGTTCTAAGCACTTAGTCTAAACAGATGATAAAGAGATATGGGGCCAGGGTGTCTCCTTGCAGTACCCCAGCTGCAATGTCGAAGTAGTCTGTGTTTCCGACCGGGGAACGTACTTTCACTTTGGTGTTTCTATAGAGAATCATTATGCTGCGATGGTTTCTTTTGGAAGACCGTATGCGAGTAGAATTTGCTCCATCTTCCTTCTGTGTATGGAATCAAAGGCTTTTGTAAGGTCGATTAATAATATTGTAGCCTGTAGGGTTTTTGCCCGTACGCCTTCTAGAATTCTACGGATAGAAAACATTTGTGAGGTCGGGGATCTATTTCTCCGGAAGCCATTTTAGTTCTTCCTGAGAATGTTGTCAATCTTGGGTTCTATGCTGTTGCGTTGTAGGGCATTGTATATTTTGGCTGCTATGGATGTAAGTGTTATACATCGGTAGTTCTTGGCTAATCCGAGGTCACCGTTTTTAGGGAAAGGGAGGATGCATCCCTTTATCCATCTGTCTATCAGATTTTGATTATAGACTGCATTACAGTGTCAGAGCAGTATGTCATCGAATTGTCTGGTCTTCCATACTTCTGGGGGAATCTCATCAATCCATGCGGCTTTTCTATTTTAAATTTGTCTAAGTACTGAGTCGATTTCTTCTGTCGTAAACGGTCCTAGTTTGATGTCTAATTGCTAACTAATAATTCTCTTGATTGGTTTATCTGTAACTTTTGGTGGGTTTCCCAGTAGATTCTGGAAAAGTTTCCACAGTATTCGTTCTTGTTGCTTTGTTGCTTTCAGTTTAGCTTTGGCAGTGCTATACCATCTGCTTACTTCGTTTATCTTTTGCCATGCTATCCTAGATTGTCTATCTTCCTCTGAGTTTCTAATCTTATCTATTGGATTTTGTTTGTATTCTGTCTGTTCTTTTACGTATATGCTTGCTCATTCATTTTGTGCCGTTTCAGGGCATTTGCGTTAGTTGGGTTATTCCTATTGCATTGGGAGGCTGTTTTCACGTCTACACGTTTTTCTCTAACTGCTAATGTCTCCTATGGACTCGAGATTTAGTTCTATGTTTTGTTGGTGTGTATTTCGCTGCTGCTTTTAGGTGGACGTTGACGAAATTCTCATATTCGTCATTCGGAGTACGTGTTTCTGTCTTCTGTAGTCCATCGAATTTGTTTCTTAATAAAGACGTAGTCTATCTGTGCTTTAGTATTGTTTGCGTATGTGTAGGTTCATAATTACCCCTCGCTTTTTTAAAAATTTTGAAATTTTTTATTAAGGCATGTTAATTAAAAAAATAATGCATTATAGAAGATACATTATAGAAGATACATGATATATTATAGATGATTTTTTAAAGAATTTACATTATAGAAGATAGATGATATATTATAGATGATTTTTAAAAAGAATTTACATTATAGAAGATAAATGATATATTATAGATGATTTTTTTAAAAGAAGATACATTATAGAAGATAGATGATTTTTTTAAAGAAGATACATTATAGAAAATAGATGATATATTATAGATGATTTTTTTAAAGAAGATACATTATAGAAAATAGATGACGTTTTTAAAGAAGATACATTATAGAAGATAGATGATATATTATAGATGATTTTTAAAAAGAATTTACATTATAGAAGATAGATGATATAGATGATTTTTTTAAAAGAAAATACATTATAGAAAATAGATGATATATTATAGATGATTTTTTAAAAGAAAATACATTATAGAAAATAGATGATATATTATAGATGATTTTTTTTATAGAAAATACATTATAGAAGATAGATGATATATCATAGATGATTTTTTAAAGAATTTACATTATAGAAGATAGATGATATATTATAGATGATTTTTTTAAAAGAAGATACATTATAGAAAATATATGATATATTATAGATGATTTTTTTTAAAAGAAGATACATTATAGAAGATAGATGATATATTATAGATGGTTTTTTTAAAAGAAGATACATTATAGAAGATACATTATGGATAATACATTATAGAAGATACATTATAGAAAATGGATGATACATTATAAATGATAGATTATAGATGATAAACTATAGAAGATACATTATAGAAGATATAGAACTACATGTATAAATCCAACCCCTCCCCAACGATTAGGATGTGACACAAGTATGATTCCAAAAGGGCGTTAGGTCAAACAAATATTTACCATAGATATGAACTCCTTTTATTTATCGGTTTGATTTCGTTTATTTTTAATATCAACCGCTTATGGGTTATTCAAAGCCAAAATTTGATTCCCTTCTGCATATTCAATTGTAATTGGTATATTTCTAATGCAGCATTTTATTTTTTAAAATTACACTTTTTTTATTTGTTTTAATTTCTTTGTTTGTATACATTACGATGGTTTCAAGTATTCCTATCTAATACTAGTAATTTATACATAAATATGTTTTAAAGTAATTATTACTATTCTATAATATAATTTGTGTAAATATAGTTATATAGCTTCAAGTATTCAAATCTAATGCCAATAATTAGTCTCCGTGGCGTAGTAGCTAACGTGATGAACAACAACACTGTAATGAGCGAGTTCGAACTCCAGTCACGCTATTACGTTCACTTTCGGGCTAATGCCCAAAGGAAAGGTGGGAACCCCTCACTCTTCCAGCTATGAGTTAAATAGTACTAGTATTGTTCTTCTACAAAGATGGCATTAAATAACCCAAGAAAATTGATATGCCATTAAATAAAGAAACCAAACCATTTATTACCAGACCATTTTTTAAAAAACCAAAGTTGGCATGATTTTCTTTATTCTAATGGATCATTATATAATCAAAACGGATATTGTTAGATATTACTTATCCCCAAACTCTTCAGCACAGAAAAACTGTAACCAAAAATAAAAAAGAAAAAGTATTTCGAAGAGATGCATATATTCTTAGATTGCTGCATATTCATATTTTTGGATGCATAATTTGACTGCTGTAGCGTTTGGTAATAAACAATATCTAATTATATCCGTTTCCAAATCATACGTTCCACTATATGAAATAAAATCCTAAAATCTTTGGTTTAGAAGAAAATAAACATTTTATAAAAAAAAATATATATATATATATATGTGTATATATATATATGTGTGTGTGTGTGTGTGTGTGTGTGTGTGTGTGTGTGCCAATGAGTTTATGTTGATGTGAGGCACATAGAAAATAAGCGCGCGAAAATGTGGGAAAAGAAGTATTTGCCCCGGGGGTCGAAGCTGTTTGATGTGGCTGTTGTAAGTTCCGCATTGACTGGCGGCCATTTTCACTGAAAAACGATGCTAACACATTCTCCTTGTATTAGTAATCTTCTCGTCGAATCACTTCCGGCAAAAGTCACACCAAACTAATTCAGATCACAATCAGATCAAGCCCTCCTTTACCCAATCGATTTTCCGTGGCAAGTTCGATTTATTTGCTTTTATCATTAAGTGCATTAAGGTCATTTTACTCTAAGACAGCGCCCATCTCCTTCACACAACTGAAGTTATCTGAAAACTCTTTTTTTTTTTGCAAACCTAGCATGAGCTAAATGTTAATAAGCGAACCTCATGATTTTGATTCTCACTGAGTGCAGCATACTCTTGGCTTTGTGCCATAACTTACCATATTTAATAAAATTCATTGTAAAATATTTTAGATACATGTTACTGAACTTGAGAATTGTCACTATTGGAAATGAGATGAGTTGTTTCCCGATTGACACAGGTCTACAACAACTCCTCGAATAGCGTGGTTAAGTTATGAATCAAAACCGCACTGTCCAAGATATTATTACAGTTAGTTCCAATTTAAAGTAATACCTTGAATAAAGCTGTTAAGAGGGCTTATTGATAAAATGCATTTTTTATCAGTTTTTATCATAATTAATTTCAATGTAAAGTAATAACTTGAACAGTGCGGTTAAGTGGTCTCAAGGTTGTTTCCTTATTGATTAAAACTGCTTTATCCAAAGTGCTATTTTACGCGGTTTCAATGTAAAAATGCCTTGTACAATGCGGTTAGGTCGTCCAAAGGTTGTTCTTATTGATTAAAATGGCATTATAATCATTATAATCGGTTTGTACATTGATACTTTGAATAGTGCAGTTAAGTGATCTCAAAATTGTATCATTAGGGATAAAAACCGTGTTGTCTGAGGTCTAAAATATAATTGGTTTCAATGTAAAGTAATACCTTGAATAGTGTGGTAAAGTGGCCACAAAATGATGTTCGTACTGTTCAAATCAGCACTATTCAAAGTCTTATTATTTCAATGCAATTTGTTCCAAACGGAAAAGGGTGATAATTAAGAAAAATAAAGTGAAAAAAAAATTTTTTTTTTCAAAACTGATAAACTACAGCAACAACAACAATAGAGGCACCTTGCGTGGTGTAATGGTTAGCAAGCTGGACTAGCACACCTACATTAGTGAGTTCTAGTCTCAGTGGGTGCCCAATCCATATGGCCTTGTACCACATCTAAGCAAAAAAATTTAACGAGTGAGTTCGAGTCTTTCTCTCTCACTCTCACTCTCTCTCTTACTCTCGGGGGTGTCCCCGTGGTGAAATCGTTAAAGCGCTGGGCTGCAGAATCATAGTAAGCGAGTTCGAACTCCAGTCGCGTTATTACGTTCACTTTCGGACAAATACTATTGGGAAAGGTATGAAACCCCTTACCCTCTCATCTGTGGGTTAAATAGTACCTATACTGTCGTAAAAGGATGAATTTGGTATCAAATAACCTGAGAAGGTTGATATGCCATTAAATAACAAATTCTATGACACACTCCCACTTTCTCTCTCTCTCTCTCTCTATATATATATATATATATCTTCCGTTTCGCTCTCTGTGTATTCATTTGCTTCTTTCTAACTCATCTGTTTTTTTTGTCAGTCAATCAAGAGAGTCTCTGATGCGCTGTGGCTAAACGTGCTAGACTGATATCGCCGTTTGAACTTAAGTCATGCTATTACGGTCCCTATCAGGCAAATACTCTTACGAAGAGTATGAACCCCCTCATCCACCCAGCTTTGGAGGTGCCTGTGGTGTAATGGTTATCGTCGTAGGAAATGGACATGGCGACACGAGTTCAAATCCTAGACGATACTGATTGCATTTCACATAGCACTAATACCCTTAGGAAAGGTATGAATCCAATTATTCTCCCTCCAGCTATGGGTAAATAGTAGGACAGACTGAGTTCTTCAGCCTTGGTGAGGCAACTAGTCTAAGAGAAGGAAAACTCTGAATTCACACCTGTTAAACACCGCTTAAAAATTGGCCTTGTGTCATATCCTACCTGAGCGGAGGGGTTTGTTAATACATATCCACCCAGCTTTGCATTAAATAGTACCAATACTGTTCCTCTACAAGGATGGCTGAGGTATTAGATAACCCACGAAGTTTGATACGCCGTTAATTAAAGATATTATACCAAGTCTCTCGCTATTTTCCCTTTTATGCTTTTCTCTCTCTTTCGTTCTTTCGTTCTTTCTTTGAATGTGCTTCTTGCTTCTCTTTTCCTTCATTCACCACTGGCTTTTCTTCTTTCATGCAACACAATTCTTTCTTTCTTTCTTTCTTTCTTTCTTTCTTTCTTTCTTTCTAACTGGCTTCTTGATTCTTCATCTTTTCCTTCGTTCATCTCACTTCCATCCAATTAAAGCAGATAATAAGCGTCTGATGTATACTGTTATCGCTTCATCTCCCTCTTCTCTTTCTTTATATCTTGTTATATTTGCTTTCCTTTTCCCGGACTGGTAGTACCTGTAAAGGTGCTATCTATGGGTCAAATAGGTATTTTAAGCAATTGATATTATTGGAAAGGAATACTTAAAATCCTATAACTGCTTGCAGACAAACGGTAATGATTAAATAGGAAGTTATCTGAAACCAGCTATAGTGGGGAAGACCGGGTTCTTGCCTTAAGACGGAAACTGGTATGATAGAGACGAAATTATGAATCAAAACCAGCAGTTCTGTTCATGGGGAAGAAGTTGAATACTTATGGGTCGATAGAAATTTGGTACTAAATAATACTTAACAATATCTGTTTTAATTGTATAGTGTTACCCAATAAATAATTAAATTCTGGCACCTTTAGCTCAGGAGAAAATATGACTTTTATCTAAAATTTGTATAAATGCATTTATTTAAGTTGTTGGTGACCTTAGTCGAGGGTGACCCGACGGCTCCCTTTTCAATAGCTACTACACCGATGTGTAGCGAAAGTGCTACTCCATTCCCAGGATTGCTCCACTTTACCCTTGATCCTCACCTTATAATGCTGAGTGCTTAGCAAGACGGCATCAAGTACCATTTTTGAGTCTTTGGTATGAGTCGACCTGGGATAGAATCTCTGTCTCCCAGACCATCGACGTTATCTATCTATCAATCTATCTGCAACGCTTTGAATATATATTTATAAAGGTAATATTAGGAATAAAATTATGTCAGTATATATACATATATATATATATATATATATATGTACTATTTTCTGTGAGTATATATATATATATATAAACTTAAACATATATATTCTTTTCTGTGACTATATGTATTGTTGTATAGTGACTTGTACCACGTGACTTCCGTTATCGTGAAAGTATAAACGATGCCGTGTCTCTTAAGCACGGGGGAGGAGAAGCAGAAGCAAAAAGAGAAGCAGAAAGAGAAGCAGAGAGGTAGCTCTGAAGGACGTCGGTCAGTAGTAAGACCAACTTGGGACGTAATACCAACTGCGCGAGACTTATAATACTAGTCGGACTGTACCACTTGAATTAATAAATAATTAACCCTATTTCACTGTGTATCTATTCCTTACCACGATACAACATATATATATATATATATATATATACCCACATAAAATAATATATATATACTTACAGAGAATGATATATCTATATATATATTAGTTTCTGTGAGTATATATGTATATATATAGTAAGTTGACGACCTTAGTCGAGGGTGACCCGAAGGCTCCCTTTTTCAATAGCTACCACACCGAGGTGTAGGGGAGGGCGCTACTCCTTTCCCTGATATATATATATATATATATGTATATATTATTTTCTGTGAATATATACAGTTTTGTGAGTATATATATATATATATATATATATATATATATATATATATATATATATATATATATATATATATATACGTGGTGCATTCAATAAGTTTCCAGACTTTTTTATACTGGCATTTAAAATTGTCGTAGACTCTTGAAAATTCACTATGTTATTGCTATACATCTTATGAGATGACTGACTAATTTTAATGATTTCAGCTTCAAATGAACAGCTACAGCAGGAATCGGAATACACCCTACTAAAGCCTGACTGTCACAGCTGGTGAATTTCAAAAATGCAATCTTGGTATGAGGACACTTTAGAAGAACGATATTCAATAAAATTCTGTTTTAAACTTGGAAAAAATGCCACAGAAACGTATGGAATGCTTCAGACTGCTTTTCAACCATCTTGCATGAATCGAGCATGATTTTTTGAGTAGCATAAGAGATTCAAGGAAGGCAGGGAGTCAGTGAGGGATGATGAGAGGTGTGGCAGGAGTAAGGAAGTCAATAAAAATCAATAAAAATGCCCACACGAAAAAAATCTGGAAACTTATTTTATGATCCTCGTGTATATATATATATATATATATATATATATATATATATATATATATATATATATATATATTCTGACATAAGCAGACGAACCAGGACTAAGAAAAGCGTACCACGTTCGATACATTTGAAAGATTCCACCCCAAGAGCGTCCTAAATATTACATTAAACTTTATCTGCTTATGAGACGGCAGTTCTGAAACATTGGGAACTATCGAGAATCCATTCATTGCCATTACTTCCAGGTCCACTTTGTCTCCGTGACATGCTTTCAAGTATTCCTATTCAATACTTAACATTTCAAACAAATCTGTTAGACGTTCATGATACTTTGATCACCTAATGCATGTGTCAGTATTCATCTAATCACTGATTTCATAAAGGTATAAATTGTATGGATGAAGATGTGGAAAGATTATATTCTGAGTGCGAAGTGTTGACTCTTGTCAAAAATACGTAAATGAAAATGACATCACAATTAATCAGGTACATTTTTCCAAATGATACAAAAATATCTTGAAATTTATGCCAAGAAATTGACATTGGCGTTAACCCCGGCCTCCAGATGACTTTGGATGCTCCTGTGAGCCTTTCTGATAACCTCCTAGTTTAAATTGGCAAATGTTGTCGTTATCCTTACTTTTAGTTCATCTTTAGTGTTACACGGAGTTTTGTTGGTCCTTTTCTCAACTGTGCCCCAAACATTATAATCAAGCAGTTTGCAATCTGGGGTATGAGGCAACCAGATGTTAGGGGTGATATGGTCGCAGAAATTTTCTGACTACTAACAGTGCGTTCGCCTGTTTGTGTGCTATGGCATTTAATCCTGTTGCCGGATATTTGGTCTTCCAGCAGCCACCCTCTCGATCCAGGTCAACTCTAGCTCCTCCAAGCACTTGATGCTGACCTCTGTGTTGAGTCTGAGGCCTCCAGATGACTTTGGATGCTCCTGTGAGCCTTTCCGATAACCTCCTAGTTTAAATTGGCAAATGTTGTCGTTATCCTTACTTTTAGTTCATCTTTAGTGTTACACGGAGTTTTGTTGGTCCTTTTCTCAACTGTGCCCCAAACATTATAATCAAGCAGTTTGCAATCTGGGGTATGAGGCAACCAGATGTTAGGGGTGATATGGTCGCAGAAATTTTCTGACTACTAACAGTGCGTTCGCCTGTTTGTGTGCTATGGCATTTAATCCTGTTGCCGGACATTTGGTCTTCCAGCAGCCACCCTCTCGATCCAGGTCAACTCTAGCTCCTCCAAGCACTTGATGCTGACCTCTGTGTTGAGTCTGAGGCCTCCAGATGACTTTGGATGCTCCTGTGAGCCTTTCCGATAACCTCCTAGTTTAAATTGGCAAATGTTTTCGTTATCCTTACTTTTAGTTCATCTTTAGTGTTACACGGAGTTTTGTTGGTCCTTTTCTCAACTGTGCCCCAAACATTATAATCAAGCAGTTTGCAATCTGGGGTATGAGGCAACCAGATGTTAGGGGTGATATGGTCGCAGAAATTTTCTGACTACTAACAGTGCGTTCGCCTGTTTGTGTGCTATGGCATTTAATCCTGTTGCCGGACATTTGGTCTTCCAGCAGCCACCCTCTCGATCCAGGTCAACTCTAGCTCCTCCAAGCACTTGATGCTGGCCTCTGTGTTGAGTCTGAGGCCATGTGGTAAGATGAATAGCAGCATGACGTCACTATCACTAGAGAACCCACCAAAAACCATGATGTGAACCGGGCGTTCGGTTTTTATCATTAGGAATATGAATCTGTCCCTAGATTGACACCGAAAACTCAGTAAAAACTTGATATTTGAGCTCCCGATGTAAATGCTAAACTTTAAAGCATGCCTTTTCCAAATTTTTGGAGGAGTAAATTGTATCATGGTGCTGCTTTTCTCAAAGGCAGTACCCAACTGGTGTTTATTTGCTTCACAGTAGACAAAGCATAAAACAAATGAAGTGCATGAGCGAAATTGATAATTTAAAACGGCAACAATTTATCTATCGTATCATGTAGATATATAGATGAAGATGTGAAGAGATTATATTGATGTATTTTATAGATGGGAAATGATGGGGCTATAACTGATACGACCACTGCCGGTATATTAGCAATGAAAAAGTAGTTGACCTACCCTACCACCGGATGTTTTCAATGTTGTAATCAGAACACCTGTTTTTTTTTATTCCACTGCAGAGAAGGATGATTTCTTGGTCCCGGGGTACTCTACCCTCCCCAGAGCTATAGAACTAGAACTTCACCCCTGGATGCATTTTGGAGTTGCACCAGCAGTTATTTTTTTGGGATCACCTTTCGTCTTATTCCTCAAAAGTTGACTTATTCTAAGCCTCGACAACATTTCGGTTTTTGGCGGGAAATATTATCTATCTATCTATCTATCTATCTATCCACACACACGCACACAAATATATATATATATATATATATATATATATATATATATATATATATATATATATATATATATGTATAAGATGATATGCGCAGTGGAGCTTTCGTTTATTTTCGTTCAGGTAACTTGATGAGATAGAAAAAGCAAAGAAAAACAAGGCAAAACCTTTCGACCCTGAGGCTCTCAAGAAAAATGCGCTTCGCTTACTTAAGCGAGACGAACGTGATTCAATATTAGAAAAGCGAAAACAATCAGGTGATCTACTTCGACCAAAGAAAATCGGCCACAAATGTACAGGCATTATTCTGTAACACCAGGTTCTTCCTTCACCCCCCCTCTCTCTCTCTCTCACTCACTCACTCACATTCGCGTTTTTTCTTCTCTTCCAAACCTCTCTCTCTCTCTCTCTCTCTCTCTCTCTCTCTCTCTCTTTGTGTGTGTATGTGTGTTTTTCGAGGAAAAATAAAAATCACGCCGATGGAAGAAAACGCATAATGCATCGATAAGGAAACTAACGAACATTGGAAATATATTTGTGCATCATCGACGTGAAGGGAAAAGTTTTTTTGTTTTTTTTGGCTATTATATTTTTCGAGTTGATATTCGTTTTACGTTTGATATTTTCCATTTTCTGTGCTGATTTAAATGAAAGACCTTCATGGCGATCCCCTTCTTTACACACACTCCACCT
>OY757936.1:22958875-22981375 GCA_963585895.1 Sepioteuthis lessoniana | reverse complement strand
TGACTGGTATTGAGAGAGAGAGAGAGAGAGAGAGAGAGAGAGAGAGAGAGAGAGAGAGAGAGAGAGAGAGAGAGAGAGAGAAGCAGAAATTTATGAGAAAATAAATAAACGAACACAAAATAATGCATCGAGAAAGAAAGAAAGAAAAAAAAAAAGAAGTTTAAATATATGAGATATTCACAAAACCCCATAATTTCAAGCATATTTCGAATAGATATTTAATTTTATGATTTGTCAGACTAGGATGGGTTGTATGATAGTCATTATTAAAAAGAAAGTTCAATAAAGGTTTGCTAATTGTACTTAACCATATGACATACGGCTTGTAAGATGGTCATTAATAAGAATAAAGGATATAAACTAAGTAAAGTTAAAAATATTTCTTTAGTAGGTATGGAATTATTCTATATCGACTCAACTACCTTTAGATTTATTTCTTTTAAATGAAAATTCAACATTCTTTTCCTTTAAGTCATCATCATCATCATCATGTCGTGCTGGTAGCACGGATATCCCTGACCCTCTATAGCCACTTTTCCCTATCGTTCATCGCCTCGGGCAGGTCTTCTGGACAACATCCCGTATCCTCACATAGTTGCTGAATGTATGTTCGTTCTGGTCGTCCTGCTTTTGCACGGCTATGTGTGGGGGTCCACAAGAGTACATCACTTATGTGTTCGTCACTGCTTCTCCAGCAGTGTCCTGCATGTCTGGTTCGTCTAACTTGAATAGTTTTCGTGATAGGAGGTAGGTGGCCGTACAGTTGGTGTCTTGTGGGGTGTTGCCGCCAGGACTCTTGTGTAATTGCCGTCTAGCTTCTTCTCCAGTCGTTTTGTTAGAGTCCATGTAGTGCATCCATATAGCAGTATCGATGCGACCGCTGCCTGGAAGAAACTGCGTTTCATTTTATCGGTTAGGTCTGATTTCCATATAATCGATAGCCTATTGATAGCTGTCCATGCTTTCGTTAACCTCGTGTTGATGTCCTTTTCAGTTGATGCGACGCTACTTCCTAGGTAAGTGAATTTGTCTACTAGTTTAAGAGGGGTTCCGTCTAGAATGGAGATGTCACCCGTTTGATTGTAGCACATAATTTGATGATTTATTAATTATTCTAATTGCTTGAAAAATGTAATTTTGACAATCTAGGAAGAAAATGATTTCTTGAATTATTTTGGGTTTTGATACTTCAAATTTTTCGTGGCAAGTCAAATATTGTCGTCAATGAATCCTTAAGAAATTATTTTACGAGCGCGTACACGCTGATTGGCCAATAAATGGGAAAATACTGATAAAAAATAATAGCCTTTGTTAAAAAAAATCAGCTTTTGCTAAAGAATTTCAGCTTTTGCTAAAAATTAGCACTTTTTTTTTAGTATGAACATCAATTGGTTTCCTATATATATATATATATATATATATATCATGTCGCACTATCAGCACGGATATCACTGACCCTTTCTCGCCACCCTTCTCTATCGTCTTTTGCTTCCGGCAGGTCTTCAGGGCTACATCCCTTATCGGCACAGAGCTGATGTGTGTAGGTTCTAGCTTGTCGTCCTGCCTTTGTTCGTTCATGTGAAGGGGTCCACAGGAGTACATCATGAGTTCGTCCTTAGTTCTCCAGCATGAACCACAGGTCTGGTTTGTTAACTTTGAGAGTTTTCGTGGGGGGTTGTAAGGTGGCCGTACAACTGCTGCTTTGTGGGGTGCTGCCTCCATGACTTGTTCAATATTGCTTGCAGCATTCTTGTGTTGTTGCCGTCAAGCTTATTCTCCATACGTTTAGTTAGCATACATATAGTACGGCAGTATCTCTATGGCTGCTGCTTGGAAGAAACTGCATTTTACATCTATAAGGGTGGCTTCCGTAGATGAGAATAAAAACAGCTATCGAAAGATTATCACGACCCACAGCCAAACCACCTGTCCATATATATATATATATATACATTAAATTTTATAGCTAATCTATAATTCTGTAAGTGTGAGAAAAAATACCAGATTGTACAATTTGCAAATTCTAAAAACTGATACGCGGGAAAAAATCGTAAAAAAATTCGTAAAAAAAAAAGAAAAGACGAAAAACACACGTGCCACTTGAAAATAATCAAGTAGCACGTATGTCTAGTCAAAAGAAAGAAACACCGATTGAATTACCTAGGCTAAAACGTAATAAAGCGCTCAAATCAGGAGATAGAGCTAATATTTTGTAAATAATTCCTACATTTGGATTTTGAATTACATGGGTACTGTAGATAGAAAATCCAAGAATCGAATTGATCCCACCATAGGCTGATTTAGTGTTGGATAATATATAAATATATATATATATATATATATATATACAAATTTCATTAAACATAATAGACATTTTATGTCTACATATTTTCTTCTGGATCCGTTCGAATTACCGTATTACTTTTATCGTATTCGGGGGGAATTGATTTATGTATTGTCCATAGTTGTATGTATCCCTAGTACTTTCTGCCCGTATTTGGGCCATCATCAAGGGAGGATCTATTACAAAAATGATGTAACTTTTACTTTAGCATATTACCACTATGTAAGAGCGTCTTTACCGTTGAAGATTATGGCGTTTGCTTTTAAATGGAATTCTATAATTATCTATGGACAATGCATAAATCAATTCCCCCCCCCCCGAATATGATAAAAGTAATACGGGAATTCGAACGGATCCAGAATAAAATATGTAGGCATAAAATGTCTATTATGTTTAATGAAATTTGTATCAACGAAGAAATGCTGCCAAAATATACATATATATATATATAAAAGTTGTAAAGTTGGCGAACGTAGTCGAGGGTGACCCAAAGGTTCCCTTTTCAATAGCTACTACATTGAGATGTAGGGGATGGCGCTACTCCTTTCCCTGGATTGCTCGACTTTATCATTCATCCTTACCTTATAATGGTAAGTGTTAAGCAAGGCGGCATCAAGTACCATTTTTTGAGTCTTTGATATGACTCAACCTGGTATTGAACCTAGGTCTCCCGGACCATTGGCGAACATTCTTCTTATTCGGCCAATGCCCAGTAAAAATAGAAAAAAAAAAACAAAACAAAAAAGACATAGATGAATAAAAAAAATAAAGAAAGAAAGAAAGCAAATAATAATTATTGATGGAGGACTGATTACAGCCATCAGAAACGATATTGATTATACGATGGATAACAGAATGACAATAACTAGGGAATAAAAATGGGAAGGAAAACAACTCTATGGACGTTTTGAACGACTAATAAACAACATTTCATACGACAAAAGCTGGACATGGGTAAGAAAAGTAAACTTTAAAAGAGAAACAGAATCTCTCCTTATAGCAGCACAAAACAACGCCGTAAGAACCAATCATATCAAAGCGAGAATAGATAAAACGCAACAAAATAGCAAATGTAGGCTATGTGGTGACAGAGATGAAACCATCAATCACATAATAAGAGAAAGCAGCGAATTAGCGCTGACTGAATATAAAACTAGACACGACTGGTTCGGCAAGGTAATCCACTGGGAGATGTGCAAAAATTTTTAATTTGACCATACAAACAAATGGTATATGCACAACCCAGCACCTGCCCTAGAAAATAACACACAAACTGCTTTGGAACTTTGACATACACACGGATCACCTAATTTTGGCCAGTAGACCAGACCTAATAATAATCAACAAAAAAAAAGGGAACTTGCAAAATTGTCGACTTTGCTGTCCCGGCTGACCACAGAATAAAACTTAAAGAATGTGAAAAGAAGGATCAGTTTCTCGACCTTGCAAGAGAATTGAAAAAACGATGGAACATGAAGGTGACGATTATACCAATTGTGATTGGTGCTTTTGGCACAGTAACTAAAGGATTATTAAAGGTCCTGGATGATCTGGAAGTTGGCGGACGAGTAGAGATCACCCAAAAGACAACATTATTGATCACGGCCAGAATAGTAAGAAGACTCCTGGAGACTTGAGGAGACTTGCTGTCACTCAAACTCCAGCGAAAGACCATCAACTAACGCAGATGTGAAAAACTCTAATGAGTAAATAATAATAATAATAAAGCGAACTAACAAAATTGTGGACTTTGCTGTCCCGGCTTACCAGAGAATAAAACTGAAAGAAAATTAAAAGATGGATAAGTACCTGGACCTTGTTAGGGAATTGAAAAAAACTATGGAACATGAAAGTGACAATCATATCAATCGTGATTGGTATTTTTCAAGAGCAACTATTCCGGGACAGAGTGAACCTGGGAGCAATGGCAATGAAGGGGCGAGCCGCATTCCTCAAAGCCCCAGCATCACTGGAATCTCAGGATCAGATTGTTTAGTATCATATCCAGGACACTCGTTGGGGTGGGTTTTACCCCTCTGCAGATTTTCAGTCGGTAAATTCAACAGCTCCAGCCGACTGGGCAAGTCCCTATCAAGAGCAACCATTCCGGGCCAGAGTGAACCTGGGAGCAATGGCAATGAAGGGGTGCTTCGCATTCCCCAAAGCCCCAGCATTACTGGAACCTCAGGATCAGATTGTTTAGTATCATATCCAAAACACTCGTTGGGGTGGGTTTTACCCCTATGCAGAGGTGCAGTCAGTATATTCTACAGCCCCAGCCGACTGGGCAAGGCCCTATCAAGAGCAACCATTCCGGGCCAGAGTGAACCTGGGAGCAATGGCATATCCTGAAAACTCGTTGGGGAGGGTTTTACCCCTCTGCAGAGGTGCAGTCGGTGAATTCGACAGTCACAACTGACTAGGCAAGAAGGAGGAAGATGAATCGTCTGGATTGAAGATAGCATGAATGCATCAATATGAGGACGCAAAGACAATATCAAAAAGAACAAAGAAAGACGAATCACAACGACCAGAAACAGAACAGGCAACAAAAATCACCAGAACAACAATATCTCGGAAACAGATACAACTGAATTGATATTTCAAGCGACAAACTAACGAAATCTCAAACAAGAAAACCTAGACAGAGCTAAGAAAGTGAAACTTAAGTGAGAAGCTGAATGTTTTCAAATAGCAGCATAAAATAAAGCCATAAAGATCGCCAGTGTGTAATATAATGGCCGAGGGATTTCGTTTTATGCCTTTGGGTTTAAGTAGGCTGAGAACCTTTCGGCTCAGTGCATGGTTTAGCTAGGTGCAAACATGAGCACAGGTGTCCACACGCGTGCGCGGAGCGGATGTGTCACTCAGAGATGTCACAATGGAAAACCAAGATGGGAAAACGGGGCTTGGGAGTGCGAATGACGTCACGCACCGGAAGCGCGCGGAGGATTTTGGGGATTTTCAAAAAGTCAGTTGAGTTGAGAACTAGACACCGAACGAGAAGGGTCGACTATCGGGGCTCGCGGAGGCCAGACGAATTTGTGCGCTACGATGCGGGGGGGGGGAGGGGGAGATGAAAAAGCCAGAATAGAAAGAATGTGTATCTCTCTCCTTATGTCGAAGAACCTTTAAACTCAAAGGTAATAAAAAGTTTCGTACCTGAACTAAGAAGTCATAAGTGTTTTTCGTGTTTCGGGATTCCTATGTTCTATGTATATATGTTATGAACATTCTATGTACGTTTCGCATATCTGTATCTGGCTATGGTACAAGTGGTCCGAGAGACCGGAGTTCAATCCCTGGTCGAGTCATACCAAAGACTTAAAGAATGGTACTTGATGCCACCTTGCTTAACACTTAGTATTATACCCTTGGGAAAGGTATGAATCCAATTATTCTCCCTCCAGCTATGGGTAAATAGTAGGACAGACTAGGTTCTTCAGCCTTGGTGAGGCAACTAGTCGAGGTGAAGGAAAACTCTGAATTGAAACCTGTTAAACTCCGCTTAAAAATTGACCTTGTGTCATATCCTGCCCGAGCGGAGGGGTTGGTAAACAGGATTATAAGGTAAGGATCAATGGTAAAGTGGAGCAATCTAGGAAATGGAGTAGCACCCTCCACTACACTTCGGTGTTGTAGCTATTGAAAAGGGAGCCTTCGGGTCACCCTCGACTACGTTCGCCAACTTACTTATGTTAAAACGAAAATAGATAAGACGCAACAAAATAGCAAGAGTGGATTATTTGATAATAGAGATGAAATGGTTAATCACAATATAACCGAATGCAGCCAATTAGCGCAAAGGAAGTATAAGACTAAATACGACTGGGTTGGTAAGGTGATCCATTGGGAATTGTGCAATTCAATACACAAAATGGTATATGCACAAACCAGAATCCGTCACGGAGAATGAGACGCATTCACTTCTCAGGGAATTTGAGATGCAAATAGTGATAGTTAACAGAAAAAAAAAAAAGAAAAGAAAAGTGAGAACCTGCCGAATAGTGGACTTTGGCGTCCCGGAAGACCACTGTGTTAAAAATAAAAAATAAAACGAAAAGAGAATCAAAAATCTTTACCTTGCCAGAGAACTAAAAAAAACATAAAAAACAAAAACAATGGAAAACTTAAGGAATGTTCAAACGACCGAAGACAGCGTGGAAACATCGATACAACGACCCGGAGACTACATAGAAAAGCGTGGAGGAAGACTAATTACAGCCACCAAAAACAATACTAACGACACGAAGACCAGCAGAACGACAATAAACAGAAAACAAAAGTGGGAAGAAAAACAACTCTATGAACGTTAAGAGACTAACAAGCGACATCTCACACAAGAAAACGTGGACGAAGCTAATAGTGATTGGCGCACTCGGAACTATTCTCAGAGGCTTGGTATTGGAACTGGAAAAGTGGGAAATCAGAGGACGAGTAGAGACCATCCAAACTACAACTTTGTTAAGATCGGCTACAGTACTGAGAAGAATCCAGCGGACTTGAGGACACTTACTGTCACTTAAACAGAAAGACAATCAGCTGAAGTTGATGCGAAAAACTTGCAAAGAGTAATATAATAATATTAATAATAATACCCTTGATGGCTTACACGGAGTTTGTTTTATAAAAAAAATTAACCTCCATACACGAAAGAGTTGCCACTGAAATGAATAAATGCATACAAAAAACTGAGTTACCCGAATGGATGAGCAAAAGGAAGACTACTCTTATCCAAAAAAACCCCCTCAAAGGAACTGCCCCAACCAACTATAGACCCATAACGTGCCTACCGAATATGTAGAAAATACTAACGGTACAAATTAGGGAGAAGATCTACTGCTCTTTAATAAGCTGCGGAATCTTCCCCGACGAACAGAAAAGATGCCGCAAGAGAACTAGAGGCACAGAGGAACTACTATATATATATATCAACACATCCTCAACGGAAGTAAAACGAGACGTAAAAATCTAGCTATGGCTTGGATCGACAACAAAAAAAGCTTCCGATATGGTCCCCCAAAGCTGGATACTACACTGTCTCAAAATGTATAAAATACCGAACCAAATCGTACAGTTCATCGAGAAGACCATGCAAACCTGGAGAGTGGAATTGACAGCCAGAGGATAAAGCTTAGCAGAGGTAAAGATCCAAAGAAGCATATTCCAGGGAGATGCATTATCACCATTACTATTTGAGATAGCCATGATGCCGCTTATCCACATCATTAGGAAATGCACAGCCGGATACAAAACTCAGTAAATCGCAGGAAAAGTTCAACCACTTCATGTACATCGTCGTTATCAAACTTTTTGCCAAAAACGAAAAATAATTGGAAACCTTAATACAAACAGTGAGAATATAGTCAACATATAGGAAAGGAATTTGGCATAGAAAAATGCGCCATGCTAGTAATGAAAAGTGGCAAATGACACAAAGGGGAAGGAATCGAGCTACTAAATCAAGTTGTCATCAGATTGCTCGGAGGAAAGGAAACCTACAAATAACTGGGGATATTGGAAGCAGACACCATCAAAGAACAAAAAACGAAAGAAAAAAATTAAAAAAGTATCTCAGAAGAGCCAGAAAATTACTCGAGAAAAACTTTGTTGCATGAACTTTGTCAAAGGGATAAATAACTGGGCTGTCCTCCTGGTAAGATACTCTGGACCGTTCTTGAAGTGGACCAGAGAAGAACTTAAACAAATGGACCAGAGAACAATAAAACTAATGATCATGCACAACTCATTGCATCTCAGAGAAGACGTTGACTGACTATATGTGTCAAGAAGAGAGGGAGGAAGAGGACATGCCAGCATTGAAGACAGCGTGGAAATATCGATACAACGACTCGAAGACTACATAGAAAAGCGTGGAGGAAGACAAATTACAGCCACCAAAAACAATACTAACGACACGAAGACCAGCAGAACGAGAATAACCAGAAAACAAAAGTGGGAAGAAAAACAACTCTATGAACGTTAAGAGACTAACAAGCGACATCTCACACAAGAAAACGTGGACGAGGCTAAAAAACAGGAAACCTTGAGGGAGAAACTGAATGTTTTCTAATAGTAGCACAAAATAACGCCATAAGGACTCACCATATCAACCTTATTAAAGCTTGAATAGATAAGACCCAACTAAACAGCAGATGTTGGTTATGTGGTGAAAGAGACAAAACCAATCTCATGATAAGCAAATACAGCAAATTAGCACAGAAAAAGTATAAGACTAGACACGATTTGGCGGGTAAGGTGATCCACAGGAACTATGCAAGAAGTTGAAGTTTGACCATACGAACAAATGGTATATGCACAACCCAAAATCTGTCCTGCAGAATGAGAAGCATAAAATCCTCTAGGATTAATAATAATCAGCAACAACAAAAAAGAGAACTTGCAGAATTGTGGACTTTGCTGTCCCGGGACACCATAGAGTAAAATTGAAAGAATGTTAAAAGAGGGATAAGTACCTCGACCTTGCTAGGGAATTGAAAATCCTGTGGAACATGAAATTGACGATAATACCAATTGTAATTGATGCTTTTGGTACAGTTTCCAAAGGATTATTCAAGGGACTGGAGGACTTGAAAATAAGAGGACGAGTGGAGACCACCCAAACTACTGCATTATTGAGACAGGCCAGAATATTGAGAGGAGTCCAGGAGATTTATTCTCACTTGAACCTAGACTTTGCTAAAGAACTGAAAAACTATGGAACATGAAAGTGACGGTGATGCCAGTTGTAATTGGAGCACTCAGTACTGTCACCAAAGGATTGGTATAGGGGCTCGAGGATGAGTAGAGACCATCCAAATTACAGCATTGTTGAGATCGGCCAGAATATTCAGAAGAGTCTTTGAGAAAACTTACTGTCGCTCAGACTAACGCTGACGTGAAATAATAATAAGAGAGATAAATATCTGGACCTTGCTACAGAACTAAAAACACTAGGGAACATGAAGGTGACGGCAATACTAAATGTTACTGGTGCACAAGGATTGATAAAATAATAATAAATTAAGTCGCACTTACAGTACGAAGTTTCCTGACTGTCTTCTCTATCTTTCCTGATTGTTCCTGGAAGGTCTTCCAGACTGAACCTAGTGCTGATATAAGTCCTTGAAGGTTGACCGAACGTGGCTCATCCCTATGAGAACTTCTCTAATGAGTTAAAAATTATAAAAAGAATAGAAATAATTATAAGTAATAATGAATTAATAGTGATAACTAATAATAGATTAAAGATAAAATGAAACATAGGACCAACGTGTTGTGTTATAAAGAAAGAAGTCCGCAGAAAAAGAAACACTCAAACAGGAGGGTCAAGGAAAAAAATATAGCAGTCGTTTATTATTCAGCTATGATCGCTGCAACTCGAAAAGTTCATTTTATTTGCATCCTTCTTCTCCCTTCCTTTTGGTGGTGACGGGGTGTGGGTGAGACCTGGCTATTGACACACGCCTGTCATAGCAGACTGGGTAGTACGGGTCGGGGCCCCGGAACCTTTGACTCGCCAGTTTTGAAAGCTGCCTTCAACTCTGCCAAAATCTCGTTACTTGTTTTCTTATATAGAGATTTTGGAGAACAAATCGAAGATCACCGAATGTTCGATGTCAACAGTGAAACACGTGATAGTTCATTTGTGATTATTTTAAAATCACGCCGGTCATTCTGCCCGCACGCGCTAGTCTCGTGACACATTCACTGATTGACGACAGCGGCCGTCCGTATTATTACAAAAAGAGTAAATAGATAAACAAACCAGAGAATTAATAACAAATGAATTAGTTTATAAGATACAGCCATGTAAATAAAGACGTCCTTCCTAGAATGCCTCTCAATCTAGATCACCCTTCCCATCACGCCCCACCCAACAGTTTATAAAGTGAGCACAATTTGGTTTGATGATCGCATTGGTGAGAAACTGACAGTCACCGAGCGCCATTGATGCAGTGACAACACTATTCTAACTTATCTCTTCAAATACTCTATCACTGATATTGAGCACTCTATATTTACAGATATAGCAAAATCACTCCCCCTTTTTTCAACTCTTCTCTCTCTCTCTATATATATATATATATAGTAATTTATTAGCTTTTTGCTTAGATGTGGCACAAGGTCGCATGAATGGGTCACCCAATGCGACACGAAATCACTCCTGGGGGTTTGCAAGTCTAGCTTACTAGCAATTACACCACCTGAGGTGCCTGCCCCCCTCTCTCTCTCTATATATATATATATATTATGGCTACTTGCATAGGAAACGAACTTGGCGTCCCAAGTTCAAATACTGGGTGAGGCCGTTCGCTATTACACAATGAATCCAACTATTCAAACCGATTAAATTCCGCCTAATATTAACCTTGTGTCGCATCCTGCTCGTGCAGAGGGGTTGGATATATATATATATATATATGTATATATATATATATGAACAAATGTGATTACACCAGTACAAATATTTCGATCTTAGGTCATATATATATATATATATAGAGAGAGAGAGAGAGAAAGTGATGAAGAGGTGTTTTTGCTCGCAGTCCTATCGAATCCGAGTGATTCTTAAACAGCTTTTATTGATAAGGCTCTAACAATATATTACCTCTCCGGGCCAGAGTGGATTTGGATGTAATGGCACTAAAGGAATACTCCACATTTACTAAATTTCCAGGATTGGAGCCTCACCATCAGATGCAGTTTAATGTCATAGTCATAGTCAGGAAACATTTTCGGAGGGAGTCTTACCCCCTCTACATGGGTACAGTAAGCATATTCTCATCCCTTAGTCTCATTGGGTGCCCCATTCATTTGGCCTTGTGCCACATCGAAGCAAAGACCTTCGTAAATTATTATGGTCGGCTTAGTAAATAACTTGGATACGTAGCTTGGTTCGAAGACCGTTGTCACTGAGTTTGATTCTCACAGGGTTGCCCATACTTGTTGCTTGATGCTAAAAAGCTTTTTCTTTTAAATGTTATGTTTTGACCTGTTGACCCGGCAAAAAATGCCATTCAAGGTAATGCACCGGAAGGAAGTGACACATTCTGATGGCAGTTATGAGAGGAAATCGCGTAGGCGGAAATTGGCTGATGAAATGGGACGAGGTAAAAAAAAATCCCATTATACTCTCATAGACTAACGCACCGGAAGAGAGTGACCTCTGAACTAGATGACAGTTATTTCCGCTCGATGACGATCACACAGGCCATTCCAAAGAAAGCGGAAGTGACACATCCCGGTCGCTAGATATCGGAAGAAGTTGCGGAGGCGTGTCCATATCACCACGTGGGAGTTTGAAGGTAATATAAGGCTGACGAATTGAACAGAGGACAGTTGAGTTCTGGTCAGTTAGGTTCAACAAGCCAGTGGAGACAGCCGAGTAGAGTTGAGGAGGTAGACGAGATGTAGTAAGGAAAGCCAGTGCTCCGGTTGAGCAGCCATGGAGAACGAGAAAGACACAACGCTGACGACCATAACTTCGGGGTCAAAATATTTCAGTAATGTTCGGTCTCCAGCTCCCTCTCACACGCAAACTTTGAGTAACTCTTTTCGAAACCTTACAAATAAAGTGAGAAGTAAAATATTTTATAAAGAAGTCTTCCTGCGTCTTTCTGTGTGCGTCGTTTATTACTGCGTCTTTATCATCGTCTATTATTGTGTCGTTGTGATGCTGCATGAACATGAATATGTGTATATAAGCATATTTATTATGTGAGTATATAACATAAATAGTTGACCTGCGATAAAAGAAGCGACAAAACGTAACATATCTTTTCGTTTAATAAAAAACTATTTTTTTTTATCCAAATATCTTCAACTGACCATTATACGATCTCTGCTTTTTGCTCATGGTCCAATTGAATACAAATCATTTTTAAACAGATCTATTTGAACCATAGATGGGGCTTTGACAGGTACTGACACCCTGCGTCAGAGTGTACCCGGGAATAATAGCAATGAAGCGTTATAGAGCTCTAGAACTGGAACCTCACCATCAGCTGCATAACTAGGACGCGCCTTTTTTGGAGTGGTAGGGTCTTAACTCTCTCAATGGGATTCAGTCAGCGTATTTCAAGCCCCACCGACACGATGATATACATATGTAAAGTTGATTTGGAAAGCCACATACCCCGAATGTTATTTTATTCCTTGTAAACAAAGGGAGAGTACTCAGGTGGTGATGGTTAAACCGCTGGAATGCAGAATCATAGTAAGTTCGAACTCCAGTCGGACAAATATCCGTGAGAAAGGCATGAACTCCCACTTATCCTTCCAGCTATTGGTCAAATACTACCATTACTGTCCTAGAAGGATAGATTTGGCATTAAATTACCCAAGAAGGTTGATATGCCATTAAACAACAAAGTCAAACCAAATCAAACAATCCTTGGAAAGAGTATTGGAAGTCTTCAACTGACACTGATTCAAGTTGATTTATCATGATCTGTTTGGCCTGAGTGAACTTGTTAAATGTTTCTGTCGTATTGTTTTGGAATTTGACAAAGAATTCTATCTGCTTTATTTTGATGACATGCTTAACCAAATGTACTTATAATGATTAATAATTTCTTAGTTTCTGTGTGATAAACATGAACTAAATCTTTTCGTACCGGTTTAAGATCAACGTGAGTCAGTCTATTTTCAATCAGGATAGATAGGTAGATCTCGACTTGGAAGTATCACCTAAGACGGTTCAGTTATTCAATGTTAACGAAAATATATTTTTCAATCAAAACGGATATCATAAGATGTTATCTATTACCAAAGTCGTTGAAACTGTAACTAAAAATGAATTACTTTGTCGGTTGGTTCTAGCAAACGTAGACTGCAACTTCTGCGGGACAGATGGAGACCCTCTAGTCTTCAGGGGCTACAGTCAGCATATTCTTAATCTCATTAACTGGGTGATATATATATATATGTAATGTTTCTTTAGTAAGCCACATACGACGAAAACGTTATTCCTTCTCTTGGAAACAGTTCTAGAAGTCTTCAAATGACATTGGTTCTAGTTGGTTTGTTATGATCTCTTAAACATTCTTGACAGTTTCCTAAGTGGCTACCACGAAGCAGGCTTTTGGATTTTGGTAAAAAAAAGTCACACAGAGGAAAAAGATAGTTGAGGTTAAGCCTGCTCCAGTTGTTTGCCTGGTCACACCAAGGTCGCACAACCGGTTCTCGATTTGTTCAAAATGGCTGGTTCCGTTTTGGAGAGATCTTCCACATTCGATCGGTTCAATTGCATCTCCAAGACTAGCAAGCAAGTGATTTTTCTATTCATCGAACCGTTTCGAATCGCGATTGAACGAAGAATCTTTGATTATAATTTTTTTTTTTCACGAGAAAGTACCAAAATGAACACGGGCGCTTTTAATATGAAGTGTCTTATTTAAACCATTCAACCCTTACTGCTCAAAACTTCTTCCATACACGCCCAACTACTCACCGGACTCCCAGTTTTTCGTACGAGTCGAATAAACACGAAATTTCCATAGGACATCTTGAAGAGAATAAATACACATTTTGTTCCATCGTATCTCACAAATCTGTAGACATTCAGGGAGGAAATGGAGGGGGGTTTAGAGAAATAAGCGTTCAGTGCATTGATTTGAAGACAGCTTTATGGAAAACGGCGCTCCTATACCAGTGCCAGAGACAAAGGCGACGCGAGACTTAATCCCTGGTCCGGACTCCAACGAATTTGTCAGCGAACACGCCACGCTTGCCGGCATTGTTCGCTCGCAAGTGCACATACTAACATTCTTGTGCGCAATATTTTATTTTCTATATTAACAACGTTTTCCGGTTTGTAGAACTCAATGATAGTGAAAATGTCCTAATCCGTCTTCTGATAAACATCACCATGTGTGTTTATCTTATAAATGATTTTTTCTTCGACAAATTCCAGAAGAAAAGGTTTTAGTGATAGTCCTAGTGACGTTTATCTATCTATCTATCTATCTATCTATGTTTGTTCATATCTATCTATCTATCTATCTATCTTATCCGGCTTCTTTCTATCTATAGCAGTGTCAGCAGAGGTTGTCGAACACACCGACTGTACATCTGCAGAAGGATAACAATCCCCTCCCAATGAGTATCCTGGATGGCCTTAAACTCTCTGATGGCGAGGCTCCACTCCTGGACAGTTTCTAGAACTCAATGATAGTGAAAATGTCCTAATCCGTCTTCTGATAAACATCACCATGTGTGCTTATCTTATAAATGATTTTTTCTTCGACAAATTCCAGAAGAAAAGGTTTTAGTGATAGTCCTAGTGATATCTATCTATCTATCTATCTATCTATCTATCTATCTATCTATCTATCTATCCCTGTTTGTTCATATCTATCTATCTATCTATCTATCTTATCCGGCTTCTTTCTATCTATAGCACTGTCAGCAGAGGTTGTCAAACACACCGACTGTACATCTGCAGAAGGATAAGAATCCCCTCCCAATGAGTATCCTGGATGGCCTTAAACTCTCTGATGACGAGGCTCCACTCCTGGACAGTTTCTAGAACTCAATGATAGTGAAAATGTCCTAATCCGTCTTCTGATAAACATCACCATGTGTGCTTATCTTATAAATGATTTTTTCTTCGACAAATTCCAGAAGAAAAGGTTTTAGTGATAGTCCTAGTGATATCTATCTATCTATCTATCTATCTATCTATCTATCTATCTATCCCTGTTTGTTCATATCTATCTATCTATCTATCTATCTTATCCGGCTTCTTTCTATCTATAGCACTGTCAGCAGAGGTTGTCAAACACACCGACTGTACATCTGCAGAAGGATAAGAATCCCCTCCCAATGAGTATCCTGGATGGCCTTAAACTCTCTGATGACGAGGCTCCACTCCTGGACAGTTTCTAGAACTCAATGATAGTGAAAATGTCCTAATCTGTCTTCTGATAAAAATCACCATGTGTGTTTATCTTATAAATGATTTTTTCTTCGACAAATTCTAGAAGAAAAGGTTTTAGTGATAGTCCTAGTGACGTTTATCTATCTATCTATCTATCTATCTATCTATCTATCTATCTATCTATCTTATCCGGCTTCTTTCTATCTATAGCACTGTCCGCAGAGGTTGTCGAACACGCCGACTGTACATCTGCAGAAGGCTAAGAATCCCCTCCCAATGAGTATCCTGGACGCCTTAAATTCTCTGATGGCGAGGCTCCATTCCTGGACAGCCCAGTCGGCTTGGGCGGTAGAATACACAGACTGCATCTCTACAGAAGGGTAAGATCCCTGCTCCTAAAAAGTGTCCCGGATATCACACTAAAAAAATCTGTTAGTGAGTCTCCAGCCTTGGAAATTCGAAAAATTTGGAGTACCCCTTCATTGCCATTGCTCCCAGATCAACTCTGACCCTGAGTGAGAGCACTTGACAGGGTCCTATCTAAGCGTTAAATAGAACAAACTCTGTGCGCAAACAAATAGATGATGCTAAATTGTGACTGTTAAAAAGCAATACTTGAAACTATTTAATTTCGTGCAAATAAAGAGCTCAGGCTCATTTATGAATGTTATCAACAAAATGTGTTTACAAATCATAGATATGTACGAGTGGCCTTCAATAGGTTTCCAGACTTTTTGGTACAGGCATTTAAAATTGTCGTACACCCTTGAAAATTCCGTATGATATTGCTATACATCTAAGGAGATGACAGAATATTTTTTATGATTTGAGGTTCAAATGAACAGCTACAGCAGGAATTGGAATACACCCTGCTAAACCCTGATTGTCACAGCTGGTGAATTTCAAAAATGCAATCTGGACGTGAGGACACATTAGAAGAACAATATGCAATAAAATTCTGTTTTAAACTTGGAAAAAATGCCACAGAAACGCATGGAATGCTTCAGACTGCTTTTCGACCATCTTGCATGAATCGAGCATGAGTTTTTGAGAGGCATAAGAGATTCAAGGAAGGCAGGGAGTCTATGAGGGATGATGAGAGGTATGGAAGGAGTAAGGAAGTCAGAACACCAGAGTTGATTGGCCAAATAAAGAATTTCATGGATAAGGACCATCGTGTGTCTATAGAGACAATAAGTGCACAGTTTGATGTCAGTGTGGGAACTGTACACACAATTATTCGCGAGGAACTGTAGATGCGGAAGATTTGCACGAAGTTTGTTCCAAGGGTGCTCAGAGAAGATCAGAAAGAAAGACGTTGTCATGACTGCAGGGAGATGGTCGAGCAGATCAATTCAGATCCTGCAGTTCTTGATGCTCTGGTGACCTGCGATGAAAGCTGGATCTACTGTTATGACCCTGAGACCAAGAGACAGAGTTCCCTGTGGAAGCATGCTGGCTCTCCCAGACCCAAGTTGGCCAGACAGAGCAAATCCACCTACAAACTTTTGATGATCCCTTTTTTTGACTGCACTGGCATGATCTACATGCACTAGGTTTCCATTGGACAGAAAGTCAACAAGGAATACTATGTTGAGGTTTTAAGGGAGTTTACGAAGATATTCCGTCTGTAGAGGCTTGCACTCTTCAAATCGGGTCAGTGGAATTTCAACCAGAACAATTCACCAGTCCACAACTCCATCCTTGTCACAGACTATTTGACCAAGATGGGCATCAAGATAGTTCCTCACCCAAACCTTGGTCCCTGTGACTCTTGCTTATTCCCTAAGTCCAAGGAAAAATTTAGAGGCTGTCGTTATGTGACAATTGAGATGAAAGAGGCTGTGACGAAGGTCATTGACACGCTCACACAAGAGGACTTCCATGGGACCTTGAAGAAGTTGTTGGAACGGTAGAACAAGTGCATTGCAGCCGGAGGAGATTACTTCGAAGGGGACTTGAGTGTCATGTGTGTACTATCAATAAAAGTGCCCATCGAAAAAAGTCTGGCAATTAATTGTGTGCTCCTTGTACTTAACGTATATGTATAAACAGGATTTGGCATTAAATAACCTACAATGGTTGATATGCCATAAAACCAAACCAAACCAAGCCAAACTAATACACTCTTGGAACTCGGGGTAATGTGGAATATCTCTTCACTGCCATTACTCTCTAGTCCACTCTGAACAAAAGAGGTAGTACCTATTAGGGTCCCATCTATGTGTCAAATAGAACTGTTTAATCTTTTCTATACTTGAAAACATTTAACTGTGTACGAGCAATAAATAGCAATACTTGGAAGCATATATCGGTGAGCAAACAAATGATTGATGTTAAACAGAATTAGTGTTCGTTAACAATACTTGGAATCATTGAACTGAACTTTAGAAAAAAATAAAGAAAAAGAAAAGGAACTCTGCCTCGTTTAAAAATGTCACCTAGAAGCTATTCTCTTAAAATCTAAGTATAAACAAGATTTGGCTTTACATAACCATGAAAGGTTGTATGTTATTAAACCAAAGAGCCAAACTTATTAATGCTAGATAGCAATACTTAAAACCATTTAACAAAACGGCTCTGGCTCGTTTAAAAATTGTTCCCACTAAACTGTTTATTGACAAATCATATATTTACTATATATATATATAAACAGGATTTCACATTAGATAAAGTAGAAGGGTTGATACGCTGTAAAACACAACCAACCAACCAACCAACAATGATACTGAACTAGTCCGTCTCCTGATCAACTTCGCAATGTGTAGTTATCTTATAAATCATTCGAGAAGAAAAGCTTACAGAGATTTTGTTGACATATCTATCTATCTATCTATCTATCTATCTATCTCCTTGTCACCTGGGACTGTAGAATACGCTGATCGCATCTCTACAGAGGTCTAAGAAGCCTCTATCAATGAATATCCTGGATATTACACTTAACCATCTGATGGTGAGGCTCCAGTCCTAAAGCTTTGGGAGAATGTGACATTACCCTCTGGTCCACTCTGACCCGGAGTGGTCGTACCTGTTAGAGTGCTGCCTACGAGTGGATAGAACGTTTACTCATTTACTCAACAGGAAGCCATTTAACTGTGTGCAAACAATAAACAGCAATACTTGAAACCGTTTAATTGTATGCAAACAAATGGTTCATTTAAGAATGTTACTTACAAACTATTCGTTAAAAAATCACATATTCACACACACACATGCATACACACACACACACACAAACACACACACACACACACACACACACACCACGCGCACATACCTTGCCTCGTCGACTGAGGCAGTAGAATACATCGACTTCATCTCTTCCGAGGGGAAGGACCCCCCGACGAGTGTCCTGTATATGCCATTTAACAATCTGATGCTGAGGTTCCAGTGATACTGGAACTTTGGGGAATGCGGAATTCCTCTTCATTGCCATCGCTCCCAGGTCCACTCTGGCTCAGAGTGGTAGCACCTGATAGGGTCCTATCTATGGGTCAAATGGAACTAAACTGCGTACTTTTGCTAAACTGAATTGCTTGAAATCAAGCTGTTTTGACATTTAAACTACGTACTTATGCGAAACTGAATGGTTTGAAATGGAAATGTCTTGGATGCTAAATTTGAATTGTTTGAAATTGATCTGTTTTTGTCATTGGAACTGTACTTACACCAAACTGAAGTGTTTGAAATAGAACTGTTTTGACATTTATCTGTGTGTAAACAAAATCTGTTTTTATACTAAACTGAATTGTTTGAAATAGAACTGTTTATTTGTGTAAAAATGGATTTGTTATTAAATAACCTAAAAAGTTTCATATAACATAAAATCCAAACAAACAAAGACACACACACACACACACACACACACACACACACACACACACACACACACACACACACACACACACACACACGTATATATATATAAACAGGATTTGGCATTAAATAACCAAAAAAGGTTGATATGCCATAAACCCTATGAAACATCTATCTATCTATGTCAACTTATCTATCTATCTATCTATCTATCTATCTAAGTCTGTTCCTATCTATCTATCACAGTCTTTTAAATTCTATCAATCTATCTATCTATTTATCTATGTCAACTCATATCTATCTATCTATCTATCTATCTATCTATCTATTTAAGTCTGTTCCTATCTATCTATCTATCTATCTATCTATCTATCTATCTATCTATCTCAGTCTTTAAAAATCTATCTATCTACGTTTGTCATGCTTTTATCAAGAATATTCTTCCCTTTTTGCAATTTATTTCCATCATGTATGCGACTTTGAAAACCCTTTTCCGATGTTGTCATCTTTCACTCAAATCACAGGACCAGATGACAATCAAACTGAAAAACAAATAAACAAACGGACGATACAAACAAAGAAAATAACGAAACTTCTCGATAAAATATTTTCACTTGTTTTCTGATGAGAATAAACGTCTACTAAGTACAAAGCTAGTCACTGAAAATATACAATACACAAGAAGGTAGCAACTATAATACCACTTTGACATTGTAGTCATTCACTTATCTTAGTTGGGCACAAAGAAGTACGGAGCACCCGCAGAGGATCGAACTCCCTTTAAAATTGTTTACTTGTCTAGCTTGCTAACCATCGTAAAAATGCTTAAAATCCTTGACACAACTCCGTGTCGCTAGTGATAAAACTTTGCTTTCTTCTACAGTTGTTAAAATTACCTGTTGTGGTCACCTGTCTAAGTGCTGATCAGACTTATCACTACTTAACTTCAGTTTAATGTCTATCAAAAGGGCACTTCGTTCTCACAATCTTTGGGATATCTGAACTTTACGTTGGTGTGGCATCACTTACCACCCAACTTAGACCCCACTTCCCTCTTTGCCCGCCGCTCGAATTCTCTCGTTCAAACCTTAACTTCCACCTGAGATGTCGGTGAAGAAGCATATCCGTTTCAAGCTCTTCTACACTTGTGCAGAAGATTTGGAACTTCTGTTTTTTTTCCCCAGTTATTTTTATTTACAGTAGTCAATCACCCGTAACTGTCTGACCTACAACGAGTTCTTTGGCTTAACTCACTCGGGGGTCAACTTGTTACTCGTAGACTCTGTCTGCTACAATTATTCATTTTTTTCTCTTTTTCTCTTTCCCCAGAAATCAGCTTCCGTTCTTTTTCAATTTAGATTTTCTCTAAGCCGTTCAATTACTTTACAGGTGCGTTTGTGCATGTGTGTGCTTGTCTGTGTGTGTTTGTGTGTGTATCCACTGAGTAGACTTTATAGATTAAATGGAATTCATTCATATGCAAATTTCCTTAGGAAAATGAAAATATTATTACAAAAAAAGCCCCCCTCCCCCCAAAAAAAGTTTGAGCTTATTGGAGATGAAAAATCAATAATCTCAGTAAGAACAGTTATTGAAAAAGTCATTCGATCCATCAGAATTTGAATTTGCAATGTTTCACCAAAAAAGTTGTTTTCAGTGGAAGAAAAGATTTAATTACTCTTTCCATATAGAATAAAAGAGTTTAATATATAAAAGACATCTTGGCTTGACGCGTCGGGTGTGATGGATAAATTGTTGCCATTTTAAATTATAAATTTCATGTAACCGCTTTGTGTGTTTCGGTTTTTGTCAACTGTGCAGCAAACCAGAGTCAGATGATTGGTTTGGTTAGGTTTTATGGTATATCAACCATTGTAGAGTTCGAGTCTCATTGGGTGCCCCATTCATTTGGCCTTGTGCTAAATCGAAGTAAAGACCTTCGTAAATTACTATATCAACCATTGTAGATTATTTAACGCCAATTGGTTGGATTTTATGGCATATCAACCATTGTAGGTTATTTAGTGCCAAATTGTCTTTATACATATATTTTATATATATATATAATTTGGTTTGGTTGTATTTTATGGCATATCAACCATTGTAGGTTATTTAATGCCAAATCCTCTTTATACATATATATTAAATATATATGATTTGATTTGTTAGGATTTTATGGCATATCAACCATTGTAGGTTATTTAATGCCAAATCCTCTTTATACATACATATTGAATATATATGATTTGATTTGTTAGGATTTTATGGCACATCAACCATTGTAGGTTATTTAATGCTTATCCTCTTTATCTATGTACATTAAATATATATGATTTGGTTTGGTTTGGTTTTATTGCATATCAACCATTGTAGACTATTAATGATAAATCCTTTTAATGCATATATACTAAATATATTATTTCTAAACATATTTTGTTGATACCATTTTTATAAGAGCCTGGGCTAAGGTTTTTTTTAACGCTTTTACTAATTTCTATCAAATTTGAATAATTCTATTTGATATTAATTATTTGTTTGCACACAGTTTAATGTTTTCAAGCATTGCTATGTACTATTAAAATTCTATGAAACATCAGTCATTTATTTACACACAGTTAAATGTAAAAACAGTTCTATTTCAAACAATTTAGTTCAGCATAAGTACAGTTTTTTGTTTACACAGTTAAATATAAAAACTATGCAATTTCAAACGATTCAGTTGAGCATAAGTATAAAATTTAGAACAATTTGGCCTCTAAACAGGACCTTATCAGGTGCTACCACTCTGGGCCAGAGTGAACCTGGGATCAATAAAGGGTTGCTCCGCATTCCACAAAGCTCCAGCATTACTAGAGCCTCACCATCAGATTGTTTGGAGTCATATCAGGACACTGGTTGGGAGGGGAGACTTACCCCTCTGTAGAGGTGCTGTCGGTATATTCTGCACCCCTTGCCGACTTGGCCTGAGAGGCAGTTGAGCATGGTCTGTAAGGAAAGCAGTACCATGCCGCAATTTACTCTTGCAGAAATTTGGAAATGGTATGCTCTACTGCTTAGCATTTACGCCGGAAGATTAATAAACATATTGATTAAAACTATATACCAAGTTCTCATATTAGTTTTTGGAGTATTCACTAGCGAAGATAACGTTATACCTCCATTCATCTTTCCACTTGAACTCACATTCAACAGAGAGACCTACATCAAGTGCTTGAAGGAGGCAGTGTTGACCTGGATCGAGAGGGTGGTTACTGGAAAACCCTATGACAGGTAACAGGACTCTGCGCAGTATTCTACAAGCAGGAGAACAAAGTCTTGGCACTCAGAAAATTTCTGCGACCACATTACCCCAAATATCTGATTGCCTAACTCCCTAGATTCAATCCTACTGCTTATTATTCGTGGGGCCCGCTTAAGCGAGAGACCAACAAAACTCTGTGGAAAACCAAAGTTAAAC
>OY757936.1:22883875-22953875 GCA_963585895.1 Sepioteuthis lessoniana | reverse complement strand
ATATAATAATTGGATATATATATATATATATATATATATATATATATATATATATATTGTCATCACTCGGTAATGATGCACAAGCGCACGTGTTCTAATCATTTAGGAACTGTCTTTGTGTGCAAAACATAACACCTTTAATCCATCTTTCCGTCACAAAGTTGTAGTAGTCACGTTCGCTGATAACCTGGAAGTTCACAAACGCAAGAATCACAATAAAATAGATAAATGATTAAATTGTAAAAAGAAATAAAAAATAACATCGAATCAAAACGTTAACAAAAAAAAGTAAAGAAAAGAAATCGAGAAGAGATAGAACACCAAGAAAAACAAACAAACAAACAAACAAACAAAAAATTACTAGTTTTTGGTCTTGTTTTGAAGTCTGTGCTAGTATAAAACGCAGAGAATAAAAAAAAAAAAACCCCCTAAAAAGCTTGAGGCTAGTGTTGTGGGATAGAAAGCTGAATAAAAATTTTATTCGGTCTTCCAGAAGCTGAAACATTGATTTTTCTATTCCAAATAATAATAATAATAATAATAATAATAATAATAATAATAATAATAATAATAACAGCAACAACAACAATAATAATAATAATGAAACAAATAAATCTAAAAACAAAAATTAGAAAAAAAAAAAATAACAAGAGAAAAGAAAAAAAAAAACAAATAAAGAAGAATTCGCGAAAAAGAATGTTTTTAATTTTATTCAGCTCATTGGAGGCAATTCGTTGAGAGAGACATTTCAAGGAACGCTCCCAGAGTGAAGCGTTCGCCCGATTTCTTCACTTTTGACGAGCTAGAAATCGAAGTCGATATTGGCAGCGTATGCGCAGCGCAACGCATCTAAGTGTGGCATCTGCAGATGCACCTGTGCACGTCTGTGGTGCAGTACGGTTGTCATGGGAACCCAGTGACTAAATGACATTACTCTGATGTAATAATGATGCCAAACTCGGTGAATTCATTTATGCAATGCCTAATTTGGTTAGTGGACTCCCGGTTTTCTTCTGGGAGTCCCACCTTGCTGGATTTTTGCTGCAATTTGCCAACGGCAGTTGAGGCAAATGTTTATTGCTTTTATCTTGTTTCTTGTTTCTCTCTATTGTGCATGGTGTCCTGGGTATGACAGTGAACTGAATCCGATGGTGAGGTTTCTGTTCCGGAGCTCGGGGAAATTTGGGGTACCTCTTCATTCCCATTATTTCCTAGTTCACTCTGACCCGGAATGGTTGAACCTAGGAGAAATCCATCTATGTATCAAATAGATGTGTTTAAAATTATTTCTGTCTGATAGGTTAGGTTATTTTGTTAATGGTATATCAATCCTTATTGGGAATTTAATCCTCGATTCTATATATATATATATATATATATATATATATATATATAAAAGCAATACAGTTATACGAACGGACCCAGAAGAAAACATGTAGACAGAAAATGTCTATTATGTTCTACGAAATTTGTATTATTGAAGAAATGCTGCCACTATATATATATATATATATAATTTCTGAGCGAATTCTTTGGAAGTAAATTTATTTTTAAATGAGCTTGAGTTCATACCAATAGTGATACCACTTAACCCATAGTAGGGAGGATAAGGGGCTTCATATTTTTCATAAGGTTAATATTTGAAAAGTGAACGTAATAGCGCGACTTCAGTTCGAACTCACTTACTACGATTCTGCATTGCGAAACTTTAACCGTTAATCCACGGAGACACCAAGCCAGATAATTCTATGATAAATAGATTATTATGATAGATAGATAGATGTGAGAAGACTGAGATAGATAGATAGATAGATAGATAGAAACTGACGGAATGAGATAGATATGAAAAGCAAGAAATTGAAATAAATAAATAAATTAAGAAATTAAGAAAGAAAGATAGATTGTTTAAGTGAGTTTTATTCTCGTGATTTAGATAGATAGATAGATAGATAGATAGATAGGAACAGACTGAGATAGATAGATAGATAGATAGATAGATAGAGACTAGTAGGAAAAGAGATAGATAGATAGATAGATAGATAGATAGATAGATAGATACTAGTAGGAAAAGAGATAGATAGATAGATAGATACTAGTAGGAAAAGAGATAGATAGATAGATAGATAGATAGATACTAGTAGGAAAAGAGATAGATAGATAGATAGATACTAGTAGGAAAAGAGATAGATAGATAGATAGATAGATAGATAGAGACTCGTAGGAAAAGAGATAGATAGATAGATAGATAGATAGATAGATACTAGTAGGAAAAGAGATAGATAGATAGATAGATAGATAGATAGATAGAGACTAGTAGGAAAAGAGATAGATAGATAGATAGATAGATAGATAGAGACTAGTAGGAAAAGAGATAGATAGATAGATAGATAGATACTTGTAGGAAAAGAGATAGATAGATAGATAGATAGATAGATCGAAAATTATCAACAAAGAGATAGATAAAGAGATAGATATGAACTGAAACAGATGAATGAATGAATGAATAACGAAAGACAGAAAGAAGAAACTGTTTTATGGTGTCTAATTGTTGTTATCTATCTATCTATCTATCTATCTATCTGGCTTGCTAGCTAGCTAGCTATCTATCTAGATAGATAGAAAGATAGAGGGATCGATAGAAACAGATAGAGACTGATGGACTGATAGATATGAAAAAACGGAAAGAAATGAATAAATATATATGGATATAGATTGATAGATTGACGTGTGGACAGAAAAGATATAAACAGACAGAAATAGAAAGAAAGAAAGAAAGAAATAAAGAAAGAAATTGTTTTATCTAATCATCTTTTTTCTAGTTTCAATAGTCATCTAAGATATGTATAAAAAAAAAGATGAAAAAAACCCTCATCTCATTTGATTTTACTCAGGTAAATTTACTGCTTTGGGCACCAATCGAAAATTGCTGTGGAATCAAAGTTTCTTTTTTATTTCGTTTTTTACCTGCAAAAGTAATTTATTACTATTTTCATAACAATTTACACGACACAAGTCAAGCAAATTTTATATTCAGAATCCATAAACTTGCCACGTATATTGAAGTACTATTTGTCTTTGAAGCCAATGGATGAATATTATTACGTTAGAAATAAAACCATAGTCGTTTTTTTAGTCTTTATGCCAATATTAAAAAAAGCAGAACATAGCTTTGTTCTTTCAAGAGGGGGTGTCCTCGTGGTGTAATGGTTAAAGCGTTGGATTGCGGAATCGTAGTACGCGAGTTCGTACTCCAGTCGCGCTATTACGTTCACTTTCGGGCAAATACCCTTGGGAAAGGTATGAGCCCCCTTATCCTCCCAGCTATGGTTTAAATCGTACCACTACTGTTCTTCTAGGAGAATGGATTTCGCATTAAATAACCTAAAAAGAGTTGATATGCCATTAAACAAAGAAACCAAACCTTTGTTCTTTCAAGTCCACACTTTAGACATGTTCTGATAATGACATCAATAATTCTGAGGTTTTATAGCGTACTAGTTGTATGATATTACTCCTAGATTTACTCTGAACAGGTCAACACTGAACTCTATGAAGGTTCGACCTCGGATTCAGATTTGTTATAATGTTTAGTGTAATTTGCAACTACGTAATTATGCTGCCTCTTAAAAACATTGATATTGCTGTAATTAAATATGAAATAGCTTATCCATTGAAAATGATTGAGGAGACATGTTTTTGTCCTGTAAATAGAGAGCCTAATTTCTTATCAAACTCCAGCGTATAATAAGAGCTTAAAGACTCTAAACCAATCAAATCAACCAAAACTCACTCGGCAGCGTTAACAACAGATGATATCTTAACTAAAAAGAGCAGAGGTTAACATGTTTGAAAACACACACACACACACACCTATATATCATCATCATCATCATCATCATCATGTCGTGGCGCTAGCATGGATATACCTGACCCTCTCTTGCCACTTCTCCCTATCATTCATCGCCTCTGGCAGGTCTTCAGGGCCACATCCCGTATCCTCACGTAGCTGCTGTATGTATGTTCGAGCTGGTCGTCCTGCTTTTGCTTGGCCATATGTTGGGGTCCATAGGAGTACATCACTTATGAGTTCGTCCTTGCTTCTCCAGCAGTGTCCTGCATGTCTGGTTCGTCTAGCTTGGATAGTTTTTGTGATGGGAGGCAGGTGGCCGAATCATTGGTGTCTTGTGGGGTGTTGCTGCCAGGACTTGTTCAATATTGCTCGCAACATTCTTTTGTAATTGCCGTTTAGCTTCTCCAGCCGTTTAGTTAGCGTCCAAGTAGTGCATCCATATAGCAATATCAACACGACCGCTGCCTGGAAGAAACTTCGTTTCATTTTATCGGTCAGGTTTGATTTCCATATGATCAAAAGCCAATCCATTGCTGTCCATGCCTTCGTTAGCCGTGTGTTGATGTATTTTTCGGTTGATGAGACGCTGCTTCCTAGGTAGGGGAATTTGTCTACCAGTTGCAGAGATATATATTAGAATTATAGACGCAACAAGACCTAGCCTTTTATTTAATCATTTACTGTACTTGAAACCATTTAACTGCGAGTAAACAAATAACTTATGTCAAATTGAATTACCGTATTTGATGGCATATAAGACGCATCGGTGTATAAGACGCACCCTAATTTAAGCAGGGCAAATCAAGAAAAAACAAAGTACTAATATTTAACGAGATAAAATGAATATGATGAATATTATCAATGATAATACTTCTAATCAGCACAATAGCCTTTCAGATAATGAAAATTGGTACATGAAAGTTACTCTAAAGTATAGGAGTTGCCAGGTAGCTAATTTTTTGTATATTGACCTCCGACCCGGCCGGGCTGTTAAAATAGGAAATGCACCAGTGTAAATAACAGGTGCATCCGGTTGAGGAATATCAGAATATAACCTTCACCGAGGACGGGTTGAATGAGTGCGATTTGTAACGCCCACAAGAAGAAGGTGGCCGTCAAACTATTATATAACTCAGTGCGCAGGAAGTTCAATCAGTTGGGGGTAAGATGCGGTAGAGAAAGCCAGCACCCAGCAGAGTGGACCCTCAGCCCCCCGATTGAGCAGTTGCAATTGGAGAGAAGATGCTGGAATGAGGAACATGTCCCAGAGAGGCTGGGTCCCCAGGCCCCCGGTTGAGTAGCCCACGAGAACGGGAAAGAAACACTGTTATGGCCATAAGAGTGGGGATCAAAATGTTGCAGTTCTGTTCGGTCTCCAACTCCCTCTCACACACAACCCTTTCAAATAAAGTGATAGGTATATTTTTCTAAAGAACTGTGTCGCTCGTTTTTATTGTGTTGTTGTTATGAATCTGCATATGAGTATACAACAAATTTTGGCCGATTATAACGAATTTTAAACCTACATATGGCATATAAATGCAAGGGAATTTTTAAAAGATACTTTAATAAAGGAAAGTATGTCTTATAAGCCGTCAAATATGTTATTGATATTACATATCTGTACTTGAAACCATTTAAACTGCAGAAACAAATGATTCATGTTAATGTAAATAAACATTTGAAACCATTTAACTATGTGCCAACAAATGAACTCTGGCTCGTTTAAAAATTTTACCTACAAACTATTTGCTTACAAATAATATATATATATATATATATATATATATATGTGTGTGTGTGTGTGTGTGTGTATGAACAAAATTTGATATTAAATAAACCAGAAGGGTTGATATGCCATAAGAAACAACCAAAGCAAACTAAACAATAAGTCCTCTATTTGAGTTTTATGTATTTTTTGCAATCTTCAGAGAGTCGTGTTCTAAAAGTGTGATTCTATATGCATCATCATCATCATCATCTCGAGCTGCTAGCACGGATTTCCCTAACTCTCTCTCTCTCTCTCTCTCTCTCTCTCTCTCTTTCTCTCGCCATTTGTCTCTATCATCCATCGCTCGTGACGCCCAGACTACATTCTGTGTTCGCACAGAGCAGTTTTTTCTAACCCATAAGAAAAACTTTAGAAGCCATGGGAAGCAGCGTGGTGGATGTGAAGTAAGGCGGGTCAACGTCGGGTTAATGGAGAGCTTGACCTGATGTTGGGCAAAAGGATAAAGCTGCAGTCTTAAGTGGCAGTCATTAGATATTATTTATCATAAATTGGATTGCACCACTAAGAGAAAAATTTGGTTCAGTTTCTTTGTTTTGATGGTATATAAGCCTTCATGGGTGATTTAAGGCCAAAACCATCGTTATCGAAGGACTATTTAACCCCTATCTGGGGAACAAGGGGGTTTATAGTATTCTTACGGGTATTTATCAGAAAGTCAACATAATAGCACGACTAGGGTTTGAACTTGCTTACAACAATATTAAAGTCTTGCAAGTTAGCCACTACGGCAAAAGAACATGCCAAGAAAAATATAACAAATATCTTATTCAGCGCAAAATAAACAAGAATAAGACTATTTCTAAAGAAAATTCAAGTGAAAAATATTTCAAATAATAATAATTATAATGATGATAATAAATGCAATATAAATATCCACTCCCTGTCGGTTGGCGGGAGCGGGGAGCAGTTGAATAAACTGAGTGCATCTCTGCCGAGGAGTAAGACTCCTCAAACGAGTGTCCTAGATATGACACTAAACAATCTGATGATGATGTTCTAGTAATGTTGGAGCTTTGCGGAATGCGGAGCACCCCTTCACTGCGATCGCTCCCAAGTCCACTTTGATTCAGAGTGGTAGCACCTGATAGGTTCCTATCAATAGGTGAAATAGAACTAAACTGTGAAATTATGCTAAACTGAATTGTTTGATATAGAACTGCTTATATGTATAAAAAAGAATTTGGCATTAAATTACCTACAATGGTTGATGTGCGATAAAACAAAACTAAACTAAAGCATAGCAATATAGATCCTATTCAAAATTTAATTTTACTTGCATGTGGCTCTACCAAGTTCAAAGACAACTTAAAATTAAATTTTGTATTGGTGTAACGCTACGGCATCACGTCGAAAGTTGTCACGCAACGCAATTTAAAACGAAACGATTCTGTTGGTTTCAAGATGCGATTGCCCAGTCAGCTGGGGCTGTAGAATACACCGACTGCACGTCTGCAGAGGAGTAAGACCCGCCACACAAGTGTCCTGGATATGACACTAAACAATCTGATGGTGAGGTTCCAGTGATGCTGGGGCTTTGGGGAATGCGGAGTACCCCTTCATTGCCATTGCTCCCTGATCCATTCTGGCTCGGCGTGGTAGCACCTGAAAGAGCCCTATCTATGGGTTAAATAGAACTAACGACATACCTATGGTAAATTGAATTGTTTGAGTAAACTGAATAGCTTGAAATAGAAATGTTTTTGACAATTGAACCGTACTTGCATTTAAACTGCGTGCTTATGCTAAAATGAATTGTTTGAAATGGAACTGTTTTGACATTGAAACTGTACTTACACTAAACTGAATTGTTTGATATAGAACTGTTTTGACATTTAACTGTGTGTAAACAAAATCAATACTTATTAAACTGAATTAGCTGAATTAGAACTGTTTGAATAAACGGAATAGCTTGAAATAGAAATGTTTTTGACAATTAATCTGTGTACACATGCTAAATTGAATTGTTTGAAATAGAACTATTTGCATAAAAATGGATTTGGCTGTAAATAACCTACAATAGGTTGATATGCCATAAGACCCAAGCAACCAACCAGCAAATCAGGATGCGAAAGTTTATGTGGGTCTGCAACGGTTGTAGTAACTGGTGAAAAGAAATAGATAGATTTGGAAATATGCGTCAACTCATTTGATAATTCTTCTAATTATTCTCTTAACTAATGCTTTAATGACACGTAATCACAAAAACTTTTTAGATACTCGTCATTGCTAAATATCAGCTGATATCTATCTTGTCTATCATCAGATATATTTTGTTTACAACTGACTCTACAGCAAAATGTTGATTCTTTATTTTGACATCCGATGACATGTGCACGCAAATAATGTCTAAGCAGGCTCTGATCTTTTCAAATCGAAAAACGTGCTATTACGAACTCAAGCCATCATGAGTTACACACTCCTAATGTTGATCTAGTGTCTGGCTTACAGCATAACAGCGGATGATGTCGAGAAGAAGGCTAAGAACATTATGTGAAGCAAAAGAAGCGAATTAGTATCTAAGTGCAGACATAGCAACAAATTTCTCTTATGTCATCTACTACGAGAGCTTGTTTATCTATCTATCTATCTATCTAGTTGTCCATATCTATCTATCTATCTATCTATGCATACAGTCGGTGAAATTTCATCATGTCATTCATTACTTTCGACTTCTCTAAATATCCAGCGTTGGACCAAACTAAACATGGCGCTAATTGTGAGCTTGATTACAGAATAATAGTGTCGCACATTTTCTGCAGGCACTTGCGACCGGCGTTCGAGCCCAGTCAAAAGATCTATTTTTTTTTTCTTTTTGAGTTGTGTTTTTTTTTTAATACCAAAACGACAATTTTCCCTTTTTTTCTTACATTCCAGATCAGAAAATCTAATCGTGTACTTGTTAAATTCACAATACTGACCAAATAATAATAAAAATTATTATAAATGAGATCGGCCAGAATACTGAGAAAAGTCCTGATGACGTGCTGTCACTCAGACTCCAATGGAAGACCATCAGCTAACGCTCGTGTGAAAAACTAGCAAGGAACAATAATCTCTCTCTCTCTCTCTCTCTATATATATATATATATATATCCTGATTCTACCCCTGTTAATGTGATGTTTTTCTGCCGGAATATTTTCGTCGGCTTCGATTTCTTTCCATTACCCTTGGACGTACCCTTGTTTCAGTTCTCATTCCTGTACACTTTCCAACAGCATTTCTAGAAGCTGTCAAACTGCGTACGAGGCGCAACAATAGATGACAATGCCGGCAGCAGCAGCAGCAATAACAACAACAACAACAACGGCAACCGAAACAGCAACGATGTTGAATATTAAAAAGAAAAAGATAAAAAACAATAACAAAAAAGCAAAACAAAACAAAAAAAACCAAAAAAAATCAACAAACAAACAGAAAGCACAATGACAAAAAGATAAAAAAAAAAAAAAAAAGAGAAAGTGCTCGATACAACCTTTCAGGTGATTACATTTTACCTGACTGGTTTTCTAGAGGCTTCTAAGACAAAGCGCGTGTTGCTACGCCCTTCCACATTGTCAAGGGAGTGACGCATTTGTTATTTATTATTATTACTATTATTATTATTATTATTATTGGAAAGACAGTGTTACAGAAGATATTGCAATAGTAATATTACGACATTGACATATTTGAACTGTTCTTCTTCTTCTTCTTCTTCTTCTTCTTCTTCTTATTATTATTATTATTATTATTATTATTATTATTATTATTCCTGGCAAGTTTTTCACACCAACGTTAGCTGTTGGTCTTTCCCTGGGGTCTGAGTGACAGCAATTCTTCTCAGGTCTCTAGGACTCTTCTCGGTATTCTGACCGATCTTAGCAATGCTGTAGTTTGGATGGTCTCATCCCGTCCTCCAATTTCCAACTCTCCCAGCTACCTTTATCAAATCTTCGGAGAGCATTCCAAGTGCAACATTTATAATTGCATTCACCGTCATTTTTAGGTTTCACAGTTTTTTTTTGTTTTAGTACTCAAGCAAAGTCCAAGTACTTGTCGTTATCATCATCATCATTATAATTATTATTTCATTTTCGGCGAATTTTTCACACCAGCGTAAAATAGTAGTCAATCACTTGAGTGTGAGTGACAGTAAGTCTCCTCTGGTCTCCAGGACTCTCCTGAATATTCTAGCCCATCTTGATAATGTTGTGGTATAGATTGTCTCGATTCTTCTTCTACTTTCCAATTCCTCCATTCCTTTTTTATCATATTTACCACCCCCTCCGCTCGGGCAGGATATGACACGAGGTCAGTTTTTTAAGCAGAGTTTAACAGGTTTGAATTCAGAGTTTTCCTTCTAGACTAGTTGCCTCACCAAGGCTGAATAACACAGTCTGCCCTACTATTTACCCATAGCTGGAGGGAGAATAATTGGAGTCATACGTTTCCCAAGGGTATTAGTGCTATGTGTAATGTAATCAGTCTCGTCCAGGATTTGAATTCGTGTCGCCGTGTCCATTTTCTACGACGATAACCATTACGCCACGGGCACCTCCTAATTTTTTTAGACTAGTTGCCTCACCAAGGCTGAAGAACATAGTCTGCCCTACTATTTACCCATAGCTGGAGGGAGAATAGTTGGAGTCATACCTTTCCCAAGGGAATTAGTGCTATGTGAAATGTAATCAGTCTCGTCCAGGATTTGAACTCGTGTCGGCGTGTCCATTTCCTACGACGGTAACCATTACACCACGGGAACCTCCATTCTTTTTTTTAAGCATTTGGGGACCGTCCCTAGCGCACAAGCAGCAATTTGTATCACAGGTGCTCTTTATTATCATTATTATCATTATTGCTGTGGTTGGTTTCTTATTGTTATCATGGCTATAATTATTTTATTCCTTTGAGAGTTTGTTTTTATACCAGCGTTAGCTGATGGTTTCTCATTGGAGTCTGACTGCAAGTCTCTTCAAGTGTCCCGGACTCTTCTCAGTATTTTGGCCGACCTATGTAATGCTGTAGTCTGGATGGTCTCCACTTGTCCTCTTATTTCCAAGTCTTCCAGTCTCTTTACCAATCTTTGGAGATGTTCCAAGTGCACTAATTACAATAGGTATTACTGTCACCTTAATACACTATTCTTTTTTTTTTTTTTTTAGTTTTCCAGCAAAGTCAAGGTATTTATTTCTCTTTTTCGCTTTAAAAAAAAAATTACTCTGTAGTCAGCAAGGACGGCAAAGTCCACTATTCGGCGGGTTCTCTTTTTTTATTGTTGTTGACAATCACTAGGTCTGGTCGTCTGGCCGAGACTTGGGTATTTGTTTTTATCGCAAATTTAGAGAGAAGTTTGTGCGTATCATTTCCCCGGACTGATCCTGGGTTGTGCATATACCACTTATTTGTTATTATTATTATTATTTACTCATTGAGAGTTTTCACATCAGTTTTAGCTGATGGTCTTTCACGGGAGTTTGGGTGACATCGAGTCTCCTCGAGTTTCCAGGACTCTTCTCAGTATTCTGGCCGTTTTCAATAATTTTGTTGTTTGGATGGTCTCCACTCGTTCTCCAACCACTCAGCACTCCAGTCCCTATAATAATTCTTTGGTGACTGTACCAAAAACTATTTTGTTGCATCTTATCTATTCGCTATGATTGGTTCTAATGGCTTTATTTTGTGCTGCTATTTGAAGAGATTCAGTTTCTCTCTTGACGTTTCCTTTTCTTAACCACGTTCAGGTTTTCTCGGGTGAGATGTGGCTCATTAGTCGTTTAAAACGCCCATAGAGTTGTTTTTTTCTTCTTCTTAATATCATTTACTCCTTGAGAGTTTTTTGTGGATAGTTTTTCACTGGAGTTTGAGTGACGGCAAGTCCCCAGGATTCTTCTCTGTATTCTGGCTGTTTTCAATAATGCTGTAGTTTGGATGGTCACCATTCGTCCTCCAACTTCCAAGTCCTCCAATCCCTTTAGTTACTATTTACCAACCCCTCCGCTCGGGCAGGATATGACACAAGGTCAATTTTTAAGCGGAGTTTTGAATTCAGAGTTTTCCTTCTCCTAGACTAGTTGCCTCACCAAGGCTGAAGAACCTAGTCCGTCCTACTATTTACCCATAGCTGGTTCATACCTTTCCCAAGGGTATTTGCCCGAAAGTGAACGTAATAGCGCGACTGGAGTACGAACTCGCGTACTACGATTCCGCAGTTCATCGCTTTAACCATTACACCACGAGGACACCCCTTTTTTTACCCCTCCGCTCGGGCAGGATATAACACAAGGTCAATTTTTAAGCGGAGTTTAACAGGTTTGAATTCAGAGTTTTTCCTTCTCCTAGACTAGTTGCCTCAACAAGGCTGAAGAACCTAGTCCGTCCTACTATTTACCCATTAGTTACCCTTTAGTTACTGTACCAGAAGCATCAATCACGATTAGTATAATTGTCACTTTCATGTTCCATAATTTTTTAATCATTATTTCTCTCCTTGCAATCTTTTCTCACCAGTTTGAACTGGAATCTGAGAGACGACAAATCCCCCAGGACTTGTCTGAGTATTTTAGCCGGTCTAAAGAGTTCTGTGGTCTGTATGGTTTGATTTCTAATTCCTCCAATCTTCTTTCAAAGCTTTTGGGGACAGTTCCAAGCGCTCCAAATACAACTGGTACCACAGTCACCCTCATGTTCCACTGTTTTTTTTTAATTCTCTCGCAAGATCTGAGTATTTGTCTATCTTTTCTCTTTCAATCTGACACATTCGCCTGGGGCTCTAGAATAGTCCGACTGCACCTCTGAAGAGGTGTGAGACTCTCCCAGCGAGTGTCCTTGATATGACACAAAAAATCTGATGGTAAGGCTTCAGTAATTCTGAAGCTTTGGGGAATGCGGAGTATCCCTTCATTGGCATCACTTTCAGGCCCACTCTGGCCTGGAGTGGTAGCATCTGATAGGGTTCTATCTGTGGGTCAAATAGAACTAAACTATGAAGTTAGGTTAAACTGAATTGTTTGAAATAGAACTATTTTTACATTTAAACTGCATATCTATGCTAAACTGAATAGTTTCAAATTGAACTGCTTTTTGACACTGAAACTGTACTTTTGCTAAACTGAATTGTATCAATTAGAATTGTTTTTTGACATTGAAATTGTGTACTTATTCTAAACTGAACTGTTTGGAATAGAACTGTTTAATGTATAAAAATTGATTTTAATTACCTACATTGGTTGATGTGCCGTAAAACCAAAGCAAACCAAACTAAATGTGTCTGTCACTTGCTAAAGCGTTGTCGTTCTTCTTGGGCAAGTCTTGATTTCATAAAGATCATCATCATCATGTCGTGCCGCCAGCACGGATATCCCTGACCCTCTCTCGACACCCCTTCCAATCGTTCATCACTTCCGGCAGGTCCTCAGGGCTACACCCCGTATCCTCATAGAGCTACTGTATGTAGGTGCGAGCTAGCCTCCCTGACTTTGCTCGGCCATGTGAAGGGGTCCATAGGAGTACATCACTTATGAGGTCGTCCCTACTTCTCCAGCAGTGTCCTGCGTACCTGGTTCGTCTAACTTGGATAATTTTCGTGATGGGTGGTAGGCGACCGTGCGGCTGATGCTTTGTGGGGTGTTGCCTCCAGGACTGGTTCAATATTGCTCGCAGCATTCTTGTATAGTTGCCGTCAAACATTATTTATCCCTTTTTATTTTAATTGGGCTTTGTTGGGTAATCAATATATTCGTTTTTGGCCTTGAATTCTTGATAGGTGCCATTGGCTGCAGCAAATTTAATCATTATACTTCTAGATTTGGTCCCAGTTGTTCGTCAGCATAAAATAATTCATTTTTTTCTGTTCCGCTTCTTTTCAATTTCTGTTACATGTGTTATATTTTCCAAACAAGGTAAAAAGATATCATTATTATCATTATTAATTTTCTCCTTGTGAGTTTTTCACATCAGTGTTAGCTAGTCGTCTTTTACTGCAGTCTGAGTGACAGCAAGTCTCTTCAAATCTCCGTATTCTGATAGATCTCAACAATGCCGCAGTCCGGATAGTCTCGATTCTTTCTCAGATTTTCAATTCCTCCAATAGCCTTTCCAAGCTTTTGAGAACCCTTCCAAGTTCTCCAGCTACTGTTGTTATCACCGTCAATCTGTTATATAATTGCCGAGGGATTTCGTTTTCGTTTCGGTTTAGTTAGGCTGAGAACCTTTCGCTTAGCGCATGGGTTAGTTAGGTGCAACATTAACGCAGGTGTTCACGCGCGCGCGGAGAGGATGTGTCATTTAGAAATGTCAAAATAAAAATCCCAGATAGGAATTGGGACGAGAGTATTTGGTTGACGTCACGCACCCGAATCGTGGGCTGAGATTTGAGAAAAAGCAGTGAGTTGAGTTCCCGCGTCGAAAGAAGAAGGTTGACTTTCAGAGCTGGGAGAGACCAGACAACTTTGTGCGCTACGGGCGCCGCGAGTTAGTTGGGTTGAGAGCTGACGATGCAAAAGCAATCAGCATAGGAAGATTGTGTCTCTCTCTCTTCATGTTGAAAAACCTTTTTACTCAAAGGTAATAAAAAGTTTCGTACCTGAACCAATTTCGTGTTTTCGGATTCCTATATATGTTTATGATTTCACATATCCGTATCATGGGTATGTTACAAATCTTATGTTCATCAGCTTTTTAAGTTCTCTGGCAAGGTCCAAGTATTCATTTCTCTTTTCGCTTTTTTAAATTTTCACTCGGTGGTCTCTTGAAACGACAAAATCCGCAAGACAGTAATTTTTAAAAAATTAATTAATACCAGGTCTGTTCTAGCTGGGGTTAGGAGATTTGTTTGTTTCTCAATATCCCTCTGAATTCGATGCATCTCATTCTCCAGAACGGATTCTTATTTGTGTATGCAATAGTGAAAGTTCAATTTCTTGCACAGTTCCCAATGGATCAACTTTTCCAGCAGCTGTGCCCAGTCTTGTACTCTTTTTGCACAAGTTTGCTGCATTCACTTAATTAAGGGATTAATGGTTTCATATCTTACTCCACATCAATTTCTTGCACAGTTCCCAGTGGATCAACCTTTCCAGCAGCTGTGCCTAGTCTTGTACTCTTTTTGCACAAATTTGCTGCATTCACTTAATTAAAGGATTAATCGTTTCATATCTTACTCCATATCAATTTCTTGCACAGTTCCCAATGGATCAACCTTTCCAGCAGCTGTGCCTAGTCTTGTACTCTTTTTGCATAACTTTGCTGCATTCACTTAATTAAGGGATTAATCGTTTCATGTCTTACTCCACATTACCTACACTCGCTTTTCTATGGTGTATTATAGATTTTGGCTTGAATATAAAAGTAAGTAAGTAAAGTTGGCTACCTTAGTCGAGGAGTACCCGAAGGCTCCTGAAGTTGTAGGGGAGGGCGCTACTTTTTTCTCAGGACTGACCCACTTTACTCTTGATACTTACCTTATAATGCAGACTGTTAAGCAAAGAAGCATCGAGTACCATTTTTTTAGTTTAGGGGTGTCCTCGTGGTGTAATGGTTAAAGCGATGCACTGCGGAATCGTAGTACGCGAGTTCGTACTCCAGTCGCGCTATTACGTTCACTTTCGGGCAAATACCCTTGGGAAAGGTATGAACCCCCTTATTCTCCCTCCAGCTATGGGTAAATAGTAGGACGGACTAGGTTCTTCAGCCTTGGTGAGGCAACTAGTCTAGGAGAAGGAAAACTCTGAATTCAAACCTGTTAAACTCCGCTTAAAAATTGACCTTGTGTCATATCCTGCCAAAGCGGAGGGGTTGGTAAATAGTACCATTTTTTTGTTTTTTGGTATGACTCGGCCTGAGATTGAACCCAGGTCTCCCAGGCCAGTGGCGAATGCTCTAAACATCATGCCAATGTGCCTTGAATATAATTGGTCCTATGGTGTTGTTTTGTGAGGTGATTAAGTTTCTCTTTTAGAATTTACTGCCTGTCTCTTGAAATATCCATACAGTTGGTTTTTTTTCATTTCTCATTTCTAGTTTTTGTTGTTATTTTGTCCTTATGCTGTCAGGACTGCAGTGATTAATGTTTCTTTGCTCTTTTTAATGTAGAGCTCGTGTTCTTGTGTAGATGCATTATCTTAATCCTCAATGCTGGCGAGACCACTTCCTCCTTCTCTGTCTCATCTCTCGGATATAATGCCTTGTGAATAGTCATCAACTTTCATGTCATTTGGTCGAGTTGCCTGAGTTCTGACCTTGTCCCTTGTAAGAATAATCTTGAGTATCTTACAAAGAGGACTATCCAGGAGTTTATCTCCTTGATGAGATTTCTGCTGCAGAGCTTGGTCCCGAAAATTTTTCTCATTCTTTTGTGGTAATCTTTTCTTATTGTAACCTTCTTCTTCACTTATTTTATGGTCTCCGCTTCCTAAGTACCTGTAATTGTCATTTTATAATATTCGAAACTATATCTTACCGCTACTTTTGTAATGTTTCGTGAGATGGGGGGTATTTTTGGGCTGATATTTAAAATCTCTTCACTCTTATACAATACCGAAAACTGTGTCTGGAATGCAAAACAATACTAATTCGCAATGTTGCATTTCCCTTCTATTTTACATACACACGTTCTCTCTATTCGTCTTTCGTCAGATCTCCGTCTGATCCATTTATATATCTACCATTTCAAGTCATGTCAACGCCAGTTGTACGTTCCATTTAAACGCTTGTGTTTGTTGACTAGAGATCCGTGTTCAAATCACACGGGACGCTATCGGTACATTTTTCTACATAACAGTTATTCTCTCTGAACAATTTCAAGCCATCCTGATTTTGGTAGTCTTATTCCGTCTGTTGTTTTTTTTTCTTTCATTTTTCATTAAGAGTGTGGCAAAATTTTCCATACCAAATCCATTCCGATGTCCGGGCTGTATATTCTTATATTTTCAATCAAGTTTATTATTCATAAACCGGGACATTGGCCCAGCGTGTGTTAGAGTGTTCGCCAATGGGTCCAGGGAAAGGAGTAGCACCCTCCCCTACACCTCGGTGTAGTAGCTATTGAAAAGGGAGCCTTTGGGTAGCCTTCGACTACTGTCGCTAACTTTACTTTATGTAACACTAATAATTCCATTTAATATTAAACATTTGTTTGTACACCGTTAAGAGGTTTAGAATATTGTTTTATTTGCACTTTTTAAAAATATTTTCAAGTTTTGCTATGTAACACTTATAATTCTATTCGATTATAATTACGAATAAAAGACTTTAAAATTCTATTTTACCCTTAGATCGGACTCTAACAGTTACAACAACTCCAGCTCAGAGTGGACCTGGGAGTTATGGCAATGAGGGAGTACTTCAGATTCCTCAAAGCTCTAGTACTGTAGCCTCACCATCAGATGCAGTTTAGTGTCCTATTCAGGAAACTAGTTCTATTTGACCTACAGATGTGACCCTTACAAGTGCTACCACTCAGGGTCGGAATGGACGTGGATTTAATGGCAATGAAGGAGTACTTCATATTCCTCAAAGCCCCAGTACAGTAGCCTTACAACCAGGAAACTAGTTGGATGGGGGGTCTCACGCGTCGGCATATTCTACAGTCCCTCCCCGGCCGACAAAGTGATCATTCTTTCGTGTAAATTCATAAATGGCAACAAATATTGAAATGGCTCAGTTTGCTTGGGCTGCCAAATACACCGACTGCATCAACGAGTATTAAAGATATTACACTAAACAATCTGATGGTGAGTCTCCAGTAATGCAGGAGCTTGGGGAAATGCTGATAACCCCTTTATTCCCATCGCTCTCAGGTCTACTCTAGCCTGGAGTGATAGTACTTAATAGTGTCCTATCTATGGTTAAAATAGAACTAAACAGTGTACTCATGCTAAACTGAAATTTTTGAAATAGAACTGTTTGTATATATATAAAATTTATTTAGCATTAAATAACCAACAATGGCTGATGTGCCATTAAACCAAAACAAAACCAAAAATAGTCAAATTTGTTCGCCAATGGCCCGGGAGACCTGGGTTCAATCCCAGGTCGAGTCATACCAAAGACTTTAAAAATGGAACTTGATACCACCTTGCTTAACACTCAGCATTATAAGGTACGGTTCAAGGGTAAAGTGGAGCAATCCTGGGAATGGAGTAGCGCCCTCCCCTACACCTTGGTGTAGTAGCTATCGAAAAGGGAGCCTTCGGGTCACCCTCGACTATGGTCGCTAACTTTACTTTTTTTTTTATTATTCATGAATTGAATTACCATGACCAGAAAATCCGGGGAATATTCCAGTGGTGGATATCACGGTATACACTACTGGTGAGCACTAATAAGGTCGAAACAGCTCTCCAGTGTTTCCGTATATCGCGTGCAAGTGTTCGCTGGGTTTTTTGCTCATGGTAATTTAGTTCATAATATAATTCCTCTTCTCAAAAAAGAAAATGTAATTTACTTGCCCTTGAGTTTATAATAATTACGCTGATGCGTATTTTCAATCCTCTTGGGAAGACGTGGCTCTGGAGGTGACTGTGTCTTCTGTCAAGAGTAAGAATGTAACTTGCAAGACATATTCATGTTAAGTGGCCGCGCAATTACCATAACTAGTTTATTTGGCAACGCTGGTATATAGAGTTTCGGCTCTGCCTTCTAGGGTCGCTGGTTTCGACCTCCCGTGGTAGAAATCGCGGTATACACAGCTGGTTAGACCTATTAAGGTCGAAACAGCAGTCCAGTGCTTCTGTATGTCACGCGCAAGTGCTTGCCGGATTTTCTCCTCATGGTAATTCAGTTCACGATATAATTCCTCTACTTAAAAAAAGAAAATGTACAGTTTCTCTATTTCTTCTTCATTTTTAAAAAATACTTTTATATCATTAATAAACATAATGTGATTAATCTTTTCTTGTGATTTTGTAAATTTCTTAACCCTCGATGCATTTCCTAAGTACGCACGTGAGTAGTAGCTTTGCTATAACGGGTGGAGATGTGGGTGTGGCAATTCATGGATTACAATATTCCCAAGAAAGAGCAAAGGGAAACAAACAAAAGACATTGGCTAGATTGAGGAAATCTTTAATGAGAAACGGAATTCTAATCGGTAGCAGTATAAAAGTGCCCCATATTAACTAATTAGATAAGTAAATCATATAAATTCCTTGCTTCATAATCGTATCAAAGCTGACGTCGAGAAATTTCTCAGGAAAAATCAGATCGGATTTCGGAGAAATCGATCCACAATTTTGCAGGTTCTGATTATCCGTGGAATCAACGATAGAATACATGCAGAAAAACTCGATGCAGTTCCTTTGTTCGTAGATTCCTACAAGGAATTTAATTTCATTCACAGAGGAAAGATGAATAGTTTGGTTTGGCTCGGTTTTATGGCATATCAACCATTGTAGGTTATTTAATGCCAAATCCATTTACATACATATAAACAGTTCTGTTTAAAACAATTTAAATTAGCATAAATACAGTTTTTTGTTTACACTCAGTTAAATGCAAAAACAATTCTATTTCAAACAATTCAGTTTAGCTTAAGTACGCAGTTTAAATGTCAAAACAGTTCTATTTCAAACAATTTAGTTTAGCATAAGTACACAGTTGTTTGTTTTCACACAGTTAATTTCAAACAATTCAGTTTAGCGTTATTACAGCTTAGGTCTATTTAACCCATAGATAGGACCCTATCAGGTGCTACCTGGGAGCAATGGCAATAAAGGAGTACTCCGCATTCCCCAAAGCTCTAGGATTACTGAAGCCTCACTATCAGATTGCTTTGTGTCATATCTGAGGCACTCAGTGGGGAAGTTTAACCTCTCTGTAGAGATGCAGTCGGTGTATTCTGCAGCCTCTTCGGACAGGGCTAAGGAAAGAGTTAGCAAATTCTGCTTGCATATGGTCTCCCTAATGAAACTGTTACGGCTATGAAAGCAATGGTTTGCTCATCTGATGGAGGGCTTGACTTCTTCGACATTGTCGCAGGAGTTTTGGAAGGAGATAAACATATGTTTATAATCTGCCTAAATTCCGTACTGAAATCGTAAATAAATCTCATAAAAAGAGATAATTTCACACACACACATAAAAAAAAAACATAAGAAGCAGACAATATTCCACTGAATACACTTGCCCAAGCTGAATCCCTGTTGTAAAGCCTGGAAAAAACAGCAGGGAGCATTGGTCTCTACATAAACGAAAAAAAAAAAAACAAAAAAAAACAGAGTTAAGATGTTTTAAAAAAAAAGGAGCCATGTCTTCTGTAAAAGTCGAGCCTCTGAAATCAGTTGACCGGTTTTCATACCTTGGCAGTAATATCCCATCTAATGAAAGCGACGTTGACATAACCATAGTGATGGCATGGCTGCGACTGACTGGCTATCGATAATATGGAAGTCTGTTCCCTTTGACAAAATAAAATGGGATTTCTTACAAGATGTAGCCGTGTTGGTTCTACTGTATAGATGCACCACGCGCACGCTAACGAAAAACGTAGAGAAAAAAACTAGACGGGAACTACCCAAGAATGCCATGTGCTGTTTTGAACAAACACTAGGAGCAACACCTGATAAAACAGCAGCTGTACGGCCACTTACGCCCATCTCAAAAACAACCAAATAAGACGAGGAAGACTGAAGTGGGGAAGTAAGGAGGAACTTATAAGTGACGTTCTCTTATGGACTCCTACACATGAACCCACCAGTTTTGGCTGGCAAGCAAGGGCTTGTGCATACATCAGCTCTGCGTGGACACTGGATGCAGTCAAGAGGATCAACCGGGAGAGATGGAGAAGAGGGAAAGATGGTAAGAGAGAGAGAGAGAAAGAAAGAGAGAGAGACAGAGAGACAGAAAGAGAGAGTAACAGAGAGTCCAGGCACTTCGAGCTATCAGTGGGGCTTGAGCCACCTACATCCCATCTCAAAAACCAACCAAATTAGACATACGGGACACTGCTTGAGAAGTAAAGACGAACTCATAAGCTATATTCTCCAATGGATCCCTTCACACGGACGGGCAAGAGTTGGACGATCAGCAAGAATATATCTACAGCAGCTCTGTGCGGACACAGGGTGTACTCAAGAAGACCTGCGGGAAGCAACGGAAGGTAAAGAGGAATGGCGAGAAAGAGTCAGGGAAATCCGTGCTAGCAGTACATGATGATGACGATGATGATTACGATATATATACAGAGAGAGAGAGAGAGAGAGAGAGAGAGAGAGAGAGAGAGAGAAAGAGAGAGAGTTAGGTTTGGTTTCTTTAATGGCATATAACCTTCGTTGATTATTCAATGCCATATTGCTATATAATTACGGAATGATATTTTTATATTAATCATTTTTTATTAATTATATTTTATCATTCGGTTTGGTTGGGTTTTGAAATATTCGGCTATTAGTGCAGGTGCACACATTGAGTACAGTTCACGCTCGTGCGCAGAGGATATGACAATCACAAATGTCATAATAAAAACCCCAGATTGGAAATGTCACTGGGGTGTGAATGACATCATGCCCGGAAGTGATGGGCTGAGAATTTGGTGATTTCGAAAAAGAGTAAGTTTAGATTTGACTCTGGGCCGGGCCAGTCCAGAAGGTAATAAACGTTTCGTACCTGAACAACGGAGAGTCGTCAGTGTTTCGGATTTCCCTGCATCTGTATATTTGTATAGTTGTATTGTGACTATACAATCCTTGTTGATGGTAATATTTAACCCATAGCTAGGAGGAATTAAGAGGTTTATGCCTCTCCAAACAATTATAGCCTGGCCGGAATTCGAACTTGCTTACTTAGACGCCGTATTCCAAAACTTTGGCCTCTATGTCATGAGGTAATTTTAACACACACACACTTACACTCACACACATATGTATAAGTATATATTAGTAAGTTAGCCGACCGTTGTCGAGGGTGACTCGAAGGCTTCCCTTTCAATACCTACAACAGCAAGGTGTAAGGGACGGCGCTACTCTTTTTCCGGAATTGCTCCACTTGCCCTTGATCCATACCTTATAATGCTGTGTTAAGCAAGAACACATCCAGTACCATTTTTGAGTCTTTGGTATGACTCAACCTGGGATTGAACCTCTGTCTCGCAGGCCATTACTTTAGATCAGCAAAAAAACACATTAGAGCATCATACTAATCGAGGAATACGTTCAAAAAGCTTTAATTGAGAGAATAAATCAATTTCCAGTATAATTCGCAATTGAATAATAATTTTGTATCATCATAGATGGCATTTCATTTTCACTTTGGCTATTTTTTGATATGATGAAGCACAAATATTTTCAGAGACAGATCTTACAACTCAACAGGTTCACGCACTTCTAATATATATATATATATATATATATATATATATATATATATATATATATATATATATATATATTATTCAGTCCAGTTAAACCTGAGTCGGGAATAATTCCGTCAGGACCAAAAAACATTCAACTATGGACATTTAAATTTTCCTGGTAAAGACCTCAATGTAACTGACATCACAGAGCAATAATTCCAAATATATCATCATCATCATAATCATCATTATCATGTCATGCCGCTAGCATGGATATCCCAGGCCCTCTCTCGCCACTTTTCCCTCCGGCAGGTCTTCAGGGCAACATCCCGTATCTTCACATAGCTGCTGTATGTATGTTCGAGGTGGTCGTCCTGCTTTTGCTCGGCCATATGTGTGGGTCGATAGGAGTACATCACCTTTGAGCTCGTCCCTGCTTCTCCAGCAGTGTCCTGCATATCTGGTTCGTCTAACTTGGATAGTTTTCGTGACAGGAGGTAGGTGGCCGTATAGTTGGTGCCTTGTGGGGTGTTGCCGCCAGGACTTGTTCAATATTGCTCGCAACATTCTTGTGTATATATATATATATATATATGGTTGTATTTCAATTTTTTTGTTTATTAATTTTAACTTGTCCCATGAATGATGACTAAAGAAAAAAATGATATAGTGCCAGCACTTAGAAATTACTTAAGATTTTTTAAATCTAATTTATCATATTTGAGAAAACGCATAAAATTTACATTTTTTTTTCATAGATAGCAAAAATCTTTTTACCTTTTATTATTTGTAGGTTTTTTCAGTATTTTCCTTTTTCCATCAGGAAAATTTCTTGTTTAATTCTTCACACACGTACACACGTACACATACACACAACTGTCTATCTATCTATGTATCTCAATTTCTTTCTTTCTTTCTTTCTTTCTTTCTTTCTTTCTTTCTGTTCACATATCTATCTATCTATCTATCTATCTATCTATCTCATTTTCCTTCTTTCTTTCCGTTCACATATCTATCTATCTATCTCATTTTCTTTCTTTCTTTCTTTCTTTCTTTCTTTCCGTTCACATATCTATCTATCTATCTATCTATCTATCTATCTATCTATCTATCTATCTATCTATCTATCTATCTATCTCATTTTCTTTCTTTCTTTCTTTCCGTTCACATATCTATCTATCTATCTATCTATCTATCTATCTATCTATCTATCTCATTTTCTTTCTTTCTTTCTTTCTTTCTAATTTTCTTTCTTTCTTTCTTTCTGTTCACATATCTATCTATCTATCTATCTATCTCATTTTCTTTCTTTCTTTCTTTCTTTCTTTCTTTCTTTCTTTCTTTCTTTCTTTCTGTTCACATATCTATCTATCTATCTATCTATCTATCTTTCTTTCTTTCTTTCTTTCTTTCTTTCCGTTCACATATCTATCTATCTATCTCATTTGTTTCAACTACCTATCAATATCTCATTTGTTTCATCTATCTATCTATCTATCTATGTGTGCACGCGAACGGGCGTGAATGTAACTGTATAAAGTCAGTTTTTTTAAAGAAATAAATAGGTAAATTATTATTATTAATATTATCATTATTATTATTATTATTATTATTATTATTATTATTATTAAGGTATTGCATATTTTCATCCGGGTAACTGTCTTCATCCGGGTAACTGCAACAAGCGCGCTTCAGGCATATATCACCTGCATAGTTCTTTTTCTGTTTTGAAGTTTCCTGGATTATTCAGATCCAGGGTCTAAAGCAACAAAATAATCCCAATTAATCCGCTTAGTGCCAGGATATTTTTTGCGTCGGATTATCCAGCAACCCTGATTTTCTCAAATATATTTTTTTTATTGAGAAGATTGAAAATTGAAAATTTCTCATTTTTTTAAAAAATACTCTTAAAAAATGAATAAATAAACAAATAAAAGTGAAAAGAAAATAGTACTTAGAATCAATTATAACTTGGAGTATACCAGCCAATTAGTGTATAATTTGAGGCTTTTAGAGAGGCCCTTCATTTGCTAGAATGATGCAATCTTGGTGTTGTATAGTGGCTCGTACCACGTGACTTCCGGTATCGTGGAAGTATAAAAGACGCCGTGTCTCTTATGAAGGGAGAAGCAGAAAGAGAAGCTGAGAGACAGCTTTAAAGGACGTCGGTCAGTCGTAAGACCAACTTCGGACGTAACACTAACAGCGTGAGACTTATAATACTAGTCGGACTGTACCACTTGAGTTAATAAATAATTAACTCTATTTCACTGTGTATCTTTTCCTTACCATGATAGAACACTTGGTTTGTCGAAAAAATTTAAAACGTTATATCGTTTCATTTTTGTTTTGGTGGTGTTCATGAAAGATGGGCTTTTGAGTGGTAGCGTGAAACATCTGAAGTCTCTTTTGAAGCTATTGTGATAGTTTTCGGTGAGTATATACTACGGGACCAATGCAGTTCAAGCTGTGGTTGGTATTTCGTTGTGATTGGTAGTATTATGATAGCTCGTGCGCTCACACGTTGAGCATTGCTTCACTCCATGTGCGATTTGACGAATGTGGCGGGGAGATAAGGAAGTTCATACCTTTCCTTTCCGAAGAATTTACTCTGTAATTTTCCCAGTTATAGGTTAAATAGTACCACTGCTGTTCTTCTAGGAGAATGGCTTTGGCATTAAATAACCTACAAAGGTTGATATGCCATTAAAGCGGAGTTTAACAGGTTTGAATTTAGAGTTTTCCTTCTCCTAGACTAGTTCCCTCACCAAGACTGAAGAACTCAGTCTGTCCTACTATTTACCCATAGCTGGAGGGAGAATAATTGGATTCATACCTTTCCCAAGGGTATTAGTGCTATGTGAAATGCAATTAGTCTCGTCCAGGATTTGAACTCGTGTCGCCGTGTCCATTTCCTACGACGATAACCATTACTCCACTGGCACCTCTAAAAGCTATGAATTCAAACCTATTAAACTCCGCTTAAAAATTGACCTTGTGTCATATCCTGCTCGAGCGGAGGGGTTGGTAAATAGGATTAAATAACCTACAAAGGTTGATATGCCATTAAACAAAAGAAACTGAAGCTAGTCTGAAATTAAACATAATAGTACGACTCGGGTTCGAACACGAGTACTACAACGTCGGAGTCCAGATTATTACCCATTACCACTCGTTTGAAAGATTAGATTGAAACGGTCTACGGCATGTCATGACATAGTTCTTATGTTTTACGAGTTCGAACTGTAGCATAACGCCGCAGAAAAAAATATTTCGAAAAAAAATTTCGGAAAAAAATTTGTTATGTGAAAAGTGAAGACGTAGTTGATGACAGTATTCTAACTAGATGATTGAAGAAATTTCTCCCGGATTGCAAGAACTTCGATCATCAGGTTAGATCAAGATTCAAACCCGTACTCCATGACATTGAGGAAAATAAGGTGAGTTGCACTCGGAGAGTATCAGGTGAGCTTGGCATCTCTCAAGTCCAATGCAGTTCGCCCTTTTCACAACCTAGGCAAATGCATCCAAATTGTACCTCATGTAACTAAAATATTGCAAAACTTGATTCACCCTTGTAAGAATGAAAATACTTCACCCTCAACAGAACAATATGATGTAGAAAAATTCATAATAAGATATTAGATAGGTGAAAAAAAATGCTCTACTGGAAAGATTTTAACCTGAGATATTTTGGCTATTTATTTCACTGAAGTATGTTCACTTTTTTTCTTTTGATATCTTGTCTAGAACCAGTCATAATTCTTTAGAAGAACCACACACACACACACACACACAAGCATCAGGGACTCCGTATTACATGATTTGTGATGGCTCTATAAACAAATTCATCGGAAGATGACTGGAGAACAAACCGGCTGAACTATTGGCCAAAACCCAACAAGAATTTGGAGATATCACAAATCTAAGTCGCCAAAATCGCAGGTGTCCACTTTTAGTCGCCCAATAAGAACAACTATTAGTCTCCTCTGGCACAAGTGTCTATAGCTGGGACTAATTAACCCAATCAAAGGATCACGTGGCCTTAACTCATTAGTGAGTGTGGTTCAATGATTGACGAGTAGGAGGATATAGTGAGAGCAAAGGGGATGAATAGAAGAGCCGTAAAGTCATGCACAATACATTAATTAAAATGTCTCGTTCCTCTACAGACACATATACCTCTCCAAATTTGTTCTCTACTGAGAAGAAAAACTCGACTTTAGGCCGACTGGAAACAGCTGAAAACTTAATATTAATATTCAATTGTGGCATACAAGGAAGGTTTGAAGCTTTACTACTTCGGTTTCTTTGTCTAATGGCATATCAACTTTTGGGGGTTATTTAATTCCAAAGCCATCCTTGAAAATTGTTAGTGTTGCATAGCGATGCTTGAAAAAACAAAAAAACAAAAAAACAAAAACAAAAAAACATTTTCCTGTTTGCAAAAAAAAAACAAACTATGAGTGTTAATTAAGTTGCTTCAAGTATTGCTATCTACGCGAAAACAAATGATTTATACTCAAAAGAATTATTGATGTTAGAAAGGAATACTTGAAACAGTTTAACTGTGTGTGAAAATTGAATTATTGGTATTACATAGTAATACCGTTTGGTTGCGTGCAAATGAAGTGTATTAAAATAGAATTATTAAAATAAGATACTTTAAACCTACTAACAGGGCTCAAATGAAATTCTTAGTGAGATCAATACTTGAAACTAGGAGTACTTCATTGTGTGGGGGGTGTCCTCGTGGTGTAATGGTTAAAGCGATGGATTACGAAATCGTAGTAAGCGAGTTCGAAATCCAGTCGCTTTATTACGGTCACTTTCGGACAAATACCCTTGGGAAAGGTATGAACCCCCTTATCCTCCCAGCTATGGGTTAAATAGTACCACTACTGTTTTTCTAGGAAAATAGCTTTGGCATTAAATAACCTACAAAGGTTGATATGCCCTTAAACAAAGAAACCAAACCAAACCAATTATTGTGTGCAAACAAATAATTAATATCAATTAGAATTAGTAGTGTTAGATAAAAATATTCAAAATCATTTAAATGTGTGCAAATAAATGAGCTCTGGCTTGTTTAAAAATGTAATCAACAGACTATTCGTTTACAATTCTTATATATCTGACATATATGTGTATAAAGAGGATTTGGCATTAAATAACCTACAAGGGTTGATATGACATTAAACCCAACCAAACCAGATCATATGTATTTAATATACATGTATGATGAGGATTTGGTATTAAATTTCCAACAAAGGTTGATATGCCATAAAACCCAACCAAGCCAAATCGTATATATTTAATATATACGTATAAAAAGGATTTGGCATTAAATAACCTACGATGGTTGGTATACTGTAAAACCCAACCAACCCAAAGCCATTCTTTTAAAAGGAAAGAAGCGGCGGGGAGATAAGGAAGTTCATGACTTTCCTTTCCGAAGAATTTACTCTGGAATTTTCCCAGCTATGGGTTAAATAGGACCACTACTGTTCTTCTAGGAAAATGGCTTTGGCATTAAATAACCTACAAAGGTTGATATGCCATTAAACAAAAGAAACTGATGCTAGTCTGAAATTAAACCTAATAGCACGACTCGGGTTCGAACACGAGTACTACAATGTCGGAGTCCAGATTATTACCCATTACCACTCGTTTGAAAGATTAGATTGAAACGGTCTGCGGCATGCCATGACATAGTTTCAAGTAAATAATCCTACTTAATAGGAATCATTTGTAAAGAATTACAGCCTCACGTAATTATTCATCGTTTGCTTTGGTTTGAATTGGTTTAGTCTTATGGCATATCAATCGTTGTAGGTTGTTTAATGCCAAATCCATTTTTTACATGCAAACAGCTCAATTTCAAATAATTCAGTTTAGCATAAGTACGCAGTTTAAACATCAAGATAATTCTATTTCAAACAATTCAGTTTAGCATTAGTACATAATTTAATTGTATTTGACCGCACATAGGACCCTATCAAGTGCAACCACTCCGGACCAGAGTGGACTTGGGATTGACAATAAAGAGGCACTCCGCATTCCCCAAAGTTGCAGTCTTACTGGAGCCTCACCATCAGATCATTTAGTGTCATATCCCAGACACAAGTTGTGGGAGTCTTATCCCTCTGTAGAGATGTAGTCGCTGTATTCTACAATCCCAGCTGACTGGGCCAGAAATTATTCTTAGTAATTTGTATTCAATTACATTCCCTGAAAAAACTATGGATTTAGCACACTAAGAGAATGTTCACTTATTTTTTTTTTATCAAGCAGCAAGTATACTAACAACAGATAAGCCGCTAAACATTTTTTATTCAATAGATGAACACTCTGGCTAAAACAAATTAGATTAAATTATTTGGAAGTAAATAATGGAGTAAAATCTGACAATATAGAGAAAAAATTGATAAGGTAATCTAAGACAAAGGATAAATTTATTGAGAAACAATGTCGATATTATAGCGTTTCGGTTCTTATAAACCATTCTCAGGATAGGGAGGGATGATATTAGTGATGTTGAATATAATTTATGATATGATTTTTAATATAGCTTTTAAAAATCCATCATTGATTTATGCATCCCCCCCCAGTCCTGATGATGGTTCATTAGAACCGAAAGGTTGAAGTGTCGAGTTTGTTTCTAAATAAATCTCTCTTTCTGCCATGGGAAAGAAAAATATTAAGGAATAACCAAGAATCGATAAAAATATAATAATAATAATAATAATAATAATAATAATAATAGAAAAGTAAGTAAAGTTGGCGACCGTAGTAAAGTGCGACCTGAAGGCTCCATTTTCAATAGCTACTACACCGAGGTGTTGGGGAGGGAGCTCCTCCTTTCCCTAGATTGCTCCACTATACCCTTAATAATACTTTATAATGCTGAGTGTTAAGCAAGGAAGTATCAAGTACCATTTTAAAAGTTTTTGGTATGACCCGACCTGGGATTGAACACCGGTCTTCCGGACCATTAGCGAACACTCTACCCACTAGACCAATGAGCCGGTTATAATAATGATAATAATAATAAAACTATGATATATATATATATATATATATATATATATATATATATATATATATATATATATATATATATATATATATATATATATATATATATATATATATATATATATATATATATATATATATATATATATATATATATATGAAAATTGATAAATAGGATAAAAACAACCTCTTCAGATCATTCTATTTATAATTAAATTATCTTTTGAAGACCTTGACTTTTTTCATATTTGTCCAATTTAATACCATAAGATTTACCTCCATTTTCTCATATATATATATATATGTGTGTCTGTGTGTGGGGTATTTATATATATTGTGTTATCTCGACAGTCTAGGGAAATAAGGAAATTACAAGTATTAAATGTTTTTCGGACTTATGAAAAAAGATTCGTTGTGTCCCTTTTCTGACTCTCCTCCCACAACAGAGGCGACAAGGCTCCCTTTCCAATACATTCTGATAATCTCTCGCGTTTATTTAGGCAGATCAAAGTCAACAGTTGTTTGACGGTTTTAAAGAGCTCCCTTTCCCCGAAATCTTCCCTACTCGCCTGAAATCTCATCCCCACTGCAATAATTCATCCTTTTTTTTTCACCACGAAGCACGGTATATTTAACTTAAGAATATGCACGCGTTTGTTCGTACATGAGTGGTAGTGCTTTCAAATGGCTGCGCATAAGTCCATAAGTCTACGCATATATCAGTGTATGGTTACGCGCATGCGTTCATTTGCTAGAGGCTTTTATTACCTGCTTTAGATCTCGGGTCAAATAAATCGTTTAAATTCGTTCAATTGATAACTGAAAGAAATGATAAAGAAACTGATGATGGCACAGATGGAGAGAGAGAGAGAGAGAGAGAGAGAGAGAGAGAGAGAGAGAGAGAGAGAGAGACACACACACACACAGACAGAGCATGTTTAGAATAAGATAACAAGGATAAACAAAAGAAAAGAAAAGTGAATTCGAGAGAGAGAGAGAGAGAGAGAGAGAGAGAGAGAGAGAGAGAGAATGGGTTTAGTGGAAGACAGGGAGAACCAAAATGAAAAGGTAAGGATTAAAAGTAAAGCATATGTATAAATATACATATCTGTGTATCGAGAGAGAGAGAGAGAGAGAATGGATGAAGATGTGTGTAAGGGACCAGAGAGAAAAAAACAAATGAGAATTCAAAGTGAAGGCAGATAGATGAATATGAATTGACTGAGATAGACATACAAACATGGATATATATATATATATATATATATATATATATGCGTAGGTGTATGAGTGTGTAGATAGATAGATAGATAGATATATAGATAGAGAGATATGACTGATAGAAAACGTATTTAGAAGACAAGAAATAAAAGTTCAGAGAAAAGAAAGATTTAAAAGAAAATGATAGACTGGAGGAGAGAGGATCATTAAATAAGTTTCCAGATTTTTTTCCATGGGCACTTTTATTGATAGTACACACATGAAACTCTAGTCCCCTTTGAAGTAGTCTCCTCCGGCTGCAGTCCACTTGTTTTACCGTTCCAACAACTTCTGGAAGGCCCCATGGAAGTCCTTTTGTGTGAGCGTGTCAATGACCTTCGTCACAGCCTCTTTCATCTTCTCAATTGTCTCATAACAACAGCCTGTGAGCGTAGGGAATAAGCAAAAGTCACAGAGAGCAAGGTCTGGACTATTGGGAGGGTGGGGAACTGTCTTGATGCCCATCTTGGTCAAATAGTCTGTGACAAGGATGGAGTGTGGACTGGTGCATTGTCCTGGTGGAAATGCCACTGACCCGATTTGAAGAGTGCTGGCCTCTTCCCTAGGAATCTCTTCCTGAACTCCCTTAAAACATCAACATAGTAACCCTAACCCTAAGCCTAACCCTTTGGCCAATCATCTGTGGTGTATTGACTTCCTTACTCCCCCCTCACCTCTCATCATCCCTCATAGAGGCCCTGACTTCCTTGAATCTCTTATGCCACTCAAAAACTCATGCTCGATTCATGCAAGATGGTCGAAAAGCAGTCTGAAGCATTCCATACGTTTCTGTTGCATTTTTTCCAATTTTAAAACAGAATTTTATTGCATATCGTTCTTTTAAAGTGTCCTCACATCCAGATTGCATTTTTGAAACTCACCAGCTGTGACAATCATGCTTTAGTAGGGTGTATTCCAATCCTACTAGAGCTGTTCATTTAAACCTGAAACCATAAAAATTAGTCAGTCATCTCATAAGATGTATACCAATAACATAGTGAATTTTCAAGAATCTACGACAATTCTAAATGCCTCTACAAAAAAATTCAGGAAACTTATTGAAGACACCACGTATATCTTTAGAGGAAGTGAGTTTTGGTGAGAAACCAAAAACGAAAGAGTCGAGAATTCAACATATATATATATATATATATATATATATATATATATAGAGAGAGAGAGAGAGAGAGTACTATTTTAAGCACATCAGTTTAGCATAAGTAAACCGTTTAGTTCTATTTGACCCATAGATAGGGACCTTATCAGGTGCTACCACTCCGGGTCAGAGTTGACCTGTGAGATGGCAATAAAGAGGTACTCAGCATTCCCCAAAGCTTCAGCATTACTGGAACTTCCCCATCAGATTGTTTAGTGTCATATACAGGACGTTCATTGGGGGTTTTACTCTTCAACAGCCCCAGCCGACTGGGCACAGGAGTGACCTGGTTATAATACTGAACTGCATCTGAGGATGTGGCTACAGTTTTGGAGATCAAGGAAGTATGAAATATTTCTTCATTGCCATTACTCCCTGAAAGAGGTACAATCACAACAGAGAGAGAAATAAATTGGAATAAGTAAAAGAGAGAGAGAGAGAGAGAGAGAGAGAGAGTTGAAGAGACAGAGACAGAGACGGAGACAGAGAGAGACAGAGATAAAGACAGAGGTACAAGCGAAACAGAAAAAAAGAGACAAAAGAAAGAGAAAGAAATTGGGATAAGAGAGAGAGAGAGAGAGAGAGACAGGGGGAGACGAAATAGAAAGAGGTACAATCAACACAGAAAGAGAGACAAAAAAAGAAAGATAGTGGGATAAGAAAGAGAGAGAGAGAGAGAAAAGAAAGAGAAATAAGTACAATCAAAACAGAGAGACGAAATAAGGAGAAAGAAGGATAGAAGCAACATAGAGAGAGAGAGAGAGAGGGGGGCAATGAAAGGGAAAGAAGGGGGATAAGAAAGAAAGAAAGAAAGAGAGAGAAAGTTGGGAGAGTGAGAGAGGGTGAGAGAAACGAAATGGAAAGGAATACTTGCAAAACAGAAAGAGAGACGAAAGAAAAAGAAAGAAAGGGGCAAAAGAAAGAAAGAAAGAAAGAAAGAAAGAAAGAAAGAAAGATAGCCACTTTCACATTCTAATTCAATATGGAATGATCATAAGAAAGAAAGAAAGAAAGAAAGAAAGATAGATAGATAGATAGATAGATAGATATGAAACAGAAAAGGGTAGAAGCAAAAGAGAAAAAGCGACGAAAGAAAAATTTTAAAAAGTTGGACGAGAGAGAGGGGGTAGAGAGAGGGGAGAGAGAGAGAGAGAGAGAGAGAGAGAGAGAGAAGATGCGTGAAGCAAAAAGAAAGATGAGTGAGAGAAAAAGAAAGAAAGATGCATTGAAGAGAAAGAAGAGCAAGAAAAGAGGTGAGAAAGCGAAAAAAAAAAAGAGATACAGGTGAAATAGAAAGAAAGAGAAAAGAAAGAGAAAGGAAAGAGGATAAGAGAGACAGAGAGAAAGACAGACAGAGAATGAGAGACAGAAAGACACGATTGAAACAAAAGGGAAGTGAAATCTAAAAGAAAGAAAAAGAAACGAGTAAATGGAGAGAAACAAGCGAAACCGGAAGAAAGATGAGGAAAGGATAAAAGAGAGAGACGAGAGAAAAAAGAAAAAGAAAGAGAAGAAAGTAAAAACGAAAAAAAGAAGACGAAAAGAAAGACGGGTGAAATAAAAAGAAAGACGAGAGGAATAGAAAAGAAATGGGATAAGTGTGTGTGTGTGCATGTGTGAGTGTGCTTGTGTGTGTGTGCGTGTGTGTGTGTGTGAGAGAGAGAGAGAGAGAGAGAGCGTGAAAGAGAGATGAAAAGAAAAGTAAGTGAGAAAGAAAGAGAATAGAGAGAATAGAGAAATAAAGAGAGACGAACAAATGAGAGAGAGAGAGAGAGGAGAGAGAGAAAAGGAAAGACACTAAGTGAGATAGATAGAGAGATAGAGGGAGAAAGACGAAAAGAGAGAGAGAGAGAAGAAAAAAGAAAATGACATCAAGAGAGAGAGACAGAGACAGAGACAGAGAGTAAGGAAAAGACACTAAGAGAGATAGATAGAGAGATAAAGGGAGAAAGACTAAGAGAGAGAGAGAGAGAGAGAGAGAGAGGGAGAGAGTAAAAAAGAAAATGACACCAAGAGAGAGAGAGACAGAGAGAAAGGAAATGACACTAAGATAGAGAGATAGTGAGAGAAAGACGAAAAGAGGGAGAGAGAGGGGAAAAAGAAAATGACACCAAGAGAGAGAGAGAGAGAGAGAGAGAGAGAGAGAGAGTGAGTGAGTGAGTGAGTGAGAGACAGAGAATCGCTCGGCTATAAAGATCAATATTGTAGATTTGTTGCCGATAAATCAAATATTTAATAAACGACTTTCACGAACTGACGATTATTTGTGACGGTAGCAATGTTGTAATACGTCGGCATGAGTGGATTGTTCCCGAAAGTCTCGCTTATTCTCGCCTTTTAAAGAGAGATCGGCTTCTTTGTCATTTACGTACGAGATGGAAAAAGATTGAAGATATGAATCAGCAAATCGTTCTTCGTGTTAAAGTTGGTTTGTTTTGCCTTTTTATTTCTCTTTTTCTTTTCTTTATTTTTTTTTTTTTTTTGTATTTCGGTTTTGATTTTATTTTCTTAGCGATTGTGTTAGATATTGGCAAAACCTCTGCCAGGGACCAGAGTATTGTGTAATTATCGGTGGAAAAAGATCGCAAAAGACAGAAGAACGTCAGATATTGTCTGATAGTTTCCTTTACCATGCAATGACGTCATTAAGCGTTGGATGTAGAAAGTACATATGTAGAGGGTAAAAAAAAAAGAAGAAAGAAAAGGTTGTTCGCAAGTCGAATGTTGGAAGGAAACTTGGTTGAATGGCTTAAACAAGAATACGAGATATATATTGATCTGAAAACGAGCAGATTAACTGGCTTTGAGACCCAGTTTAAAATAATACATTAAAATTGCCAGAATTCTTAGCAATTATATCCTTTCACTTTATATCTGTTGTGAGAGTAACCTGAATATATTGCAGATTTTGCGTAACGAGTTCGTAACAAACTGTAGCTTAATATTGTAGCTGAGGATTTTTTTTTGGGTATTGTAATAAAAACTTTACGGATGAAATAAATGATAAATAAAACAAGCAAAACAGAGAAAAAAAAATAACAGGAAGTTGAGTTGAGTTTTTTGTGTTCTATAGCATAGGAACCCGTGCAGATTATTTAATGCCAAATCTTGTTCACCAGGCACTTACCCAGTCGGCTGGGGCAGTAGAATACATGAATGCACCTCTGCAGAGGGGGTAAGACCGCCTCACGAGTGTCCTGGATATGACACTAAACAATCTGATGGTGAGGTTCCAGCAATGCTGGAGCTTTGGGGAATTCGGAGTACCCCTTCATTGCCATCGCTTCCAGATCCACTCTGGCCCGGCGTGGTAGCACCTGATAGGGCCTTATCTATGGGTTAAATAGAACTAACTACATACTTATACTAAACTGAATTGTTTGATTAAACTGAATAGCTTGAAATAGAAATGTTTTTGACTACTAAACCGTACTTACATTTAAACTGCGTGCTTATGCTAAACTGAATTATTTGAAATAGAACTGTTTTTTGACATTGAATCTGTATTCACAATAAACTGAATTGTTTAACATAGAACTGTTTTGACAATTAACTGTGTGTAAACAAACTCTGTACTTATACTAAACTGAATTAGCTAATTTAGAACTGCTTGACTAAACTGATTAGCTAGAAATAGAAATGTTTTTCACAATTAAACTGTACTTACATTAAAACTGCGTATTTATGCTAAACTGAATTGTTTAAAATTGAACTGTTTTTGACGTTGAAACTGTAGTCATGCTAAACAGAATTGTTAAATATAACTGAATACTTAGAAATAAAAATGTTTTTGACAGTTAAACTGTATACTGATACTAAACTGAATTGTTTTAAATAGAACTCATTATTTACATAAAAATGGATTTGACGTTAAATAACCAACAAAGGTTGATATGCCATAAAATCAACCAACCAACTAACCAATCACACAGACACGGACACACACATACACACGTATATATATATATATATATATATATACACAAGGTGCATACAATAAGTTTCCAGACTTTTTTCGTATGGGCACTTTTATTGATAGTACACACAATAAACTCTAGTCCCCTTCGAAGTAATCTCCTCTGGCTGCAATACACATGTTTTACCGTTCCAACAATTTTTGGAAGGCTCCATGGAAGTTCTCTTGTGTGAGCGTGTCAATTACCATTGTCAGAGCCGCTTTCATCTCCTCAATTGTCTCATAACGACAGCCTTTAAGTTTTTCCTTGAGCTTAAGGAATAATCAAAAGTCGCAGGGACCAAAGTCTGGACTATTGGGAGGGTGGGGAACTGTCTTGATGCCCATCTTGGTCAAATAGTCTGTGACAAGGATGGAGTTGTGGACTGGTGTATTGTCCTGGTGGAAATGCCACTGATCCGATTTGAAGAGTGCTGGCCTCTTCCCTAGGAATCTCTTCCTGAACTCCCTTAAAACCCCAGCATAGTAACCCTAACCCGAACCCTTTGGCCAATCAACTGCTGTAGCTGTTCTATTAAACCTGAAATCATAAAAGTTAGTCAGTCATCTCATAAGATATATAGCAATAAGATACTAAATTTTGAAGAGTCTAAGACAATTTTAAATGCCCATACGAAAAAGTCTGGAAACTTATCATATGCACCTCGTATATATATATGTGTGTGTGTGTGTGTGTGTGTGCGTGCGTGCGTGCGTGTGTGTGTGTGTGTGTTTATTATTTGTGAGGGAATAGTTTGTGGGCAACTTTATTTAAAAATCAGTTTGGGTTAATTTGTCTACGCGTAATCGTTCAAATTCATAGGGAAAAACTTCTAAACAATTTTTTTCTTTTTGTGATTTGAATTAGACCGTCAAATCTACTACATTCTTTTATAACCCCCACCCCCCAAAATTATTTTACAACTTATAATGTGGTGGGCTCACATTCACATTTTAATTCAATATGGAATGATCTACCATTTCTGAAACATCGTTGAAAAAGAGAAATCATGGGATTTCAAAGGTAATTTATGATATCGTTTGCTATTTGACTCCATTCTGGGTTATTCTATTCTTACCCCCACGTTATCTTGCTGGTTTAACTTCTTGGATATGAAGGTTGTAAAGGATTTATATGAAAGAAGAAGATAGTAAAAAATAGGAGACGAAGATATCTTTTATATTTTGCCTTTTATTTCTGGGTTTAACAACAGTTCAGTGTGTGAGAAAATTCTCCTGAATACAAATGAAATGGTTGAATCTCTCAGTCAAGGTGTTAAAATGTTTCAGTCATTCTTGGGTATATATGTCCAAATTTGGTATTTAAAGTGTTAACAACGTGTTAGACGATTTGGGGAAATATGTCTAAATCCTGTGTTTTCAGTTGTAGTCATTAAGTCCATTATATGGTGTCTAAATTGTGATTCTGACGTGTTCATTATTCGGTGTTTTTAGTTGTGGGTCGTTAGTAAAAGAGGCGGCTGCTACCAGTGGAAAGGTTAGCCAACGTGTCGTCTAGAGATGGACGCTTGGCGCCTTCCACCACTAGCAAGAAAGATTTTGGTGTTGTCACTCCGCTGGTCACTGTTGAAAGAGAGCAAAATTCTTTCTTTTGTCGAGACGCTTCCTTTTCTTTGCGCATGTGTCGCCCCTCTTCCTGTCAGGGGCTTCTGGGAGTTTCTGCTTATTTTTAATGATTATTTTTAATTTATTTTAATTTCTAAAATTTTTCTATTCCCTACAAAATAACCAGATAGGTCGAATTATTTAAATTTTTTTTTTACTTCCGGTTTGTGGGAGGTCCATTTTTTATATTGTTCCGGAAATGGGTGATCATTCTACATTGAATTAAATTGTGAAAGTGAACCCTCACTTATAAAATGTAAAATTGTTGTTTTTTCGAAATCTAAAAAAATTGTGTAGAGTTTGAGAGTCTAATAAGTTCAAATCGTGGGGTCGCGCACGCGCGTACACACACACAAATTATTAGAAAATATTTTACGGGTGAACTTGAACGGGCCTACGCATAGAAAAACACCGTCTTGGTTTACAATAAAAAAAAGTTTATTTAAAATTGATATCTGGTATGACCACCTTTATTTTCTATTACTGATTTTCGAAATTGACGAGATTTAAACAATCACTAGAACGTTTTCCAATTCGGACCGTATGTAATTCTTCAAATTCTGTCTTTCACTAACAGAAATACAGAGCCAGTAATGGAAACTAAATGATAAAATAGTGTTTTGTAGCTGAAAACCTGCTCTATGCAACGGTGAAATTATGTTGTAGACCTGTAAGAAATGAAAGGTTCCCTTTCAACCATTATTTACAATACGGTGTCGGTAACTAAGACTCACCTGGTTGGTTGGGTTTTATGGCATATCAACCTCTATAGGTTATTTAATGCCAAAGCCTGTTTACACATATGTACGGTTTGTAAACACATAGTTTAATGATACCATCCTAAAACCAAACGACTCCTTTACTCGCATACGAGTAAATATTTTCAAGTATTTCTATATGAAAAGAATAAAACTGTGGAAACAGCACTTCGAAAACCTACTAGGAAACCCACCGAAAATAACACATGAACCAATCACCAGAATAATTAGTAAACAATTGGACATTAAACTAGGACCGTTCACACAAGAAGAACTCGATTCGGTTCTCAGAAAAATTAAAAATAAGAAAGCTGCAGGGCTGGACGAGATTCTCCCAGAAGTATGGAAGACCAGACAATTCGACGACATACTGCTCCGACACTGCAACGCAGTATATAATCAAAATCCGATAGATAGATGAATGAAGGGATGCATCCTCCCCTTCCCTAAAAAAGGTGACCTCGGATTAGCCAAAAACTACCGAGGCATAACACTTACATCCATAGAAGCCAAAATCTACAATGCCCTACTACGAAACCGCGTAGAACCCAAAATCGACAACATACTTAGGAAAAACCAAAACGGCTTCCGAAGAAATAGATCCACGACATCACAAATATTAACCATCCGTAGAATCCTTGAAGGTGTACGGGCAAAAAACCTACAAGCGACATTAATATTTGTCGACTTTACCAAGGCTTTCGATTCCATTCACAGAGGAAAGATGGAACAAATCCTACTAGCATACGGCATACCTAAAGAAACCGTTGCAGCAATAACGATTCTCTATAGAAACACCAAAGTAAAAGTACGATCACCAGATGGAGACACAGAATACGACCAGCACGAACATACATTCAGCAACTATGTGAGGATACGGGATATTGTCCAGAAGACCTGCTTGAGGCGATGAACGATAGGGAAAAGTGGCGAGAGAGGGTCAGGGATATCTGTGCTACCAGCACGACATGATGATGATGATGATGATTTCTCTATGATATTAGTTTATTTTGTGATATTTTTTAAAATTATTTTTCACTACTATTTCTACTAATACAAACATAATGGTATTTCTATTCAGCAATAATTTGTTTTGAGTTGATTAGTTTGTTGTGTTTTCAGGATTGTAACCAAGTCTATGTTTTCTGGTACAACCTGGTCTCTTTCAAGAACGACAAAACATTATCCACGTGGACGTTCTCAAATAAGCCCTTCATGGTATTTGCATGCAAATTGTGCTTTCTGGTGTCATTAAAAACTTTACACTCAAGGAGAACGTGTTTGATTGACTCACCTGGGTTAAATGACATTGCCATTGGGTCGAAGAAGATTAGCACCATATTACGTGCTCAGACAAGTCACGTTTCCAGCTATTTGAAACAGACGGTCAAGGCCATGTATAAAGGAGAACTCGGTGACTCTTTGTAATTGTGGAATGTGTTTTCTATTTGACCCATATGTAGGACCCTATCAGGTGCTACCACTCCGGACGAAGAGTAGACCAGGGAGTAATGGCAATGAAGGGGTACTCCAAATTTCCAAAAGCTTCAGAATTACTGGGGTATCATCATCAGATTGTTTAATGCCATATCCCCGACACTCGTTAGGGATTTCCTTACCACTCTGCAGAGATGCAGTCAGTGTATTCTACAGCCCTAGCAGACCGGGCCACACTGGGTGGAGGTCTTACTCCTCTGGAGTCGTAGTATTCTACAGCCCTAGCCGACTGAGCTACATTCGTGCAGTTTTACACCTCTGCAGAGATGCAGTCAGTGTATTTTATAGCTCCAGCTTACTGGGCCACGTTGAGTGGGGATCTTACCGCTCTGCAAAGATGCAATGAGTGTATTCGACAGCCCCAGCCGACCGGACTACGTTTGGTGGGGAATCTTAATTCTCTGCAGAGATACAGTCGGTGTATTTTACAGCCCCAAACGACTGGGCCACGTTTGTGATGTCTTACTCTTCTGCAGAGGGCAAAGAATAATTGGAGAAGAAGGAAACTACAAAAACTAGGGAAGAGAAGCGGAAACTACTAAGGAAGCAGAGATTAAAGAAAAAATAATTAAGGAATTCCTCAGAAGAATCAGAAAACTTCTTGGAACTTAACTCTGCTGCTGAGAATCGAGAAGAATAAATCCAATGACAGTCTCCTTGGTAAGATATTGTGTTGGATAGGAATACCTGTATACATCTAACTATGTGCAAACAAATGATTACCATATTTGACTGTATAAAAGAAGCACGGGTGTATAAGACGCACCCTAATTTGCTGGGTGAATAAAAAAAAAAAAAACAAAAAAAAACAAAGCACTAATATTTAATTGCCCAGTCGGCTGGGGCTATAGAATACACAGACTGCTTCTCTGCTGAGGGGTAAGACCCCCTCACCACAACGAGTGTCCTGGATATAACACTAAACAATTTGATGGTGAGGTTCAAGCAATGCTGGAGTTTTGGGGAATGAGGAGCACCCCTTCATTACCATCGCTCCGAGGTCCACTCTGGCCCGGCGTGGTAGCACCTGATAGGGCCCTATCTATAGGTTAAATAGAACTACCGGCATACTTATGCTATACTGAATTGTTTGATTAAACTGAATATCTTGAAATAGAAATGTTTTTGACCATTAAACTGTACTTACATTTAAACTGCGTCCTTATGCTAAACTGAATTGTTTGAAATTGAATTGTTTTTGACATTGGAACTGTACTTACACTAAACTGAATTGTTATATATATCTGTTTGAATAAACTGAATAGTTTGAAATAGAAATGTTTTTGACAATTAAACTGTGTACTCATGATAAACTGAATTGTTTGAAGTATAATTGATTAACATAAAAATGGATTTGGCGTTAAATGGTCTACAAAGGTTGATATGCCTTAAAACCAACCAACCAATCAACCAACCAACTAATATTTAACATGATGAAACGGATATAATCAGTGATAACACTTTTAATCTGTATAATAGTTTTTAAATAATGACAATTGGTATAGGAAAGTTACTCTTAAGTCAAAGCTGATAGGAATTGCCAGGTTGCTATTTTAGGCCAACTATCGGGAACTTTAAACCTACATATGGCATATAAGACACAGGGAATATTAACAGATATTTTTAGTAAGAAAAAGAGTGTTATATTGTCATATACATGTTCACGCAGAAATATACAAATATATGCTGGATACATACCGACGCAACGATAACAGACGCAGGAAGTCTTCTTTAACAAAATATTTACCTCTCACTTTATTGCAAGGGTTCGAAAAGGGTTACTCAAGGTTTGCGTGTGAGAGGGAGCTGGAGATCGAACATAACTGCAATATTTTGACCTCCACTCTTATGGCCGTCAACGTTGTGTCTTTCTTGTTCTTCTGATGCTCAACCGGAGCCCTGGGGCCCACTCTGCTGGGTGCTGGCTTTCTTTACTGCATCTTATCAGCATCTTCTCTGGACTCCTACTCATCAGGGATTCCCGAGGGCCCCCTCGGCCGGGTGTGGCTTTCCCTACCACAACTCGTCTATAACTCCGTCTGATCTTCAACTCAACTGGCCCGTCAAACTCAGCTGAGTTATATACTCGTTCGACGCCCACTGGATCTTTGAAATCGAATGTTTAATCGTCATCAAGCGGAAATAACTGTCATGCAGAGGTCACTCTCTTCCAGTGCATCACTCTGTAGTGGCACAGTGGGACCTTCACCTTGTCCCATATTATCAGCCTTAATCCGCCCACGTGATCTCTTTCGATTACTGGCCATTGGAATGTGTCACTTCCTTCCGGTGCATCACCTTGGAATAGCATTTTTGGACCGGGTCGAAGGTCAAAATACTACAAGAGCGCCTTATATACCGTCAAATACAGTAATATCAAAAAGAATTATAAGAATTAGGTAGAAATACTTGTAACCATTTGTGAGCAAAGAAAGGATTACAATAAAATTCTTTGTGTTTGATTGTAACTATTTAACTATTTAACAAATTCTTTGTGTTTGATTGTAACTATTTAACTGTGTGCAAACAAGAAATTAATATCGAATAGAAATACACTGGTTTACAAAAATAAATTTTTGGTCTGAGGCAAGAATGGGGATAGATGTTTTTTGTTAATTTGGGTGTGCTGAATTCAAATTTATCAATAGTTTTGCTCTATCACCTTTAGTTTTCTGGCTTTTAAATAGTCTCATTTTAATATGTCAGTTTGACATCAATCATGCTCACAGTTAAATGGTTTCAAGATTAGTAAATGATTAGATCGTTCTATTTGACTCATAGATGGGACTCAAACAGGTTCTATCACTCTGGGTCATAGTGGACCTGAGAATAATGGTAATAAGGGGGTACTCCACATCCCCCAAGCTCCAAGATTGGATGAATTTTAGCATCATACTCCGAACACAGTTTAAAATATTGCTATCTAACACTGATAACACTGGTTAACAAAAATAAATTTTTGGGCTGAGGCAAGAATAGGGATAGGTGTTTTTTGTTAATTTGGGTGTGCTGAATTCAAATTTATTGATAGTTTTGCTCTATCACCTCTAGTTTTCTGGCTTTTAAATAGTCTCATTTTAGTATAAACAGAGAATATATGTGCATATTTCAAGAGTTGCATCAGCTTATTACAGATAAAACAGGATAGATAAAGAACACTGACTGAATCAATATACTTGGATGACACAATTACACAATTCATAGTACCACAGACAGTGAAAAGTGTGTTTTCTTAGATCTCGTGTATTTGGCCTCTGGGATGTCACGCAAGAGCATCCAGTAGAAGTCTCCCATCATGCCGGGGTTCCCTTTGCCTGGATAGTTGCTCTCCATCTTCGTAATGTCTTGGTGGAATCTTTCTCCATGCTCATCACTCACTGCTCCAAGGTTTGGCGGGAAGAAGTTGTGGTGGGAATGGAGAAAATGAATCTTCAGTGACATTCGGCACCTCATACCCTCGTAAGACTTTAGCAACTTCTCAATACAGGCTTGGTAATCTGGTACGTGTTTGCTACCAAGGAAGCCACTACAGACTGACTTGAATGCTTTCCATGCTCTCAGTTCCTTTAAGTTAAGAAGCTCCTCAAAATCAGTATCCTTCAGCACTTCTCGGATCTGAGGTCCGACAAAGATGCCCTCTCTGAGCTTAGCAGCACTAAGACATGAGAACACAGTATACAAGTGTTAGAAGGCAGTACCATTTTTGTGCGACGCCTTCACGAAATTCTTCATCAAACTAAGTTTGATGTGAAGAGGAGGAAGACACACCTTATTCATGTCCACCAGAGGATTCTCCTTGAGGCTGTGTTCGCCAGGAACAAAAGTGCTTCTAGACCCCCAGTCTTTCTGCTTGTAATGCTGGGATACAGTTCGACTATCCCAGAAACAGAGAAAACAACAGTACTTTGTGAAGCCCGCTTGCATACCCATAAGAAGACCAATGACCTTATTTGTTCCGATTCCTGAAACTGGTGATCCTTACATCTTCCTGGACTAGGTTCCACTGTTTAAGCCGAGAAGCCAAGAGCTCTGACTGCTGTTTTGATAGATACAAATCACGAGCAAGATCATTCAGGTCTTCTTGCGTGACCCAGTGTGGCTCATTGCCGCTTGTTCCTGAATATGTTGACTCAATATCTTCCAAAGATATTGACTCGACAGAATCATCCCTTGAAGGCATTTCTTCATCTGATGAGGAAAGAAGATCCTTATTTACTGGAGGTGTGGGTACAGGAAGATCATCTGAATGGGGAACGGGTCTCATAGCAGATCGAAGGTTGGGATATTTGATCTTTTTCCTAGAAGATGCATTGAAACTAGTTATATTAGTTAAACAAAAATAACAATCATCTGCGTGGTTTCGCAGCTCTCTCCAAACCATCGGGACTGCAAAGTTGAAAGCCACTTTCTTGCCATTAAACCATGCAGTTAGTCCATTGTAGCAGGGTTTACAACAGATGTGTGGAGCCCAAGACTTGTCCTGATCACCAATTTTATTGTCAAAATAGTGAAAGTGGGCGGTTGTGAGGAGGGAAGTGATGGTTCGACGCTGTGCAACTGTTTTAAAGTACCCACACACGTAGCAGAAAGAATTAGCCTTGTTGAGGCATCCTTGACATTTTGACGTGCTTGAAGCCATTGGAGAATCTGAAAATATAACAAAAGTAAAACTAAATGTGCATTTGAAAATGTAATACTAATATTTAGTAACCCAAAAGATGTGTAACATGATAGTTGAGGGACACCAACCTCCTGCGCCGCCTGCGAGACAACCTCTTCCAATGACTGCCAGAGTGTGGATTGAGACCTGCTGCCTTAACTGTCAAAATCCGTCTTGATATATATATATATATATATATATATATATATATATATATATATATATATATATATATATATATAATGTAATGCTATCACTTACATATAGAGCATAATAACTAAAAAATAAGCCATAAGTCTCACAATATTAGAATTAACCCTGAATTCATATACGCCTTTATGTACTGGATATGCACAAAATGCACACTATGCATATCTAAAAAAACTAGAGGTGATGAGTAAAAACGGATTTCAAATTTGAATTCAGTATCCTCAAATTAGGTAAAAACGGGTATTTTTGTGCTTGCCTCAATTTCTTTGTAAACTAGTGTTATTTGTGTTAGAAAGGAATATTTATAACCATCTGCTTGCAAACAAAGGACTTATATTAAATAGAATTATTGACTGTCTAATTTCTTTGGTGATTTTTTTTTGTTACTGGTAGGTTCCTGATCACAAGCTGGTGGCTGATCAACACTAGCTGGGTCACCCTAGTAAAGGTGTATGATGTTGAAAGACCCGAAACACCTAATGAGCTTGAGAAAAACATCCCTGGCGATGTGGTCAGGGGCTCCTAAGGGTGTATTCCTTGGAATAGAATTATTAGTGTTCATCATCATCATCATCATCATCATATCGCGCTGGTAGCACGGATATCCCTGACCCTCTCTCGCCACTCCTCCCTATCGTTCATCGCCCTAGGTGGGCCTTCAGGACAACAGCCTGTATCCTCACATAGCTGCTGAATGTACGTTCGAGCTGGTCGTCCTGCTTTTGCGCGGCCATGTGTGGGGATCCATAAGAGTACATCACTTATGAGTTCATCTCTGCTTCTCCAGCAGTGTCCTGCATGTCTGGTTCGTCTAACTTGAATAGTTTTCGTGATAGGGGGCAGGTGGCCGTACAGTTGGTGTCTTGTGGGGTGCTGCTGCCAGGACTTGTTCAGGATTGCTCGCAGCATTCTTGTGTAATTGCCACCCAGTTTCTTCTCCAGCCGTTTTGTTAGCGTCCATGTAGTGCATCCATATAGCAGTATCGATGTGACCGCTGCCTGGAAGAAGCTGCGTTTCATTTTATCGGTTAGGTCTGATTTCCATATAATCGATAGCCTATTGATAGCTGTCCATGCTTTCGTTAGCCTCGTTTCGATGTCCTTTTCGGTTGATTCGACGCTGCTTCCTAGGTACGTGAATTTGTCTACTAGTTTAAGTGGGGTTCCTTCCAGAGTGGAGATGTCCCCCGTTTCCATCGGCTTAGAAACAAAGGACTTATATTGAATAGAATTATTATTGGTCTAAATTTTTGAGGTGACGCTTGATAATTTTTATTACTAAGAATATCTGAACTATTGACCTCATATTTACTGTTAAACTCAGCGTTTTGGCTGATATTTCTTTCGGCCTTCTTCAGTTGTTTCTGAATTGGAAAGTTAATTTCTGTGGTCCAAATATAGGGTTCAGCACAAGATTTTGTGTGGGCTCCTGGGTTCGACGTAAAACACTGTTTGAGACTATAACAATAAAGATTAGGTCAATATAGTCTGAATATTCTAAGTAATACGAATTATGAGTTTTAAATTGGAATACTTGAAACCATTTAGCTGTGCGCAAAAAATGATTCATATTAAATAGAATGATTAGTGTTAGATAGGAACACTTGAAACCATTTAGCTGTGTGGAAATAAATGATTAATATTAGATAGAATTATTAGTGTTAGATAGGAATACTTGAAACCATTTTACTATTTTTAAGCAAATGATTCATATTAAATATAATTATTAGTTTTATATAGGAATACTCGAAACCATTTTGCTGTATGCGAAAAATGATTCATATTAAATAGAATTATTAGTGTTAGATAGGAATACTTGAAACCACTTAGCTGTGTGGAAACAAATGATAAATATCAAATAGAATTGTTAGTGTTAGAGAGGAATACTTGAAACCATTTAAACTATATGCAAACAAATGATTCATATTAAATAGAATTATTAGTGTTAGAAAGGAATACTTGAAACCATTTTGGTGTATGCCAAAAATGATTAATATTAGATTGAATTATTTGTGCTAGATAGGAATACTTGAAACCATTTTACTATTTGTAAACAAATGATTAATATTTGATAGAATTATTAGTGTTTGATAGGAATACTTGAAACCATTTTACTATTTGCAAAAAGAAAATGATTCAAATTTAATAAAATTGCTAGGGTTAGATAGGAATACTTGAAACCATTTTACTATTTGCAAAAAGAATGATTGAAATTTAATAAAATTGCTAGGGTTAGATAGGAATACTTGAAACCATTTAGCTGTGTGGAAACAAATGATAAATATCAAATAGAATTATTAGTGTTAGACCGGAATACTTGAAACCATTTAAACTGTGTGCAAAAAAATTAATCATATTAAATAGAATTATTAGTGTTATGAATACTTATAGCCATTTAACTGTGTACTCAAGCAACTCGTTTAAAAATAAAGTTAGCAACAAAGTATTCATTTCCAAATCCTATATATCTAAAAACAAGATTTACCATAAAGCACCAACCAGCCAATTAGCCAAGATAATATGATCGAATGCAAAAATGATGATATTGGTTTTCGATTTATGAACATAAATTAGCCTCTGGTTCCATTCTTATTATTGTCGAAAACAGAGGCGGTAGAAATATGAGACAGGTAACCAATTATATATATATATATATATATATATATATATATATATATATATATATATATTTGTGTGTATAACTATGCAGCATTCCCTTGTTTCAACAAGTTTTGTTAAATGATGTAGACACATAATGTCTAGAAAATTATATCAAGATCCATTCCAAAGAAAATTTATTAATCTTTCTGACTATGAATTTACGCAATCCTAGAAGGATTTTCTCAACTTGGGAAGAAACATTTGGGGAATCTATCTACCAATTTAAACCTGAAATTAGAACACTTGTCAGGACATTGGAAAGGATTTTGATAAAACTGCATTGACAACATATGTTTATATCATTTAACATATATATATATATATATATTCTTGTTTATTTTCTTAGCATTTTTCCCTTTATTTCCTTTCTAGGAATTCTTTCTTTCATTTTTCTTTTTTATTTTCATCAAAATTCGTTTATGTGTTTTTTTCTCTTTTTAAAGTGCTCTTATATATATATATATATATATATATATATATATATATATATATATATATATATATATATATATATATATATATATATATATATTTATCTTTGCCATTTGGTTGATATTTCTTTCTTTCTTTCTTTCTTTTTGCAGATATCAGCTTGTTTTTTTTTAACTGCTCAGTCGACTTGGGGCTGTAGAATACATCAACTTCACCTCTGCAGAGGGGTAAGACCCCTCCAACGAGTGTCCTGCAAAAGACAATAAACAATGTGATAGTGAGATTCCAGTAATGTTAGGGCTTTGGGGAATACAGAGCACCCCTTCATTGCCATGGCTCCCAGGTCCACTCTGGCCCGGCGTGGTAGCATCTGATAGGGCCCTATGGTTTAAATAGAACTAACGGCATACTTATGCTAAACTGAATTGTTTGAGTAAACAGAAAAGCTTGAAATAGAAACGTTTTTGATAATTAAACCATACTTACACTTAAACTATGTGCTTATGCTAAGCTGAAACTGTACTTACATTTAAACTACGTGCTCATGCTAAACTGAATTACTTCAAAGAGAACTGTTTTTTGTCATTGAAACTGTATTACACTAAACTGAATTGCTTAACATACAACTGTTTTGACATTTAACTGAAAAGAAAATCTTACTCATACTAAACTGAATTAGTTGAATTAAAGCTGCTTGACTAAACTGAATAGCTTGAAATAGAAATGTTTTTGACAATTAAACTGTACGTACATTTAAACTGCGTGCTTATGCTAAACTGAATTGTTTGAAATAGAACTGATTATTAACGTAAAAATGGATTTGGCGTTAAATAACCTAAAAAGGTTGATATGCCATAAAAACCAACCAACCAACGAAGTTTTTACACGAAGAACAAAAGGATCTGGTCAATGGCGAAATAGTTAGATATTAGATTTGAATAAGATTGATGCTGTCTTTTTTATTCATATTCCAGACTTGAGAGATCATTCTGCCAGACACTGTACAAGAATTTATATATGGTAATATGCAATGAGCTATATTAAGTCATTCAGAAAATACTGTACGATTATCTATAGAATACAGGAGATGTAGAATACACCGACTGCATCTCTGCAGAGGAGTAGGCCCCTCACCAACGATTGTCCTAGATATGACACAAAACAATCTAATGGTGAGGCTCTAGTAATCAAAATTAGAAAAATTATATCATCAATAGCTCCGCAGCCACCATCCCTCGGTAGAAAGAATATGCATATAAGCTGAGGTTTTTATTCATTGCGACGAGCGCGTAACGACTATGAGATATCATGATACTATGAGTCTTGACCTTTTACCAGACTCCCTAACACAGACAAACCGAGAAGAGAGAACGTAATACACTACTTGAAAGCAACTTATACCAGACTATTCAGAAATGAGGAAAGCTAGAAGCAAGAGAATGAGAAAAGCTAACATAACCGCTACGATAGGAAGCGAGAAGAGAATAGTCAAAACTTATACGATATTTTGAGAGGCCTTGTGCTGAACTCTGAATGTCGATCAATTGACTGACTGCTAATTGATGAGCTAGGTTTCTGTTTTATAACTACAACACATCGAAAAGGGTGAATGTGTGAACCATTTTAAAGACTTTTTTTTCTAAATATTGAATAAAACTAAATATATATGTAAAACTAAATATTATAGTTACAATACCATGATCTGTTCTCAGCTTGTTGGCTAGCTCAGTTGGCGGAGGATGTAGAATATACCGACTACATCTCTGCAGAGGAGTAAGAGGCTCGCACTCACAAGTGTCCTGGGTATAACATTAAAAAATGCCCGTGGTGTAATAGTTATCGTCGCAGGAATTGGATACGGCGACACGAGTTCAAATCCTGGACTGATTGCATTTCACATAGCACTAATACCCTTGGGAAAGGTATGACTCCAATTATTCTCCCTCCAGCTATGGGTAAATAGTAGGACAGACTAGGTTCTTCAGCCTTGGTGAGGCAACTAGTCTAGGAGAAGGAAAACTCTGAATTCAAACCTGTTAAACTCCGCTTAAAAATTGACTTTGTGTCATTTCCTGCCCGGAGGGGTTGGGTAAATATGATAACATTAAAAAATTCGATAGAGAGGCTCAAGTAATGCTGGAGCTTTTGGGATTCCAGAGTACTCCTTCATTGCTATTACTCCCAGGTCCACTCTGGTCCGAAGCAGTAACATCTGATAGGGTCCTATCTATGGGTCAAATACAATTGTTCGATATTTAAACTCAATGCAAACAAATGACTAAATAGAATCGTTTGAAAATGAAACAAATTTGTTTATCAAATCACTGATGTTTAATTGAATTGTTAGTGTTAAATAGCAATGCTTGAAAGCATTTTACAGTGTGAAAACGGGTGATTAATAGTAAATAGAATTATTCCTGTTTGATAGAAATAAGCGAAGCCATTTAACTGTATGCAAAAAATGTGCTCAGGCTCGTTTAAAAATATTATCTGCAAAATGTGTTTAGAAATCATATATTTATTATATATGTATAAAAAGGATTTGGCATTAAATGACCTACAATGGTTAATATGGTCATAAAACCATACCAAACCAAACCAAATCATATATATTCAATATATATGTATAAAGAGGATTTGGCATTGCATAACCTATAATGGTTGATATGCCATAAAGCCAAACCAAACCAAACTAAATCATATATATTCAATATATATGTATAAAGAAGATTTGGCATTAAATAAACTAGAATGGCTGATATGCCATATAGACCAACAAAATCATATGTATTTAATATATATATATATATATATATATATGTACAAAGAGGATTTGGCATTAAATAACCTACAATGGTTGATATGCCATAAAACCAAACCAAACCAAATCTAATATATTCAATATATATATATATATATGTGTGTGTGTGTGTGTGTGTGTGTGTAAAGAGGATTTGGCATTAAATAACCTTCAAGGTTTTATATACAAAAACACCCCAACCAAATCCAAAGTGAAAATCCCGATCCCTGCCAAGTCGACCCTGATATACAGTCGTAGGATTTATTTGATAATTACATTACTATTTCAAAAATCGATGAAACTGGAAATCATGAGACTGATCTAAGATGGTGTGAAAGGATGTATTCATTTTAGATTTTACTAGTATTTGAGCACTTATATGATTTTAGAATAAAACTTTTTTTTTTACTGATATTTCCACGTGCAACTTGTCATATCGTAATGGTTGAATTACTACTAAACGGATATTTGTGACCTTATGCCAAATTTAAAATGAAAATGAAAACGTGCACACTACTGAGTGACTTATTTAAAAAAGGATGATGTCTAGACGTCTACACTTTGTTTTAACCAAATACAAAAATAGTGAAAATGCAATATTCTGCATACACAGTCGAGATCCAAGAGACCTTACTTTGTTTTCCAAGTGAGATCTTATAAGATGCACGATTTGAGGACGTGGAAGACATTAAAAAGTACAACGGTGTTGTGCATTTCAGTTTAGGTGAATACAACTCAAGTCTCGATACTTTTTGAAGACATCTCGTATTTTGTAGAAAATTAATGTTTCATTCGTTGTTCATTCCTCTCTTGGTAAATACAGCTCAAGTCTCGATACTTTTTGAACACATCTCGTATTTTGTAGAAAATTAATGTTTCATTTGTGGTTCATTTCCCTCTTTGTAAATACAGATCATGGCTCGATTCTTTTTGAACACAACTCGTATTTTGTAGAAAATTAATGTTTCATTCGTTGTTCATTTTCCTCTTGGTAAATACAGCTCATGGCTCGATACTTTTTGAACACAACTCGTATTTTGTAGAAAATTAATGTTTCATTCGTGGTTCATTTCCCTCTTACAGCTCATGGCTCGATTCTTTTTGAACACAACTTATATACTGTATTCACTTCGTTAAAGCATTTGGTTTCTTGTTCTTTTCCCGGACATCACCGGGTACCCTTTCTAGTTATATTTATATTCACTTCCAATTCGTTTTTCCAAAGTCTTTTTGTCTACCCTAATTCGTTCATCTTAACAGTCCAAGCAATTTATTTGCTGGTTTTTGTCATTTAACACATTTTTCTTTCTCGTTAGTTCAGCTGTTTCATTTCAGTTTTTCTGCCATTTTTTCGCGGGAACTTTTATCTCGATTTTTCCTTCGATTTTCTTCCAGTTCTTTTATTCTTCGACTCGAGTCATTTCTATTTTTTTTCCTTTCTCAGGATTTGTAAGAATTTTCTTTCTTCATTACCTATTCCATTTGGATTAACCTGCTTACTCTTCGTATCAACCTAGTTTCTTTCGTATCGTTTCCATTGCCTCCTTCTTTTTCTCTCTGTCTTCTTCTTCTTCTTCTTCTGATAATAATAATAATAATAATTACACCACGAGGACACCCCTTCCTATTATAATAGGAAGGGGTGTCTTCGTGGTGTAATGGTTAAAGCAATGGTCTGCGGAATCGTAGTATGCGAATTTGAACTCCAGTCGCGCTATTACATTCACTTTCGGACAAATACCCTTGGGAAAGGTATGAACCCCCTTATCCGCTCAGCTGTGGGTTAAATAGTACCACTACTATTCTAGTATGATAGTGTTGGCATCAAATAACCTACAAAGGTTGATATGCCATTAAACAAACTAAACAAAACAACAACAATAATAATAATAATAATAGCACCTTTCTCAGTCTTCAACTTCCGATTCACTTTTTCCTTCTCATCCCCCCCTACTGCATTATCTATACTTCCTCTTTATCCTCTTTCCTATTCTCTTTTCTCTCTCTTTCTCCCAATTCTATCTTTCTTTCCTTTTCTTCAACACCTCTTTCGTCGTCTGTTTCTCTCCACTTCCTTTTTTTCTTTACCCAGAACTCCTCCTCTTCTTTCTTTCTTTTGTCTTTTCTCCTTTGTTCTGTCTTTCTCTTCCACTCTTTTTTCTTCTGAAATTCCTCTCCTCTTTCTTGACCTACGATCAAATCTCACTGAAAGCACCAGTTCCAGTCAGATCACCGAAGTTAAGCAACAATGAGGCTTATCAGTTTGTTAAATGGGTGACCACTTAAGCTCAACAGATACTGTAAACAATTCGGTATAAAAGCCTGATCTCGACATCAAATAACCACAGAAGTGCTGATATGCCGTAAAATCAAACTTCTATCATTTTTACACTGGACTGCTTCTGATGGTGAGGCTCCAATTCTGAAGACCTGAAATATGTGGATTACCCTTCTTTGCCATTTATCCCAGGTCCATTTTGACCTGGAGTGGTAATACCTGTTAGCGTCCTATTTGGAGGTCAAAATACCTGTTAGCGTCCTATTTGGAGGTCAAAATACCTGTTAGCGTCCTATTTGGAGGTTCAAAAATTCGCATTCCATAGGACCGAGTGCCAAAAAAAAATCATCTTAAGAAATATAGACACGAACGTACAATGAACGCGATTCCGTAACCTCATGACATAAAATAACCTAAGATGAGTTGAAATGCCGTTAAAATCAATCAGTTAATCTTCCTATTTTTACAGGTCTCGCTTCTTGATTCCCCTTCTCTTTCATCGACTCTTCACTCCACTTTTTTCTTGTTTTTTTTTTTTTTCGTCTTTATTTCATTCTCCGCTTTATTTCTTCGTCTCTGTTTTATCAGACTGTTTTTATCCTTTCGTTTCTTTTTCTTTTTTTTTTTTTATCCCATCATTATCATCATCATGGCGTGTGACAGCTTGAATCTCTTTCACTCTCTATTCCTATCGGTCATTGCTCAAGGAAAGTCCTCTAGGCAGTGCCTAGTGTCCGCACTGAGCTGATGAATGTAAATTTTTGTTAGTCGGTCAACACTGATGTGCTTATGTGCAGGGGTCCATAGGAAAACATCGTTTATGAAATTGTTCTTTTTTCTCCAGTTTGATTTGGTGAAATGGGAGGTAAGTGTCCGTACAGTTGCTATTTGGTATTTGTTGTTTCCAGGATTTGTTCAAAACAGCACACAGTGTTCTTATAAAGTTCCCATCCAGCATTTTTTTCTGGCGTCCAAGTGGTTCAACCATACAGTAGTACTGACACAGCTGGAACTTGGAAGAGTTTGCGTCTCCCAACTCGGTTTTTCTCTTTCTCCCACTTGCCCAGTCGTTTGGGGCCGTAACGAGTGTCCTGTATATGGCACTAAACAATCTGATGGTGAGGTCCTTGTAATGCTGGGCTTTATTGCCATTGCTCCCAGGTCCACTTTGGCCCAGAGTGGTAGCACCTGATAAGGGTCCTATCTATTGGTTTAATAGAACTTACGGTATACTTATGCTAAACTGAATTGTTTGACTAAACTGAATAGTTTGAAATAGAAATGTTTTTGACAATTAAACCGTACTTACATTTAAACCGCGTCCTTATACTAAACGGAATTATTTGAAATAGAACTGTTTTTTTTACATTGGAACTGTATTTACACTAAACTGAATTGTTAAAAAATAAAACTGTTTTGACATTTAGCTATGTGTAACCAAAATCTGTAATTATACTAAACTGAATTAGCTGAATTAGAACTGCTTGACTAAACTGAATAGCTTGAAATAGAAATATTTTTGACAATGAAACTGTACTTACATTTAAACTGTGTGCTTATGCTAAACGGAATTGTTTGTAATAGAACTGATGATTTACATAAAAATGGATTCGGCGTTAAATAACCTGCAAATTTGATATGCCATAAAACCCAACCAACCAACCAACCAAGAATCTTTCTCCCACTCTACTCTTTTGTTGCTCCTCTCATTCTTTCTTATCTTTCTCTTCTTTCTTTGACCTCTTTCTATTTTCTCTCTCTTAGTTCATCTTCTGCAGCTTTTGTTCTTTTGGTCACTTGATCTCCTTTTTCCCCCGCCTTTCAGCCTTGTCGACTGGGGCTGTAGAATACGCCGACTGCGTCTCTGCAAAAACATAAGACCTCCTACAACGAGTGCCGTGGATATGACTCTAAATCATCTAATGGTGAGGTTCCAGCTATGGAGCTTTGGGGAATGTGGAGTACCCCAGCATTGACATTACTGCCAGGTCCACTCTGAGTGGTAGTACCTGTTAAAGTCCCATGTATGAGTCAAAATTAAACTAGTGTTCTGGGTATGGCACTAAACTGTATCTGAAGGTGAGGCTCCAGTTCTGGAGCTTTGAGGATTGTTGAGTATCCCTTCATTGCCATTACTGCCAGGTCCACGCTGACTCCGAGAGGAAGTACTCATTATAGTCCCATCTTTGGGTCAAATACAACTATTTTACAATTTAACTATGTGCAAACAAATGATTAATGTTAAATTGAAATATTAGCATTACATATCAATACTTTGAACCATTTGACTACCTGCTAACGAGTAAATAATATTGAATTATTAGTGTTGGATAGAAATACTTAAGTTTTTAACTGTGTACAAACAAATGATTAGAATTTAATTTGTTAGTTTGATTTTTTGTTAGGGTTTTATGGCATATCAATCTTTGTGAGTTATTTAATGCCAAATACATTTTTATACAAATAAACATTTCTATTTCAAACAATTCAGTTTAGCATAAGTACACAGTTTAATTGTCAGAAACATTTCTATTTCAAGTTATTCAGTTTAGTCAAACAGTTCTAATTCAAACAATTCAGTTTAGTATAAGCATAGGTTTTGTTTACACACGGTTAAATGTCAAAAGAGTTCTATTTCAAACAATTCAGTTGAGCATAAGTACAGTTCCAATGTCAAAAGCAGTTCTTTTTCAAGCAATTCAGTTTAGCATACAAAACAGTTCCATTTCAAACAATTCAGTTTCGCATAAGTATGCAGTTTAAAAGTCAAAACAGAACTATTTCAAGCAATTCAATTTAGTATCAGTACACAGTTTAGTTCTATTTGACACATAGATAGTACTCTATCAGATGCTACCACTCCGGGCTTGAGTGGACCTGGGAGTGATAGCAGTGAAGGGGTTGTCCGCATTCTCCAAACCGTCAGCATTACTGGAGCCTCACCATTTAGTGTCATATACAGGACATTCGTCGAATTAAGTTTGATAGGATTACTTGTTAAATATAATTAATAATATTAACGAAAAATTCTTGAAACCATTTATCTGTGTATAAACAAATCAGCTGCTGCTCGTTTGAAAATAATGTTGCCTAGAAACTGTTAATTTACAAACCATATAAATTTTACACCCCCCACACACACACTCGGCCGCCGCTCGCATAATGCAAATCTCTTCGAAAGAACTGAGCACTCTGGTAGCCGATTGGGTATAAAAATGTAACCAAACGGCTGCTGCTGCTGCTACATAAATACCTTAAAAATTCCCTTAGCCAACGTGGTCCGCTTGTTGGCCGAGAGGTCTGAGACTTCGTCTAACGTAAAGTTGGAGGGCTTTCGATCCCGGCTTCGAGCGTCCTGCGAGTCTAGCCACACTGAAGAGTTCTGATAGAACGTAACAGTCTGCCTGTAGATGACAATATATATATATTTACCAACCCCTCTGCTCGGGCAGGATATGACACAAGGTCAAATTTTTAAGCGGAGTTTAACAGGTTTGAATTCAGAGTTTTCCTTCTCCTAGAATAGTTGCCTAACCAAGGCTGAAGAACCTAGTCTGCTCTACTATTTACCCATAGCTGGTGGAAGAATAACTGGATTCATACCTTTCCCAAGGGTATTAGTGCTATGTGTAATGCAATCAGTCTCGTCCAGGATTTGAACTCGTGTCGCCGTGTCCATTTCCTACGACGATAACCACTACACCACGGGCACCTCTCTCTCTCTCCCCCTCTCTCTCTCTCTATATATATATATATATATATATCGGATAAAGGGGAAAATGAATGGAAAAATTCCGATCAAAAATTTTGTAATTTCTAAAATTTCTTTATTTGTGTGAAAAGTTTGCCGTAAAACTAAGTTCAAAATCTTTTCTTGTAAGCAAAGATAAAACTAGCCAGTGCGCAGATATTAATGAAGTATGGCAGTAATTTTTAATGTAAAATAAAAGGACATGTTTTGTGAGTAAAATTATTTTGTTTGTTTAATGTCATATCAACCTTTGTAGGTTATTTAATGCCAAAGCCATCTTTCGAGAAGAGCAGTAGAAGTACTATTTAACCCATAGCTGGGAGGATAAGGGGGTTCATACCTTTCCCAAGAGTATTTGACTGAAAGTTAATCCAATAGCGCGACTGGAGTACGAACTCGCTTACTACGATTCTGCAGGCCATCGCTTTAACGATTAAACCACGAGGACACCACCGCAGTTGCAAATTTAAAAAACATTCTTTTAATTTAAGAAAAATTTAACGCGTTGAAATGAAATGCATTCTTGAAGAAAACAATGTAGATTTTTCACTGAAAAGAAATAAATTGAAAGTCAGTTGAGTAAGTTGTAATTAACGACTTACTATTCGTTGAGTAAGCATAGACAAATCTATACTTACTGAATAAATATCTATTTCTTCGCTTATTTATACAATTTAGGTAGGCTGGAAATGTTGTATACCCATGACCAACTATACAAACACATATGCATATGCATGCAAAATCATTACGACGACACAATAAAGACAAGCGGCACAGTTCTTAGAAAAATATAACTCTCACTTTATTTGAAAGGTTGCGTGTGAGAGGGAGTTGGAGATCGAACAGAACAGCAACATATTGACCTCAACTCTTATGGCCATCAGCGTTTCTTTCCCGTTTTCCTGGGCTGCTCAACTGAGGCCCCAGCCTCTCTCGGACATGTTCCTCAATCCAGCATCTGATCCCTAACTCATCTGATCCCTAACTCATCTGATCCCCAACTCATCCAACTGCTCAATCGGGGGTTCGAAGCCCCCTTTTGCTGGGTGCTGTTTTCTCTACAGCATCATTTTCCAACTCTCATTGAACTTCCTGTGCGCTGAGTTATATAATAGTTCGACACCCACTCAATCTATTCCTATAAATGGCCAACGGAATATACAACTTCCGCCGTCTTTGGAATGGCATGTTTTGATCATCATCGAGCGGAAATAACTGTCATGCAGTTCGCAGGTCACCCTCTTCCGGTGCATTAGTTAGTGACTGTACCGTGGGATTTTAACCCTGTCCCAAATTGTCAGCCAAGCTCACCCATGCCAACGGAATATGCAACTTCCGCCGTCTTTGGAATGGCATGTTTGGTCGGGTCGGAGGTCAATATACAGCAGAAATTAGCAAGAAATTTGATGATTTATCGATGAATCTAGTTTGCTAAGAAATTGTATTCCAATTATTTTTTGAGAGAAAAGATTTCAAAAAATTATTTTGGTGTTTTGATCCTTCAAATTCTTCTTGGCAAGCTAAATATTGTCGCCTGCAATTGTTGTATAGTGGCTCGTGCCACGTGACTTCCGGTATCGCAGAAGTATAAAAGACACCGTGTCTCTTAAGCACAGAAAAACAGAAGCAGAAAGAGAAGCAGAGAGACTGCTGTGAAAGGACGTCGGTCAGTAGTAAGACCAACTTCAGACGTAACACCAACAGCGCAAGACTTGTATAATACTAATGGAACTGTATCACTTGAGTTAATAAACTGTTGTAGGTGACTCACCCATAACCAGTAAAATGGACTTACCCAAAGGGTATGTTAATCAAGAGCTAAGCTGCTAGAGGGAGAGCAGCAGCTGTAGTAAGCACCTTGCCTGTCTTCGTGTACGTTGAAACAAGGAAACCCTTCCCAGAGACTTGGATACATTTATGTGGTACCTAATATCTCCGTGTTGAGTTATTTATTTATTGACCCTTAATAATCAGTCATAAAATAAACAATTAACTCTATTTTACTGTGTATCTTTTCCTTACCACAATACAGCAGTGATGTATCTTGATATTTAAAATCTACCGCGAATGCGCCGGCTGGTTAACAAATGCAAAACTGCAGATACAAAAATTACAGCTTCAGAAATTATCACTTTTTCTTAGTATGGGAATCAGTTGAGTTCCTATACATTGATGTGTATAAACAGGATTTGACATAAAATAATCAACGAGGGTTGAGTTGGCATAAAGCACATCCAACCAACCAACCAACTAACATCTCCCGGCTTTAATTGAGATAACCTTGATCTCAGCTCATTGGAATCATTTTCAGCGGCAAAAGCAGCAGTTGCACATGGATCACTTTTCTGTTTTCTTCTTATCCAAGTGCCTTTTCTTTTCAAAGGAGCAGACATTCATCACAACAGCTATGACAGTTTCCATTCCTCTTTAGATAATCTCTTCTCTCTGTCTCTCTCTCTCTTTGTCTCTCTCTCTCTTTTTTTTTTTTTTTTTTTTTTTTTTTTGCATGTCGTAACCCTTGTTGCACATCCTGAACCTCTGAAAGAAAACACCTTGTTTACCTGAAGTCGTCATCGGTGTTTTCTATCTAATCAAATCAATGCGCACCCTAAGTGTTAATGACTGAGACGCCTGATATTTGGACGCTGATTACGTGTCAATAAATACGTTGCTAGAATGAAGATAATATTCGCAGTTTTAACATCGTTTGACTTCCCCCATCGCTAAGACAGAGCAGCTATAACATTTAATACTATCATTTCATCTATATGAATAAATGAGATTTTCTGCGCGTTTCCGCGCCCACGCAAACATCAAAGCAGCCTACGTCATATTACATCATTATAGTGAAACGGTAATTGTCGTAGGAAATGGGATCGGTAACCCGAGTTCGATTCCTGGACGAAGCTATAAGCATTTCACATAACGCTAATACAATAAGGAAAGGCATGTATCCAACTACCCTTCCTCTAGTTATGGCTAGATAGTTGTGCAAACAGAGCTTTCAAACATTGGTATGACAACCATTCTCGGAGATGGAAAATTCTGAATTCAAACCTGTTTAACTCCGCTTAAAAATTGACCTTGTGTCATTTCCTACACGTGGTTGGTAGGACTGGGTAAATATGTACATCTATTAAATCGTTAATATGGATGGTCAATGTGCACTAGGCATTATATATATATATATATATATAGAGAGAGAGAGAAATGGCGTTTATCACTCTCATGGGCTAATTTATTCAAGGATTTAGATTGATTGGTTGCTTTTAGCGAGATGTTAGTCCAAGAAGATTTATTTTAAGCGTAGAGGTTAGGGAATCACCTTCATAGTTCGTTCATATTTACATTTTTTGTGAAGCTGTTTCAAGACAGCATTTTTTTGCACACGGTCCAATCGAAGAATTATAACTTTCAAACCTATCTATATACATGGCACCCTGGTAGAAACTACGACTCCGAGAGTGGACCTGGAAGTAATGGTCATGAAAACATGCTCTACACTCCCTAGATATCATGAAAAATTAGTTTGCTTTGGTTTTATTGGATATCAACCGTTGTTGGGTATTTCATGCCAAATCCTGTTATTACATATGTATTAAATATATGACTTGGAAACACATTATGTAAATACACATTTAAATGATCAAACAGTTCTATTTTTAACAATTCAGTTTAACATAAGTCAACAAAGTTGATTGGTTCCAAGTATTGCTATGTATCATTAACAACTCCATTAAACATCAGTCATTTGTTTACCCACAGTTCATTGAACAAACAGTTCTATTTCCAACAATTCAATTTAACGTAAGTCATTTCTTTGCACTCAATTTGCAGGTCAAACAGTTCTATAGATAGGACTCTATCAGCTGCTACCACTTCGAGCAAAGGGTGGTCTTAACAGCAAAGGTACTAAAGAGGTACACCATATTCCCCAAAGCTCCAGCATTACTGGAGCTTTGCCATCAGATTGTTTAATGGCATATCCATGACACTCGCTGAGGAAGGGGGTCCTCCCCCATGCAGAGATGCAGTCGGTATAATCTACTGTCCCAGCAGTAGATTGGTTTGGTTTGGTTTCTTTGTTTAATGGCATCCCAACTCTTTTTAGGCTATTTAATGCCAAAGCCATTCTCCTAGAAGAACAGTAGTGGTACTATTCAACCCATAGCTCGTAGGATAAGAGGGTTCATACCTTTCCCAAGGGTATTTGCCCGAAAGTGAACGTAATAGCGCGACTGGAGTACGAACTCGCGTATTACGATTCCGGTCCATCGCTTTAACCATTACACCACGAAGACACCCTCTACAGAGACCGGTTAGAATCATATTCTATGGTGAGGTGGGGGGCTTACTACTTTGCAATGGGTACAGTCAGCGTATTCAAGCTATAATGTCAGGGACGATGATAATTTTGAAAATCAGGTTTAATAAATGACTCTCCTGAGTTATTCAATTGTAATTCTGTCGTTATATATATATATATATATATACAAATATATTTATAATGCAATTAGAAGAAAACTCAAATTTATTTCAGCGAAGAATATCATTATACTCTTTGCATCATCAGATAACGTTCAATTTGAGATAGAAAAAAACTCAAATTAAATGTCTGAAGTTATCTGATGAGACGAAGAGTATGATGATATTCTTCACTGAAATAAATTTATAAAGACAATTTCACGAGTTTTGAGTTTTCTTCTAATTGCAATGTAGTCGCTCTGTACGTGAGTTTTATTATATAAACCTGGAGAGGGAATATATAACAATAGCCATACATCGAGCACTCCTATAGATTTACATGAAATTTCTCATATATTCTATAATCATATTTACCAACCCCTCCGCTCGGGCAGGATATGACACAAGGTCAATTTTTAAGCGGAGTTTAACAGTTTTGAATTCAGAGTTTTCCTTCTCCTAAACTAGTTGCCTCGGGTGTTGTCCGAATTCATGATAAACTATCTTATTCAACAGATAAATTATCTTCAGAATTTAAACAGTAGAAAACATTGAGTAATTGTTTAGAAGCCTCTGTGTGTGCATCCGGTAACGTATAAAATGTAAACAAATGAACGCTTCCTGCTGCTGTTGCTGTTGCTGTTGCTACATAATGCCTTATGATTCCCTAGCCGACGTGGTACGCTTGTTGGCCGAGCGGTCTGATACTAAGTTTAATGTAAAGTTGGGCAGGTTTCCATCCCAGCTTTTAAGCGTCCTACGTTTCTAACCACACTGAAGAGCTGTGATACAACGAAACAGCATGTGGATGACTATATATATACTGGTTTAGTTTTATGGCATACCAACCATTGTAGGCTATTTAATGCCGAATCCTTTTTATGCATGCATATTAAATGCATGATTTCTAAACACATTTTGTAGATAACATTTTTAAACGAGTCTGAGATCATTTGTTTGCCTACCCAGTTCTGTCTAGTCTTAAACTCTTTTTATGGTTATTTGCTGCATTCGCTCATTGTGTGATTGATTGTTTCGTCTCTATCCCCACATAACCAACATTTGCTATTTTGTTGCGTCCTATCTATTATCGCTTTGATATAATTGGTCCTTATGGCGTTGTTTTGTTTTTCTATTAGAAGAGATTCAGTTTCTCTCTTAAGGTTGCCCAGTCGGCTGGGGCTGTAGAATACACCCACTGCTTCTCTGCAGAGGGGTAAGACCCCACCCAACGAGTGTCCTAGATATGACACTAAACAATCTGATGGTGAGGTTCCAGCAATGCTGGAGCTTTGGGGAGTGCGGAGTACCCCTTTCTTGCCATTGCTCCCAGGTCCACTCTGGCCCGGAGTGGTAGCACCTGATAAGGGCCCCATCTGTGGGTTAAATAGAACTAACATCATACTTATGCTAAACTGAATTGTTTAAGTAAACTGAATAGCTTGAAATAGAAAATTTTTTGACAATTAAACTGTACTTACATTTAAACTGCGTGCTTATGCTTAACCGAATTATTTGAAATAGAAGTGTTTTTCGACATTAAAACTGTATTTACACTTAACTGAATTGTTATATATAACTACTTGAATAGTTTGAAATAGAAATGTTTTTGACCGTTAAACTGTGTACTTATGCTAAACTGAATTGTTTTAAATAAAACTGATTATTTACATAAAAATGGATTTGATGTTAAATAATCTACAAAGGTTGATATGCCATAAAACCAAACCAAACCAAACCAAACCAAACTCTCTTAAGGTTTTCTTTTCTTATCCACGTTATCTCACATCTACCGTGTGAGATATCACTTGTCTTTTGAAATTTCCATACAGTTATTTTTCTTCCTCTTTTTGTTTTTGCGTTCTTTCTGTTTTGTTGAACTTTGTGTTGTCTGTATAATTATTATTATTATTATTATTATTATTATTATTATTATTATTATTATTATATTTACCCAACCCCTCCACTCAGGCTTTTTAAGCGGAGTTTAACACGTTTGAATTCAGAGTTTTCCTTCTCCTAGACTAGTTGCCTAACCAAGGCTGAAGAACCCAGTCTGCCCTACTATTTACCCATAGCTGGAGGGAGAATATTTAGATTCATACCTTTCCGAAGGGTATTAGTGCTATGTGAAATGCAATCAGTCTCATCCAGGATTTGAACTCGTGTCGCCGTTTCCATTTCCTACGACGATAATCATTACAACACGGGCACCTCCATAGTGCCCTTCCCTACACCTTGGTGTAGTAGCTATCGAAAAGTGAGCCTTGGGGTCGCCAACTTTACTTACTTTACTTATTATTATTATTATCACGCTGTAAATTTTCCATCGGCTGAAGCACCATTGAAACGCCTCTTTTTATCTGGTTGGATGTATGGGTTACAATACGGAGGATTTTGCCAGTGCAATCCCAAGTCGAGTCATACGAAAGAGTTAAAAAATGGTACTTGATGCTACCTTGCTTAACACACAGCTTTATAAGCTAAGGATCAAGCAGTGCAAATAAACATCAATCATTTGCTTAAATACGATTAAATGATCAAACAGTTATACTTCAAGCAATTCAGTTTAGCATTAGTCATTTATTTGCACTCAGTTTAAATGCCAAACACTTCTTTTTTACCTATAGACAGGACCCTGGCGAAGAGTGGACTTAATAGCGAAGTCAATGAAGGGGTATTCTGTATTATCCAAAGCTCCAGCATTACTGGAGCCTCATTACCAGTTTGTTTAATGTCATACCAGGACACTCGTTGAGAGAGTCTTCCTCCTCTTCAGAGATGCAGTCGGTATAATCTACAGCCCCACCGACTAGGCTATATATATATATATATAGTTAGGATAGAGATGACAGATTTATCGGCGCTTGGTAACTGTCAGATTCTTGGACCATTGGAGAACCTGACAATAACTAAGCTCTCTTCGCAATGTGTCTACATTATACTAACTGGTCTGATGATCACATAAACAAAAACCTGAGTCTCTAAGAGTCGGTGATTCTCATTTTTCGCTATCCTAACTTTATATATATATATATATATTGAGGGAGAGAGAGAGAGAGAGAGGTGGGGGAAATAAGTATCGTATCTGGTGCTTTCGAGGACAAAAAAGATTGTGACTGTTTTTATTTAGTGTCGGATATATCTATACAAGAGTTCTTCTTGAAGGATGACTTTGTCATTAATCATCTCACGAAGGTTGATATGTTATTAAGTGATTTGTGAAGATCCATTTTTGTGCTGTGTAGAGTCCGAGACCTTATTATAAAACTGTTATGGGGACATATCCTACCATACCCCAAAGATGGACTCGTCCAACCTAAACATATTCGCCGAGCTTAGCTCGCTCGAGAAAGACAACTTTTCGTTTCTTACGAGACATTTGACAGACAGACTGCAAGCCGAGAACGGCTAGTACTTCTTTTGTATGACTTCCATTTTTCTGCTAATACAATAACGTTCACCTATCACCCGTTGTTTGAGTTGTTCTTCCACCGGTCTTATCAGAAGACCACAACAAAAACTGACTTTGGGTGCGTGAGGGAGGAATGAGTCCCCAGGGCGTAGTGTCTAATGTGTTGGACTATGATATCTTGATTAGCGATTTCGAACTCTAGTTGTACTAATACATTCAGTTTCTAGCAAATACTCTTGGCAAAGGTATAGAATCCTCTTATTACCCCATCTCTAGGTTAAATTTTACCACTTCTGTTTTATACAAAGATAGCTTTCGTATAAAGTAACCTACAAAGGTTGATATGCCATTAAAAATGAAACGAAAACCAAACCCAACCCAACCCACCTCCATGAGTAATGTTGAATAGAATTATTTGTGTTCATTAGAAATACTTTAAACCATTTTGCTATGTGCACACTAGTTGTTTTTTTTATAGAATTATTAGTAATAAATCATATCATCATCATGTCGTGCCGTTAGTATGGATATCCCTGACCCTCTCTCGCCACTTCTCCCTATCATTCATCGCCTCTGGCAGATCTTCAGGGTTACATCCCGTATCCTCACATAGCTGTTGAATGTATGTTCGAGCTGCGTTTCATTTTATCGGTCAGGTCTGATTTCCATATGATCGAGAGCCTATCGATAGCTGTCCATGTTTTTGTTAGCGGTGTGTCGATGTCTTTTTCGGTTGATGAGACCGAACACCCCACAAGCAAACAACTATACGGCCCACTGCCTCTCGTCACGAAAACTAAACAAGGTAGACGAACCAGACACGCAGGACACTGCTGGGGAAGCAAGGACGAACTTAGCAGTGATGTACTCCTATGGCCCCCCGCATATGGCCAAGCAAAAGCAGGACGACCAGCTCGAACATACATACAGCAGCTATGTGAGGATACGGGATGTAGCCGTGAAGACCAGCCAGAAGCGATGAATGAGAGGGAGAAGTGGTGTGAGAGGGTTAGGGATAGGCGTGCTAGCGACACGACATGATGATGATGATGATGATGATATATACATATTTATATATATATATTTATATATAAAGTCACACTGGCATTATGGATTTATCTTACTCTCATTCCATTCGTTCCTACCATCCGTCGTTCTCTGTAGGTCTTCCAAACTACATACTGTGTCCGCACAAAGCTGACATAAATAAGTTCTTGTTAACACTGGCACTTCCTTGCTTCTACACACACGCACACATGCATACGTATATATATATATATATATATATATGTGTGTGTGTGTGTGTGTGTGTATGTTTATATGTGCGTGTGTGTGTGTGTGTGTGTGTGTGTATAAATGGTATTTAGCATTAAATAACTTACAAGTGTTCATATGCCATAAACCCAACTAACCAACCAACCAAACCAAACTGAAGAAGACCAAAGGACATTAGATTAATACTTTACGTTGGATTTTGATTTTTACTAAAATCCCCATGCAATTTTTCTCCAGGTAAATATAGCAAAATGTTTACCATTTAATACTGGTTTCACAAGAACACCAATGTATTGACTTCTTAGTGAAATGAAGATTATCGAATCTCCATGTTCTTTTAATCGCGTTACGGCATTAAACAAACAAACAAACAAACAAACAAACAAAAATCTACGTTGAACATTGTCGACTTGACGTTGACTCGAAGAGCAGTTAATCGTATTCTCAGAAAACAGTCTTCTGCTTTCAAACAGGCTTCAAGTCTATAAAACATGCAAATATACGGATAGAGAGAAATTTATATACGACAGACAAAAAAGATCGATAAAATACATGTAATAAGTTTCAACAGAAGGAAGGAAGGAAGGAAGGAACGAACGAACGAACGAACGAACGAAAATAGAAAAGGTGAGATGAAAAGTAGAGAAGAAAATAAAAGTGAAATTTCTGCAAAAAGCGAAAGATCAACAAGCATGCAATAAAGACGCTTAGAAAGAAAGAAAGAAAGAAAGAAAGAAAGAAAGAAGAAGAAGAAGAAGAAGAAGAAGAAGAAGAAGAAGAAGAAGAAAGATCAGCATTCATGCAGTAGAGACAATAAGAAGAAGAAGAAGAAGAAGAAGAAGAAGAAGAAGAAGAAGAAGAAGAAGAAGAAGAAGAAGAAGAAGAAGCGAAAGATCAACAGGCATGCAGTAAAGACGCTAAGATAGAAAGAAGAAGAAGAAGAAGAAGAAGAAGAAGAAGGAAAGAAAAAAGGAAGAAAGAAGGAAGCAAATAATTAAATAAAAGAAAGAAAGAAAGAAAAAAAGACAGAACGAAAAAGTAAGAAACTAGAAAAAGATCGAAAAAAAAAGGGAAAAAGAAAAATATCAACAGTATCACTTAAAAAAAAAAGAAAGAAAAAACACGAAAATAAAAAAAATGAAGGAAAAACGAAAGAAAGAAAGGAAAAGGAGAAATATATGCACTATTATTTAAGTAAGAGAGAAAGAGGAAAAGAGAAACAAAATAAAGAAAGGAAAAAAAAAAGACAGAATAAATAAATAAATAAAAGGGAAAGACAAAACAGAGTGGGAGGAAATCAGAAAGAAAGAAAAACAGAATAGAATGAATGAACGAATAATTAGCCGAAAAAAGAATGAAAGAGAAAAAGAATGAAGGAAAAACCAAAGAGAAAAAGAAAGAAATAGAAAAAAAAAAGAAAAAGGAGAAATAGTAACAACACATTTGGATAAGAAAACATGAACGAAAGAAAGTAAGAAAGAAAGATAGAATTGAACGAAGGAATGAAGGAAAGCAAGAAAAAAGAGTGAAAGGAAGAAATGAAAGAATAAAAAGAATAAAAAAGAAAGAAAGATTGAAATTTTTTAGAGAAAAGTAATTAAGTAATCAAAAACTCATTTAAATAAAAGAAAGAAAGAAAGAAAGAAGGAAAAAGAAAACAAGAAAGAAGGAAAACAAGAAAAAAGGAAATAGACGAAAGAAGCAAAGAAGGAAAGAAAGAAAGAAAGATTGAGAGAAAATAAAGCAGCAAAAATAAAGAGCAAAAAGGAAAAAGAAAAGAAAAAAGGATAAAAGAGAAAAGAAGGAAATGAAAACCTAAGAAATAAAGAAATAAAGAAATATTGACAGAAAATGAGACTGCAAAAAGAAAGAAAAAAAGAAAAAAATAAAAGAAGAAAGAAGGAAAAGAAGAAAGAAGGAAAAGAAGACAAAAGAAAGAAAGTAAGAAAGAAAGAAAGAAAGAAAGTGTGAGAGAAAATGAGACTGCAAAAGGAAGAAAAAAGAAAAAAGAAAAGAAGAAAGAGGGAAAATAGGAAAGAACAAACTAAAGACTTAAGAAAGAAAGAAAGAAAGAAAGAAAGAGAGAAAGAGTGAAAGAAAATGAGACTGCAAAAGAAGAAAGAAGGAAAAGAAGGAAGAAGGAAATGAAGACTTAAGAAAAAAAGAAAAAAGAAAAAAGAAAGAAAGAATAAGAGGAAATGAAACTGCAAAAAGAAGAGAAAAAAAAAGAAAGAAAAAGAAAAGACAAAGAAAAGAGGAAAGAAGGAAATGAAGACCTAAGAAAGAAAGAGAGAAAGAAAGAGTGAAAGAAAATGAGACTGCAAAAAGAAAGAAACAAGGCATAAAAGAAAAAAAAGACAAAAACAAAGAATGAATGAATAAGAAAAATGGAAGATGCGAGAAAAAAAGAAAAAGAATGTAGAAAAAACGAGATAAAAGAAAAAAAAAATGGCAGCATAGAATGAATGAAATAGTGAAAAATGAAAGAAAGATAGAAAAAAGAAAGAATTCAAAAAAAAAAAAAAGGAAGAGAAAGGAAGCCTAAGAAAGAAAAGAAAAATAAAATAGATGGAAGTTTTAAAGGAAAGAAAAAAGGAAGAAAGTGAGAGCTGTAGAAAAAACAAATGATGGTGAAAGCTTTGCGAGAAAAATCAAAAATAATTTTGTCTTTGATTTTCTTTTTCTTCTACTTCTTTCTTTCTCCTTTCCGTCTTTTCTTTCTTATTTGCTTCTTTTCTTATCTTATTTTTTTTTCCATTTCTTTTTCTTTCGATTCTATATTTCTATTTGAACTTTTTTTTTATTACATACGTCTTCATCTTTCGTTTTCTGCAGAAATTTTAATTCTTTCACTTGCTTTTCCTTCATTAAATATAATCAGGACACTCTCGTTTCTTTCTTTCTTTGTTTCTTTCTCATTCAACTTTAGTCTTTTTTTCCCTTTGTCATTCATCATTAGTCTTCTTTCTTTCTTTCTTTCTTTCTTTCTTTCTTTCTTTCTCATTCAATGTTAGTCTTTCTTTTTTCAACATTTGTCATTCATCATAAGTCTTCTTTCTTTCTTTCTTTCTTTCTTTCTTATTCAACTTTAGTCTTTCTTTTTTCAACCTTCGTCATTCATCATAAGTCTTCTTTCTTTCTTTCTTTCTTTCTTTCTTTCTTTCTTTCTTTCTGTCTCATTCAACTTTAGTCTTTCTTTTTTTTTCTTTGTCATTCATCATTAGCCTTCTTTCTTTCTTTCTTTCTTTCTTTCTTTCTTTCTTATTCAACTTTAGTCTTTCTTTTTTCAACCTTCGTCATTCATCATAAGTCTTCTTTCTTTCTTTCTTTCTTTCTTTCTTTCTTTCTCATTCAACTTTAGTCTTTCTTTCTTTTTCTTTGTCATTCATCATTAGCCTTCTTTCTTTCTTTCTTTCTTTCTTATTCAACTTTAGTCTTTCATTTTTCAACCTTTGTCATTCATCATAAGTCTTCTTTCTTTCTTTCTTTCTTTCTTTCTCATTCAACTTTAGTCTTTCTTTTTTTTTTTCTTTGTCATTCATCATTAGTCTTCTTTCTTTCTTTCTTTCTTTCTTTCTTAATACAAATGTCATTAGGAAAAGAAAGGGAAATAAAATGGCGGGAAATGCACGGAAATAAGGAAGATTCAAAAAGCATTTCATGAAAAACATTGAAAAAGTGAAAAGTGTTGGGAATAGGAAAAAGCATAACGAAAGGTGGAAAAAGCGAGAGAGTGAATAATAATAGGATTTGGGGGGAAAAAGAAAGAAAGAAAAGCATAATAATTATAATACAAAAAAGAGAGAGAGAAAGACACAGTAACAACTCAAAAGAAAAATAAAAGACAGTTATACTATAAAGAAAGGAGAGAAAGACATTGTAATAATATAAAGAAAAGAGAGGAAGACGTTATAAGAATGTAAAGAAAGGGAGAAAGACATGGTAATGATAAAACAAAGAAAAGATTGAAAAAAAAGAAAAAATCAACACACACACACACACACACACACACACACACACACACACACACACACAAAGATCGGAAATTTTGGAAAGCATAAAGCGTGGATAATAAAGGGGTTATTTCTTTGAGATGAAATAGATGAAACCAGTGAAAGTATCCCCCCAACCACACACCACCACCTATATATATATATATATATATATATATATATGTATTCAAAGAAAACAATGGAAGATGCAGAGGAAAATAAAGGAATATTTTTGGTAATAGTCTTTGAAGAAAAAATAAATAAATGAATGAATAAATGAATAAATAAAACAAACAAACAAACAAAAAATGAATAAATGAATAGAAAAAAAGTTAAAAACAACCGTCTCTAACCGATTATTTTATCTTGCGAGTGCATGTGCTATCCCTTAATGAAGCTGCATATTGCACCTGTGGTCGTGGCCAAAGAGGTACAGAAAACAAAATGGCGGAAAAAAAACGCGCCAATTTTTCTTTTTTTTTTTTTTTTTTTTGGCGGTGCCTAACACGTTAATCACCATTTCCCGCCCTTTTTCGCTTGGTTCCGGAAACAAATCACTCGGCACAGACTTAACAACTGCTATCGGTTCTAAAGGCAACATTATTGCAGCAAATTATCGCCATGGGCGCAACACATCGCAATAGCGAACAAGAGACAAGCACAATTTGCACTGATTAGAGAGAGAGATATACAGTTGATGAAAAGCCCGAATCAAAAATAACACTTTCCTATAATCTTTAAATGACTTTATTTTTATTTTTAGTTCAGGCAATAAAATTTTAGAACAAAGTCATTTCTGTTTTTGATGCTTCCTGTCTTGTTCCTTTTTCGTCTGATTGTTTGTTTGTTTGTTTGCTAGCTTGCT
>OY757936.1:22758875-22878875 GCA_963585895.1 Sepioteuthis lessoniana | reverse complement strand
TTTACACACAATTAAATGTCAAAACAGTTCTACATTAAACTATTCAATTTAGTATAAGTACAGTTTCAGTATCAAAAACAGTTCCATTTCAAACAATTCAGTTTAGCATAAGCTCACTGTTTAAATGTAAGTACAGTTTAATTGTCAAAAACATTTCTATTTAAGCTATTCAGTTTAATCAAACAGTTCTAAATCAAACAATTCAGTTTAGTATAAGTATGCAGTTAGTTCTATTTAACCCAGAGAGAGAGCCCTATCAGGTGCTACCATTCTGGGCCAGAGTGGACCTGGAAGCAATGGCAATGAAGGGGTGCTCCACATTTCCCAAAGCTCAAGCATCACTGGAATCTCAGCATCAGATTGTTTAGTGTCATATCTAGGACCCTCATCGGGAGGGTCTTACCCCTCTACAGAGATGCAGTCGGTGTATTCTACAGCCCCAGCTAGCTGGGCAAACGCCATAAGGTGTTAAAGGGGGTGTCCTCGTGGTGTAATGGTTAAAGAGATGGACTACGGAATCGTAGTAAGCGAGTTCGTACTCCAGTCGCGCTATTACGTTCACTTTCAGGCAAATACCCTTGGGAAAGGTATAAACCCCCTTATCCTCCCAGCAATGGGTTAAATAGTACAACTACTGTTCTTCTAGGAGAATGGTTTTGGCATTAAATAACCTACAAAGGTTGATATGCGATTAAAACAAAGAAACCAAACCACAAGGTGTTAAAGCAAAAATAGATAAGTCGCAATAAAATAGCAAGTTTAAGTTATGTGATGATTGAAAGGAAACGATCAATCACATAATAAGCGAATGCAGCAAATTACCGCGAAAAAAGTATGGATAATAGACTGTCCTAAAATGTACAAGATATTTGAGGAAGCAAATTACCGCGAAAAAACTATGGATAATAGACTGTCCCAAAATATACAAGACATTTGAGGAAGCAAATTACCGCGAAAAAACTATGGATAATAGACTGTCCCAAAATATACAAGACATTTGAGGAAGCAAATTACAGCGAAAAAACTATGGATGATAGACTGTCCCAAAATATACAAGACATTTGAGGAAGCAAATTACCGTGAAAAAAGTATGGATAATAGACTGTCCCAAAACATACAAGATATTTGAGGAAGCAAATCACCCCGAAAAAAGTATGGATAATTGGCTGTCCCAAAATGTACAAGATATTTGAGGAAGCAAATTACCCCGAAAAAAGTATGGATAATTGACTGTCCCAAAATGTACAAGATGTTTGAGGAAGCAAATTACCGCGAAAAAGTATAAGAGTATACAACACTGTGTGGAGGGGATGATCCACTGGGAAATGTGCAAGAAATTCAAATTTAACCATACGAACTAGTGGCATATGCACAACCAGTAACCCGTATTGCAGAATGAGACGCAGAATTTCGAGATACAAAGGGATTACCTTATTTCGGCCTGGCGACCAGACCTAGTGATAGCCAACAAAATAATGAACCTGCCGAATAGTGAACTTTGCCGTTCCGGCTGACCACAGAGTAAAACTGAAAGCAAAAAGAGAGATAATAATCTAGACTTAGCTAGAGAACTGAAAAAAAACAATGGAACATGAAAGTGACGGTAATACCAATTGTAATTAGTGCACTCGGTACAGTCACCAAAGGATTGGCACAGGAACTGGAGTACTTGAAAATAAGTGGATGAGTCGAGATATTCCAAACTACAGTATTGCTGAGATCGGCCAGAATACTGAGAAGAGTCCTGGAGACTTGAGGAAACTTGCCGTCACTCAGACTCGAGTGAAAAACCATCAGCTAACCCTGGTGTGAAAAGCTATCAAAAGAGTAAACTCTCCTAATTGGACAACGCCGTAAGGACCAATTATATCAAAGCGAGAATAGATAAGACGTAACAAAGCAGTAAATGTAGGCTATGTGGTGACAGAGACGAGACAATCAATCACATAATAAGCGAATGCAGCAAGTTAGCACAGAATTGGTATAAAGCGAGACACGACTGAGTCGGAAAGGTGATCCACTGGGAAATGCGCAAGAAATTTAAATTTGACCATACTAACAAATGGTATATGTACAACCCAGCACCTATCCTAGAAAATGATATGCATAAACACCTATAGGACTTTAACATACAAACAGATCCCCTATCCCGACCAGAAGACCAGACCTTATAATAATCAACCAAAAAACAAAAAAGAGAATTTGCAAAATTGTCGACTTTGCTGTCCTGGCGGACAACAGAATAAATCTGAAGGAATGTGAAAAGAAGGATAAGTAGTTCGACCTTGTTAGAGAATTGAAAAAGCTGTGGAACATGAAAGTAACGATTGTACCAATTGTGATTGGTGCATTAGGCACAATAACTAAAGGATTATTAAAAGGTCTGGAAGACTTGGAAGTTGGCGGGCGGGTAGAGACTATCCAAATGATAGCATTACTGAAAACATCCAGAATCCTGAGACGGGTCCAGGAGACCTGAAGAGACTTGCTGTCACTCAGACCCCAATGAAAAACCATCAACTAACACTGATGTGAAAAACTCTAAAAAAGTAAATAATAATAATAATAATTAACAGAACTTTACTGAATAACGAAAGAAAATTCTAACAAGTAGGAGGAGAATGCACGAGGACATACCAACAACCAGATGCAAAGGAGACAAAACAATTTTGTTGTAAAAAAATCATAACAGAAAGGTAGAATGGATAAATAGCAAGAAAGAGAACAACAACGACTCGAAGAAAGCCCTGAACTGAGAACACACCATGAATAGCTCAGATTAACAATGAAAAAAAGTAACGAATTGGAAAATGCAAGGCAATGATAGCATATATGGATTCTGGTTTTAAAAGAAATCACGTCCATTCAAGACAAAGTGACTTTTGAATCGTGTAAAGTAAAGCTGGTGACCGTAGTCGAGGGCGACCCGAAGGCTCCTTTTTCAAAAGTTACTACAACGAGGTGTGGAGGAGGGCACAACTCCTTTCCCTGAATTGCTCCACTTTACCCTTGATCCATACCTTATAATGCTGAGCGTTAAGCAAGGAGGCATCAAGTACCATTTTTAGAGTCTTTTGTAAAACTCGACCTGGGATTGAATCCCAGTCTCCTGGACCATTGGCAAACACTCTAATAATTATGCCAATGGGCTAAGAAAAAATAAATATATTCGAATGGATGACTTAAGGGAAGATTATACTGAATCACCGAGAAAGAGCCCCGCCCATAAACTATAGACCGATAACATGCCTGCCTATGAAGTGGAAAATCTTAACAGAAGAGGTTTTGGAGGAGATCTATTACTCGCTTATAAGCTACGGACTGTTTCCCGAAGAACAGAATAAGAAAGAGACGGTAAAAACTGGACATACACTGAAGTGTTGAAAATTTCTTGATCACAGCCAGACTCTGCAGAAGAAATCTACACAAAGCAAGAAATACCTTGGTAGTTTCCTCACTAAGATAACCTTAACGGATATCTAGATAAAAATAAATACAAGTCTTGCAGTGTGCACGATAAAAAAAAACCCCAAACAACACAAAAACACCAACAAAAAACAAAAAACGAAAAACTCTTTTCAGACGTAAACTGATACGTCAGCTAGTGTTTAGTATATGCACATATATTTGAATATTAAGATAAACAAATATATGAGTGTTACCGTGTCCAAGATCCATTAATTTATAGATAAATAAATAAATGAATTGACTCTTATTAGACGTAGACTGGTACGTCAGCTACTGATAAATCCATAAACATTTAGATAAAAATAAATATTAGTATCACCGTCTCCACAATTACATTAAGAAATATTAAGAAATAAAACTACACAAATCAAAAGAAAACACCAACTTCTTCCCTACGTAGACTGATATGTCAGCTAATATTAAGTGTATAAACATATATTTAAATAAATTTAGATAAAAATGAATACTTGTAACAGCATATCTACAACGCAAATAAAAAAAAGACCGATCCCATTGTAGACTACTATTTCAGCTAGTATTTTGTATATACACATATATTTAGATATTTTGATAGATACTGCTAACGCTGTGTCTACGATCCAAATAAAAAAAGACCATTTCCGACGTAGACTGCTACATCAGCTAGTATTTAGCATACAAACATATATTTATATAAAGATGAATACGAGTCATGCCGTGTTCATGGACCAATAAAAACACTTTCTCTTCGTAGACCTTTATATCAGCTAGTATTTAGTATATATATGTAAATTTAGATATTTAGATAAAGATAGATACTCCTAACGCTGTGTTTACGATCCAAATAAAAAAATACTATTCCCGACGTAGACTGCTACATCAGCTAGTATTTAGTATATACACGTATATTTTGATATTTAGATAAAAATGAATACTACTAAGACCATGTCCTCGATCCAAATGAAAAAAGAGACCTTTCCCAACGTAGACTGCTTCATCAGCTAGTATTTAACATATACACTTATATTTAAACATTTAGATAAAGATAAATTTAACTAACACCGTGTCATTGATTCAAATTAAAAAAAGATCATTCCCAACGTAGAATGAACATCAGCTAGTATTTAGTATATAGATAGATAGATAGATAGATATAAATACTACTAACACCGTGTCCACGATTCAAATGAAAAAGAGACTTTTCCCGATGTAGACTGGTACATCAGCTAGTATTTAACATATAGAAACCATTCGGGATGAAGCTGTTCATTAAAAGACTGACGATATTTTAATATTTGTCCAAGCGAACACATCATCACTTTTCTCGGTATTTGCCGGCTTATCTGATTTCATTGGACGTGGAACTGTGAATCCATAATTGTCGGTTCCTTTGTGTGTCGCCTGTTTATATTACAGCAATGTGGACATTTTGTCCGTAATTTCCATCTAACACCCGCCTCCCCCAACACACTTGCAAACCCCCTTTCGTTTCTGTTCACGATATTCAAGAAAAAGTGATTTAATTTGAGGGAACCAAAACGTTTTTAAGACGTAAGCGGACATTTGCGCGCTTACACTTGAATCTTCAATGGCTAAACGAGAAATAACGAGAAGTTACGAGACTTTGCAAATTAAACTGTTTTGAGTTTAATCAGCAGGTCCCTGGATTTTAATATCTATTATTTTCTTTTTTAAGAATACCCAAATGATTTTTTTAAGAAAGATAGATAAATTAAATGGATCAATTTAACTTGGGTTTATACAGTATCACTGATAAGCTCAATGTGTTTTGAATAAACTGTTTTAATTTATGTTAAGTCGGGCGCCTCGGGTGGCGTAATGGTTAGCAAACCTACACAATAGAGATCGAATCTCACTGGGTGCTCAATTCATACAGCCTTGCGCCACATCTAAGCAAAAAGCTTAGTGAATCATAAATTTCCATTAAGCTGGTCGACAATGGTTAGCAATCTAAACAAGCAAACCTTCACGAATGAGTTTGGGGTCTCACTGTGTGCCCCATTCGTACAGCCTTGTGCCATATCTAAGCAAAAATACTTTTAAAAATTACTACTATACAGTATCACGTATAAGATCAAGGTGTTTCGAATAATCTGATTTTATGGCATATCAACCCTCGTTGGTTATTTAATGTCAAATTCTTTTTTATATTAGATTTGGTTTAGTTTAGTTTCATGGCATATCAACAATTGTAGGTTATCTAATGCCAAATGCTCTTTATATATATATATATATATATATATATATATATATATATCAGATATATATGATTTGGTTTAGTTTGGTTTTATGGCATATCAATCATTGTAGGTTATTTAATCCCAAATCCTTCTTTTATATATATACATATATTAAATATATATGATTTGACTTGGTCACTAACAATTTCATTAAATATCAGTAATTCGTTTACACAGTTAAATGATCAAACAGTTCTATTTCAAAGTGTAACATATTGACCTCCGATCCGGCCAAGCTGTCAAATAAGAAATGCACCTGTGTAAAAAACAGGTGCATCCGGTCGAAGATATTAGGAGATAACTTTGACTGTCGACGGGTTGAATTGAGTGCGAATTGTGACGCCACAGGAAGCAGGTGGACGGCAAACAATGATATAACCTGGGTGCGACAGGAAGTGAGTTTGTTGGAGATCAGAGTTTGGAGTCAGTTGTTGCAGTTCGAAGCAGTGAGAACCAGACCCAGCAGAGAACTGGGCTCTTAGGGCCCCCGGTTGAGCAGCCCCGCAGGATGAGAAAGAAGCGTTGCTATAGCCAGGAGAGCTGGGGGTCAATATGTTGCAGTCTTTGTTCAGTCTCCAACTCACCTCTCACACATAACCCCCTCGTAACCCTTTCGTATCATTTCGAATAAAGGGTGAGAGGTATATTTTTCTAAAGACCTGTGTTTCGTTCGTCATTATTGTGTTGACTATGTTTCCGCGTGTATATGTGTATGGTTGTACATGTATTACGGCTATGTTACAAAAGAATTCAATTCATAAGTCATTTGTTTGCATTTAGTTAAAATTTCAAACTTGAATTTGACCTATGGATATGACCCCGTTTAGGTGCTACCATTCTGGGGCAGATTGGTCCTGGGTGCGGTAGCAATAAATGGGTACTCTGTATTCTCCAAAGCTTTTGCAATACTGGAACCTCGCCATCTGATAGTTTAGTGTCATATCTAGGACACTCGTTGGGTAGGGGTCTTAGCCCTCTGCAGAGAAGCGTCGGAGTATTCTATAGCCCTAGCTGACTGGGCCACAGGACGCTCGCTGGGTGAATCCTATTCCTTGCAGAGAAGCGTCGGAGTAATCTACAGCCCTAGCTGACTGGGGCACATGACGCTTGCTGGGTGAGTCCTATTCCTTGCAGAGAAGCGCCGGAGTATTCTACAGCCCCAGCTGACTGGGCCACAGGACGCTCGTTCGGTGAATCCTATTCCTTGCAGAGAAGCGTCGGAGTATTCTACAGCCCTAGCTGACTTGGCCACAGGACGCTCGTTCGGTGAGTCCTATTCCTTGCAGAGAAGCGTCGGAGTATTCTACAGCTCTTGCTGACTTGGCCACAGGACGCTCGCTGGGTGAGTCCTATTCCTTGCAGAGAAGCGTCGGTGTATTCTACAGTTCTTGCTGACAGAATTATAAGATTATAGAATAAAACAACTGCATCTCTGCAGAGGGTTAGTCCCTTCTCAAACGAATATCCTAGATATGACACTAAACTACATCAGATGATGAGGCGCGAGTCCGGAGGCTTTTGGGGAATATGGAGTAGCTTTTTATTGCTGTTACTCCTCAGTCGACTCTGACCCGAGGTGTTAGTACCTGTTAGATCCCATCTATGGATTAAGTATAACAATTTATTAATATCAAATTGAAATGTTAGTATTAGATAGCAATACTTGAAACCATTTAACTGTATTCAAGTAAATTAGCTTTGGTTCATTTAAAAATGTCACATACAAGGTATTCAGTTAAAATTTTTATATTTAAACAGGATTTGGCATTAAATAACCATTCCACCCAGTAGGTTGGGGTTGTTGAATACACTGACTGCTCTTTGCAAAGACTCTCCAACGAATGTCCTAGATATGACACTAAACAATCTGATGGTGAGGTTCCAGTAATGCTGGAGTTTGAGGAATGCGGAGTACCCCTTTATCACTGTCACTCCCAGGTACACAGAGGCCTCGAATGGTAGTACCTGATAGGGTCTTATCTATGTGTCAATTGGAACTAAAGTGTGAGCTATTGCTTAACTGATTTGATTGAAATAAGATTGTTTTGACATTTAAACTGCATACTTCTGCTAAACTGAACTATTTGAAATAGAACTGTTTTTAAAAAGAACTAAATTGTATATTTATTCTAAACTGAATTATTCGAGCTAGAACTATTCTGACATTTAACTGTTTGTAAATAAAAACTGTACTTATACGGAACTGTATTGTTTGAAATTTAATTCAACGTTAAATGACCCGAAAATGGTTGATACGCCATAAAACAAAACAACCACAAACTAAATAACCATGAAGGTTTGATGTGCCATTAGACCAAATGACATAACCTATTCTAAGTTTCTCAACATGTAAATCTCGTTATTTAAATCTTAGATTTATCTCCCACCATAAAAAATTGAATTCAAGCATCAATCGTGATACCTTTGATATCAATTCATACATTTGCTGGTTATTTCATTGAAACCTGTGTGACAAAAAGTCTCCTTAAGTTTCCAGGACTCTTCTAAGTAGTTTAGCAGTTTTTTTTATATTGCTGTGGTCTAGATGGTCTTGATTTTTCTTTTGATCATCAGTTCTTCTATATCACCATCATCATGTCACACATGGATTTCCCTGACTCTTTCTCTCGCCATTTTCCCCTATCATCCATCACTTTCGGCAGGTCTTCTGGAGAACATCTTGTGTCCGAACAAAGCTGTTGCAGATAAGTTTTAACTGGTCGTCCAACACTTGCACGTCGGTGTGAAAGGGTCCATAGAACAACGTTGCTTATGAGTTTATCTTTACATTTCCAACAGTGTCCCGCATGTCTTGTTTGTTTTATTTGGATAGTTTTAGAGATGGGAGGTGGGTGGTCGTACAGCTGATGGTTTGTGGGATGTGTTATGTAGCCGTAATACAAATACAAGCGGACTCAAATACACAGGCGACTCTGTTGTTCAGATACGAACCGTTTATTAACTTTTGACTTCGGTTCTTCGACACGAGAAGAGAGACAAGTCTTAAAAGTCTTTCGTAATCATACTATGCTAACAACACACCCAACGTTCGGCACATCACGTTTTTTAGATCTCAGTTCATCTACGTTGATCAGGAACTGCAAAACTTAACCACCGCCGCAACGGTAGAAAACTTAACTCTATGGCATAGAACTCCATTCTCTGCCCCAATGACAGAAAACTCTATGGCATAGAACTCCATTCTCTGCCCCAATGACAGAAAACTCTATGGCATAGAACTCCATTCTCTGCCCCAATGACAGAAAACTCTATGGCATAAAACTCCATTCCCTGCCCCAATGACAGAAAACTCTATGGCATAGAACTCCATTCCCTGCCCCATTGACAGAAAACTCTATGGCATAGAACTCCATTCTCTGCCCCAATGACAGAAAACTCTATGGCATAGAACTCCATTCTCTGCCCCAATGACAGAAAACTCTATGGCATAGAACTCCATTCTCTGCTCCAATGACAGAAAACTCTATGGCATAGAACTCCATTCCCTGCCCCAATGACAGAAAACTCTATGGCATAGAACTCCATTCCCTGCCCCAATGACAGAAAACTCTATGGCATAGAACTCCATTCTCTGCCCCAATGACAGAAAACTCTATGGCATAGAACTCCATTCTCTGCCCCAATGACAGAAAACTCTATGGCATAGAACTCCATTCTCTGCCCCAATGACAGAAAACTCTATGGCATAGAACTCCATTCTCTGCCCCAATGACAGAAAACTCTATGGCATAGAACTCCATTCTCTGCCCCAATGACAGAAAACTCTATGGCATAGAACTCCATTCTCTGCCCCAATGACAGAAAACTCTATGGCATAGAACTCCATTCTCTGCCTGCATGGACCAATGTCAACCTTCAACTGCATGGTCGGACCCCAACTTCTCAACACCATGGTCGGACACCAACTTCCCAACACCATGGTCGGACCTCAACTAAATCTTTTTCAAACTCTTCCAAATTCTCAGCCCACCTCTTCTGGGCATGACGTCATCCACACTCCAGCCTCATATCCTGTCTGGGGTTTATTATGACAATGGTGATTGTCATATCCTTTGCGCGCAAGCGTAAACTGCATCAATTGACTACACACCTGAACTCTTAACCCGACTAAGTCTTAAGTCCAACTAAACTGAATGATAAAATATAATTATCGAAAAATGATTAAAATAAAATAAAAATTATTCCTTAACTATATAACAGGATGATGCTTCCAAGATTTACTCAGTATAGCTCGTAGCATTCTTGTACAACTGTTGTGTAGCTTTTTCTCTATACGCTTAGTCAGTTTCCATGTGGTGCATCTATATAGTAGAATTGACACGACCAAAGAGTTAAAAAGGTAATTCTAAGTCGATTTTAAATTGTAAAGGACAATTGCATTTTGCCGATGGACTCCTACGTATAGACACACCAGTGTTAACCAACTAGGAGAAACTTACTCCCATCAGCGCTGTGTGGACACTGGATGCAGTCTAAAGGACTTACAGAAAGTAATTAAAGATAAGGACGGATGATGATGATGATGAGAGAGAGAGAGAGAGAGAGAGAGAGGAATCAGTATGTGTTAGAACTCGTCAGTTGTACGATTCTAGTGATGCTGATAATAGAAAGAGCGCTGGGAACAATGAAAAGAGCCTGGTAAAGCGACTGGGAAAACTGGAGATCCGTGTAAGGGTTGATACCGTCTAGACCGTCTAGACCACAGCCAACAAATATCATAAGTCTCTCACTGCGAGCGGTACGTCCAAAATTGGTCTTACTACTGACCGAGATCTTGCAGAACGCTTGTGTTGAAGAAACACGACGTCTTTTATACCTCTGCAATACCGGAAGTCACGTGGTACGAACCACTATACAACATAAAGACAAATAGAAAATCAACAATTTAGAAAACTGAAACGAGAAGAAAAACAACTCTATGGATATTTCAAGCGATAAACGAGGGAGACTGTACACGTAACTTGAATATGCCTAAGAAGGGAATCTTCGAGCAAGAAACTGAATCTCATTTAATTGCAGTACGGAACAATGCTATGAGAACTGACATGGGACATGTTCCTCATTCCAGCATCTTTCTCCAACTGGTCTGATCTCCAACTGCCTGACTTCCTGTCTTCACCCGGGTTATATAATTAGTTGACGTCCACTCTTCTTCCTGCGAGCGTCACAATTTCGCACCCAATCGACCCGTCCACGGTCAAGGTTATATCCTGATATTCCTCGATTGGATACACCTTTTATTTACACAAGTGCATTTCCTATTTTGACAGCTTGGCCGGGTTGGAGGTCAACATCCAACATTAAGACGAGTAAAACATGCTGAACAATGCCGAAGAAGCTGGGACGAACTCATTAGCGACGGTCTCTGATGGACTCCTACGCATAGACACACCAGTGTTAACCAACTAGCGAAACTTACTCCCATCAGCACTGTGTGGACACTGGATGCAGTCTAAAGGACTTACAGAAAGTAATTAAAGATAAGGACGGATGATGATGAGAGAGAGAGAGAGAGAGAGAGAGAGAGAGAGAGAGAGAGAGGAATCTATGGTAAAGCTAAAGACGGTCGTGAGAGAGATGAAACAATTACTCATCATAAACGTTGCCCAGTCGACAAGGGGTTTTAGAATACACCGTCTGATTCTCTGCATAGGGGTAAGACTCACCACTAACGAGTGTCCTAGATATAACACTAAATTATCTGACAGTGGGGTTCTAATAGTGCTGGAGCTTAGGGGAATGGGGAGTACCCCTTTATTGCCATCGCTCCCAGGTCCACTCTGGCCAAGGGTTCTATCTATGTGTCAAATAGAAGGGTAAGAAGGGTTCTATCTATGTGTCAAATAGAACTAAACTGTGTATTTATGCTAAACTGAATTGCTTGAAATAGGACTATTTTGACATTTAAATTGCGTACTTCTACTAAACTGAATTGTTTGAAATAGAAATGTTTTTGACATTGAAACTGTACTTATGCTAAACTGAATTGCTTGAAATTGAACTGTATTGACATTTAACTGTTTGAAAACAAAAAATATACTTATATTTAACTGAATTGTTTGAATGAGAACTGCTTGACTAAACTGATTATCTAGAAATAAAAATGTTTTTACAATTTAACTGTTAACTTATGCTAAACTGAATTGTTTTTCATAGAACAGTTTATTTGTATAAAAATGGATTTGGCATTAAATAACCTACAAAGGCTGATATGCCATAAAACTCAAACAAGCAAACAAACAAACAAATCTGATAAACGAAAACAGCAAAAAGGAATACAGGAATAGCCATGCTTCTGTCATCATCATCATATCGTGCTGGCAGCACGGATATCCCTGACCCTCTCTCGCCACTCCTTCCTATCGTTCATCGCCCTAGGTAGGTCTTCAGGACAACAACCTGTATCCTCACATAGCTGCTGAATGTACGTTCGAGCTGGTCGTCCTGCTTTTGCGCGGCCATGTGTGGGGATCCATAAGAGTACATCTCTTATGAGTTCATCTCTGCTTCTCCAGCAGTGTCCTGCATGTCTGGTTCGTCTAACTTGAATAGTTTTCGTGATAGGGGGCAAGTGGCCGTACAGTTGGTGTCTTGTGGGGTGTTGCTGCCAGGACTTGTTCAGGATTGCACGCAGCATTCTTGTGTAATTGCCATCTAGTTTCTTCTCCAGCCGTTTTGTTAGCGTCCATGTAGTGCATCCATATAGCAGTATCGATGTGACCGCTGCCTGGAAGAAACTGCGTTTCATTTTATCGGTTAGGTCTGATTTCCATATAATCGATAGCCTATTGATAGCTGTCCATGCTTTCGTTAACCTCGTTTCGATGGTTATCTACTGGGAATTGTGAAAGAGATTAAATTTGGCCATGCTAACAAAACGTTTATATATAAACTAGAATCTGTCCTAGAAAATGAGACGCAAAAAATCCGCATAGTGTTTGGGATACAAATGGATCACCTAATTCAGGCCAGAATTTCAGTTCTAATGTTAATCAAAAAGAAGGAAATAACTTTTCATTTAGTGGATTCTGCCGTTCTTTGGTTTTCTGGAGACAGTGAAAGATTACATCGGGCACATCTTTTCTTTCTCAACGATTATTAGCTTTGGATATGGCTTCTGATTTGTACATTAGCCAGAGAAATAAACATTTGCTACAAATAAAAATAAAAATAAAAAAAACATTAAAAAAAAACCTCCTTCATTTTAGCAAGTTAACATTTGTTTTTAAGGTTTTCTTTTATGAATATTCTGGGGTTTTATTTTATTGATTGATTTATTCATTTTAATTTAAAATTTTTTTTATCTGTGTTCTTTTCAGTATCACTCACGTGACGTGTTTCTTCAATTTCTCTCCGGCGTCGCCGCCTTAGCCGACTTTGCATTTGTTGTTTGGTAATCAAACTTCGTCGTTGAGCGAAGAAAATTATCTCGGGGTTGAACGAATGAATAATAATGTCAACAGGCTATGTGCGCTGATAGAAAAGCCAGCATTAATTCGACTTGATTCGTTTTGACCAAGAGAAGGAATGATCAGTTATTATTATTATTATAACTATCATCTTACTCGGCGCTAGTTTTTCACACCCGCATTAGATGATAGTCTTTACCTGGAGTCTAAGCGACAGCAAGTCTACATAAATCTCTAAAACTTTTCTCAGTATTCTGGCTGATCCCAACAGTGCTGTATTTTAGATGGTCTCCACTCGTCTTCCGATTTCCAACTCTTTCAGCAGTTTTGGGAACCGTCCCAAGTACACCAATTACGATAGCTATCACCGGAACTCTCATGTTCCACAACCCTTTTTAGTTCTCTAGCAATGTCTAAGTATTTGTCTCTCTTTTCACTTTCTTTGATTTCTATTTTGTGATCCGCCGGGACGGCAATATCCACGAGACAATAAGTGTTTTTTTGTTGTTGTTAAACAGTGCTGGGTCTGGTCTTGCCAAGATTAGGTAATCCGTTTGTATCTCAAAATTTGAGAGAATTATGATATTTACCCAACCCCTCCACTCGAACAGGATATGACACATGGTCAATTCTTTTTTAAACGGAGTTTAACAGGTTTCAATTCAGAGTTTTCCTCCTCCTAGACTAGTTGCCTCACCAAAACTGAAGAACCTAGTCTGTCCTACTATTTACCCATAGCTGGAGGGAGAATAATTGGATTCATACCTTTCCCAAGTGTATTAGTGCTATGTGAAATGCAACCAGTCTCGTCCAGGATTTGAACTTGTATCGCCGTGTCCGTTTCCTACGACGATAACCATTACTCCATGGGCACCTCCGAGAGAATTATATGCATCTAATTTTCTTAAACAGATTCTGGTTTGTTCATTTAACATTTGATAGTGTGATCAAAATTGAGTCTTTTGCACAGTTCCCTGTGGATCCCCTTTCAACCCAATCATGTCTTCTTTTGGGCAAGTTTACTGAATTCACTTACTATAATCGTTTAATTTCTTTCTCCGCTTAAACCTACACTTGCCATTTATTATTATTTACTCATTAGAGTTTTTCACATCAGCGTAAGGTGATGGTCTTTCACTGGAGATTGAGAGACAGCAAGTCTCTTCAAGTCTTCAGGATTCTTCTCAGTATTCTGACCGTCTTCAATAATGCTGTTGTTTGGATGGTCTTCATTCGACCGCCAACTTCCAAGTCCTCCAGGCCCTTTAATAATCCTTTAGTTACCGTGCCAAAAGCACCAATTACAATTTGTATTATTGTCACCTTCATGTTCCATAGTGTTTTCAATTCTCTAGCAAGGTCGAGGTACTTATCTTTCTTTTTACATTCTTTCAGTTTTATTCTGTGGTCAGCCGGAACAGCAAAGTCGACAATTTAGCAAATTTTCTTTTTATTGTTGATTATTATTCGGTCTGGTCTTCTGGCCGAGATTAGGTGATCCGTTTGTATGTCAAAGTCCCATAGGAGTTTGTGTGTGTCAATATCTAGGACAGGTGCTGGGTTGTGCATATACCATTTGTTAGCATGGTCAAATTTAAATTTCTTTCACATTTCCCAGTGGATCACCTTGCCCACCCAGTCGTGTCTAGACTTGTACTCCTTCTGTGCCAATTTGCAGCATTCGCTTCAGCGTTAGATGATTGTTTTCCACTGGAGTGTGTGTGATATCAAGTATTCTCGGGTCTTCAATACTCTTCTCGGAATTCTGGCCGATCTTATTAATGCTCTACTCTGGATGGTCCCCACTGATCTTATTTCCAAGTCTTCCAGTCCCAGTACCAATCCTCAGGGGATTATTCCAAGTACACCAACCACAAGTTGTATCTCTTTCACTTTAATGTTCCTTGGTTTTTAGCTTCTTTAGCAAGCTCTTCGTATCTATCTCTCTTTTCGCTTTCATTATTTTTACTCTGTGGTCAGTCGGAACGGCAAAGTCCACTATTTGGCTGGTTCTCTTTTTTTGTTGACTATCACTAGGTGTGGTCGTCTGGCCGGGATTAGGTGATCCGTTTGTATTTCAAATCCCAGAGAACTTTGCACGTCTCCTTCTCTAGGACGGTTTCCCGAGTGTGCGTTTTCCATTTGTTCATATAGTTAAATTTAAGCTTCTTGCACAATTCCCCGAGGATCACCTTCCCCACCCAGTCGGGTCTAGTCTTATGTTCTTTTTATGCTAGCTTGCTTCATTCGCTTATTATGCAATTGATCGTTTCATCTCAGTCATCACATAACCAACATCAGCTATTTTGTCGTGTTTTTTCTATTCATTATTAACTCATAAGAGTTTTTCACATCAGCATTAGTAGATGGTTTTTCACTGGACTCTGAGTGAGAGCAAGTCTCTTCAAGTCTCCAGGACTCTTCTCGGTATTCTGGCCGTTCTCAATAATGTCGTAGTTTGGATGGTCTCCACTCGTTCACCAACTTCCAACTCCTCCAGTCCCTTTAGTAATGCTTTAGTTCCTGTTCCGAACGCACCAATTACAATTGGTATAATTGTCACCTGCATGTTCCATAGTTTTTTCAATTCCCTAGCAAGGTCGAGGTACTTATCCTTTTCACATTCTTTCAGTTTTATTCTGTGGTCAGTCGGGACAGCAAAGTCGACAATTATTATTATTATTATCATTATTACTCCTTTAGAGTTTTTCACATCAGTGTTAGCTGATGGCTTTTCACTGGAGTTTGAGTGACAGCAAGTCTCCTCAAGTCTCCAGGACTCGTCTCGGGATTCTGGCCGTTCTCAGCAATGCTGTCATTTGGATAGTCTCTACCCGTTCGGCAAATTCCATATCTTCCAGGCCTTTTAATAATCCTTTAGTTATTGTGCCTAATGCACCAATCACAATTGGCACAATCGTTACTTTCATGTTCCACAGCTTTTTCAATTCTCTAGCAAGGTCGAGGTACTTATCCTTCTTTTCACTTTCCTTCAGATTTATTCTGTGGTCTGCCGGGACAGCAAAGTCGACAATTTTGCAAATTCTCTTTTTTTGTTGTTGATTATTATAAGGTCTGGTCTTCTGGCCGGGATTAGTTGATCCGTTTGTATGTTAAAGTCCCATAGGAATTTATGCGAGTCATTTTCTAGGACAGGTGCTATGTTGTGCATATACCATTTGTTTGTATGGTCGAATTGAAATTTCCAGCACACTTTCCAGTGGACCACCTTGCCTACCTAGTCGTGTCTCGCCTTGTACTCCTTCTGTGCTAACTTGCTGCATTCGCTTCTTATGTGATTGATTGTTTCGTCTCTGTCACCGCATAGTCTACATTTACTGTTTTGTTGCGTCTTATCAATTCTCGCTTTGATATGATTGGTTCTTATGGTGTTGTCCTGTGCCGCTATTGGGAGGGATTCCGTTTCTCTCTTAAGGTTTCCTTTTCTTAGACAGATCCAGGTTTTCTGGTGTGAGATGTTGTTGATTAGACGTTTAAAGCGGCCATAGAGTTGTTTTCCCTTCTATTTTTGTTTCCTAGTTGTTGCCATTCTTTCGTCTATCGTGTTGTCCGTATTGTCTCTGATGGTTGTAATTAGTCCTCGTTCGTGTTTTTTTATGTAGTCTTCGAGCCGTTGTATGGATGCGTCAACGGTGTCTTCGATGCTGGTAAGTCCTCTTCCTTTTGCGAGTTTTTAATGCGATTGTTAGCAGATTGTCTTTCATTGAAGTATCAGTGACAGCAAGTCTATCCAAGTCTTCAGGACTTTTCTCAACATTCTTGCTGATCTAACCAATGCCCTAGTTTGAACGGTCTCTGCAACTTCATTCTATTTCCAACTCTTCCAACTCCTTCTAAGCCTTTGAGAACCTTTTCAAGTGCTCCAATTACAATTGGTATCACTGTGTATGTCGCTTCTAAGTTCGTTCTTTTTTCTCCAGCAGTGTCTTGCATGTCTGGTTCGTCTAATTTGGGTGGTTTTTGTGTTGAGTGGTTGGTGGCAGTACAGCTGCTGTTTTGTGGGGTGCTGCCTCCAGGACTTGTTCAATACAGTTCGCAGCATTCTTGTGTAATTGCCGTCAAGCTTTTTCTCCATACGTTTAGTTTGCGTCCACGTGGTGCATCCATATAGCACTATTGATACGACCGCTGCTTGGAAAAACTGCGTTTTATCTTATCGGTCAGGTTTGACTTCCATATGACCGATAGCCGGTCGATAGCTGTCCATCCCACAGTTAAATTGTTTCAAGTATTGCTATCTGACACTAATAGTTTTATTCGCACACAGTTAAATGGTTTCACGCATAGAAAATGATTAAACATTTCTATTTGACCTGCAGATGGGACCCTAACAGATACTACCACTTTGAGTCAGTTGGTTGGTTGTGTTATGGCATATCAACTCATGTAGGTTAATTAATACTAAATCATGTTTTTGCGTATATATTAAATATATATGATTTAAAAACAAATTATTTGTAGGTAACAATTTTTAAACAAGTCATTTATTTGCATACGTTTTGTGGTAAAGTGCACTAATCAAATCTTTGGTTTAAAAAAAAGGAATGAGAATTAATAAGAATGATATTCTGCTGGTGATCCCACCAATCCTGTTCAAAATTCAATCTTAGTTTATCATATTTCTCTTAACTCATGTAAATCAGCCGCTAGACTTGGTTAGTTGGTTGTGTTTTAGGTATGTAAACCCTTGTGGGTTATTTATTGCCAAATCCTGTTTATGTGTATATATTAAATACATATGATTTACAAACGAATATTTTGTTGGTTACAATGTTTAAATGAACCAGAGCTCATTTCTTTGCACTCACTTAAATGGTTTCAACTATGGCAACAACTAACAGTTTATTTACTCGGTTAAATTGTATAGCTATCTGACATTAATAATTATATTTGAGCTCAGTTAGATGGATTCAAGTATGGTTATTTAACACTAGTAATTCTTTTCAACATTATTTGTTTGTACACAGTTAAATAGTTCCAAGTATTGCTATGTAATACTAATTTAATTTAACATCCATAATCTTTTTGAACACAGTTAAATGGTTTCACGTATAGAAAATGATTAAACATTTCTATTTGACCTGCAGATATTTAAAATCATTTGTTCCATTTGTGCGTCTTCTCTATTTGAACCTTATATTCTCTTTTATTCTAACTTACTGAATACTACAAATGGTAGATTTTTGTCGAAATAGTTCAATTCACATGACTTGAGGACGGGAGAACATTGCCGCTATTAAAATTTCTGTTCTTCTTGCCATATTTTTTATTCTATTTTCTTTCTTTCCCCACCTTTATATATATATATATATTTCATCTCCACTTATTTGATAGTGTCCACTTCCAGTATTTCGAAGTACTTGTAAGCTTCCTTTTCTCTGAAAGTTCTGAAATTTTCTTGATTTCTTCCTGGCAGCGGTCACATCGATACTGATATATGGGTGCACTACATGGACGCTAACAAAACGGCTCGAGAAGAAGCTAGACGGCAATTACACTAGAATGCTGCGTGCAATCTTAAACAAGTCCTGGCGGCAACACCCCACAAGACACCCACTGTACGGCCACTTGCCCCCTATCACGAAAACTATTCAAGTTAGACGAACCAGACATGCAGGACACCACTGGAGAAGCAGGGACGAACTCATAAGAGATGTACTCTTATGGACCCCCACACATGGCCATGCAAAAGCAGGACGACCAGCGCGAACATACATTCAGCAGCTATGTGAGGATACGGGATGTTGTCCTGAAGACCTACCTAGGGCGATGAACGATAGGGAGGAGTGGCGAGAGAGGGTCAGGGATATCCGTGCTACCAGCGCGACATGATGATGATTCCTTCCATCATTTATCGTTTTCCACTTCTCATTATCAGCATGCGATAGTTTTCTATGTCAAATTCCATCCCTATGTCCTGACTGTATATCTTCACTGCCTGTATTAGGGTTTCCAATTCTTTTTCATTTTTGGCAAACAGTTTGATGTCGTCCATATACATGAGGTGGTACATTTTTCCTAGCAATTTATGAAGTGTATATCCGCCTGTGCATTTTCTAAGTTTGTGATTTTTGACATTATCGCTATTACGTACAAATAGTAATGATGATAGCTTATCTTTTTGGAAGATTCTTCTCTGGATTTTCACCTCGGTGAATATTTTTTTCTCCTCCTGTCAGTCCCACTCTCCAGTTTTTCATGGTTTTCTCGATGACATCGCCGAAGAACTTGTTCCTTTTGAGACATTCTTTTATCTAGCCCTACGGGACTATATCGTACACCTTTTGTAGTTAATCCATGCTATAGCTAAAATTTTCGCCACGTTTAGCTCTCCTTGAGCATGTGTTGATCTATGTAAAATAGAGCTACTCTTCCTCTTCTTCCCTTGTACCATCATTTCTGTTCTTCGGGGATATTATTCTGTCATTATTAGTAAATAGGAATTGTTACTTAAATCCATAATATTGCCAGCAAAAAAAAAACAAAAAAAAACGTTCACATTCCGTATAATCAAATTACAAGGTATATATTTTTGTTAATAAAGTTAATGCTGCCCCCCCCCAAAAAAAAGCAACAACAACAACAACAATAAAATAAGGACCGAGTTGTTGATTAACAGTCATAGACTTGAGCAAATATTTTGGCCATTCAGTACAGGACACTATTCATGATAGAAAGATTAATTGGCTGTTATTTTATAGCATATCAACCTTCGTGGGTTATTTAATGCCAAATCTTGTTTATACAAATATATAGAATATATATGATTAGTAAACAAATAGTTTGTAGGTAGCATAATTTTTAAACCAGTTAGGGCTCATTTGTTTGCACACGGTTGAATGATTCCAAGACTTACAATGTAATAATAATAATAATAAAATAATAATTCAATTTAATATCAGTCCTTTGTTAAATGGTTTCAAGTTTAGAAAATGCTTAAACAGTTCTATTTGAGCCATAGATGGGGCCCTAACAGGTACTACAACTCCAGGTCAGCGTGGAACTTGGAGTAATGGTAATTAAGGAGTATTCCACATTCCCTAAAACTCCTGTACGGTAACCTGATAAAGTTTAGTATCATATCCAGGACAGTCGTTTGGTGGTAGGGTTTTACCTCTCTGCAGAGATACAGTGAGAGTATTCTGCATTCCTAGCCGACAGGACTAGTGTCGGAAAGAGCTTTTAACGTAAGTTCGTTGGTTGATGGACTTAATGAAATCCCAACCGAGATATAAGCACTGAGATCAAGAAAGCAAAACGGAAATTAACGCGAGGAATAGAAAAACAAAAGAATTCAAATAATGGGATTCAAATACGAAAATACGAGGTTCCAGGGGAGAGGGTGAAAGAGTGTAAACAAAGACCGCCAAGGGCGGTTAGACTCTTCGGCAAGAGAGAGAGAGAGAGAGAGAGAGAGAGAGGTGGGGAGGAGATCATTTATTCAAGGCTAAAATCAATGCTCAGATTTTGTTGCAATAATTTCAACCGATTGAACCCGAGATCAAATCTCAGAGGCTGAACTAAAAACCAGACTGAAATGTATGGCGGAATAAGAAGCAAAACAAAAGGAAATGAAATTTGAAGGTGAAGCAAAAAAAAAAAAAAGTATTAGCGATTGAAAGTTAAAGGACAGATAATGGAATATTTTTATGGATTGATAAAAGCGATGAAAAAGCTGATAAGGGAGAAAAAATCGGTAACTGCCAATTAACATAGAAAAATAACGAGATTATTAACATAAAGAAGGCTATTCGTAAACTCAGTGGAGTCCCATAATAACAGCAGTCTGCGATAAAATTTAGCAAGCAGCAAAGTATTCTAATTAGCATTTCCTTGTTATCTTCATCATACCATTTGTATGTTTAAAAATGCTGCTCATCATCATCATGATATATATATATATATATATATATATATATATATATATATATATATAATCAATTTATGAGTACAGCAAAATTTATACAATACAATAAGTAGAGACACCGTTGGTGATTATAGTTGGGGAACTAAGTAAAACTATAAAACAACGAAGGACCCTTTTCGTCCGGTACTTTTCAAGTTATAACACCGGAAAATCTAAATAAAAACGGATATATATATATATATATATATATATATATATATATATATATATATATATATATATATATATATATATATAGTTGAGGATGATTTGAAAGGTTAGTCTGGTATGGTTTTGGTTTGGTTTGGTTTCCTTGTTTAATAGCATATCAACCTTCGTGGGTTATTTAATGCCAAAGCCATTCTCCTAGAAGAACAGTGGTGGTGCTATTTAACCCATAGTTGGGAGGATAAGGGGGTTCATACCTTTCCCAAGGGTATTTGTCCGAAAGTGAACGTAATAGCGCGACTGGAGTTCGAACTCATGTGCTACGATTTCACAGACCATCGCTTTAACCATTATACCACTGGGATACCCCCTTGGTTTGGTTTTGTAGCACATCAACCATTATAGGCTATTTAAAGCACAAATACATTTTTATAGATATAGACAGTTCTATTTCAAACAATTCAGTTTAGCATAAGTACAGTTTAATTCTATTTGATCCATAGATAGGACTTTATCAAGTTTATCCAGTCGGCTGGAGGTGCAGAATACACCGACTGCATCTCTGGAGAGTGGTAAGACTCCCTCAACTAGTGTCCTGGATATGACACTAAACAATCTGATGGTGAAGCCCCAGTAATGCTGAAACTTGGGTGAATGTGGATTATACCTATATTGCCATCACTCCCAGGTTCACTCTGGCCTGGAGCGGTAGTTTCTGATAGGGTCCTATCTATGGGTCAAATAGAACTAAACAGTGTATTTGTGCTAAACTGAATTGTTTGAAATAGACATTTTTGACATTTAAACAGTGTATTTAAGTTAAATTGAATTGTTTGAAATATAACTGTTTATATGTATAGAATAAAACTGGCATTAAATAGACTACAATGGTTGATATGCTATAAAACCAAACCAAGGGGGTGTCCTCATGGTGTAATGGTTAAAGCGATGGACTGCGGAATCGTAGTACGCGAGTTCGTACTCCAGTCGTGCTATTACGTTCACTTTCGGGCAAATACCCTTGGGAAAAGTATGAACCCCCTTATCCTCCCAGCTATGGGTTAAATAGTACCACTACTGTTCTTCTAGGAGAATGGCTTTGGCATTAAATAGCCTAAAAAGAGTTGATATGCCATTAAACAAAGAAACCAAACCAAACCAAAATTTTATAAGGTGTGACCATTCCAGTTCCTGAGTGAACCTTGGAGCGATGGCAATAAAGGGGTACTCTGCATTCCCCAAAGCTCCAGCATTTCTGGAAACTCACCATTGGATTGCTTAATGTAATATCCAGGACAGTCGTTGGGGAAGTCTTATCGCAGTCGGTGTATCCCATCATTTGTAACCTTTTAATTGTTTGTGCAGGGTACCTTCTGATTCTTTACTTTGTTAGTTTTAAATTGTTTTCTTTCATTTTATCAATAGACGTTATAAGCATGTAGTTCAGACAGATGTTGATGATAAAACAAATATCTCCAAAGGAATCCGAACAGAAATAGAAATCCTGGATGGGAAATTAGTTTAAAGGACAAATAAAAAAAAAACTACGCCAACAAAGGAATCTGCTGAGGAAGATAAATCACATAAGGACTCAACAGAATGGTATTTGTCCGAAAGTCAACGTAATAGCGCGACTTGAGTTCGAACTCGCTTTCTTCGATCCCGCAGTCCATCACTTTAACCATTACACTTCGAGGACACCCTCTCAGTAATTGGAAATCAGAGGTAAAACTACAACAATCAAGATCGGCCTGAATACTGAGAAGAGTCCTGGAAACCCGAGAATACTTGCTGTTACTCAGACAAAAACTCGTAAGGAATGAAAACAATTATCGACAGAATATAAAGAAAGGCATCATAAAAAAAGGACACAATATTCACTGGAAAATATACAAATGCTATAAAATACCGAAGTGTGAAATAGAGTAAAAACACCAGCAGAACCTTTAACAGAGGCAAAAGGAGAAGCAATTCTCTTGGACTTTGCTTTGTAAACTGATAAAAAAAAGCAACCAAGCAGATATAGGTGGTTGATTCAATAAGTTTCCAGACTTTCTTTGTACAGGTATTTAAAATTGTCGTAGACTCTGGAAAAATCAGTATGTTATTGCTATACATCTTATGAGATGACTGACCAATTTTTATGATTTCAGGTTTAAATGAACAGCTATGGCATAATAGATTCAAGGAAGCCTGGGAGACTGTGAGGGATGAGAGGTGTGGGAGGAGTAAGGAAGTCAATACACCAGAGTTGATTGGCCAAAGGGTTAGGGTTACTATGTTGAGGTTTTAAGGGAGTTCAGCAAGAGATTCCGTCGGAAGGCCAGCACTCTACAAATCGGGTCAGTAGCATTTTCCCCAGGACAATGCACCAGTCCACAACTCCATCCTTGTCACAGACTATTTGACCAAGATGGGCATCAAGACAGTTCCTCAGCCTCCCTATAGTCTAGATCTTGCTTCCTGTGACTTTTGCTTATTCCCTAAGCTGAGAGGCTGTCGTTATGAGACAATTGAGGAGATGAAAGAGGCTGTGACGCAGGTCATTGACACGTTCACACAAGAGGACTTCCATGGGGCATTTGAGAAGTTGTTGGAACGGTATAATAAGTGCATTGCAGCCAGAGGAGATTACTTAGAAGGGGACTAGAGCTTCATGTGTGTACTATCGATAAAATTGCCCATACGAAAAAAGTCTGGAAACTTATTTAATGATACTCGTAGTAGTTAAAGACTATAAAAGGAAAACGTTTTCAAATTGATTAGGCAGAACCAAAGAATTGTAAAATACCCGTGAAAAAATGTAATATAAGTAAATAAAAAGACTTGGAAATAGAAATTAAAAATATGTGGCACCTTAAAATGACCATTAACCCAGTAATAGTGGGAACACTGGGTATGGTCAAGAAAGAGACAGATACATTAACACGATACCTGGCAGTTCCAGCCGGTATGAAATTTAAAAAAAAAAGGACTTTGAGGAACTGCTCATCTTTTTAGGAGAGTTGTATTAATGTAACTAAAAAAAATCACACAAAACTAGGAGCATAAAACAAATATATAGAATACATTTTATAAAGAATAATATAATAATAATAATAAATAAATATGTATTAGATTTTATATATCTAATGTTATAGAAGTTTGTCTGTGACCTTAGGTTTCATGAAGTTTCACAAACGACAATCATTGGGCAGATAACGAAAGAAAATCGAAGAAATCGAAAAATACAGTAAAAAAACCGTTAGAATTGAGCTCTGGTTCGGGCATGGAGCTCCATACCCGGAGAGAGAGAGCTCATCGGCGATGTACTTCTCCCCACTTCTCTTCCTACCTGGCGAAAACGTGTCGATGGGCAGCTGAAGACGTGGGCCAGCACAATCAAGAATGACCTAGCAGCACTATCAGGTCCCTAAGTAGTTGGTCTTCGGCGATGGAATCGCGATTGGCTCACCATTTCGTGTGACCTGGCTCAGGATCGGCGAACGTCGGCTGCGATGGTTCAAGATGCTGTACTTGCTCGGGAGGAAGCCGGTTCAACTGTTGTATTTCGCTCTGTGCGGAAACATAATCATAACGACATAATGATAATGACGACAAGGCAATGAAGACGAGCGACACAGTTCTTAGAAAAATATACCTCTCACTTTATTTGAAAGGTTTGTGTGTGAGAGGGAGTTGGAGACCGAACAGAACTACAACATATTGACCTCCCCAGCCCCTCTGGACATAGCCGTGTGTCGTTCTCTTTCTCTTGGACTGCTCAACCGGGGGCCTAGGGGCCCAGCTTCTCTGGGACATGTTCTCATCCCAGCATCTTCTCACCAACTAGTCTCCAAACTCTCTGACTTCCTGTCTTCACCGAGTTATATAATAGTTCAATCGCCCACTCAATATCTTTGGAATGGCATGTTTGATCGTCATCAAGCGGAAATAACTGTCATGCAGTTCACAGGTCACTCTCTTCCGGTGCATCTGTCTATGACTGTACAGTGGGATTTTAACTTGTCCCATATTGTCAGCCAAGCCCGCCTACGCTATTTCTTCCCATAACTGCCATCGGAATGTGTCACTTCCTCCCGGTGTATCACTTTGGAATGGCATGTTTGGCCGGGTCGAAGGTCAATATACAACACAATCCGACCAGGGTGAAAGCCGATACAAGTATAAGTAAGTAAGTTAGAATTGTGTACAAATCTTTATGTGAGCTTGTGAGTGTGTACATGTGTGTGTTTGTGTGTGTGTGTGTGCGTGAGTGTTTGTGTGGGTTATAGTTGCGTATTATGTGAGTGGACGTATAAGTAGTGTTTACTATATGTGTGTGTGTGTGAAGATACATACGCAGCGCGATAAACTTGAAATTGTTTCCAGGATAGATAAACGCCGTTATGTAGCAAAGTTTTCTACAGTACAGCCGAGAAAAAATTCTATATTTGTTTCTTTATTTACTTCTGTGCATATTTGCGGAGGTAATTTTAACTAAGGAACAAAACCTCGTCATTGCATTTCGAAGAAAATAAAGTTACAATTTGTAAGAGTAAATAGGCATATTTACCCAACCCCTCCGCTCGGGCAGGATATGACACAAGGTCAGTTTTCAAGCGAAGTTTATCAGGTTTGAATTCAGAGTTTACCTTCTCCTAGACTAGTTGCCTCACCAAGGCTGAAGAACCTAGTCTGCCTTCCTATTTACCCATAGCTGGAGGGAGAATCATTGGATTCATACCTTTCCCAAGGGTATTAGTGCTATGTGAATTGCAATCAGCCTGGTCTAGGATTTGAACTCGTGTCGCCGTGTCCAATTACTACGACAATAACCATTACACCACGAGTAAATAGGCAAACGTTGTATGGTTGGCCAGAATCACAATAAATATCATGGTAGAGGGATATGTTATACTGTAACTTACTCACTAACTTCTCTTTGCCCAGTCGGCTGGGGCTATTTAATATACCGACTGTTTCTCTGCAGATGGGTAAGACCCCTCCAACGAGTGTCCTGGATATGATGCTAAATAATGTGATGGTAAGGTTCCAGTAATGCTGGAGCCTTGGGAAATGCAGAGTTTCCCTTCATTACCATCGCTCCCAGGTCTACCCTGGCCCGGAGTGGTAGCACCTGATTGGGTCCTATCTATAGGTCAAATAGAACTAAACTATGTACTTATGGTAAACTGGATTGTTTGAAATAGGACTGTTTTTAAATAAAAATAAACAGTTGTTTTTCTTTGGGTTTATAGCATATCAACATTTGTAGGTCATTTAATGCCAAATCCAGTTTTATACAAATAAACAGTTTTATTTCAGGTAAGTACACAGCTTAATTGTCAAAAACATTTCTATTTTAAGCTATCCTGTTGAGTCAAACAGTTCTACTTAAAACTGTTCAGTTTTGTGTGAGTATAGTTTTTGTTTAGAGACAGTTAAATGTCAAAACAGTTCTATTTTAAACAATTCAGTTTAGTATACAAAAACAGTTCCATTTGAAACAATTCAGTTTAGCATAAGTACGCAATTTAAATGCCAAAACAGTTCTATTTCAAGTAATTCATTTTCCCATAAGTACATAGTTTAGCTCTCCTTAACCCATAGATAGGACCCCATCAAGTGCTACCACTCCGGGCTAGAATAGACCTGCGGGTAACGGCAATGAAGGTGTATTCCGCGTTCCCCAAAGCTCCAGCATTACTGTAATCTCACCATCAGATTGTTTTGTGTAATATCCAGGACACTCATTGGGAGGGGTTCTTATCCCTCTCCAGAAAAGCAGTCGATGTATATAACTATCCCAGCAAACTGGGGAAAGAACCATACTGTGTACTTATGCTAAACTGAATTGTTTGAAATAGAACTGTTTTTGACATTTACCTGTGAGTAAACAAAACCTCTACTTATACTAAACTGAACCGTTTAAAATTTATTTCGGTGCTATGTAACCCGAAAAGTGTTGATATGTCTTATGTCAAAACAATCAAACAACCAACTAACCTCTCCCACCCTTGGTCTTGAGGAAAGACCCGGTGAAGGGTTGAAGAAAGCTATATTAAAGCTCAACCGACGAAGTCATAACGTTTTTCAAGAATACCGTAGAAAATTGCTGAGTCGAATTGTTAGGAAAAGGAAAAACCTTTTCTGAGATGTGAATCTAGGAAGGAATCTTCCAGGGAGATGCGCTATCGTCATTACTTTTTGTAATAGCGATGATGTCTCTGAGTCAAATACTTAGGAAACGCACTGGTGGATACAAAATTCATAAGTGTCAAGAGTTCATATAATCCCTATCTTCTCTCAGCCTTCGTCTTGAGGAAAGACCCAGTAAAGGATTGAAGAAATCGAATGTATTGCTGAAAATTATTAATGACAATAATAATAACAATATCCCCTAATAGCAGCACAAAATAACGCCATCAGAATTAATCAAATCAAAGCGAGAATAGATAAGACCCAACAAAATAGCAAATGTAGGTTATGTGGAGATAGAAATTAAACCATCAATTACATTATAAGTGAATGTAGCAAATTAGCACAGAAGGAGTATAAGACTAGATACGACTGGGTGGGCAAGGTGATCCACTAGGAAATGTGCAAGAAATTTTGAACAAATAGTATATACACAACCCAGCAGCTGTCCTGGAGAATGACACACACAAATTCCTTTGGGACTTTAACATACAAGCAGATCATCTAATCTCGACCAGAAGACCAGACCTTATAGTAATCAACAAAAAAAAAAAAAAAAAAAAAAAAAAAGAAAAGAAAAAAAAAGAAAAAAGAGAACTTGCAAAATTGTAGACTTTGCTGTGCCGGCTGACCACAGAATAAAACTGAAAGAAAGTGAAAAGAAGGATAAGTACCTCAACCTTGCTAGAGAATTAAAAATAACTATGGAACAGGAAGGTGACGATTATACCAATCGTGATTGGTGCATTCGGTACAGTAACTAAAGGACTATTAAAGGGACTGGAGGGTTTGGAAGTTGGAGGACGAGTGGAGACCATCCAAACTACAGCATTGTTGAGAACGGCTAGAATACCGAGAAGAGCCCTGGAGACTTGAGGAGATTTGTTGTCACTCAAACTCCAGTGAAAGACCATCAGCTAACGCTAATGTGAAAAACCCTCAAGGAGTAAATAATAAAAAAACTTTGGAATATGAAGGTAACATTGATAGCAATTTTTGTTGGTGCGTTTGGAACGATCCTTAAGGGCTTGGAAAAAACGAACGGAAATCGGAATCAGATGAAGAATGGAGGCCATCCAGACAACAGCATTGTTAAGATCGGCTAGAATACTGAGAAGAGTCCTGTAGACCTAAGGAGACATGCTGACACTCAAACATTCTGTAAAAGATCATCAAATGATGTCGAAAGAAGTAGAATTATAAAAATAATGACCTTTTAACATTATAAGTGACGTTTGCATTTGTAATTGTTCGTTGTAAACTTTTAACTGACAAGAAAGATTGTAAAATTGAAATTGTTTAGGAAAATGAAATAAGTAGCGATTTTTTTTAAATACATTCTGTTTGTGTTTATTATTAGATGTATATTTTTTCTTAACCAAAAAGCCCATCCTTTGTAAGCAATAAAATCAAAGCTTTACAAAATTCTCCTTATTTTTTTTTTTCGGTGTATCTTTTTGTCCTTTCTTTCTTGTCTCTATCAAAATTATTCTATTGTAAAATCTAATTGAACTTTTTTTTTTTTTGAAAGCTCCAAGATTCCAAGCATTAAAAAAAAAAAGAAAAAAAAAAGAAAAGAAAAAAGTTATTTACACTTGATTGACAACTGCTGTCTTCAGTTTCCGATCCTGCCTTTTTATTTTTTATTTATTTATTTTATTTTACTTGTTTTTTTTTTTTTTTTTTTTTTTTTAAATCCTTTCTCTGATTCTTTTCCTTTTCCAAAATTTACGGATTCTCTGGGATCGGAATTTCATAGCGTTCCCCACCCTTTAAAAATTTTCCAATTCCCTCTAAGATGTTTCTCTTTTCTAATCTATTATCTCGTTTATTTATTTCTAAATTCAAGTTTGTTTTTTTTTCCAGACAATTCATCTGTTTTCATTAGCGCTTTTTACAATCGTCTCGCTATTAATTTTCCTTCTCCTTTCAAACTATTCCCATTTTTTTTTTCTTTTTTTAAAAATGTTGTTTAAATTTGATGAGGAAGTATTTTTTTTTTTACTATTTCAATTTTTTTGTTGTCTCAGTTCTCCAGGTCGACATGCCCTCCGACCGTTAAGGTTTGGTTTGGTTTCTTTGTTTAATGGCATATCAACCTTTATAGGTTATTTAATGCCAAAGCCATTCTCCGAGAAGAACAGTAGTGGTACTATTTAACCCATAGCTAGGAGGATTAGGGGGTTCATACCTTTCTCAAGGGTATTTGCCCGAAAATGAACGTAATAGCGCGACTGGAGTACGAACTCGTGTACTACGATTCCGCAGTCCATCGCTTTAACCATTACACCACGAGGACACTCCCTCTGACTGTTAAGATAAATAGAATGAAATTGCATTAAAGAAAGAAGTATATTTGTATGTAATTCTGAAAGGATAACTTCTGGAGCATAAGAATGAAAACTCATCCAACTAATATAGAAAGCACTTTATATTCAATGCTAAATAGTATTCTCGAAGAAAATACAGTGATCAGGACGATCGTAATCGCAGGTCGCACTCTAATATCATTAACTTATAAATTATATTGGAAATTGACTTATTCCCCTGATTAGTTCATTTTAACGCTATCAGTAAAAACGCTTACAAAAATCTCGTTATGATGTGCTATTTTTCAAAATAACAGTAGTATATAAGTAGAATAAAATAATACGAGGTGCATACGATACGTTCCAGACTTTTTTCGTATGGGCATTTAAAATTGTCGTAGACTCTTGAAAATTCACAATGTTATCGCTTTACATCTTAGGAGATGACTGACTAATTTTTATGATTTCACATTCAAATAAACTGCTAAAGCAGGAATTGGAATACACCCTACTAAAGCCTAATTGTCACAGCTGGTGAATTTAAAAAATGCAATCTGACACTTTAGAAGAACGATATTCAATAAAATTCTGTTTTAAACTTGGAAAAAATATCACAGAAACGTATGGAATGCTTCAGACTGCTTTTGAGCCATCTTGCATGAATCGAGCATCAGTTTTTGAGTGGCATAAGAGATTCAAGGAAGGCAGGGAGTCTGTGAGGGATGATGAGAGGCGTGGCAGAAGTAAGGAAGTCAACAGACCAGAGTTGATTGGCTAAAGGTTTAGGGTTAGGGTTACAATGTTGAGGTTTTAAGGGAGTTCAGGAAGAGATTCCGTCGGAAAAGGCCAGCAAATTGGGTCAAATTGGGTCAGTGGCATTTCCTGCAGGACAATGCACCAGTCCACAACTTCATTCTTGTCATGGACTATTTGACCATGATGGGCATCAAGACAGTTCCTCACCCTCCCTATAGTCCAGACCTTGGTCCCTGTGACTTTTGATTATTCCCTAAGCTCAAAGGCTGTCGTTATGAGAAAACTGAGGAGATGAAAGAGGCTGTGACGAAGGTCATTGACACGATCACACAAGAGGAGTTCCATGGGGCCTTCCAGAAGATGTTGGAACGGTACAACAAGTGCATTGCAGCTGGAGGAGATTTCTTCGAAGGGGACGAGAGTTTCATTTGTGTACTATCAATAAAAGTGCCCACACGAAAAAGTCTGGAAACTTATTCTATGCCCCTCGTAATATCAAGCGAAATCTCAGACGTGACTAAGAAAGGGAAACCTTAAGAAAGAAACTGAATCTCTTCTACTAGTCGCACAAAACAACGCCATAAGGACCAATTATATTAAAGCAAGAAGAGACAAGACTCAACAAAATAGTAAATGTTGGTTATGTGGTGATAGAGAGAAAACGATCAATCATATAATAAGCAAATACAGCAAGCTAGCGCGAAATGATTATAAAGCTAGACACTAGTGTGCGTGGAAGGTGATTCACTTGGAATTTTGCGAGAATTTTAAATTTGACCATACGAAGAAATGGTATATGTACAACCCGAAATCCGTCCTGGAGAATGAAACTCAAAAACATCTCTGGGATTTTGAGATACAAACGGATCAATGAATCTCGGCCAGGAAACCAGACCTATAGATATTTAAAAAAAACGAACCTGCCGAATAGTGACCTTTGTCGTCTCGGCTGATCAATGGCTAAAACTGAAGAAAAGGCGAAAAGAGAGATAAGTACCTTGATCTTGCTAGAGAACTGAAAAAAACTATGGAACATGAAAGTGACGGTGATACCAGTTGTAATTGGCGCACTCATTACAGTCACCAGAGGATTGATACTGGAGGACTGGGAAATATGATGACAAGTGGAGGCTATTCAAACTACAAGGCCAGAATACTTGGAGGAGGGAGAAATAAGATGATGAGTGGAGGTTATTCAATCAACAAGGCCAGAATACTTGGAGGAATGGAAAATAAAGATGACGAGTGGGGGCTATTCAAACTGCAAGGCCAGAATACTTGGAGGAGGGAGAAATATGATGATGAGTGGAGGCTATTCAAACTATAAGGCCAGAATACTTGGAGGACTGGGAAATAAGATGACGAGTAGAGGCTATTCAAACTATAAGGTCAGAATACTTGGAGGACTGGGAAATATGATGACGAGTGGAGGCTATTCAAACTATAAGGCCAGAATACTTGGAGGACTGGGAAATAAGATGATGAGTAGAGGCTATTCAAAGTACATGGCTAGAATACTTGGAGACTTGAAGAGACTTGCTGTCACTTAAACCCCAATGGAAGACCATCAGCTGACGCTGGTATGAAAAACTCTCAAGGAGTAAAATAATAATGTTCACTCTATACGGATTTCTCACAATTGTTTTAACGAGTGATTTTTTACTGAAGTTTGAGCGATAGCAAAACTCCTCTGGTCTCTTGGACTTTTGTAAAGTGTTATTGCATGTATTCTTGACAGTGCTGGGGTCTAGACAGCCTCAATTCTCTCTGTGATCTCCCTTTCACCCAGTTTCTTTCGCAAACTTTTGGTTCTGATCTATGCACTCCAACTACAATTGGTATCACCGTCACCCTCATGTTCCACAAATTTTTCAAATCTCTTGCAAGGTCTATATATTCCTCTGGTTTTTCACTTTCTTTTATTTATACTCAAAGGTCCGCTGAAAAGGGGGAAAAAACACCGGTTGACAAGTTCTCTGCTTCTCGTGAATAAATTCTTGTTTTTTTTTTTTTTTTTTGTTTTCGTTTGGATTAGGTGATCTGTTGTATTTCAGTATCTTAGAGAATCATATGCATCTTATCTTCAAGGAAGGATACTGGTTTGATCATATGTCGTTTGTGAGCATGATCAAATTTTAATCTCATGCACAACTCCCAGTGGGTCACCTTTCCCATAGATGGTTTTGTTTTGTCTTATGGCATATCAACCATTGTTGGCTATTTAATGCCAAATCCAGTTTTTACTTATAGATTAAATGTATGATTTGTAAACACATTTTACAAATACACATAGTTAAATGATTAAGCAGTTCTATTTCTAACAATTCAGTTTAGCATAAATCAACTTAGTGAAATTGTTCTAAGCATTGTTATGTATCACTAACACTGCAATTAAACATTCATTTATTTACACACACGTATATGATCAAACAGTTCTATTTCTAACAATTCAGTCAACAAAGTTAAATGGTTCCAACTATATCTATGTATCACTAACAATTCAATTAAACATCAGTCATTTATTTACACACAGTTAAATAATCAAACAGTTCTATTTCTAACCGCTCAATTTAGCATATATCAACGAATTTAATTTGTTTTAACACTGCTATGTATCACTAACAATGCAATTAAACATCCATCATTTGTTTACACGCAGTTAAATGTAAAAGCAGTTCAATTTCTAAGAATTCAATTTAGCATGTCATTTGTTTGCATGCAGTTTAAATGTCAAATATTTCTATTCCACCCATATATAGGACCATATCAGGTGCGACCATTCAGGGCCAAAGTGGATGTGGAAGTGATGGCAATGAAGGGTATTCCGTATTCTTCAAAGCTCCAATCATTACATATCAAGAACACTCATTGAGAGGGAGTCTTATCCCTCTACCGAGATGTAGTCGGCTTTCCCATAGAATTATATTTTTTGTGTTCCTTTTGGACCAACTTGCTTAGCTGATATAATTAACTTTTTCATCTTTATCAACTAATAACGTATACTTATTATATTTATTCTTTACGAGTTTTCGATGAAATCAGGTTGATAACAATTCTTTTCAGGTTTCCAGGACTTTTCCCAGTATTGTAGCCGATCTCAACAGTACTGTTGTCTGAGCAGTCTCTTTTCTTCCGCGGATTTCCAGTTTTCTCCAGTCTCTTTTCTAGGTTCTTTGTGATGCTCCAAGGGCTCCGAATATGACATATCACTGTCAACTTCCTGTTCTATCACTTTTTCGGCTCTAGCAAGGTCCATGAATTTTTCCAGTTTCTTACTTTCTTTTATTTTCATTGTAGTGTCTACTGGAATTAAATGACAAGTTCTTTCCTTATTGTTAATGGACACTAGGCATGTTCATCTGGGTGAGCTGTTTTTCTTTCACCATTACAGAAAATTTCGCATGTCATATTTTCAGGGATAGATTCTGGTCTGTACATACACCATTTGACAGTATGCTCAATCTTTCGTCGCTTGCACAGTTTCCAGTTGATACCCCTACCCACCCAGCTTATCTTGCTCTTTTACTCCCGTAATATATCACCTTGCCCAGCGGAGGTAGTTGATAGATATATGCGCCCGAAGAGAAAATCAAGAAAGGGATTACAGGGAAAAAAGCAATGCGTAGGTGTAAGCTGTGATCAATAGAGAACAAGCAGTGAGTGGGTGTAAACCATAGCCAAAGAAAAACAAACAGTTCGTGGGTGTAAGCTGTGATAAATGAAGAACAAGTAATGCGAGTGGGTCGTGTGTGAGTTTTAAGACTATAAAAGGTCTTGAATATTGACTGAAGTCAGTTCTCCCAGGTTGTTCCGACTCCTGACAACTCCTTCGTGTGCTCGAACTCTCTCTGATTGCCCTCCTTCTCCACAAAAAGCTTCACCGTCGAAGAATTAAAAGTTTATTTTTATGTATACGTGTTCCTCGTTATTTGTCAAGATCCAGTGCTAGTATACTATACTCTTTCCGAGCCCTCACTCTGTCGTCCGGGTCAATAGAATACACTGACAGCAGTGGGGCAAGATCTCTTCAAACGAGTGTCATATGGATGACACTTAACTGCACATGATGGTGAGGCTATGGAGTGTAGAGTACCCTTTCAATGCCATTACTCCCAGGTTCACTCTGTCCCAGAGTGGAAGTACCTGTTAAGGTCCAATCAACGGGTCAAATCTAACTCTTCAATTCTTTCTTGGGATTATCGTCATAAGCTTTTCGAAGCCATGCAGTGATGCGAAGATTGTTTGTATTAGAAAGGAATACTTGATAAATAGAATTACTAATGTTAAATAGCATCACTTGAAACCATTTAACTGTGTGCAAACAAATAAACATTAAAAACATTATTAGTGTCAGATAGGAATGCTTGAAACCATTCAACTGTGTGTAAACAAATAAGTTCAAAATACTCATTTGAAAATAAAGTTACCTACTAACTATTCGCTTGCAAAAACAGATTTGGCATGAAATAAACCATGTGGGTTGATATGTTGCAAAAATCCAACCAACCAACCAACCAACTTTTTTTACTCTGATGTTTACTGTTTCCGCTCTCTCTCTCTTTCTCTCTCTCCACATAGTCAACATTTTCTGCTTATGGAGGTACTCGTTGTACAGTAGTTATCGTCGTAAGAAATGAACAAGCCAATACGAATTCAAAACCTAAACGAGGCTGATTGCATTTCACATAGCATTAATCATATTTACTAACGCCTCCGCTCGGGCAGGATATGACACAAGGTCAATTTTTTAGTGGAGTGTAACAGGTTTGAATTCAGAGCTTTCCTTCTCCTAGACTAGTTGCCTCACTAAGGCTGAAGAACACAGTCTGTCCTACTATTTACACACAGCTGGAGGAAGAATAATTGGATTCATACCTTTCCCAAGAGTATTAGTGCTATGTGAAATGCAATTAGCTTCGTCCAGGATTTGAACTCGTGTCACCGTGTCCATTTCCTACGACGATAACCATTACACCACGGGCACCTCCATTTTTTTCACATAGCATTAATACCCTTGGAAAAGGAATGAATCCTATTATCCTCACTCCAGCTATGGAGAAATAGTAGGGCATTCTGGGTTCTTAAAATTTGGTTAGGCAACCAGTCTAGGAGAAGAAAATCACTGAACTCAAACCTGGTAAACACCGCTTAAAATTGACCTTGTGTCGCACCCTGCTCGTATGAAGGGGTTGGTAAAGGTATACAATTGCTTTTGATTCGGCTATTGAAATTCCATTTTTTTTAATAATTAGTTCTTATGTTGATATTCTGGGATGCTATAGGGGTTCCGTTCCTCTCTTTAGGTTCCACCGATGTAGCAATGGCTTTAATTTGTCTTCTGAAGTGTCAATATAGTTGTTTAGTTAAATAGAGAATTTTACAGTCCAATTTACAAATGAATTACGATGAAGGTCATTTTTATCACACAAAATAAGCATATACTTAGAATCCTTCATTCCTTCCTAAATTGAAGCATCAATATCATCAGGGACCGTTGTTAATTATGATATACTTATTAGAATTCTTCACTCCTTAATCAGAAGCATTAATATAATCACGGATCGCAATCAACTATGAAATGCTGATCAGAATCCTTTATTCCTTCCTAAATTGAAGCATTAATATCATCAGGGACCGTTGTTGACTATGATATACTTATTAGAATTCTTCACTCCTTCTTAAACAGCAGCACCAATATAATCATGGATCGCAATCAACTATGAAATGCTGATCAGAATCCTTTATTCCTTCCTAAATTGAAGCATTGATATCATCAGGGACCGTTTTTAACTATGATATACTCATTAGAATTCTTCACTCCTTCTTAAACAGCAGCACCAATATAATCATGGACCGCAATCAACTATGAAATGCTAAGTAGAATCTTTTACTCCTTCCCAAATAGAAGCATCAATATCACCATTAGAGTTAACCTTTTCCTAGATCGGTTGACATACCATGGTTAAAGAGCCTAGTCTGTCCTACTATATACCCATTGCTGGAGAGAGAATAATGGGATTCATACCCTTTCCAAGGGTATTAGCGTCATGTAAAATGCAAACATCCTCGCCCAGGGTTTGAACTCAGGTCACCGTTTCCATTTCATATTACGGTAACCGTTACACCACAGGCGCCTCCCGAAAGCATCACTAACCTCATGGACCATTTTAAACTATGAAATGTTTATTAAATCTTTCACTCCTTCCAAAACAGAAGTATCAATATCATCAGGGACTGTTGTTAACTATGAAATTCTCATTAGAATCCTTCACGCCTTCCCTAATAAATGGCCCAGTCGGCTAGGGCTGCAGAATACACCGACTGCATCTCTGCAGTCTGATGATGAGGCTCTACTAATGCTGGACCTTTGGGGAATGTGGAGTACACTTTCATTGCCATCGCTCCCAGGTTCACTCTGACCCGGAGTGGTAGCATCTGATAGGGTCTTATTTATATGTCAAAATAAAACTAAACTGTGTATTCATGTTAAACTGAATTGTTTAAAATAGAACTGTTAACATATATATAAAATGGATTTGGCATTAAATAACCTACAATAGTTGATATGCCATAAAAACCAAACCAAACCATTCCTAAATAGAAGCATCAATATCATCATGGACCGTTGTTAGCTATAAAATTCTTGTTAGAATCCTTCACTCTCTCCTAAATAGAAGCATTAATATCATCCTAGATTGTTGCTAACAATAAAATGCTTATTAAAATCCTTCACTCCTTTCTGAATAGAAGCATCAATATCATCACGGACGGCTGTTATATCAGGAACCCAACAGCTAAAACCTAGAAACGAAAGCCGCTCCAGATTTATTTAAAAGGTTTCGATTCAAATTTCTAATTTTCTTTTATTTTTCTTTCCAAATTTTAAAACCAAGAAAAGAAAAGTTCATCTTCTTTTAAAGAATTAAAAACAGAAGCCATGATTGTTTTAATTACAATATTCATTACAAAACTTTATCGAAGATTGAAATTAAAAGGAAAAGAAAACGAAAAAAACAACAACATAAAAACAAACGAATAAATAAAGAAAAATGATGTGATTAAACATGTAACTATGACTAAGAGATACATGACAAAAGCCACACATTTAATTTTTGACATTTAAACTCGGCAGGCAATTCGTTTGTGGAGAGAGAGAAGGAGGAAGAAAGAGAGAGAGAGAGAGAGAGAGAGAAAAGAAGTTCTGTCGATCTTCAGCGGAAAGACTTACGTGACAATTAGAAATATTAACCCTCAAGTCTTAGGAATATTCATAAATCGTGTGTATTTTCGCACGTTGCTATGGCATATATAAACCCTCATGTAATATGTCTTAAAAAAAAAGAAAGCCTTAGGTGTTTTGTACTCTTCTTTGGAAATACCGCTGGCACTTTCTACGTTGGTATATGTACACTGTTATATATCCACACATATTTTCGTATGTAGGTATGTGATTAAAAAATGAATGCGTGAGTCTACGCATGCGTGAGTCTACGCATGCGTGATTTTTTTTTTTTACTGCGTCATATTTGTATATTTCTTTGTGTTTCTTGGCGAGCCTATCACGCTAAAAATGATTGTGGTTACAAGTGTACTTTGCCGTTTAAAACGAATTTTAATTAAAACAAAAAAGAAAAATATTACCTATCAGAGAAATTGAAATAATAGATGAAAAAGCAAACCTGGAAAAACAGCATTGTATATAATAATATTAGGTTGTACAAAATAATTTTCGTTTAAAACGATCTTTATTTCAAAAGAGCTAGGGTATCCAGCATGGTCGGCTGGGGTTGCAGAATACACCGACTGCATCTCTGCAGAAGGGGTATGATCACCCCATTCCACTGAACGAGTGCATGACATTAATGTATATGACATTAGACCATGTAATGGTGAGGTTCCAGAAATGCTGGAGCTTTGAGGAATCCTGAATACCCCTTCATTGCCATCGCTTCCAGGTACACTCTGACCCGGAGTGGAAGCACCTGAAAGGGTCCGGTCCTGTCTATGGATCAAATAAAACTGTTTGACATTTAAATTGTGAGCAAACAAATAATTATGCTAAACAGAATAATTAGAAATTGGACTGTTTGATCATTTAACAGCTCGAACATTCATACAGCAGCTATTTGAAGATACGAGATGTAGCTCTGAAGACCTACCAGAAGTGATGAATGATAGGGAGAAGTGGCGAGAGAGAGTCAAGAATATCAATGCAAGTGGCACAAGATGATGATGATGATGATGATGATTTATAAGCAAATAAGTAGTATTTAAAATGATCATGAACTTAATGCATTAGCCATTAGAATATTGATATAATAACTAAATATGAGGTCTTTACCTGCTTAAAGTGATAGTGATGATGCATTTTTATACCTTATAAACTTCGGCTTAAAATCATCCAAAGGAAATTTACTAGTCGAAAATCCAACCAACCAAAATTAATATTCTTAATATTGTTATGATCTTTATCAGATTACATAAAAAGTCTTCCGTTTTTTTACATATCTTTATGCCAAATTTTCTTTTATATAAACATCCAAAGATTATCTATCTATCTATCTATCTATCTTCAAAATAAGACATATTCCATATTTTGGTTTAGCTAAAAGGAGTATCTATATCAAGTATATTCTTAAATGTATTCCTATCTATCTATCTATCTATCTATCTATAAAATAAGATGTATTCCTTAGTTTGATTCTAACAACAGGCTGATCTATACAAGGTATATTTGGCCAGTCGGCTGGGGCTACAAAATACACCGACTGCTTCTCTGCAGAGGGGTAAGATTCTGATACTGACGCTCCAGTAATGCTGGAGCTTTGGGAAATGCGGAGTACACTTTCATTGCGATCGCTCCCAGGCCCACTCTGGCCCGGAGTGGTAGCACCTGAAAGGGTCTTATCTATGGGTTAAAAAGAACTAAACAGTGTACTTATGCTAAACTGAATTGCTTAAAATGTAACTTTTTATATGTATAAAAATGGATTTAGCATTAAATACCCTACAATGGTTGATGTGCCATAAAACCAAACCAAGTGTGTTTTCATGAAATAATCACGGATTTCATAATTATAATCATGGATCTTATAATAAAACAAAACTTAAAAAATGGCAAATTTATTGAAGAACTATTTTGTTACATTATTTTCCGGTTTGTTTCAGGAAAATCGATCTCATTCTCACATTGCCCCGTCGGCTGTATGTGTGTGTGGGGGGTTTGTAGAATACACCGACTACACCTCTACAGAGGGGTAAGACTCTCCCAATGAGTGTCCTGGATATGACACTAAATGATCTAATGGTGAGGTTCCAGTGATGCTAGAGCTTTGGGGAATGCGGCACACCTCTTCATTGTCATTGCTCCTGGGTCCACTCTTGCCCGGAATATTAACACCTGATAGGGTCCTGTCTATGGGTTAAATAGAACTAAACTGCATACTTATGCTAAACTGAATTGTTTGAATTAGAACTGGTTGGCTAAACTGAATAGCTTAAATAGAAATGCTTTTGACAATTAAACTGTACTTACATTTAAACAGCGTGCTTATGCTAAACTGAATTGTTTGAAATAGAACTCTTTTTGACACTAAAGCTCTACTTATACTAAACTGATTTGTTTAATATAGAACTGCTTTTGTAATATAATGGCCGAGGGATTTCGGTTCATGCCTTTGGGTTTAGTTAGGCTGAGAATCTTTCGGCTCAGCACACGGGTTAGTTGGGTGCAAACTTGATGCAGGTGTTAACGCGTGCGCGGGCGGACGTGTCACTCAGAGATGTCACAATAGCCCAAGACGAAACGGGGCGACAGGGTGCGAATGACGTCACGCACCGTAAGCGTGCGGAGGTTTTTGGGAATTTGAAGAAAGTTAAGGGAGTTGAAACTAGACGCTGAACGAGGAGGTTCGACTTTTGGGGCTCGCTGAGGTGAGACGAATTTGCGTGCCATGGGTACCGTATGAGACAGGGGCCAGATGAAGAAGCCAGCATAAAAAGATTGTGTTTCTCTCCTTATATCGAAACCTTTAACTCAAAAGTAATAAAAAGGTTTCGTACCTGAACAAAGAAGTCGTTACGTGTTTTCGAATTTCGAGATTCCTATGTTCTTTATGTATACATGTTATCTAAATGAGTTATGAACAATCGATGTACATTTCGCACATAGCCATATCATGGCTATGGTATATTTTGACATTTAACTGTGTGTAAACAAAACCTCTACTTATACTATACTTTTAGGAGGTGCCCGTGGTGTAATTGTTATCGTCGTAGGAAACGAACACGGCGACACGAGTTCAAATCCTGGACGAAACTAATTGCATTTCACATAGCACTAATACCCTTGGGAAAGGTATGAATCCAATTATTCTCCCTCCAGCTATGGGTAAATAGTAGGACAGACTCGGTTCTTTAGCCTTGGTGAGGCAACTAGTCTAGGAGAAGGAAAACTCTGAATTCAAACCTGTTAAACTCCGCTTAAAAATTGACCTTGTGTCATATCCTGACCGAGCGGAGGGGTTGGTAAATAGGACTTATACTATACTGAATAGCTAGAAATTGAAATGTTTTTGACAATTAAACTGTGAACTCATGCTAAACTGAACTGTTTGAAATACAACCGACTATTTGCATAAAAATGGATTTAGCGTTAAAGAACCTACAAAGGTTGATATGCCATAAACCCAACCAACCAACCAACCCATTGTCACATTTATTTTCATCAGCAAAGAGCTGCTCAACGTGCTTTTTGTAATCTTACCATGTTTGTTTTTTGTTTCAATAAAACATTTCCGTGAATCTAAAAATGTTTCCCTGGGAACAAAAGAAACATGCTGTCTACTGAATTCGGTGGGAATTAGTATATTTTTTCAGGGGAATGCCAGTTTATTGGATGTTTCGCGTATCGACAAAATACTCTTTGATAGAGTTATGTGTAAGACTATACAGTCACGTCTTCGATGGTTTGTTTGTTTGGGTTTTATTGCATATCAACCTTTGTAGGTTTTTTAATGCCAAATTAATTTTTATGCGAAGAATGTTCTGGCTATGACATCATAATGCAGCTGGTTATGAGACTAAAGTTTTGGGGTGTAGAGTACCCCTTCATTGCCATTACTGATAGGGCCACTATGAACCAGAGTGGGAGTGTTTGTTAGGGTCCCATTCATTGGTCGAATAGATCTATTCAAAAATTACTACTAAAAGAAGGAAGAGGGAAAGAAAGAAGTTGTGAAAGAGTGAAGTAAATCAAATAATAAATAAGAAAGAAAGAAAGAAAGAAAGATAAAAAGAAATAAAGAAAGAAAGCTAGAAAGTTGAGAAAGAAAGAAAGAAAGAAAGAAAGGGAGAAAGAAATAAATAAAGAAAGAAAGAAAGAAAGAAAGGGAGATAAGTAAATCAATTAAGAAAGAAAGAAAGAAAGAAAGAAAGAAAGAAAGGGAAATAAGTAAATCAATTAAGAAAGAAAAAAAGAAAAAAAGAAAGAAAGAAAGAAAGGGAGATAAGTAAATCAGTTAAAAAAGAAAGAAAGAAAGAAAGAAAGAAAGGGAGATAAGTAAATCAATGAAGAAAGAAAGAAAGAAAGAAAGAAAGAAAGGGAGATAAGTAAATCAATGAAGAAAGAAAGAAAGAAAGGGAGATAAGTAAATCAATGAAGAAAGAAAGAAAGAAAGAAAGGGAGATAAGTAAATCAATGAAGAAAGAAAGAAAGAAAGAAAGAAAGACATTTATATTAGGGTAATAAGTGAATCAAATGTTAAAAAGAAAGAAAGAAAATTAAAGAGGGGAGATAAATAAATCAAATAATAACTAAAAAAGAAAAAAGAAAGAGAGAAAGAAAAAAGAAAAAAGAGATAAGGAAAGTAAACAATGACTTAGAAAGAAAGAAAGAAAGAAAGAAAGAAAGAAAGAAAGAAGTGGTAGCTATTAAGAAAGAAAGAAAGAATGAATGAATGAAGGAAAGAAAGACAGAAAAGAATCTGTTGAAGGGAGATAAGTAAATCAATTTTTAACGTGGAAAGAAAGAAAGATAGAAAGAAAGAAAGAAAGAAAATTAAAGAGGGGAGATAAATAAATCAAATAATAACTAAAAAAGAAAAAAGAAAGAGAGAAAGAAAAAAGAAAAAAGAGATAAGGAAAGTAAATAATGACTTAAACAGAAAGAAAGAAAGAAAGAAAGAAAGAAAGAAAGAAAGAAATTTGTGAAAGGGAGACAAGCAGATCAATTATTAAATAAGAAATCGTTCTTTTCATTTTTTATTTGTCACAGTCATATGGTATGAAGAATAGTAAGAATTATATATATATATATATATATATATATATATATATATATATATATATATATATGACAACCAAAGGAGTTGATATGTCGTTGAACAAATAAACCAAACCTTGATACAATATAATAGAGACAAATAAAGAGTGATTTAAAATGATTGCAACGAAACGTTGATTATTTGATTGATTGGTGTTAATAACATGTCAACCTCACCAAGAATATTTTACATCTTGTGTTTAGGGAATCGCGTTCATTGTACGTTCGGATTTTGTACTGCAGCCTCACCATCCGATGCAGTTTAGTGTCATACCGAGGACGTTTGAAATGTTGAAAATATTGTCATGATTACAATCCAACATTTAGGAATGAATCAAGTTTCAGTATTAAATAAGCCACAAGGGGTTGATATGCCGTTAAACAACTAAACTAAATGAAACTTTTTTTTTTACAGAATATAAATCTTCCTCAAATCCTAAGACATAGGTATCAAAAATGTCTTCGTTTTGTAATCATCTGAGAATTTATGGGTTTGTTTATGAGGATGCGCTTGTAATTAAAGAAAACGACTTATGAAATGTTTAATACAGGGTGGAACGGTAAAATTGTCGCCCAAGAAAAGACGACATGATTCCATTTCCGTTTAATGAAAACCGGTTTTCTTTTTTTTTTTTTGTTGTAGACCATCTACTAGTTGGCCAGTTGTGTACAAATCCCAAGAGCGATAGGAGCCTTCTATCATGTCTGAAAGTGACACAATGTTCAACAAGCGAGATCGGAGATGCGCCGCTGTACAACTCATGCTCTCTATCGATCCAACTTTTAACAACAGGACCATTGCTAGCACCCTCGCTGGATTGCCACAAATAACAGGGACGTGCCCAGGGTAATGAAAACGAAGTTTCCGGCTACGGTTATGGTCTTTGGTGTGGTTTCAAGTGAGGGCCACAACACGCCACCTTACATCTTCGAAGTCGGCTTGAAAGTCAACACCAAAATGTGCCTGGATGTGCTGAAGAGTGTGGTGATCCCCTGGTGCAATCAGATGGCCGGTGGCAGACCCCGAGTGTGGCAGCAGGACTCGGTGCCGGCCCACAAGTCCAAAGAGACCCAGGTTTGGCTTCAGAAGGAGTGCTACGACTTTGCAATCTTCTCTTACAGGCTCCCCTCCCCCCCGACCTGAACCCGCTGGACTACTTCGTTTGGCCATACGTCGAGAACATCATCACCATAGCCAGCCTGATCGCCGCCATCCACCGAGCTACCGCAGGCGCTTGTGGAAAAGACATGCTCCCAGTTCCGGATCCGTATTGAGGCGGTGATTGAGGCTGAGGGCGGCTACATTGAGTAGATGTCAGCTCGACTACATAATCAAGTTATTTGAATTAATTTTTTCAATAAAAGTTTTAAAATAAAGCTGTAGTGTGGTTTTCTTTAGGACGACAATTTTATCATTCCACCCTGTATATGGTTTCAAGAGCTGGTAATTATATATATATATATATATATGTATGATAGCTGTCCTCTCAGTTTCGAGCGTGACCACCCCCTTTGTCTATTCCCCCTCCCCTACTCCCCCCTTAAATTCTATGTGTTTGTAGGTGACTCTTCAGGCCAGCCACGCCTCGACAGATTTTGCCACAGAATTGGCTCAACCGTTCAGTTTTACTTGCAGTGACATTATTTGTGTGAAAGATAGATTTTGCACATTTACTTTTGAGACCAGCAAGAGATAGGCACAATTTTCCACATATGTCACAGTTAGCGTGGTGACTTTGTGGACCTGTTGCTGGACCCTGTTCGCCTTTGCGAATCAGACGTTTGTAAGCGCTGTACTGCATACGGCTATTCTCAAAGGATTCTATGCTTTCGTGAATCAATTTCCGCCACTTACTTATATCTGAAGCCATTTTTTTCCCATTGGTCAACAGGTAGTCCAGATTGTTTCAGGTAATATTTTATTGTGTCCTTAAATCTCTTCTCTCTCTATATATAATTAAACACTTAAAGGAAAAAACAAAATTGCATATATCTAAAAATATCATTACAAGTGTTGATATAGCGATACTACTTATTCTTATATATATATATATATGCCGTTATTGGATGTCAATACTCTAAAGATTCACAATCAATAATACCTAATAATGTTTTGATTGAATAATATTTAACTAAAAGTACCTATGAGATGGTCCGATTGACCTCGTGAGTAGAATGTTCGCCAATGGCCCTGGAGACTTGGGTTTAATTCCAGGTCGAGTCAAACTGAAGATTCAAAAAATGGTACTTGAGACTTGGGTTTAATTCCAGGTCGAGTCAAACTGAAGATTCAAAAAATGGCACTTGATACTGCCCTCCTTAACACTCAGTATTGTAAGGTACACAACAAGGCGAAAGTGGAGCAATCCAAGGAAAGAAGTAGCGCCCTCATTTACGCCTTGATGTAGTAGCTATTGAAAAGGAGCCTTTGGGTCGCCCTCGACTACTTTCCGTCAGCAAACTATTTTTGGTTTGTGAAAAAACAAGTTTTTATTGTAAACATTTTTAGGGGTGTATTTATTTGTGGGCGACAAAGAAGGTAGCATTGAGACACTTAAAAACTTTCTCCGTATTCTTGATGCTGCTAAGACAAAAACTCGGCCGATTTATTCTTCAGCCCTCTTCATTTATACAATATCTTGGGTATGATACGAAGCTTCTGGAGCGGGGTTGAAGCTCCAGTTGTGAAAGTTTGGGGAGTCAGCCGGTCGTTGCCATTACTCCCAGGTTAACTTTGGTTCACCTAGAATGGTCGTATCTGTTTGGGTCTCACCTATGAATTAAATCCATATCACTAGATTAAATATATCTGTTTGAGATAATTATTAATATGATTTGTTACTTAATTAATACAACATTGATATTGTAAAAAGGAAGGAAGTGTTTACCTGTTTAAAACTATTGTGAAATGCATTTGATTCGAAATTATTTGTGTTAGATACGTATATATGCAACCATAAAACTGTGTACAAATAATTTGAATCAAATACGGTTAATAAATGCAACCTATATAAAGGCTTGAAAATTATGAATATTAGACAAAAATAGTTGAATGCATATAATAGCAAATTAGTTTTATTTGAATAGAAGTTTCTTGAAATCACTTAATTTGATGCGAATTATTTTTATTAGAATAGAAGAGTCTTGAAATCACTTAATTTGATGCGAATTATTTTTTTAGAATAGAAGTTTCTTGAAATCACTTAATTTGATGCGAATTATTTTTTAGAATAGAAGTTTCTTGAAATCACTTAATTTGATGCGAATTATTTTTTATTAAAATAGAAGTTTCTTGAAATCACTTAATTTGATGCGAATTATTTTTTTAGAATAGAAGTTTCTTGAAATCACTTAATTTGATGCGAATTATTTTTTACTAAAATAGAAGTTTCTTGAAATCACTTAATTTGATGCGAATTATTTTTATTGGAATAGAAGTTTCTTGAAATCACTTAATTTGATGCGAATTATTTTTTATTAAAATAGAAGTTTCTTGAAATCCTTTAACTTGATGCGAATTATCTTTATTAAAATAGAAGTTACTTGAAATCACTTAACTTGATGCGAATCATTTTTTATTAAAAGAGAAGTTACTTTAAATCATTTAACTTGATGCGAATTATCTTTGTTAAAATAGAAGTTCCTTGAAATTACTTAACTTAATGCGAATTATTCTTTATTAAAAGAGAAGTTACTTGAAATCACTTGATGCGAATTATTTCTATTAAGAATAGTTTCTTTAAGGTATTATACTTTACAAATTATTTTTATCAAATGGGATCAGTTACTTGAAAACAAATAATTGCTTAAAAATCCTAAACGCTGCATGAAATAATCCAACAAGAGTTGATATGCTACAAAACCAGCCAATAATCTATCTATCTATCTATCTATCTTATATTTTAACAGGTTCATATATACGAATAGATAGATACACAGATATGTATAGACTTCTGTGGACAGACTGACAGACAGATAGAAAGACAAACAACCAGATAGATACATAGATACTAATCGGGTAGTGTAAAAAAAAAGAGGGCACCCCGGGTAGTGTAATGGTTTGCAAGGTTGACTAGCAAACCTGCAAGAGTTCGAGTCTCATTGGGTGCCCCATTCATTTGGCCTTGTGCCACATCGAAGCAAAGAGCTTCGTAAATTACAATAGATAGATAGATACTAATAAAATTATATATATATATATATATATATATATATATATAAATTTAGATAGATAGATAGATAGATATTAATAAATTGAGATAGATAGATAGATAGATAGATAGAAAGTATTTGTCTAAGTTACACATCTAGATATGTATCAAGGAAGAAATCACATGATCGGAATCAAATAATTTCACCCTCTACCACCCTCTGCTTCTACTATCAAATGAAAAAAAAATAACAACACCTCCCACTCTCTCCAAAGTTATTAAAATTAATCATAATATTCATTTTTTCACGTCATACCTAAATAGCAAGTGCCGCCAAGGTAAAATAAAAGATACAATAACGGCAATCCCACAGGTCTGAGCAACAGATTTTTCATCAAGTGAATCACCTGATGATAAATCGTACAAATTGCAGTGAGATCATTGGAATTTTTGGAGAGTTCCACTTCCGGTGTTAAAAGGGTTATTTCAAGCCCCTCATTATTGAAACGAAAACAAAAACACTAAGCACACAGAAATAAACACATAAAAAAGATTAAATTGATTTTCTTTAACTTAAAAAATAATTAAAGGGCGAGGGAGATATTTTATATTAGGCTTTTGTAGACCCCACCCTCATTAGATTTAATTTCGACTCCCCTCATCCTCTTCATTATTTTTTTTTCAAATAAAAACGATCCTTACCCACTTGAATAAATTCAAAAATATTTCTCCCCTGCACCTTATAGCAGAATTTAATGACACTCCTTTAGGAATATAAAAAGAAAAGAAAAGACAAGACAAAAATCTTAAAAAAAGATAAAACTCTATATAAATGATTTCTCTTTTAAAAGACTCTTTGAATCTTTTTTTTATATTCATGTTTTGTTTAGGTTTTATCTTGATTTTATTTTACTGACCATACACGGTTTTTGTGTAATGGAATGTCATTATTACTAACGTTTCAGGGAGGTGGGTAACTTTTTTCTTTTCACAATTTTAATTTCCTTGTTTTAACTACAATTTGTAAGAGCTTTCCGAACAGTTTTCGGATGTATGAATTTAAAAAAGCGAAATGAAGAAGTTAGCAGCTGCTTAGAAGGAGGTGCACGTAGGGGGAGCTATTAAAATAAAACAACAAAACTTCCAATATATGAAAGAAGCAGACGACCAAAAAAAATGGAAGAAAGAAACAAGAACAAGTAAAAAGAAAAAAGGAAACATTTAAAAAGCAGTTGACACAGACGTTAAAGAAATTCAAACGTAATAATGAAAATTTTACAAATATTCTTCATTATTTTTATATTCAATTCTCTTAGCCATTTTTTAAAAGCTTTTTTTTAGCTTTTCTTTCGTGTCCTTGATTTCTTTATACCGCCATTTTAAATCTCATTCAATTAATCATATTTTACCTTTTCTTTTGGAGTACCTCAACAGTATCTTTTATTTCAATTTCGCATATTAAATAGTAGAATTTACCGTTATTTCTTTTTTATATTTGATATTTTTATGCTGTTTCTTATCTTTTTTCTTCAACTAGATAGAAATTTTTACATTTGCTGTGTTTTATTCATATCCTTTTCACTGTATTTTCTTTCTTTCTTTCTTTCTTTCTTTCTTAATCGTTCAGTCTTATAAATATACCACCGGTTAAATAGTTTACTGAGGTTGATATTCATTAATTTCTCTTTCTTTTTTCATTTAATTTCTTTTTTATTCTCTTTCCTTTTCTTTCCTTTCCTTTCCTTTCTTTCTTTCTTTCTTATACACGCACTATTGGGTACAAATTTCTTATTTTGCTGATGGCGTTAATATCAAACTTTCTTTCTTTTCTTATTGTACTTCTTTCTTTCTTTCTTTCTTTCTTTCTTTCTTTCTTATACATATACCACAGGTTAAATATTTCACCGCTGTTGATATTTCTTTCTTTCTTTCTTTCTTTCTTTCTTTCTTTCTATAAATTCCTACACACACTCCCAAGTTCATTTTCATATTTTGTAATCGTTACAAAATTCTTATCTCATCTTTCACAAAACTTCTTTTATATAAAATCCATGTAAATATCACGATTAGCTTTATTACATTTTTCATCTTAAAAAAACCTTCTTACTATCAAGCCTCATATATATATATATATATATATATATATATATATATATATATAAATATATATATATAATTCTTATAATGATTTCTTACCCATTCACTTACCCATTCATTAATTCATTCATTTGTAGTCTAACTCATTTTCTTTCATTCTTTCATTTTCAAAATTTTTCCTTCAATTTCTTCATAATTTTTCATTCAATTTTCTGTACTTTTTCTTTTTTTTTTTTCTTTTATCCTTTTTATTTTCTTTTTTTATTTAGTCTTCAGATTTTCTCGCGTTTTCGTTTTTTTTTTCTTCTGATTTACCCGCCATGTTCTTCGTCTGTCTTCCGCCTTAGTCATATTCCCAGCAATCTAATTCTTTTAAATCGCTTCCTTTATTCCATATCCTTGTATATATTCAATTCTTAAAGATCTTCAGAGAAAGTTCCCTCGAAGCCAAATGAAAGAAAGTTTCAACTTGTCGAATCTTTCTGCTTTTTAGAAGCCATAGAATGAACCAGTTTTGAAAAAGAAGCTAAGAGTGTGTAACCTTTAAAAACGGAAGCGATAAAACTGTTCCATTTCCAAACCCCCCGTTTAAAGATCGCATTTTAAAGGGTAAAGTCCAAAAATATTCTCTCTTTAAAAATCACTTGAATACTACTCAACTATTACTACTACTGCTACTACTTCTACTTTGAAGGAATTTTGTCAGAAAATTGGCGAAATGAAACCAAATTATATAATAAAACTAGTCATTTACTTTCCTAAGTTTGGTACAAGGCCATGGTAAACGTGGTGAAATTTGAATCAACTAAAGATGGCTTAAAGCGTGGAATGTAGACAAGACAAAGCAAATAAATAAATAGAAACAAAAATAAAAAAAATACTTCTCCTTATTTTACTTTTGTTAGCAATGACTATTTTATAATATTTGTCACTCTTGGAGTTAGGAGAATATGAAATACCCCTACATTGCCATTACTGCCAGATCCACTCTGGCCCGGAGTAATAGTATATGTTAGAGTCGCATCTATGGGCCAAATAGAATTATTTAACCATTTAGTATACAAGAAACCATTTAACTGTGTGCAAGCAAATAATTAATACTAGATAGAATTATTAGTGCTTCATAGCAGTATTTGAAACCATTTAACTGTGTGCAAACAAATTATTAATACTATATAAAATTATTAGTGTATCATAGCGGTATTTGAAACCATTTAACTGTGTGCAAGCAAATGTAATCTTAATAGTTTAAAAATGATATCAACTACAAGCTATTCGTTTACAAATCACATTTATGTATAAAACGGATTTGGAATTAAATTCCCATCAAGAGTTCATATACCATTAAACCTAACATGATCATAATATTCTATGAGATGCCCACTTGCATGTAGAGCTATCTACATCGGATGAAGGCGTGGACTGCTGACTAGGACTGATAAAAAGAAAAAAATGTCGAAAATACTTATTCTTATTTTACTTTAATAAACAAAGACAATTTTACTATTTTTGGTTTTGTTTTGGTTTAATAGCACATCAGCCATTGTTGGTTATTGAATGCTAAATAAATTTTATATATATACAAACAGTTCTATTTCAAACAATTCAGTTTAGCATGAGTACACAGTTTAGTTCTATTTTAACCATAGATAGACACTATTAAGTACTATCACTCCAGGCTAGAGTAGACCTGAGAGCGATGGGAATAAAGGGGTTATCAGCATTTCCCCAAGCTCCTGCATTACTGGAGACTCACCATCAGATTGTTTAGTGTAATATCTTTAATACTCGTTGATGCAGTCGGTGTATTTGGCAGCCCAAGCAAACTGAGCCATTTCAATATTTGTTGCCATTTATGAATTTACACGAAAGAATGATCACTTTGTCGGCCGGGGAGGGACTGTAGAATATGCCGACGCGTGAGACCCCCCATCCAACTAGTTTCCTGGTTGTAAGGCTACTGTACTGGGGCTTCGAGGAATATGAAGTACTCCTTCATTGCCATTAAATCCACGTCCATTCCGACCCTGAGTGGTAGCACCTGTAAGGGTCACATCTGTAGGTCAAATAGAACTAGTTTCCTGAATAGGACACTAAACTGCATCTGATGGTGAGGCTACAGTACTAGAGCTTTGAGGAATCTGAAGTACTCCCTCATTGCCATTACTCCCAGGTCCACTCTGAGCTGGAGTTGTTGTAACTGTTAGAGTCCGATCTAAGGGTAAAATAGAATTTTAAAGTCTTTTATTCGTAATTATAATCGAATAGAATTATAAGTGATACATAGCAAAACTTGAAAATATTTTTAAAAAGTGCAAATAAAACAATATTTTAAACCTCTTAACGGTGTACAAACAAATGTTTAATATTAAATAGAATTATTAGTGTTACATAAAGTAAAGTTAGCGACAGTAGTCGAAGGCTACCCAAAGGCTCCCTTTTCAATAGCTACTACACCGAGGTGTAGGGGAGGGTGCTACTCCTTTCCCTGGATTTCTCCACTTTACCCTTGAAACGTTCCTTATAATGCTGACTGTTAAACAAGGAGATATCAAGCACCACTTTTTGAGTCTTTGGTATGAGTCGACCTGAGATTGAACCCCAGTCTCCCGGGTCATTGGCGAACACTCTACCACTAAGCCAATGGGCCGGTCTTGTTACATTAAAATACAAAAAACTATTTATCTGCATGCAAATGAATGAGCTTGTTTAAAAATAAAGTTACCTACGAACTATCAATATGTATATACAAGATTTGGCATTAAATAACCATCAAGGGTTGCTATGCCATTAAATCAAATAACCAAAACTTAACTGCAATATCAGTGTTTTAAGACTCATTATGTTGCATATTGACCTCTGATAAAGCTTTCAATCTGGAATTTCTGAGACAGGATATTCCAGCTGTGTAAACAGCTCTCGTAGGTTGACAAGCGGAAGAAGATCATGTGAAAACGAACCGGAAGAATGCATAGGCGATATGAATTTATATAAACATGGTTACCCACAGACAGTCAGAAAGTCATTTGGATAGATACAGAGTCATGGTCAGTCAATGGTCAGCGGTGTTGGGCACCACCAGGGGTAGTGCCACTCGGCCGATAAGCAGAAGACGTGCTAAGTGGCGCCTTGAATATGGAAGCACAACATGAGTTAAGAAAAGGTAATTATCGGAGTCCTTCGCCAGTCTGCGTTTCCCTGGCTCTATTTCTCTCTTACACTTATAGAATTTTGAACCTTTCCAGAAGTAATAAAAGGAAAGCTATATTTTTGTAAAGAAAGTGGCATATCTATTTTTACGCCTGCTCATTATAATGGTATCATCATCAAGATGTCGTGCCGCCAGCACAGATATCCCTGACCCTCTCTCGCCACTTTTCCCAATTGTTCATCGCCTCTGGCAGGTCTTCAGGGCTACATCCCGTATCCTCACATAGCTGCTGTATGTATGTTCGAGCTGGTCGTCCTGCTTTTGCTCGGCCATATGTGGGGGGGGGTCCATAGAAGTACATCACTTATGAGCTCGTCTCTGCTTCTCCAGCAGTGTCCAGTGTGACTGGTTCGTCTAACTTGGATAGTTTTCGTGATAGGAGGCAGGTGGCCGTATAGTTGGTGTCTTGTGGGGTGTTGCCACCAGGACTTATTCAATATTGCTCGCAACATTCTTGTGTAATTGCCGTCTAGCTTCTTCTCCAGCCGTTTTGTTAGCGTCCAAGTAGTGCATCCATACAGCAGTATCGACACGACGGCTGTCTGTAAGAAACTGCGGTCAGGTTTGATTTCCATATGATCGATAGCTTATCGATAGCCGTCCATGCCTTCGTTAGCCGCGTGTCGATGTCTTTTTCGGTTGATGAGACACTGCTTCCTAGGTAGGTGAATTTGTCTACCAGTTTCAGAGAGGTTTCCTCAAGTGTGGAAATGTCGCCTGTTTGATTAAAGCACATATATTCAGTCTTGTGTGCATTGATATGATATAACAATTATAGTCATGTAAATCTAAAACATTTGATATTTTCAAGTATCGAAACGCAGTTTCTTCCAGGCAGCGGTCACATCGATACTGCTATATGGATGCACTACATGGACACTAACAAAACGGCTGGAGAAGAAACTAGATGGCAATTATACAAGAATGCTGCGTGCAATCCTGAACAAGTCCTGGCAGCAACACCCCACAAGACACCAACTGTACGGCCACCTGCCCCCTATCACGAAAACTATTCAAGTTAGACGAACCAGACATGCAGGACACTGCTGGAGAAGCAGAGATGAACTCATAAGAGATGTACTCTTATGGATCCCCACACATGCCGCGCAAAAGCAGGGCGACCAGCTCGAACGTACATTCAGCAGCTATATGAGGATACAGGATGTTGTCCTGAAGACCTACCTAGGGCGATGAACGATAGGGAGGAGTGGCGAGAGAGGGTCAGGGATATCCGTGCCACCAGCACGATATGATGATGATGATGATATATACTTACGAGATTTTTTCCTTTTTTTGTGGATATTGAAGAACGCCCGCACTTGTGAAGGGGTCGAGAATTGGATTACTACTGGTTATAATAACATTAAAATGACTCGTAGAAAACTGATAAACTGAAAAATGAGAGTTGAATAATTAAGAGAGACAACGCAATAATTATATGTTTTGCTATGAGATAGCCACGGTAGGACGAACAGACATGTGTTAAAAATTCTTTCATTTAAGTTCCTTTTTCGAAACAGTGACTATTTTATATTCTTTAAAAAAAGCAACATTAATAAGATGGACAAAAAACTAGCTATAAAGAAGAGAGTATCAAACCAGAGTTGGTTGGTGAGGTAAGTGGTTACTTGATTTTACATGCAATACTTGTTAGGTTTGGTTTGGTTCGGTTTGGTTTTATGGCACATCAACTATTGTAGGTTATTTACAGTCAAATCCATTTTTATGCATATAAACAGTTCTATTTCAAATAATTCACTTTAGCATATATGCAATTTTTATTTACTCATAGTTAAATTTCAAGACTGTTTTATTTCTAACAGTTCCGTTTCGCATTAGTGCACAGTTTACTTCTAGTTTAGCATTAGTGGACAGTTTACTTCTCTTTGACACATAGATAGGACCATATCAGGTGCTACCACTCCGGGTCAGAGTGGACTTGGATGCAATGGCAATAACGGGGTATTCCGCATTCCTCAAAGCTCCAGCATTACTGGAGTCTCATCATTAGATTGTTTAGTGTAATATACCGGACACTCATTGGAGGAATCTTATTCTTCTGCAAAGAAGTAGTCGGTGTATTCTGAAGCCCCAGCCGTCTGGGCCTTACTAGTTAAGTTATTTTTGCTGAAATTAGTTTAACACAATCATTTGAAATCGATAAAGACTTGAGAATGAATTGCATTATCAATGTTCTGAGAGTCAATGCATTGATGTCGTTTAAAATCACCTTATTATTTCATATATTCCAATCTAATATAACCTAGTAGTCTGGGGCTGCAGAATAGACCGATTGCATTTTTATAGAAGGGTAAAATCCCCGCCCAACGTGTGTCCTGGATATGAGTCTAAGTAATAGGATGTGGAGTACTCCTTCATTGTCATTACTCCTAGGTCAACCCTGACCTGGAGTGTTAGTACTAGTTAGGATCATATCTATAGGTCAAATAGAACTGTTTAACCATTTCACTGCGTGCAAACGAAGGATTAATATTAAATAGGACTCCAAGTGTTTGATCGGAATTCTCTAATACAATTTAACTATGTGCAAACAACAAATGAACTCTGGATCGTTTAAAAATGTTAACAACAAACTATGAGTTTACTAGTTATATATATATATATATATATATATATATATATATATATATATATACATATATATATATTCAGTCCAGTCAATCCGGAGTTGGGAATGATTCCGTCAGGACAATTAAAATATAATTTAATAGCTAGATGTAGACATAAGAATAGATTTAAACTATAGACAAAAATCGAAGATAATAATTCATCATCATCATTAGTTAGCGTCCAAGTAGTGCATCCGTATAGCAGTATCGATACGACCGCTGCCTGAAAGAAACTGCGTTTCATTTTATCGGTCAGGTCTGATTTCCATATGATCGAGAGCCTATCGATAGCTGTCCATGCCTTCCTTAGCCATGTGTCGATGTCTTTTTCGGTTGATGAAACGTTGCTTCCTAGGTAGGTGAATCTGTCTACTAATTTCAGAGAGGTTCCGTCTAGTGTGGAAATGTCGCCTGTTTGGTTATAGCACATATATTCAGTTTTGAGTGCATTGACATGGAGGCCAATACCTGCGGCGGCTCGTTCCAAACTATGCTGTAGTGTTTCGGCTTGGTTGGGTGTATTCGCCAGTAACGCTATTTTATCGGCGTAGTCGGCGTCGATAATTGTTTTTGCGGGGTACCTTCTGCTTCTTTTCTTTGTCAGATCGAAGCCATTTTCTCTGATTTTGTCGATCAAAGTTCTAAGCACGTAGTCTAGACAGATGATAAAGAGGTATGGGGCTAGCGTGTCCCCTTGTAGTACTCCTACTACAATGTTGAAGTATTCTGTGTCTCCATCCAGTGAACGTACTTTCACCTTGGTGTTTCTTTAGAGAATCGTTATTGCTGCTACGGTTTCTTTTGGTAGGCCGTATGCTAGTAGGATTTGTTCCAATTTCCCCCTGTGAATGGAATCGAAGGTCTTGGTAAAGTCAACACATAGTAAATTGGTATAGTTGAGGTAAAAGGAATAAAAGAAATACAAATATGGGAACCCACCATGTGAAGTCGGACTTATGTACGTTTCAGCGAAAAGATGGTCGAATAAATAGACGAGAGGATAATTTTTGAGTTTAAGATTTGTATTAGTGTAATCTTTGCTTATGGTTAAAAGGTATTGTTGTAATTCCTTAAATTATTGGTAAATCTGAAGAATTTCGTTATTTTGTTATGGTCCCGACTGGCAACGAAAGAAAAACCGGAATTGGCCTAAAGAGGAGGTAACTCCTCACACCCTTCTCTCCTGTACCCATTCCGGCTGTATTCATTATATCCATTGGATCTGAAGAAGTCCACTTAAATTTGGAGTTATTGATTCATGTCAATACTCATAGCAGAATGGAAATAAATTTATGATCCAAGAATGACCGAATTTTAGTTTTTCTTAAAGACATATATATATTTTTTTTATTTTTTATATACAACGTGTGAAAGCACGTGTGAAACCGTGCCCTCATCAGCCGCCAACATGACCGAATTTTAGTTTTTCCACAGACAGACTGTTTCGTCCTATCAGAACTCTTCAGTGTGACTAGACACGTAGGATGCAAGAAACCGGGATCGAAACCCATCCAACTTTACGATAGACTAAGTCTCAGACCGCTCGGCCAACCAGCGTACCACGTTTGGCTAAGGAAAATTTTAAGGTATTATGTAGTAACAACAGCAGCGTCTGTTTACATTTTTATACCCTATCGGCTACCAGAGTGCTCAATTCTTTCGAAGAGCTTTGCATTATGCGAGCGGCAGCCGAAAATTCCTTCATCAGAGTGCTCAACCCCCATGAGGGAGCGTATATATATATATATATATATATACGAATAACCAAGATTTGGCATTAAATAACTTACAAGGTTGATACGCCATAAAACCAGACCAACCAAGCCAGATCTATCAATTAATCATTTTTAAGTTATAATATAGGTAAAGAAATAAAGCAAAACAAATTACTGTTCAAATCATCTATATTAAAATTAGTCACTTGAAACCATATTTGTTTTTATAAATAATATCCATTGAATAGATTTTGTTGTCTAATGGAATATCACCCTTTGATGCCAAAGCCGTGCTCGTAGGAGAATAGTACAAGTACTATTTAACGCATTGTTGGAGGGATAAAGAGGTTCATGCTTTTTCCAACCCTCTTAGTCCAAAGGTGAACGTAATTGCACAACTAGAATTCGAACTCACATACTGCAATGTCATAGTCCAGTCCATTAGCCTCTACTCCACAGAGACATGTCTATTTTTTTAGTTTCTGTCTCACTCGTAATATGATGGCTTTTCTAGTCAATATATTAATTTCAAAATCATTTTAAACATTATCTCATATCTATTTGACGTGTAGACAGGGCCCTAACAAGTACAACTACTTCTACTACTTTTTCTAATACTTAGTAACAATACAATGACTTTTGTAGTCAATATATTAATTTTATTCTAAATTATTTAAAATATTATCTCATATCTATTTGACGCGTAGACAGGGCCCTAACAGGTACAACTACGTCTACTATTGCTATTGAGAGTGGACCAAAAAAGCAATGGCAGCAAGCGAGTGACTTCACATCAACTGGAGTTGTAGTTTAATTTAGTTCCTTTGTTTTATGGCATATAAATATTTGTGGGTTATCTAAAGCCAAAGTCATCCTTGTAGAAGAACAGTAATTGGCATGATGGTTAGAGTGTTTACCAATAGCCCGGGAGACCTGGGTTCAATCCCAGGTCGAGTCAAACCAAAAACTCAAAAAATGTTGCTTGATTATTTCCTTCCTTAACACTCAATATTATAAGGTACGGATCAAGGGTAAAGTGGAACAATCCAGGGAAAGAAGTAGCACACTCCCCTACCCCTTGGTGTAGTAGGTAGCGAAAAGGGAGCTCTCGGGTCACTCTCGATTACAGTCGCCAATTTTACTTTATGATGGACTCTAAAAGAAAAACTCTTTCACCACCTTCCACTCCAAATGGGGTGTCCTCGTGGAGTGATGGACTGCGGAATCGTAGTAAACGAGTTCGTACCCCAGTCGTGCTATTACGTTCACTTTCGGGCAAATACTCTTAGGAAAGGTATGAACCCCCTTATCCTCTCAGCTATGGGTTAAATAGTACCAGAACTGTTCTTCTAGGGGAATAGCATTGGCATTAAGTAACCTGCAAAGAAACCAAACCCACTCCAGAAATCTTTCTCTTTTTATGTTATCAACGATTAAAAGCTATCTGCGCTTGGTGGAGTCCTTGTAGAGTCATGCCAAATGTGCTGGTCTGTGACGTAGTAAGTGAGTTTAAACTCCAGTCGTTCTATTAGGTTTAATTTTGGATTACTACTCTTGGAAAGGCATGAACCTTCTTATTCCTCTAGCTATAGAGTTAAATAGTATCACTACTGTCTTTTTTACAAGGATGGCTTGGTATCAAATAACTCACGAAGGTTTATATGCCATTAAACTAAGCAACCAAACCAAATCAAATCAAACCTTCTTCTTCTTCTTTTTCTTCTCTTTCTCTCCCTCACACACACACATTCTCTCTCTTTCTCTCTCTCTCTCTCTCTCTCTCTCTTTCTCTCTCAGTCTTTTACGGACGTTTATGCCTTTCGTTATCTATGATATATTGCCCATTCGGCTGGGGCTTTAGAATACACCGACTGCATCTTTGCAGAGAGGTAAGACCCCCCCACCACCACCACGAGTGTCCTGGATATGACACTAAACAGTCTGATAGTGAAGTTCCATTAATGCTGGAGTTTTGGGGAATGCAGGGTACCCTTCATTGCCATCGCTCCCAGATCTACTCTCGTAGACGCTGATAGGGTCCTATCAATGGGTCAAATAGAACTAAACTGTGGTTTCGAGAGTTTACAGTTTTTTTTTGCATTAAAACTGCGCATTTATACTATATTGAATTACTTGAAATAGAACTGTTTTGATATCTTTTACTAAACTGAATTGTTTGTATTAGAACTGTTTGATTATGCTGAATACCTTTGACAATTAAACTGTGTACTCATGCTAAATTTAATTGTTTGAAATAGAACTGATTATTTGTATAAAAATGGATTCGGTATTAAATAACTTAGAAAGGTTGATATGCCATAAAACCCAACCAACCAAACAACCAATCTACAATATCAACAGTTCATTACAACCTGTATTTCGGAGCACGAAGTTCAGCAAGAAATCCATCATTTTCACGGATCATTTCTGCACGGAATTTCGACTTTTGTTGACTTATGGAAAGATTTTCTTTCTTTCTTTTTTTTCTCTTTTTTAAATTTTGTTTTTCAAGCTAGGATTTTTATCAAAAAAATAAAAATAAAAATAAAGAAACAAAATGTAAGTCGATGAGTTGGTTGTGAATAGTTTATACTTCATGAATTGAATCATTTTTCATTAATCATTTAAACTTCAAGTAAAAAAAGAACGAAAACGTTATAAAACGTTCGAAAAGAAATGTAGACAGGGAGGTAGGGAAGGGGAGAAAGTGATCAAAAGAGGAGATGAAAGGGGAATAGGAAGAGGTGGAGGATTGCAATTAAAAAAATAAGAGGAATTAAGAAAATAAAGATGTTAAGATCTTTTTAGTTGGTGTTTTACGGCATACAACCCTAGTTCATTTCAAGCGATATATATATATAGCCATCCACAGACAGATCTGTTTCGTTCTCTCAGAACTCATCAGCGTGGATCGACATAAGCTTCCCGGGGCTGGAATCGAAACCCGGTTGACTCAAACGTCAAGACAAGCTTCTAACCATTCAGCCAAGAGAAGCCATTAGCTACGAAGTAAATTTTAAACAATCATTACTATTGTTTACATACATCCGTTCATATATATATATATATATATACATATATGTGTGTGTGTGTGTGTGTGTGTGTGTGTGTGTGTGTGTGCGTGTGTGTGTGTGTGTGTGATTTGAAATATGTTTAATTAGGCTACAGTCCCTCGTTTCGATTAGATAATAGAGACGCAAGTCTTTATGATTTTATTTGGATCCTTTTCAGCTTCCTGACATGTGTTTTAATTTTGGGTTGCACTTAGACAACACCGAAATTTTACCGAGCGCTTTTGGACCTTTCATAGGCCATCATCAAAGGCGGTTCACAAAGGTACAGAATTGTTTTTTTTTAAAATAGTATTTTGAATTGTTTGGATATATAAATATAAATTAAACTGAGGTGTGTGTGTGTGTGTGTGTGTGTGTTATCTATTATCGAATAGTTTGTGGGTAACTTAATTTCTAAACGAGTTGGTAGAGCTCATTTTTTTACAAACAGTTAAATGATATCGATGATCGCTATCTAACACTAAAAATTCTATCCATAGGAGTACATCACTTATGAGCTCGTCCCTGCTTCTCCAGCAGTGTCCTGCATGTCTGGTTCCTCTAGCTTGGATAGTTTTCGTGATGGGAGGCAGGTGGTCGTATAGATGGTGCCTTGTGGGGTGTTGCCGCCAGGACTTGTTCAATATTGCTCGCAGTTTTTTCTCCAGCCGTTTTGTCAGCGTCCAAGTAGTGCATCCATACAGCAGTATCGATACGACCGCTGCCTGGAAGAAACTGCTAGATAATAATAATAATAATAATAATAATAATAATAATAGTAATAATAATTACTCCTATGGGACTTTGATATACAAACGGATAACCTCATTTCGGCCAGAAGACCAGTCCTTATAATAATCAACAAAAAAAAAAAAAAAAGGAGAAAATCTGAAAAAATTGTCGACTTTGCTGTCTCGGCTGACCACAGAATAAAACTGAAAGAATGTGAAAAGAGAGATAAGTACCTCGACCTTGCTAGAGAATTGAAAAAACTTTGGAACATGAAGGTGACAATGATACCAATTGGGATTGGTGCTTTTTGCGCGGTAACTAAAAGATTATTAAAGGGTCTGAAAGATTTGGAAGTTGGAAGCCGAGTGGCGACCATCCAAACAACAGCATTATTGAAAACGGCCAGAATACTGAGAAGAGTCCTGGAGACTTGAGGAGACTTGAGGAGACTTGCTGTCACTCAATCTCCAGTGAAAACCATCAGATGTCGCTGAAGTGAAAAACTCTAATGAGTAATAATAATGATAATAATAATAATCCTTAGTAAGTGATTAAAAGGTTCTATTTGATTCCTAGCCGGGACCCTAACAGGTACTCCTGCTCCCGGTCAGAGTGGTCTTAGGAGTAAAAGCAATGATGGAGTACTCAACAAAATGATGGGAAAATATAGTAGAGTAATAGAAGGGAGGACAAGTGGAAAAGAATGGAGTGAAAGGGAAAGAAAAGAGGAAAAGAAGAGGAAAACTTACTAAAAGGAAAAAGGAGTAGGAGAGACGAACAGAGAAAATGAACAAAGAGGGGGAGTTGATAGAAGTGAAGAAGAGAGTGAGGAAATGAAAAATGAAGACTGTGGGATTTCGTAGAAGGTAAAAGAGTAGAAAGAATGAAAGAAAGAAAGAATGAATGAAAGAATGAAAGAAAGAAAGAAAGAATGAAAGAAAGAAAGAAAGAAAGAAAGAATAAAAGAAAGAAAGAATGAAAGAAAGAAAGAAAGAATGAATGAAAGAAAGAATGAAAGAAAGAAAGAATGAAAGAAAGAAAGAAAGAAAGAAAGAAAGAATGAAAGAAAGAAAGAAAGAATGAATGAAAGAAAGAAAGAATGAAAGAAAGAAAGAAAGAAAGAAAGAATGAAAGAAAGAAAGAAAGAAAGAAAGAAAGAATGAAAGAAAGAAAGAAAGAATGAATGAAAGAAAGAAAGAATGAAAGAAAGAAAGAAAGAATGAATGAAAGAAAGAATGAAAGAATGAAAGAAAGAAAGAATGAATGAAAGAAAGAAAGAATGAAAGAAAGAAAGAAAGAATGAATGAAAGAAAGAAAGAAAGAATGAAAGAGAGAATGAAAGAAAGAAAGAAAGAAAGAAAGAAAGAAAGAATGAAAGAAAGAAAGAAAGTTGTGATTTGTTTGAAAGAAGGAAGGGGAGTGTGGAAGAAAAAAGAAAATAGAAAAATTAATAATAAAAAGAGGGAAGAGAGGAAGGAGGAAGATAGAAATAAGAGAAATATTTGTTAGAAGAAAAAAATGGGAATAATGAATGAAGAACAAACAAACAAATAAAAAGAGGATTTATTGAGAAAGAAAGAAAGAAATAAAGAATAAAATAAATAAACAAAGTGGGGGGTAATTGGTCAAAAGAGATTGAAGAAGGAGAAAGAAAGAAAGAATGGAAGAAAGAGGTGATTTATCAGGAAGGAAAAGAGTTAAGAAAGAAAGAAAGAAAGAAAGAAAGAAAGAAAGAATGAAAGAAAGAAAGAGGTGATTTATCAGGAAGGAAAAGAGTTAAGAAAGAAAGAAAGAAAGAAAGAAAGAAAGAAAGAGGTGATTTATCAGGAAGGAAAAGAGTTAAGAAAGAAAGAAAGAAAGAAAGAAAGAGGTGATTTATCAGGAAGGAAAGAAAGAATGAAAGAAAGAGGTGATTTATCAGGAAGGAAAGAAAGAAAGAAAGAAAGAAAGAAAGAAAGAAGGGATTTATTAGAAAGAAAGAAAGAAAGAAAGAAAGAAAGAAAGAAAGAGGGGATTTAATAGAAGAAAATACTGGATTGAGGGAGGAAAAAAAAAAGAACAGGGAGGGGAATTACATGAAGTAAAAAAAAAGGATTTAGAGAGGAAGAAGAAAGAAGAAAGAGGTGATTTACTAGAAGGTAAAAGGGTAGAAAGAAAGAAAGAAAGAAAAAAAGAAAGAAAGAAGGAAGGGAGGAAGGAAGGAAGGAAGAGGGAAATGAAGAAAGAAAAGAAAGTTGATTAATTAAAAGATAAATGGGAGCAAGAAAAGAAAAAGCGAAGAAGAAGAAAGAGATTATTTTGAAAGAAAGGGGAGAGTGAGGAAGAAGGAAATAATAAAAAAAAAATTAGGAAGAGAAAAGGAGAGTGAAGAAAGAAGGGGCCAAATGAAAAGGATTTGAACACGGAAAGCTGAGTCCACTTCCAACGCCATGGACGTTTCCAAAAGTTTATGTGGCGGAGGAGGAGAATATTGAAAGGAAGAAGCAAAACAAAACAAAAAATGAATAAAGAGATGAATAAATAAACAATAATTACGAAAAAATTAAAAAAAAAGTTAATAAAAATAAAAAAAAGGCTCAATAATTGAAGGCGAGAAAGAAGGAAATGAAAAAACAATGAAAATTTGGAAAACAGAAAGAAAAAAAAATGAATGAAAGAATCGAAAACGATGAAAGAAAAAATCGAGAAAATATGAATATATATATATATATATATATATATATGCATTTCGAAGTCAACTGTTCTTCGAATGAAGAACATCAACACCAAAGCTAAGTGTTAATTTAGTCGTGCTTTTGTTTTGGTGTATATATGTATATATTTGTATAAGTATTTGAATATGTGCAATTGAAAATTGGCTTGGCTACGTGTTTATTTTCTACTAGAAGGTTTACATAAAAGTAAGTATTAGGTTGGTTAATAATTTACCTATAATATATATATATATATATATATATACACCAAGACCTACATATGTTCTATCACCTATATTGAGCAATCTTTCATTATGAATATAGGAAACCTCGTAATTGCATTATATATACATATATATATATATATATATATACACCAAGACCTACATATGTTCTATCACCTATATTGAGCAATCTTTCATTATGAATATAGGAAACTTCGTAATTGCATTATATATATATATATATAAGTGTGTGTGTGTGTGTGTGTGTGTGTGTGTGTGTGTGTGTGTGTGTGTGTGTGTGTTTGCTTGAACATGTGTGCTTGAACGTATATGTGTTTAAATGTATGTATGTTTTTGTGTGTGCATATCTGTGTGTTTGTTTATGTGTTTGTGTGTCATGCTTGTTTTGGTGTGTGTTTCTCTTTTGTGTGTGTATTTGTATGTGTTCTTGTGTGTGTGTGTGTGTGTGTGTGTGTGTGTTTGCCTGTGTGCTTATTCGTGTGAGTGTGTGTGTGTGTGTGTGTGTGTGTGTTCGCATGTCTTTGTATGTATTTTTTTTTCTGTGCTTGTGTGTATGCGTGTGTATATGTGTGTGTGTGAGTGTCTGTGTTTCTTGGTGTGTGTGTGTATGTCTTTGTGTTTCTATGTGCTTGTGTGTGAATGTTTATATTTGCTTCCGCGGGTTCTGGATATGTATTTGAATGTGTGTTTGTGTGTATGTATTTTTGTTGTTTGGTTGGTTGGTTGGTTGGGTTTTATGGCATATCAACCTTTGTGGGTCATTTAATGCCAAATCGATTTTTATGAAAATAGTTCTATTTCAAATAATTCAGTTTAGCATGAGAAGACCGTATAATTGCCAAAAACGTTTCAAGCTATTCACTTTAGTCAAACAGTTGTAATTCATCTGATTCAGTTTAGTATAAGTCCAGATTTTGTTTACACACAGTTAAATATGTAAACAGTTCTATATTAAACAATTCAGTTTAGTTTAAGTTCAGTTTCAAAGTCAAAAACAGTTCTATTTCAAACAATTCAGTATAAGCACGCAGTTTAAACGTAAGCACACAGTTTAAATGTCAAAATTACGGTTTTGTTCTATTTGACCCATATATAGGAACCTTATCAGTTGCTACCACTCCGGGCCGGAGTGAACCTGGGAGTGATGGCAATAAAGGGGTACTCTGCATTCCACAAAGCTCCAGCATTACTGGAACATCATTATCAGATTTTTTTAGTGTCATAATCAGGACACTCGTTGGGTGGGGGTCTTATCCCTCTGCAGAGGTGCTGTCGGTGTATTTTACAGCCCCCAACCCACTGGGCAATGTATTTTTGTGAGATTGTGTGTTTGAATATGAGTTTGTGCGCATTTATATGTATTTGGGTGTGTATGTGTGTACATTGGTAAACCACTTATTTTGAAAAAAAAATTTTCAAAGTAAATTTTCATCAAAATTGTAGTGAAAACATAGAATGAAAACGGATATTACTAGATATTATTCACGAGCAAACTCTTCCGCCTTGCGTCGGTAATCAAAAATAAAATTGCATAAATGTATATAAAGACGCTACTTCTTCTAAATTGCTACACTTTCATATTTTGGGTCCAGAGTTTCAGTGTTGTACCGTTTGGTCATAAGTAATTCCTAATAATATCCATTTTGATAGTACAATATCCCAATAGAAAACTTTTGCAAAGATAATCAACTTTTTCAAAACACTGGTTAATGTGTGATTATATATATATATATATCATCATTATCCTCATGTCATACCGCTAGCACAGATATCCCTGACCCTCTCTCGCCACTCCTCCCTATCGTTCGACGCCTCTGGCTGGTCTTCAGGGCTACATCCCGTATCCTCACATAGCTGCTGTATGTATGTTCTAGCTGGTCGTCCTGCTTTTGCTCGGCCATATGTAGGGGACCATAGGAGTACATCACATATGAGCTCGTCTCTGCTTCTCCAGCAGTGTCCTGCATGTCTAGTCCGTCTAACTTGGAGAGTTTTCGTGATGGGAGGCAGGTGGCCGTATAGTTGGTGCTTTGTGGGGTGTTACCGCCAGGACTTATTCAATATTGCTCTCAACATTCTTGTGTAATTGCCGTCTAGCTTCTTCTCCAGCCGTTTAGGTAGCGTCCAAGTAGTGCATCCATACAGTAGTATCGATACGACCGCTGCCTGGAAGAAACTGCGTTTCATTTTATCGGTCAGGTCTGATTTCCATATGATCGATGGCCTATTGATAGCTGTCCATGCCTTCGTTAGCTGCATGTCGATGTGCTTTTCGGTTGATGAGACACTGCTTCCTAGGTAGGTGAATTTGTCTACCAGTTTCAGAGAGGTTCCGTCTAGTGTGGAAATGCATAAATATATATATATATATATAGTTGACTGTTTATCTAATATTTAAATGTAAAAACTGCGATTACTTTTAAACAAACTTATATATATATATATACATATATATATATATATATATATATATATATACTTGATTGAAAAATAATGTCCGTTTTATTTGATATCTGAAAGTAAAAACGGCCATTATATTTAAGCAAAGTTTATATATATATATATATATATATATATATATATATATATATATATATGTATATATAAGCAACGAAACCAGTCGTTGCACGTGATGAAAAAAATATAACTTAAAAGTAAAGTTGGCGACTGTAGTCAAGGGCGACCCTAAGGCTCCCTTTTCTATAGCTACTATACCGAGGTGTAAGAGAAGGGCGCAACTTCTTTCCCTGAATTGCTCCACTTTACCCTTGATGCGTGCCTTATAATGTTGAGTGTTAAGTAAGGCAGTATCAAGAACCATTTTTTGAGTTTTACATATGACTCGACCTGGGATTGAATCCCGGTCTCCTGGGCTATTGGCGAAAATCCCATTTTCATTTAAGAAAGTCTAGCTGGACACGTGGCGTAACGGGTTGGTTAAAAAAAATTCTAAGTGAAATCATCTAGAGGTTGCGGGTTCAATCCTGACAAACAGGTAAAAATCACAAAGAATACTTCCAATAGTTTTACACTCGTACGCAGTCATGGTTAATGGAATTTGGAAAATCTGTCACCGTAAATAAAAATAAAGGATTCAATTTGAAGTTCCATGTAGGCTTCCGAGTTCGACTAAAAAAACTAGAAGAAGACCGAAGAATACATCGGGCGAAACGTTGTGAATATAAAAATAAAAAAAAGACATTAGACCGAATACAATAAATTATAAAAATGAGTTATATTTGTTTTTTTTTTTTTTTGTATGAATGTATTTTATTTTTCTTCAAAAATATTTAAATCAACATGTACCTCCTTCAGCTTTATTTGTTTTTGGAGAAATTAGACCTTTGTGATCAATATCAAGAATTCATACAAGATAAAAATTGATGGTTTCACTGTGCACATGAGTTAACATGTCAATTTCGTTAGGATTTGACCATTAGCTAATCAGTTCATAAAATGAGTAATTTTCCAAAAGCGGGGAGCACTCTTGCAGATGCCAATTTTAATTGCTTGCTGGATAAATTGACCCTTCCAGAACAATTTTAAGCTTAAACGGTCGGAGCACCTTCAAGCATTATGAAGCGTAGCACGTTATCCAGGTAGTCTACAGGTAATTAGTAAAAAACAAAACAAACGAAGATTTATATATATATATATATATATATACTCACCATTTTCAGTTTCTCGACGCCAATTTTATCTTAGAGCAATAAATTATATATATCGTTCGGTTTTAAAAGTGTTTAACTCTCGATTTTATTCACAGTCCATATTCGACTATATATATATATATATATATATATATATATATATATATATATATATATTGTGTGTGTTTACTCATTAATGTGTGATTATATATATATATATATATATATATATATTAAAAACTGCGATTGCTTTTATACAAACTATATATATATATATATATAGTTGACTGAAAAATAATGTATGGTTCTATTTGATATGGAAAGTAAAAATCACACACACACACACACACACACACACACACACATATATATATATATATAATATATATATATATATATATATATATATATATATATATATATTAGCAGTCCATAGGTACAAGCAAATAAGCAAACGTAGAGAATCTCACACACACACACACACACACACACACACACACACGTATATATATATATATATATATATATATATATATATATATATATATATATACATATGATTCTGTTCGTTTGCTTATTTGCTTGTACCTATGGACTGCTAATATATATATATATATATATATATATATATATATATATATATATATATATATATAAAGAAGAAGAAGAAGAAGAAGAAGAAGAAGAAGAAGAAGAAGAAGAAGAAGAAGAAGATTTAAAATAAGAGTTTTATTATAAATCAGAATGAGATTTTTATTCTGAACAGTTAACGACTTGGCAAAATCTCGAAAGGAAACAACAAGAAAAAAATTATTAGAAATCTACAAAGACAAAATAACACCAAACATTTTTTAAAAGTTGCTTAAAATAACAACAAAAAGTAAAAAAAAACAACGCAACAAAGAAAACGAAGAATATTTGAAAAAGGATACCCCTCCCCGTTAAATAAAAATATTCGCAATTACAGAAGTCTGGTTAAAACGTTCGACGCTGTCATTACAGAAATTGAATTTAAAAGAAATTCGCACAGCAAGAAATTCCAGAGTTATTTCCCTTGACGCTAAACTCATTAAAGCCTGACCACGCACCAACGAAAAGAAGGAAAGAAAGAAAAAGAGAGAGAGAGAGAGAGAGAGAGAGAGAGAGAAGGAAGCTTTTAAGGAAGTGAGAAAAATAATAAAAAACAATACAAATGAATAATATGTAAGACAATATTGATTAGAATATTGATATTTCTGAGATAAAAAGAAAATCTGCGACAACATCGTTAAAACAAGTACCGAGATGCTATCAGGCCAACGAGAGATTCGAAAATAAATTTTAAAGAAATTGATAGAGCGCGGGAAAATTAACAAAACAGATTTCCTAAAGAAAATGAATACTGGATGCAATGAAATAACATTTCAAATCAATTCTTGATTCTATCTATCTATCTATCTATCTATCTATCTATCTATCTATCTATCTATCTATCTCCTGTCTGCCCAAATCTATCTATCTATCAATCTTCTGAGGAAATTGGCTCGACGAGTCAACTTCAAGTTCTGGACGAAGCTTTTTGCTCCTTGCGTTTCACTTTCTTCCCACATCTATGGGTAAATAGTAGGGCAGGCAGAGGTCTTTATCTTTGGTAAGGTAGTCAGTCTGAAAACAAAAAAGAAAACTTCAACATTTACAGGGTGTGGGTCTACTCCTCTCCATAAAAACCTATTTGCTACGAAACCAAATAGTGTCGCTTACCCCCTCACGTGAACAACACACACAGACTCACACGTATATATATATATATATATATATATATATATATAAGAAAAAACAAAAACCGGTCACATTAGGATTATAAATTTACTTCCATCCTGTTATGGGTTTTTGATATAAATCAAAAACACACAGAAAAAAATTAACAGGACTTCTTCAGGTCTTATGGATAAAATAATTATAATCTACCCATAAGATCTGAAGAAGTCCTGTAAATTTTTTTGGTGTTTTTGAATTATATCAAAAAACCATAACAGGATGGAAATAAATTTATTATCCTAATGTGTCCGGTTTTTGTTTTTTTCTTAAGAAATTATTGCTCTGTAATGTCTGTTACATTGAGCTCTTTACCAGGAAAATTTAAATGATCACTGTTGAATGTTTTTTTTTTTTGTTGTCCAGATGAATTACTCCCAACTCCGGTTAACTGGACCGAATACTACAGATATATATATATATATATATATATATAAGTGGAAAAGAGGATAAAACAACAGTGATAACGAATTCAATAATATTTCGTTCTTTATTAGAAAAAGAACTTCATCAAATGACAATGAGTTTTTTTTTAAATTAACAATTGAGGAAATCAGTAAAATAACGATGAAAATATAAGAATATAAAAGGAGGGAAAGGTCAAAAGAAAAAAGACAGAAATGGAAATAAAAGGAAGGGAAATATCCATAGATGAGAGTAATGGTGGCAGGGGTTATTGGTTTTGATTGTGACCATCAGGGCAGATGGTCAAGCCTGGGTACCGTCAAGCGTATCAAGTTTCATCAGAGATTTGACCAGCAGAGGTGGATTAATTTTAGTCGAACTTTAGAAAAACTCATTTTCATTCTGAGGATGTTCTGTTTTCAATAAAGAACGAAATATTATTGAATCCGTTGTCAGTGTTGGTTTATTCACTTTTCCGTTTATTCTTATCATCTTGTCTGATTTATCAAAATCTACCATTTATCCACACTCACACACACACACACGCACATATATATATATACAATGTATAATGAAATTTTCGTTGAGATCAATATATGCCAAGCCAGAATTTCGATTATAGGTGTGAACAATTGGGCTATTTACGCAACTGATTTGTTTATAGTTGTGAAGGTTTGTGCAGAACAAGTCACACTTTTTGGAGTAGGTCAATCAACCAAGTATACAAAAGTTTTGTCAAATAACCCTACGCAAAACCATAAATCTCCACAATTACAACTTGTTGTGGGCCCACTCTGACCCGGAGTGTAGGTGCCTGTTGGGGTACTACTTGTGGGTCGAATGGATCAAAACATGAATTTAAAAGAAAAGTGAGTTTATGAAGAAAAAGTGAGTTCTTATAAAAAATGGTTACAAATCATAATTCATATATGTACACCGGATTTGGAATTGAATAACCCATAGTGGTTGATGTGCCGTGAAACAAACAACCAACCTTTTTGGAGGAGCTGATTACAGAAATATAGTACCCGTGGTGTAATGGTTATCGTCCTAGGAAATGGACACGGCGACACGAGTTCAAATCCTGGACGAAACTGACTGCATTTCACATAGCTCTAATACCCTTGGGAAAGGTATGAATCCAATTATTCTCCCTCCAGCTATGGGGAAATAGTAGGGCAGACTGGGTTCTTCAGCCTTGGTTAGGCAACTAGTCTAGGAGAAAGAAAACTCTGAATTCAATCCTGGTAAACTTCGCTAAAAAACTGACCTTGTGTCATATCCTGCCCGAGTGGAAGGGCTGGTAAATATGGATTACGCCAATGTGCCACAGATTCTTCCGAGAAACATTCCAGAGGTTTTTTCTTCACTTAGACTGGATGCACTACCAAGACTACCGAACCCACTCTACCTTATTATATTACCCATAGCAAAGGGAAGGGTATGACAAATTAATTATCGGTACATCTGAGTTTGTATTGATATATACGAGTTGAGTGCGTCCACAATTATTTTTAGGTCTGACGTTTTAGTAGCAATATATGACAGGCCAGAATTCCGATTATAGGTGTGAACGATTGGGCTATTTACACAAGTGATTTGTTTATAATCGTGAAGGTTTGTGCAGAACAAGTTCCCGAGTCTTCCTTTCAATTTCTAAGTTTTATTTATTCTTTCTCAAGAAATGTGCGAGCTTAATTAAAGAACTCAGAAATGCCATTACGTATTCAGATCAAGGGCAAATAGACACATGCTGTAGGGGAGAGAAGTGTTATAATGTATATATCTCACAAAAAGAGATCTAAAAGCCATGGGCTGAAAAGGAGCAAAAAAATGGTGACGCGAAAGGGGTCGCAAAAGGACCTCAATAGCCTACCTCAATAAGAGGGTCCAAATGAAGAAAAGAGAAATAGGAGAGAAAACTTGAAACACGGAAGAATACACAAAAGTGAATGCCTGCTTGTCTGGTGCAGAGAAGTGCGAACGAACACCACTGAATTTTGTTAGCACAGATACTATGCTTTGATCTTAACCAAAAAATGCTTGGTTGCGTCAGCATTCTCCTTTTAGAGTACCTCAGGCGCCGAACCATGAATTCAATCATGCACAGTAGGTGTAGTATGGAAGAAGGCACCCAGAAACCAGGTGATCATTAACCACTCACATGCTTAGCAAGATGCTAAGCAAGTAGCCAAAAGGCCGAGACGTACACAGCTAATAAGATTAGCTCATATTAATTTCAATATGTGAGCATTCATTTTAGATAGATATACCTGCTAGTCAATACATGATTGTCTGCTCTTGACTTCTTTTGACTTTTCCGGATTGTTGAAGAAATTTCGCACAGGTTTCAAGCACCTCGACGATCCCGCAAAGTTATGTTGGCCTAAAACCGTAGATCCCGAAACCTTGATCCAACCTAAAGAGGCGAATCCGCCGATTCGCACTAAGAGAGTATCAGATGAGCTCGACTTCTCACTATCTTAGGGAGTTAGTCCCCTTCACAACATCGGCAAAATTATCTGGAGCTGCCGAAATATACCTTACATTATTAGTTTGGTTTGGTTTGATTTTATGGCATAGCAACAATTGTAGGTTATTTAATGCCAAATCATTTTTTATACATATAAACAGTTCTATTTCAAACAATTCAGTTTAGCTTAAGTAAGCAGTTTAAATGTCAAAAACAGTTCTATTTCAAGCTATTCAGTTTAGTCAACGAAGTTAAATAGTTTCAAGTATTGCTTAGTATCATTAACAATTCAATTAAATATCAGTCGTTTATTAGTGGACCTGGGAGCAATAGCAATTAAGGGATACTCCGCATTCCCCAAAGATCAAGCTTTACTGGAACCTCACCATCAGATTATTTAGTGTCATAATCAAGACACTCGTTGGGGGAGTCTTACCCCTCTGCTGAGATGCAGTCGGTGTATTCTGAAGCCCCAGCTGACTGGTACCCTTAGGTTATTAGAATATTGCAAAACTTTTGACTCATAGTGGTATTACTTTTAAAGATCATTTATTTATTTTGATAATTCTTCTGCAAAATGCCAAAATTGGTAGAGTGCTTCGGTTTATTTAATGGGGAACACAGAATATTCAAATTAACAAATACAGCGAATCAAAATAATAATACAATTCAGCTTTTTAGAATATTAACATTTTTAGCTTTAAACAAACTTAGCCATATATCAATGTAGATGTTTGTTTCCTTTTCTTAGCAATATATCAATGCCAGTAATCCACCGATCAAACTAGAGAAATATACTGATCAAACTTAGAGAAATATGCCGATCAAACGAGAAATATGCCGATCAAATTAGAGAAATATTCCGATCGAACTTGGAGAAATATACTGATCAAACTTAAAGAAATCTGCCGATCAAACTTGGAGAAAAATGCCGATCAAACTCGAGAAATATGCCGATCAAACTAGAGAAATATACCGATTAAACTTTTAGAAATATGCTGATCAAACTTAGAGAAATATGACAATCAAACTTAGAGAAATATACCGATCAAACTTGGAAAAATACCCGATCAAACTTGGAGAAATATACCGATCAAACTTAGAGAAATATGCCGATCAAACTTGGAGAAATATACCGATCAAACTTAGAGAAATATGCCGATCAAACTTAGAGAAATATACCGATCAAACTTGATATTAAACTTAACCATACATCGATGAAAATGTTTTTTTACCTTTTCTGTCGTCTTTTCCTTCATATCTCTTTTTCTTTTTATTTTCATCCCTCCTTTTCTCTTTCTGTTATGATGTGAAAGGTTAGCACTGATTAGTGGTTAATCAAGCTGATATTTGACTAACGTCCCACCAGACGAACGAGTGTGGCATAAGGCCTTTTTTAGGTGGGTCCGGGCCCAGGGCCGTGGCCCAGACGCGTCCGTCGGCTCTAAAAATGCCTCGGGCTCCGTCGGCATTTCCCTAAAAAGGAGTGACTTACGCGCTAAGCGATAAACCTAGCCCCTCCAAGGCGGGTAAAAGCCTGGGGGAACGGCTTCCTCAGGTTCGAGGAAATTAACCGTCCAATATGGATGCCAGACAGTCCGCTGAAAAATCTTCTGAACGAGGCAGTGGCTTATCAAGCGATATTAGATGAACGTCCAACAAAACGGACGAGAGTTACACAAGGCTTTTTTTAGGTGGGTCCTGGCACAGGTCTGTAGCCCAGACGCGACCGGCGGCTCTAAAAATGTCTCGGCATTCTACTAAAAAGGGGCCCTTCAGGCGGCAAGCGATAAACCTAGCCCCTCCAAGGAGAGTTAAAGCCTGGAGGGACAGCCCCCTGAGGCTCGAGGAAATTAACCGTCCGGCACGAACGCCAGTCTGCTGACAAGCCTCTGTACGAAGCAAGGGTTGATCAAGCTGGTATTTTTCATACGCCCCACCAAGCGTACAAGTGTGGCACAAGATCTTTTTAGGTGGGTCCGGGCACTGGAATGAAGCCCACACGCGTCCGGCGGCTCTAAAATGCCTCAGGCCCCGTTGGAATTCCCCTAAAAGAAGCGCTTCAGGCACCAGGTAATAAACCTAACCCCTCCCATAAGGGTTAAAACCTGGGGGGACGGCCCCTGAGAAAGTAACCATCTGACACAAATGCCAGACAGTCTGCTGAACAGTCTCTGCACGTAGCAGGGGTTGGCCAAGCTTCCCGAGTTATTCTTAGTGTGAGATTTTTATTGGCTCTCTCTCTTACACTTATGCTAATTAGGCAGATCAATTTGCTAGTATCACTACATCACCCTGAAACGTATAGGTTTTATGCCCCTAGTAGGTCTTGTGATTGTTTCATTTTCGGGATTACTTTGCTCTCCTTGTCCTTCTCTGGAAGATCTTGATCTGTCCCGCACTGAGCAGTAATCTCTTTGACCTTCATCTGAGTTTTCAAACTCATTCACCCACCTGATCATGGATTATTTCATCTTCTGACGTTTCATATTGTAAAGGTACTATTTACCAACCCCTCCGCTCGAGCAGGATATGACACAAGGTCAGTTTTTAAGCGGAGTTTAACAGGTTTGAATTCAGAGTTTTCCTTCTCCTAGACTAGTTGCCTCACCAAGGCTGAAGAACCTAGTCCGTCCTACTATCCTACTATTACCTACTATTTACCCATAGCTGGAGGGAGAATAAGGGGGTTCATACCTTTCCCAAGGGTATTTGCCCGAAAGTGAACGTAATAGCGCGACTGGAGTACGAACTCGCGTACTACGATTCCGCAGTTCATCGCTTTAACCATTACACCACGAGGACACCCTAGGGGCATATTGTAAAGGTTGTTCTAATAAATCATTAACGGAAGGAATCACAGAAACTTTTTCATCATTTTGCTTTTCATATTCGCCCTGGGGCCTTATTTGATCTGCATGTTTTAATACACTGTTCTCCTTTTCTCTATTTATTATAATTTTATTGTGGACTTTTTGCATGATGAATTCTGTCCTTTCTGGATTTGATTCTTTGTTCTTTTTGTACCACATTTTTTCATTTATGGATTACGACATTGTCAGCAGGGCTCTAATTTGCCTTCCCATTAAAGCTGACGGGCTTTTTAGTCTTCCGGTGGGTGGTATTGTGTATAGCTTAAAAGTAGCCTTGGTAGAAAAACTTCTATATTTTTCCTTTTGCTGAGAACATGCTTTTAGTCCTGCTTTTACGGTCTGCACCATTGTTTCTGCTAACCCATTCGATTGAGGGTCATATGGCGCTGTCTTATTTGGTTTACGCCCTATTTCTTCCAACCATAAACTAAGATCTTCGTCACAAAGTTCTGGTGCATTGTCGGATACCATGGTTTTTGGTATGCCGTTTCTGGAAAATATGACCCTTAGAATCTGTTTTATCGTCGAACTTTTCTTGTCTGGCACATATATTTCTTCCGGCCGCCTGAAAAAGAGTCTACAAGAATTAATAAGAGTCGCACTCCAGTAATGTATGCATGATCCATATGTACACGACTCAATGGACCCACTTCTCTGGTCATATCTCATTGAGTGCCCCTTTCATATGGCCTTGTGCCACATCTAAGCAAAAAGCTTAGTAAACTTCCACTTCTCTGGTCCATCAATGTAAAGTAGTCTGTGGAAAATTTCTTAATTCTTTACATCTTTTGCATTTTTTTATGTATTCTTCGACATCTCGTAATCAAATAAAAAAGACATATCACTGAGGGATTTTTATTTGATCATTTAACGGAAAAATATATTTAGAGAATAAAATAATTTCCAGTCCAATTTGCAGTCAAATGATGATTTTGTAAGTTCTCCATTTGTAATTTCTTTAAAAAAGATTATTAAAATACTGGGCTCAACAAACAACGAGGTGCCAATTAAAATACTTCCGAAAAAGAACAATATATATCATCATGGAAAACTATTGCAGTGGGATTATGAATCTATCTATCACGGTCTAATGATATATATCTATCTCATTCTGCTCATATATATCTCTCTTTCAGTCTCTCTTTCTCATTCTATCTATTCGAGTCTGCTCAGCTTTTCTTCTACAAATTGGCTTTGGCATTAAATAACCCATAAAAGTTTATATGCTATGAAACAAACAATTTATACCAAGTCTCCTCATATCTATCTATCTATTTATCTGATTCCCTGTAGGCTAGTGGCTAATATGCTAAACTGGAATCTCGAAGTAATCGGGTTCGAACGCTAGTCGCGCTATTACGTTCACTTTCGGATTAAAACCCGTAAGAAAGGTGTGGACCCCCAAATCCCTCCATCAATGAGTTAAATAGTATCACTGCTATTCTTCTACAAGGATGACTGAGGCATAAAATAACCCACTAAGGTTGATATGCAATTAAAGAAAGAAACCGAAATCTATTTTAATATCTATCTATTTATCTATCTATCTATTACTGCTCAGCTCTATCTTCTCCTTCTTCCTATCTCTTTACCTATTTCTCTCTTACTGCCTAAATCTATCTATCTATCTATCTATCTATCCAGGAAACCCTAGTTTGTGTTCTTGTGTCATAATTAAACAATGGTTGCCTTTGTTGTTTTGTTTTTGTTTTGAGTTCAAATTCTCGAATCTACAAAATAAACAAACAAATAAATAAAGGTCTATTAATAAATTTACTAAATTTCTGGATAAATCATAGAATTTAACTATTAATATCGAAGCCTTTCCTGAGTAATATTGCGATTAAGAAATAAATCCTATCAGATTATGCTTGCAGACGTCACCGACGCGAAGACCGTACGATGGGACGAGATTTGGTGCGTTGTTTTGCTAATGACGTCACTCAACATTCACGTTACGTAAACAGTGACTTCATGGAGAAGGTATTTTATATTCCACACTGGGGTTTTCAGCGGAATTACATCTTTCAGCATCGCACGACATGAGTATTGAAAAAGTCGAAACGCAAGACGGATACTGATGTCACAATCCATTTGGTGCGTTTTCTCATGGTTCGTTTCAAGATATGGGATTAGTTAATCCGTGTAAAAGTAAACCTTCTCCTTTGATCGACCGTCTCATGGGCTCTCCGTGAGTATGTGTATGTGTGTATATGGTGGTTAGGGGGTGGGTCGTATGCAGGAAATATGACTTGTCTGCTATCACGATGTCTTCCTCTCTTCAAGATACTCGCCATAGCCGGCATTGTGACATCAGCCGTAATAAAAACAACAAACGACGTCCGTCTTAAAACTGCTGCAAAACTTCCACGGCTTGATGTCATCCCGACCGTGCGTTTATCTTCTGACAGTCACAAAGACAAATCAAATTGCGTTTGGGAGTCATTGAAGCACAGAAAATAATTTTGCCATGACTAAATACGAGGATTGATGTGCCAAAAGTAAAGCCTCCTATTTATTTTCCACAAAAACGGCAGATAAAAGGAACACAATAACACCTTCGGATAGCGCTTTTAGCTATAAAGCATTATATTAAGTGCACGTTGGATCTTCCCCTCCCTCTGTCCTTTGTATTCATGAATTCTTTACCTTAGCGCACCCAGGCTTCAAGTTGCTAACAGGACCCCTGCTCTTACTCAGGAGTCAAACATTCTCTTTTTTTTCAGAAAAAGAGACAATAAATAAGCATTGACTATATTTTCCACGAGAACAGAAATGTTTGTTTTGTTTAATGGCATATCAACTACCATGGATTATTTAATGCCTGAGCCGTCTTTGTAGAATAGCAGTGATACTATTTAACTTATAGCTAAGGGGAATAAGGGGGTTCATGCCTTTCCCTAGGGTGTTAGTTCGAAAATGAACGTAGTAACGTGACTGGAGATCGAACTCGCTTACTTCGTGGCCACAGTCCAGTACTTTCGCTATTTAGCTACGGGAACTTCACCCTCAACCCGGAAATATTAGGTATCTGCTGGTTCTAAGTAGTCACCATTCTAAAGAAAAAAATTGAAGGAACCCCCCCCCCAAAAAAAACAAAACAAAACAAAAAAATACTGGAAAATAGTTTCGATTTGGCACAAGAACACTACTATGGGTCGTCTCCTGTTTTTTAGGTAGACAACCATTTAAAATGACATATAGAAAAAAGAAAACCACAAAAATAAACCTAGAAAAAGATACGAGCAAAAAACAAAAGGCCAAAACAAAAGGCCAAAACGAAGTATAGTTTAGATTCACCTCAAGGACGCAAATATCGGGTACCTGCTGTTGGAGTATTTTTTTCTTTGTAAGGCTACCTGTAAATTGTTCGTATAAAATATCAAGTGTTCTTAGATGTGGAATTGAATTTATTTTATCTTTCTTTCCTTTTTTTGGAGTCTTGGTATATCACAGATATACTAGTACTTGTATTGGTCCTTGGAAAGTGTATTACATAGCGCTTTGGTCGGCCTATCTATCTATCTATCTATCTATTTGAGTATTTAATATAAGCCTTACACTTCAATTAGTCAGTTCCCATCCCCTCATTTAACTTCAGTTCGTTCTTCAGGTCTCTTCGCTTCTACGGTCACTTGTCGCCTCGTTCGTTCTGATGTCTCTTTCGTGTCGCCATCTTTAGCATCATCATCGCAACCACGACTTCATCTTCTTTTTTTAATTAAAAAAGAAACCATACATTAACAGATGTTTGTAAGTGGTCACCTTTTTAAAAATCGATAAAAAAAAATGTAAGCATAGATTGGATTTTGAACACATATATGGATTATCATCTGTTATCAAGAGGTCAACCTTTAAAAATTTCGGTAAGGCTCACCTGGCGGTCGCAGTGCGTAGGGTTATACTAAATTGTTCGCTTGGTTGCAAGGGGGCTTCCCTCCAGGCAATGCCTGTATGGCAGAGTTTACTTTATCGCCTGGCGCCTGAGGCACTCCAAAAGGGGGAATACCAAGGGGATCGAGCAGTTATTTGTATGGCAACGCATGCGTCTTAGTTCGTGCATAGCTCTCCTCCTCTAAAAAGAAATGACTTCATATCAAATCTGATTTGGTGGGAAGTCGGATAAATCTACACCTTAAAAAATATAGAATAAAATAAAATGAAATAAAATAAGATTAAAAAAAAAAACAAAAAACAAAAATAAACAACCCCAACAAAAACAAAAACAAAAAACAATAAAATATTTTAGATTTGGAACACGAATGCAAATATGGAATACTTGGTGTTCCTTCGTGCAGGAGAAATGACTTCTGGGCCCAAGGACGCACATATGTGGTACCCTGCGAGAATCGGGTTTATTACTACTAGATTATTTTCAAGCAATACGAATGTTTTTAGACTTTATTTTTATTAACTTTTTCCCCAGATATCTGTTTGTATAATATTTTTTATTTACAAATTGTACCATCTAGGTTTTTTCATAGCGTTAGAATAGATATAAAATTGGTATATATATATATATATATATATATATATATATATATATATATATATATATATATATATATATATATATATATATATAGTATTATTCGGTCCAGTTAAACCGGAGTTGGGAGTAATTCCATCAATACAAATAAAACATTCAACAGTGAACGTTTAAATTTTCCTGGTATATATATATATATATATATATATATATATATATATATATATATATATATATATATATATATATAGGTATTATTCGGTCCAATTAGACCGGAGTTGGGTGTAATTCCATAAGGAAAAAAAAATTACATTTTTGAAATTCACCGGCCGTGACAATCAGGCTTTAGTAGAGTGTATTCTAATTCCTGCCGTAGCTGTTAATTTGAAGCTGAAATCATAAAACTTGGTCAGTCATCTCATAAGATGTATAGCAATAACATAGTGAATTTTCAAGAGACTACAACAATTTTAGATGCCTGTACAAAAAAGTCTGGAAACTTATTGAATACACCACGTATTAAAAGGATTTGGCATTAAACAACCTACAAAAAAGTCTGGAAACTTAAGGAAGGCACCACGTATCTCTCTCACTTACCATCCACCCTTCTGGGCCATCGCTCATGACAGTTCCTCTAGACGGTACCCAGTGTCCAAACAGAGATGATGAATATAAGTTTTTGCTGGCATGAAGCACATGGTCACCTGCTCAGTCTTCTTCGGTAATAGAATGTGAAACCGATTATTTAAAAAATCCTATATACATTTAATAAGATTACTGAGATAACGTTTTAGGATTAGTTCCTGGATTGTAGAAAAAAACTGCTTTGCATTAAGCCAAAAAAAGATTTTTAAAATCAACTAAACTCAGTTCCTGAACCTTTGAATTCTTTTCACTTTTACCTCAGAAATTCCAAATCCACCACTTCACCAAATAATAATATTGCCCTCTTCTGTTGGGCGTGCGCCTTACATTCAGAATCATAGAAGTTTAGTTATGTCATCACTGAGAAGATCCATTGGATCTTTGTTGCAACTAGATGAGCCAAACTTCGCAGAAACTTAGATAAGATGTTCTACTGCCCATGTCAGAGCAAGAAAATAAAACTGGACAACAATTGAAGGCAAAAATGAAATCAATCAATTTTTGGTTACAGCCTATTTTGAAACAATTATGAAAATTTCCCAGATGACTTATCCAAGAGAATTACAAGAATTGACATTTAATCAAACCAAGGAATTTATTCCAAAGAAAATGAAATTTTTTAAACCGACAACAGGAAATGAATAACGAAGAAATAATTAAAGATGAAGACAGTTTTGAGGATTCAAATATGGGATCTGCAGAACAATAAAATTTTAATAATATACAAGAGAAATCTTGATCTACCATAAAGGTGTATGGTGATGGATGAACATTGCTCAGGAACGCATTGACAAGGTAACACCGTCTACCCATTGATATGCATATTTACATACATCCGCAGGTGCTATGCAAATATGCCCAAGCGGTGTACATTTGAGTATACATAACCAGCGACAGAACAATAGCGGGTAGATCTTTACATGAATCTACGTGCCCGGACCCACATTTGGGTTCGTGAAACGGCTTGCCTCATCAGGCTCACATTGCACTAAGTGAGCCGATGAGCAGCATTGACAAGCAGGGTTCGAGTCTCGGCTCGTTCCCGACCTCCCCTCCCCTTTATCCCCACTTTAATCGGCCTTCGGGCTTTTGACCTTGTGTCAAGTCGTGTCTGGTGGGAGGCAGCGACAAATATCTAGATCTTTACATGGATCTACGTGCCCGGACCCACATTGGGGGGTTCGTGAAACTGCTTGCCTCATCGGGCTCACATTGCACTAAGTGAGCCGATGAGCAGCATTGACAAGCAGGGTTCGAGTCTCGGCTCGTTCCCGACCTCCCCTCCCCTTTATCCCCACTTTAATCGGCCTTCGGGCTTTTGACCTTGTGTCAAGTCGTGTCTGGTGGGAGGCAGCGACAAATATCTAGATCTTTACATGGATCTACATGCCCGGACCCACATTGGGGAGTTCGTGAAACTGCTTGCCTCATCGGGCTCACATTGCACTAAGTGAGCCGATGAGCAGCATTGACAAGCAGGGTTCGAGTCTCGGCTCGTTCCCGACCTCCCCTCCCCTTTATCCCCACTTTAATCGGCCTTCGGGCTTTTAACCTTGTGTCAAGTCGTGTCTGGTGGGAGGCAGCGACAAATATCTAGATCTTTACATGGATCTACGTGCCCGGACCCACATTGGGGGGTTCGTGAAACTGCTTGGCTCATCAGGCTCATATTGCACCAAGTGAACCGATGAGCAGCATAGACCAGCAGGGTTCGAGTCTCTGCTCGTTCCCGACCTCCCCTCCCCTCCCCTTTATCCCCACTTTAATCGGCCTTCGGGCTTTTGACCTTGTGTCAAGTCCTGTCTGGTGGGAGGCAGCGGCAAATAAATAGATCTGTACGTGGATGATATTGGAGTAGTGTGGTTTGTTTTTGGGCCATTCGGAAAACAGTCAACTCTCCACATCATAGAAGGTTGGGATGAGAGGAAAACCAACCGGGGTTTATGTTTTGTTTACTTTGGGGCTTTTTTCTCCAATCCCTCATCATCTTTCATCCGTTGTATATATGCCATTTCACTTCATCGGGGTTTTAAGTAAGGTTTTCATTCAGCAGATGAGGCTTTTTGGTGATTGTTGCATGTCTGATGGGTGAATGAATTTATTGTATTGAATGATCAAATAAAATTGAATGATGATTGTGGGCGATGAGTGTGACTAACTAGGGCTCCATAAGACAAAACATGTTTCGCTTCCCACATCCCCCACATCTTTGGGCCTTGTGCCCACTGAAAACCATATATTATTTTTGATTATGATTTTTAGAAATAAAGACTCTCCATATCACAGACGGGCGTGAAACCAAACGGGGTTTATATTTTGTTCTTTTCCCAAGTATCTTTGGGGGTTTTCTTCCCTTCCCCATCATGTTTTCAACTGTATATATCATTCATTTCACTCGGTTTTGAGTAAGTTTTCATTGAAGGAATGTTGTATTTTGCAGAGTGTTGTGCTCTTGTGGATGCATGGGTGATTTTATTGTATAGTGTGTCTGGTCGATGAGAGTAGCTAGCTAGGGCTCCCCCAGAAAACGTAAGTTCCATCTCTTCCCCCTCTGCTTCATAACTTTTGGGAATCTATGCCCCCCCCCTAAACTTGATAAATTTGTGTATTTCTTATTTTTAGGAAATAAATTCTTTATGTGGATGTCGGGGGGGGGTGCGTATCGCTAACGCTCTTGTCAGACAACAACAACGGTTAACTTCAGCTGACTTTATACGATAAATGTACCGAGAGGGGGAGAGAAAGTTTGAATAATCATAGATGTAAGAGCATCTCAAAGAATGTACCGGGAGTGGGAGAGAAAGTTTGAAGAATCATAGATGATGTAACAGCATATCAAAGAATGTACCGAGAGGGGGAAAGAAAGTTTGAAGAATCATAGATGATGTAACAGCATCTCAAAGAATGTACCGAGGAGGGGGAAAGAAAGTTTGAATAATCATAGATGATGTAACAGCACATCAAAGAATGTACCGAGAGGGGGAGAGAAAGTTTGAAGAATCATAGATGATGTAACAGCATATCAAAGAATGTACCGGGAGGGGGGGAGAAAGTTTGAAGAATCATAGATGATGTAACAGCATATCAAAGAATGTACCGGGAGGGGGAGAGAAAGTTTGAAGAATCATAGATGATGTAACAGCATATCAAAGAATGTACCGAGAGGGGGGGGAGAAAGTTTGAAGAATCATAGATGATGTAAGAGCATATCAAAGAATGTACCGAGAGGGAGAGAGAAAGTTTGAAGAATCATAGATGATGTATCAGCATATCAAAGAATGTACCGGGAGGGAGAGAGAAAGTTTGAAGAATCATAGATGATGTAAGAGCATATCAAAGAATGTACCGAGAGGGGGGGAAAAGTTTGAAGAATCATAGATGATGTAACAGCATATCAAAGAATGTACCGGGAGGGGGAGAGAAAGTTTGAAGAATCATAGATGATGTAACTGCATATCAAAGAATGTACCGAGAGGGGGAGAGAAAGTTTGAAGAATCATAGATGATGTAACAGCATATCAAAGAATGTACCGGGAGGGGGAGAGAAAGTTTGAAGAATCATAGATGATGTAACAGCATATCAAAGAATGTACCGAGACGGGGAGAGAAATTTTGAAGAATCATAGATGATGTAACAGCATATCAAAGAATGTACCGAGAGGGGGAGAGAAAGTTTGAAGAATCATAGATGATGTAACAGCATATCAAAGAATGTAACGAGAGTCGGAGAGAAAATTTGAAGAATCATAGATGATGTAACAGCATATCAAAGAATGTACCGGGAGGGGGAGAGAAAGTTTGAAGAATCATAGATGATGTAACAGCATATCAAAGAATGTACCGAGAGGGGGAGAGAAAGTTTGAAGAATCATAGATGATGTAACAGCACATCAAAGAATGTACCGAGAGAGGGAGTGAAAGTTTGAAGAATCATAGATGATGTAAGAGCATATCAAAGAATGTACCGAGAGGGGGAGAGAAAGTTTGAAGAATCATAGATGATGTAACAGCATATCAAAGAATGTACCGGGAGGGGGAGAGAAAGTTTGAAGAATCATAGATGATGTAACAGCATATGAAAGAATGTAACGAGAGGCGGAGAGAAAGTTTGAAGAATCATAGATGATGTAACAGCATATCAAAGAATGTACCGAGAGGGGGAGAGAAAGTTTGAAGAATCATAGATGAGGTAACAGCATATCAAAGAATGTACCGAGAGGGGGAGAGAAAGTTTGAAGAATCATAGATGATGTAAGAGCATATCAAAGAATGTACGGAGATGGGGAGAGAAAGTTTGAAGAATCATAGATGATGAACCAGCATATCAAAGAATGTACCGAGAGGGGGAGAGAATGTTTGAAGAATCATAGATGATGTAACAGCATATCAAAGAATGTACCGAGAGGGGGAGAGAAAGTTTGAAGAATCATAGATGATGTAACAGCATATCAAAGAATGTACCGAGAGGGGGAGAGAAAGTTTGAAGAATCATAAATGATGTAACAGCATATCAAAGAATGTACCGAGAGGGGGAGAGAAAGTTTGAAGAATCATAGATGATGTAACAGCATATCAAAGAATGTAACGAGAGTCGGAGAGAAAGTTTGAAGAATCATAGATGATGTAACAGCATATCAAAGAATGTACCGGGAGAAGGAAAAGAGAAAGTTTGAAGAATCATAGATGATGTAACAGCATATCAAAGAATGTACCGAGAGGGGGAGAGAAAGTTTGAAGAATCATAGATGATGTAACAGCATATCAAAGAATGTACCGAGAGGGGGAGAGAAAGTTTGAAGAATCATAGATGATGTAACAGCATATCAAAGAATGTACCTAGAGGGGGAGAGAAAGTTTGAAGAATCATAGATGATGTAACAACATATCAAAGAATGTACCGAGAGGGGGAGAGAAAGTTTGAAGAATCATAGATGATGTAACAGCATATCAAAGAATGTACCGGGAGGGGGGAGAGAAAGTTTGAAGAATCATAGATGATGTAACAGCATATCAAAGAATGTACCGAGAGGGGGAGAGAAAGTTTGAAGAATCATAGATGATGTAACAGCACATCAAAGAATGTACCGAGAGGGGGAGAGAAAGTTTGAAGAATCATAGATGATGTAACAGCATATCAAAGAATGTACCGAGAGGGGGAGAGAAAGTTTGAAGAATCATAGATGATGTAACAGCATATCAAAGAATGTACCGAGAGGGGGAGAGAAAGTTTGAAGAATCATAGATGATGTAACAGCATATCAAAGAATGTACCGAGAGGGGGAGAGAAAGTTTGAAGAATCATAGATGATGTAACAACATATCAAAGAATGTACCGAGAGGGGGAGAGAAAGTTTGAAGAATCATAGATGATGTAACAGCATATCAAAGAATGTACCGAGAGGGGGAGAGAAAGTTTGAAGAATCATAGATGATGTAACAGCATATCAAAGTATGTACCGAGAGGGGGAGAGAAAGTTTGAAGAATCATAGATGATGTAACAGCATATCAAAGAATGTAACGAGAGGCGGAGAGAAAGTTTGAAGAATCATAGATGATGTAACAGCATATCAAAGAATGTACCGAGAGGGGGAGAGAAAGTTTGAAGAATCATAGATGATGTAACACCATATCAAAGAATGTACCGGGAGGGGGAGAGAAAGTTTGAAGAATCATAGATGATGTAAGAGCATATCAAAGAATGTACCGGGAGGGGGGAGAGAAAGTTTGAAGAATCATAGATGATGTAACAGCATATCAAAGAATGTACCGAGAGGGGGAGAGAAAGTTTGAAGAATCATAGATGATGTAACAGCATATCAAAGAATGTACCGAGAGGGGGAGAGAAAGTTTGAAGAATCATAGATGATGTAACATTATATCAAAGAATGTACCGAGACGGGGAGAGAAAGTTTGAAGAATCATAGATGATGTAACAGCATATCAAAGAATGTACCGAGAGGGTGAGAGAAAGTTTGAAGAATCATAGATGATGTAACAGCATATCAAAGAATGTACCGAGAGGGGTAGAGAAAGTTTGAAGAATCATAGATGATGTAACAGCATATCAAAGAATTACCGAGAGGGGGAGAGAAAGTTTGAAGAATCATAGATGAGTTAACAGCATATCAAATAATGTACCGAGAGGGGGAGAGAAAGTTTGAAGAATCATAGATGATGTAACAGCATATCAAAGAATGTACCGAGAGGGGGAGAGAAAGTTTGAAGAATCATAGATGATGTAACAGCATATCAAAGAATGTACCGAGAGGGTGAGAGAAAGTTTGAAGAATCATAGATGATGTAACAGCATATCAAAGAACGTACCGAGAGGGGGAGAGAACTTTGAAGAATCATAGATGATGTAATAGCATATCAAAGAATGTACCGAGAGGGGGAGAGAAAGTTTGAAGAATCATAGATGATGTAACAGCATATCAAAGAATGTACCGAGAGGGGGAGAGAAAGTTTGAAGAATCATAGATGATGTAACAGCATATCAAAGAATGTACCGAGAGGGGGAGAGAAAGTTTGAAGAATCATAGATGATGTAACAGCATATCAAAGAATGTACCGAGAGGGGTAGAGAAAGTTTGAAGAATCATAGATGATGTAACAGCATATCAAAGAATGTACCGAGACGTGGAGAGAAAGTTTGAAGAATCATAGATGATGTAACAGCATATCAAAGAATGTACCGAGAGGGGGAGAGAAAGTTTGAAGAATCATAGATGATGTAACAGCATATCAAAGAATGTACCGAGACGTGGAGAGAAAGTTTGAAGAATCATAGATGATGTAACAGCATATCAAAGAATGTACCGAGAGGGGGAGAGAAAGTTTGAAGAATCATAGATGATGTAAGAGCATATCAAAGAATGTACCGGGAGGGGGGAGAGAAAGTTTGAAGAATCATAGATGATGTAACAGCATATCAAAGAATGTACCGAGACGGGGAGAGAAAGTTTGAAGAATCATAGATGATGTAACAGCATATCAAAGAATGTAACGAGTGGGTGAGAGAAAGTTTGAAGAATCATAGATGATGTAACAGCATATCAAAGAATGTACCGAGAGGGGTAGAGAAAGTTTGAAGAATCATAGATGATGTAACAGCATATCAAAGAATTACCGAGAGGGGGAGAGAAAGTTTGAAGAATCATAGATGAGTTAACAGCATATCAAATAATGTACCGAGAGGGGGAGAGAAAGTTTGAAGAATCATAGATGAGTTAACAGCATATCAAATAATGTACCGAGAGGGTGAGAGAAAGTTTGAAGAATCATAGATGATGTAACAGCATATCAAAGAATGTACCGAGAGGGGGAGAGAAAGTTTGAAGAATCATAGATGATGTAACAGCATATCAAAGAATGTACCGAGAGGGGGAGAGAAAGTTTGAAGTATAATAGATGATTTAACAGCATTGCAAAGAATGTACCGAGAGGGGTAGAGAAAGTTTGAAGAATCATAGATGATGTAACAGCATATCAAAGAATGTACCGAGACGTGGAGAGAAAGTTTGAAGAATCATAGATGATGTAACAGCATATCAAAGAATGTACCGAGAGGGGGAGAGAAAGTTTGAAGAATCATAGATGATGTAACAGCATATCAAAGAATGTACCGAGAGGGGGAGAGAAAGTTTGAAGAAACATAGATGATGTAACAGCATATCAAAGAATGTACCGAGAGGGGGAGAGAATGTTTGAAGAATCATAGATGATGTAACAGCATATCAAAGAATGTACCGAGAGGGGGAGAGAAAGTTTGAAGAATCATAGATGATGTAACAGCATATCAAAGAATGTACCGAGAGGGGGAGTGAAAGTTTGAAGAATCATAGATGATGTAACAGCATATCAAAGAATGTACCGAGAGGGGGAGTGAAAGTTTGAAGAATCATAGATGATGTAACAGCATATCAAAGAATGTACCGAGAGGGGGAGAGAAAGTTTGAAGAATCATAGATGATGTAACAGCATATCAAAGAATGTACCGAGAGGGGGAGAGAAAGTTTGAAGAATCATAGATGATGTAACAGCATATCAAAGAATGTACCGAGAGGGGGAGTGAAAGTTTGAAGAATCATAGATGATGTAACAGCATATCAAAGAATGTACCGAGAGGGGGAGAGAAAGTTTGAAGTATAATAGATGATTTAACAGCATTGCAAAGAATGTACCGAGAGGGGGGAGAGAAAGTTTGAAGAATCATAGATGATGTAACAGCATATCAAAAATGTACCGAGAGGGGGAGAGAAAGTTTGAAGAATCATAGATGATGTAACAGCATATCAAAGAATGTACCGAGAGGGGGAGAGAAAGTTTGAAGAATCATAGATGATGTAACAGCATATCAAAGAATGTACCGGGAGGGGGAGAGAAAGTTTGAATAATCATAGATGATGTAAGAGCATATCAAAGAATGTACCGAGAGTGGCAGAGAAAGTTTGAAGAATCATAGATGATGTAACAGCATATCAAAGAAAACCAATCTACGAGGAGCAAAAAACAAAACTCATCGTTTCTGGGAGGTATAATGATATTGGACAGTGGGTGTACGTAATTTGTATCAGAAAAATGGTGTAATGATATTTACTAAGATTAGCTTAGCTGTGGCTCAACGCCAGCATGGAGCCACCCTGTAAGAGTTCAAACTCTATACCTATGACCTGTTAATTTCACTTGCTAACCATCACTATGTGAAAGGCCCAAAGAATGGGATATAGTTCTGTTTCTCAGAGAAAGGAAGAAAAAAGGACACCGAACTACAGAATAACTTACGTGGCAACATCGTAACAATATGGCGTTGCCGAGAGAATCCATTGGCTCTTTTTACCCAGTCAGCTGTGGCTGTAGAATACACTGACTGCACCTCTGCTAAGAGGCAAGACCCCTTCCCCAAAGAGTGTCCTGGTTGACACAAAACAATCTTATGATGAGGTTCCAGTGATGCTGGGGCGTTGGGGAATGCGGAGCACCGCTTCATTGCCATTGCTTCCAGGTCCACTCTGACCCGGAATGGTAGCACCTAGTAGGGAGGGCCCTATCTATGGGTTAAATAGAACTGAATTGTTTGAATTAGAACTGTTTAACTAAACTGAATGGCTTCCAACAGAAATATTTTTGACAATTAAACTGTGTACTTAAGCTAAACTGAATTGTTTGAACTAAAACTGATTATTTGTAGAAAAATGGATTTGGTATTAAATAACCTACAAAGGTTGATATGCCATAAAACCCAAACAACCACCCATTCGATCTTTCTTGCAGCTGCATGTACCAGATTTAGCAGAAACTTGAATAAGATGTTCTGCTGCCTATGACAAAGAAAAAAGACCTTCCACCAAAAAAAATAAACTAATGGACAACACAGAACATGAAGGTGAAAATTAAGTCACCTATTTATTTTTGGCTACAGCCGGTTAAGAAGCAATTATGAAAATTATCCAAGAAAATTGGAAGACCTGACATTCCGTCAAAGTAAGGAGATAATTCTAAAGAATTTGAGAACCAAAAAGAGGTTGGTCGTTTTTGAACGAACTGAATGTATGGAATTAAAGAAATAACAAGAATTGATATTTTTTTTTTTGTATCGAACACAAGACGCCAACGGAGTCTGTGAATTTGAACGTTTAGGAAAAGAAAAAAGGTCTGTTGAAGAAGCAAGAATTTTGAGTATATAAAAAAGAACATTGACCTACAGACTTGAAACAATAGCTTACTTGGTAACATCTTAAAAATAATGTTTACTGTTGCGAAAATAAAAGAAATAATCTATTTTGTTCGCGTTTCGTAAAATGCTTGTCTTTCTCTATTTTCCCTTTTTACAGTTTTTCGTGAAAGACTTTGTATATACATTTTTTTTTGCTTTGTGAATGTTACTGATCCACTGGTAGACATTCCTTGTTCTACGAAAATAAACATAAGTTTTTAAGTTAGAGGCTAAGAAGTAAAGGAAAAAAATAGTCCATAACTTTTTGTTTAGAAGATTTTCAGTTGTATACATACTTTATACGGTTAAACAAAAATATTAAGATTCAGATTAGGAAACTTGACAAACATTATACTGACACTAAGTTGAACCAAACACACAGAGAATATTTATTGTATGACAAAAGAATACAAATTTGGCACATGGCCAAAAAATTGGAGGGGGGAGGCTGGTCACCACTATCCTAATCTTTAACTTTACTCGACTCATTCGCTGACCAATACATATGTGGTGCATTCAATAAGTTTCCACACATTTTTGTACAGGCATTTAAAATTGTCGTAGACTCTTGAAAATTCAGTATGTTATTGTTATATATCTTATGAGATGACTGATTAATTTTTATGATTTCATGTTCAAATGAACTGCTACAGCAGGAATTGGAATACACCCTACTAAAGCCTGATTTTCACAGCTGGTGAATTTCAAAAATGCAATCTGGACGTGAGGACACTTTAGAAGAACAATATGCAATAAAATTCTGTTTTAAACTTGGAAAAAATGCCGCAGAAACTTATGGAATGCTTCAGACTGCTTTTCGACCATCTTGCATGAATCGAGCATCAGTTTTTGAGTGACATAAGAGATTCAAGGAAGACAGGGAGTCTGTGAGGGATGATGAGAGGTGTGGGAGGAGTAAGGAAGTCAATACACCAGAGTTGATTGGCCAAAGGGTTAGGCTTAGGGTTAGGGTTACTATGTTGAGGTTTTAAGGGAGTTCAGGAAGAGATTCGGTCGGAAGAAGCCAGCACTCTTCAAATCGGGCCAGTGGCATTTCCATCAGGACAATCCACCAGTCCACAACACCAGAAGTTGTTGGAACGGTGCAACAAGTGCATTGCAGACGGAGGAGATTACTTCGAAGGGAACTAGAGTTTCATGTGTGTACTCTCAATAAAAGTGCCCATACGAAAAAAGTCTGGAAACTTATTTAATGATCCTCATATCTCCTAAATTAAAAAAGCTCCACAATACCTCAAATGAAAAACATTATTGTAATACTACGGTCACCAAAACAAATCTAGCGCTCCATGAAATTCTAACCAAAACCCCTATTCACAATGTGGAGGAGGGAGGGGAAACAATTTGAAATGACATATATACATATATACACATATCCCCAAAATCGAAAAAGAACAATATTTACACAAATAAAAAATGATGATTAGTATGGGTTCTCCACGCATACACAGTCTTCCTAATTTTAGTTGAGATTCTTTAAATAACTTACTATTCATCACCTTCGAACATTAAAACTGCCAGGTTAACTTCTAAGACTTTTAGATCCCCCCACGCCACTTAACCCAATGAATTTAATCATTAGAGATTAAAAGATAACCCCAAACTTTATATTTTTTGTGGGGGCGCTCATATTTGGCATACGAATATACATAACACAACGTCGTCTATTGAAAAAAAAAGACGATTTTCTGGCTTGCTTGGTTTTATGGTTTTGTGGCATCTCAACTCTTGTTGGGTAATTTTCAGCTAAAGCAAGTTTGGCAGTTATTGTCTATAATTATATACAGTACAAAAATGTATATTTACAACCACTTTAAAAACTAAACAATCTGATGGTGAGGTTCCAGTAATGCTGGAACTTTAAGAAATATAGCGTACCCCTTTATTCCCATCGTTCCCAGTGGTAGCACCTGAGAGGGACATATCTTTGGGTCAAATAGAGCTAAACTTATGCTATACTGAATTGTTTGGAAAAGAATGGTTTTTGACATTTAAACTGTGTACTTATGCTAAATTGAATTCTTTGAATTAGAACTGTTTTTAAATTTAACTGTGTGTAAACAAAAAAATGTACTTATGCTAAACTAAATTGTTTGAAATAGACCTGTTTATTTGTATAAAATGGATTTGGGTTTAAATAACCGGCAATGGTTGGTATGCCATAAAATCTGAGCAAACCAAATTACATATTTGCAATATTTTGTTGGAAGCCAACATATTTATGATTCTAACAGTATTGTTTCAGTTATTACGATTTATTGCTTGCCCAGTCGCCTGGGGCTGTAATAAACACTGACTGCACCTCTGCAGAGGGGTAAGACCCCCTCCCCCTACGAGTGTCCTGAATATGACACTGAATAATCTGATGGTGAGAATCCAGTAATGCTGGAGCTTTGGGTAATGCAGAGTACCCCTTCATTGCCATCGCTCCCAGGTCCACTCTGGGCCAGAATGGTAGCACTTGATAGGGCCCTATCTATGGGTTAAATAGAATTAACTGCATTCTCATGCTAAACTGAATTGTTTGAATAAGAATTGTTAGACTAAACTGAACAGATTGAAATAGAAATGTTTTTGACAATTAAAATGCACTTATATTTTAACTGCGTGCTTATGCTAGACTGAATTGTTTGAAATGGAACTGTTTTTTAACATTGAAACTGTACTTACACTAAACTGAATTGTTATATATAGAACTGTTTTGACATTTAACTGTGTGTAAACAAAAAAAAATAGCTGAATTAGAACTGTTTGAATAAACTGAATAATTTGAAATAGAAATGTTTTTTGACAATTAAACTGTATACTAATACTAATATGAATTGTTTGAAATAGAATAGACTATTTGCATAAAAATGGATTTGGCGTTATATAACCTACAAAGGTTGATATGCCATAAAACCCAACCAACCAACCTCATAAAATCAAACCAAACCAAACCAAATCTTTCTTACAAAATAAATCCTCAACATAACTAGCAGATAACAGCTAATGCTAAACTGAATTGTTTGAAATAGAATTGACTATTAGCATAAAAATGGATTTGGCGTTAAATAACCTACAAAGGTTGATATGCCATAAAAACCCAACCAACCAACCAAAGCTCCAGAACTGGAGGCTAACCATTAACTGCGGTTTAATGTCTTATACAGGACACTCGTTGTCGGAGGAGGAGGGTCTTACCCCTCTATAAGAGATGCAGTCGGCGTTTTCTATTGCTTCAGCCGACAAGGTAAAATGGAAAATAAGCATAAAATAAAACAGAATAAATACTTACACCAGAAGCAGATATATGGGAAATATTTTTTTAAAAAAACACGCTGTCTGTGGAGTTTTGAATTAGCTGGCTGTATCCTCTGCCGAGGGTTAATACCCCCATCCAACGACCCCTAACCAAAAACGGGGGTGTTCTGATAGTTTGGTTAGTCTTTTTTTTTTTTTGCATATCAAGCATTTTAGGTTACTTAATGCCAAACCCTCTTTATACATATATATTAAATATATATGATTTGGTTTGGTTGGGTTTTATGGTATATCAACCATTAGAGGTTATTTAAAGCCAAATCCTCTTTATACATATATATTAAATATATATGATTTGGTTTGGTTGGGTTTTATGGCATATAAACCATTATTGGTTATTTAATGCGAAATCCTCTTTATACATATATATTAAATATATATGATTTGATTTAGTTTGGTTTTATGGTATATCAACCATTGTTGGTTATTTAATGCCAAGTCCTCTTTATACATATATATTAAATATATATTATTTGGTTTGGTGGGGTTTTACAGTATATCAACCATTACAGGTTATTTAATTTATTTCAGCCTTGGTGAGGCAACTAGTCTAGGAGAAGGAAAACTCTGAATTCAAACCTGTTAAACTCTGCTTAAAAATTGACCTTGTGTCATATCCTGCCCGAGCGGAGGGGTTGGTAAATAGGATAATTCTCTTTGATAATAATCATTTGTTTTCACGCAGTAGTATGTTTAAACCTATTCCTCTCAATAAGAAACAATTTTCAATCTGATTTATTTAACCAATATATGGGACTCTAATATGTGCCCCCACAAAAAAAACAAAAAAAAACAACTTGTAAGAACCAACTAGACAAAAATTTAACTGCAAACGTATATTGAACACGATTCTCTAGCCTCTTGGCCCAAAATAACCCTAAACTGCTTGACATGTCGTTAAAATCAATCAATGAAAGTAACCAGTTTTATTATTTTCGCAACAGACTTCACATATGTACAAATCAGATAATTCCTCGGCAAATACAAGTAAAGACAGACAGATAAAAAGAAAAAAAAGACATTAGATGAATTATTGTAAGATTCTTCTGAGAGAGAGAGAGAGAGAGAGAGAGAGAGAGAGAGAGAGAGAGAAAGTGTCTGGTAGTTGATGTTACGAAGACAGCAAATAAATAACCCATTTTGTCTGTACACAATGACTTTTTCTGTCTGTCTGTCAGTCAGTCTGTTTGTCTCTGTCTTCCCCTGGGGATAAGGTCGGGTAAAAATGCCATATTTGTTCCAAGTGACTGGTGCGTAACTTCTGTGGCTTCGCTAAATTTTCGTGACGTTGAACAGGAATGAAATAAAGAAGTCATCACTTTATGGAAGAATCTTTTAAATCTTACGATGAGTTGGGGGCTGATGAATAAATAAATTCATCCTTTTAAGCATTTTATCATATTTAAACTCTTCTACCCACACACGACTTTTGGCCCCAAGCCTCCCTTAAGTAATAATCAGGTATTTAAATTCTTTTCAAGAAGGATGTTTTAGAAATAGCCAGAGATTTATTCATCATGAAAAACTTTATTAACTCATCTCTTTTATGACCCCTAAAATATTCGATTAACGCAAGTTGAAAATTGACTCAGAAGATTGTCTGGCCGTTGAAAGTTCGAATTCTAATATCAATCGTTGACGTCATTTCCGAGCATATTACTTCGAAGAAAGGCGTGAATCTAAAGCTCCCTGCTTAATGTTAATCTGATTTGAGTGAGATGTTTTAACTGACATGTACAGATAATAAAAATCCTTAGTGCCTTTAATTCAAATAGACTAATTAGTTCAGATGATGGTTTTAGTGTGAAGTAGAATTGAGATTAGAAATTTAGATATTTTATTTCGCTCTTTTCTTTTTTCTTTTTTCTTCTTTTTTTTTCAAATATTGGTTGTTCCTTTTTTTCTCTTTATTCTTTGAAAGAATTCATTTATTTTTCTATTACAAACTTAAATCTCGTTCTTTATTTCTTTCTATTTCTTATTCTTATCTAAATCTGTGTGCTTATTTTCTTTCTTTTCTCGTTTCTTATTTGTAACCTAAACTTTTCTTTCTTTCTTTCTTTCTTTCTTTCTTTCTTTCTTTCTTTCTTGCTTGCTTTCTTTCTTTCTACTCATATTAGTGTTCTCAATCTTTTCATTGTTTGTTTGTTTGTTTGTTTCTTTCTTTCTTTTCGTACGCATATTCGTGTTCTTAATCCTTTCTTTCTTTCTTTCTTTCTTTCTTTCTTTCTCAAGTTTGGTTTCTTTCTTTCTTTCTTTCTTTCTTTCTTTCTTTTCCTACTCATATTAGTGTTCTTAATTCTTTCTTTCTTTCTTTCTTTCTTTCTTTCTTTCTTTCTTTCTTTCTTTCTTTCTTTCTCATGTTTGGTTTCTTTCTTTCTTTCTTTCTTTCTTTCTTTTCCTACTCATATTAGTGTTCTTAATCCTTTCTTTCTTTCTTTCTTTCTTTCTTTCTTTCTTTCTTTCTTTATTTATTTATTTATTTTCCTACTCATATTAATGTTCTTAATCCTTTCTTTCTTTCTTCTTTCTTTCTTTCTTTCTTTCTTTCTTTCTTTCTTTCTTCAGTTTGGTTTCTTTCTTTCTTTCTTTCTTGTCCTACTCATATTAGTGTTCTTAATCCTTTCTTTCTTTCTTTCTTTCTTTCTTTCTTTCTTTCTCAAGTTTGGTTTCTTTCTTTTTTTCTTCCTTTCTTTCTTTCTTTCTTTCTTTCTTTCTTTTCCTACTCATATTAGTGTCCTTAATCATTTCTTTCTTTCTTTCTTTCTTTCTTTCTTTCTTTCTTTCTTTCTTTCTTTCTTTCTTTCAACTCATATTAGTATTCTCAATGTCGTCATTGTTTGTTTGTTTGTTTGTTTGTTTGTTTGTTTCTTTCTTTCTTTCTTTCTTTCTTTCTTTCTTTCTTTCTTTTAGTGCTTTGCATTCCCTTTTTCCGTCCATGTTTTTTTTTCTTTCTTTCTTTCTTAATTTTTTCGAAACTTTATCGATCTATTCCTTTCCATTTACTCAATTTACAAAATTTTTAGTTGAAGACGTAAAAAGCCATTTTATTTAGATCCGGATTTTATTTTATAACGATAATTTGATCTTCCCACCTCCTAAGCATTTTAAGACTTAACTGATTTCAACTTAAATAGGTTTTTATGCATCGGTTTAAACATGAGATACTTCTTTCTTATTGAAAATAAAAATGATAATACTCAATACAAAATACAAATAAAAGAAAACGGCTTTGTCATACTATTTCTACGTTGGATGAGATTTGCAAATATTTCAGAGCAGAACTTCTCAAAGACGTCCTTAGAGACCCTTTGGGGTAAATAAAATTTTGGCTTGGTAAATTAAAGCACAGTGTCTACAGTGGTGTCTATTGACCAGTTTGTACTGGATCTCAGAAAAGTTCCTAAATATTGAAAACTGAACCAAAAGATCCAAAGCTTTGTGCAACTCTAGAACAAACTTTATTAGCTTTTCCATGATTGTCTGTGGTGGTAATTTACTAAGCTTTTTACTTAGATGTAGCACAAGGCTGCATGAATGGGGCACCCAGTGAGAATCGAACTCACTCGTCCAGGTTTGCTAGTCTACGTTGCTAACCATTACACCATCCGAGGTGCCCTGATTGTCTATGGTGTAGGAAGGGTTTAGCCATGTGTATTATTTACTAAAAGAAATAGAAGCACTTTGAACATAGAACGTGGTGATTTACGACCCAAACTTGAATGATATTAGAAATTATTTCATTCAATACATTATCCACATTGAAAGAATACAGAAAGTTACCGCCATCTTTATCAAAAGGAATTTATAAGTATGAATCTGAAAGAACTAAATTGTATTCTAATGTAATAAAACTTTCAATTATTTATGATATTTGCATATAAAAAATAGAAAAAGAGCTAAAATACAGACAAATCTTCAATTTTACAACATCACTTTTTAATAAAAGCAGGTCATCATTATCAATAATACAAAGCACAATGAAACAAGGAATAGTTATTTAGTAAGTTTAGTTTAGATGTGGCACAAGGCCACAAGTATGAGGAGCTCAGTGGGAATTAAATTCACTGACTAATCTAGCTTCCTGATAACTCATTCATCAAGGTATCCACCTTGAAATAAAACAGTAAAATAAAATAAAAATAACTTCTAAATTAAACAAGGTATCAGAGTAGTTACAAAAAAGATGAAAGCATTTTAACCAGCAATGAACTCTACTAATAAAGATTTATCAAAAGGAATTTATAGGTATGAATCTGAAAAAACTAAATTATATTCTTAAGTAGTAAAACATTCAATCATTTATGATATCTGCATATAAAAAATAGAAAAAGAGCTAAAATACAGGCAAATCTCTGTTTTCTTTTTTAAAAATACAATATCACTTCAAAAGTCAAGTTAGAAGATATGGCTTCACTATAATTGTTGGCTTTTTTCCTTTTAGAAAAACCATTGTGTATTTATAACTTCTTGTTCTTAACTTCAAAAACAATTGTAAGTCTTATGAAAAAAATATTAAACCTTTAAATTAAGTACCAGTTAAACTAGAATGACATTAGAAATTATTTTACTGTATACATTTATCCTCATTGAAAGAATACAGAAAGTTACCACCATCTTGAAGCCATTTTTGTGAATTCAAGATTTAACAAGTTGTTGAATTATGTCAGATGAATAAGATATATAAATGTAGAATTTTAATGCTTTCTCTTTTTCTTTTTGTCTTTTTTTTTCTTCCTTCTTTTGATTCGAAATCTTTCTCGATAAACAAACGGAACATAAATTCTACACACTATTTCTAATAAGTCAAATGACGTAATTTAAAACAACAAACAAACGCTGATTCACTAATTAAACAGCCAAGTTTTTCTTATACAAATTTTCCCTAGGTTTTTGTACTTTGCACTTTTAAACACCCATCATTAATCTAACATCACTAATATTGTAATATAATAGCGGAGGGATTTCGTTTAGTATATCTTGCCTTTCGGTTTAGTTAGGATGAGAACCTTTCAGCTCAGTGCATGGGTTAGTTAGGTGCAAACATTAACGCAGGTGTTCACGCGCGCGCGGAGAGGATGCGTCATTCAGAGATGTCAAAATAAAAATCCCAGATAGAAATTAAGACCAGGGGGATGTCAGTGACGTCACGCACCGGAAGCGTGGGTTGAGGGTTTGGGGATTTGAGAAAAAGCAGTGAGTTGAGTTCCTGCGTCCGAACGGGAAGGTTGAGATTCAGACCTGGGCGAGGCCAGACGACTTTGGGCGCTACGGGCGCCGCGCGTTGATTGGATTGAGAGCTGACGATTGTGTCTCTCTCCCCTCATGTCGAAAAACCTTTAAACTCAAAAAGGTGAATAAAAATTTCGTACCTGAACCAATTTCTTGAATTTTGTATTTTCGGGATTTCTATGAACGTTTTCCGCATCGTAGACCCTGTAAAAGTTACAATATCATCCCTCTAAGTCCTGATGATGGTTCAGTAAAACCGAAACGTTATAGTGTCGACTTTGCTTCTCCATAAACTCTCCTTCAATTTGAATTACCTTGTTATCAATTTTTCTTTATATATTGTCAGATTACACTCCATTATTTACTTCCAAATGTAAAAGTACTGATAGGCTACTAAATTGATAAAAGAAACCATTTATAATTTACTTGTATGAATTTTCTTCTGAAAATAGAACTAGAATTTTGCAGTAATGAACACTTTAGGCCAGCGTTTCTGAAAAGGTCCATAGAGGTGAATAAAAATAAGGCAGGGTGATTAAAAACATAGGGATCTAAAGAGCAGAGTGATTTATTTGCTTTGAATGAGAAAACCAGTTGTACCAGAAGAACAAAAATCTCTGGATCATGTACATTAGTTGTCAAATATTGTACACCGAGCATAGGGATTCTCAAAGTTGTCTACATAGACCCCTGGGGTTAATAAAATCTAGACAGGGTGGATGAAATCATAGGGATTAATAGGGCGTAATTTAGTGGTTTGCTTTTATAAATATCTTTATTACAGAGCATTGCCCGGTCGGCTGGAGCTTTAGAATACACTGACTGCTTCTTTGTAGACGAGTAAGACACTGTACAACGAGTGTCCTAGTTATGACACTAAACAATCTGATGGTGAGGTTCCAGTAATGCTGGAGCTTTGGCATGGCATGCTGATTATCTAGTTATATCAACAATGCTTACATTTGTTCTTGAACAATGACTATCCTTTTTTTCCCCTTATTTTCAGTGCTTTTCTTTTTGCTTTATTTTTATATAAAAAAAAATAGCAATTTTTACATTTTACATATGATAGAATTTTTTAAGAAGAATTAAAATTGACGACGGAAGTAAGACCTTTCCACTGCAAGAGCTGGATGGATTTGTTCAATTGTTCACTGAACGACGCTGCTTTTGGTCCATATGTATGGAATGCCAATGAGACGAATCTTTGTCAAAATATCTGCTGCAGGAAGAAGATTCATACCTTTCCAAAAAGGTGAGTTTAACATTGAAATTCTTAATAAATTTACCTCTTCAATTTCTTTCTTTCTCTTTCTCTCTCTTTCTCTCTCTCTCTCTCTCTCTTTATCTTCCTCTCCCTCTCTTTCTCTTCCTCTCTCTTTCTCTTTCTCTTTCTCTCTCTTTGAACACCAAATGCATAAAGATCAATTTATACTATATCTAATGTGTTCATTGGACATATATATATATATATATATATATATATATATATATATATATATATATATATATATATATATATATTGTTGTAGTGGGTAGAGTGTTCACCAATGGACCGGAAGACCAGGGTTCAATCCTAGGTTGAGTCATACGAAAGACTCAGAAAATGGTACTTGATACTTCCTTGCTTAACACTCAGCATTATAAGGTACCTATCAAGAGTAAAGAGGAGCAATGCAGGAAAAGAAATAGAGCCCTCCCCTAAACTTCGGTGTCGTAGCTATTGAAAAGAGAGCCTTTGTATCACTTTCGACAACAGTCGCCAATTTTACTTTTATATAAGGGTGGGCTGAAAGATTAATATAATGACGTCCTATCTGCTGTATATTTTCTTTTTTAAGTAGAGGAATTATATTGTGAATTGAATTACCATGACCAGAAACTCCTGCAAACACTTACGCACGACATACGGAAACACTGGACAGCTGTTTCGACCTTATTCGGTCTCATCAGCAGTGTATACCGTGATCTCCCCCACTGGAGATCGAACCAGCAACCACAGAGCCGAAACACAACCCCTGATCATCAGTCCACATTGCACTCAAGTGACGCCAAACTAGTCATGGTAACTGCCTGGTTAATTAATCTGAATGTGTCTTGCAAGTTACATTCATACTTTTTACAGAAGACACTGTCACCTCCAGGGCCACGTCTTCCCAGGAGGATTGGAAATACGCATACGCGTAATTATTATGACCTCAAGGGAAAGGATGCAGTAGAGGAATTATATTATGAATTCTGCAGTCGCTGGTTCGATCTCCAGTGGGGGAGATCACGGTATACACTGCTGATGAGACCTAATAAGGTCGAAACGGCAGTCCGGTTCACGTCATATCTGCTGTTGACTTTTTTACGAATGGAATCCATTCACTGCAACACTGATGAAAGAAGATTTTGAACCGCTTTGGTTTGGTTTGGTTTGGTTTGGTTTTATGGCACTTCAACCATTGTAGGTTATCGAATTCCAAGTCTATTTTATATCAATAAACAGTTTTATTTCAAACGATTCAGTTTAGCATAAGCACACAATTTAGTTCTATTTGACCCGTGGATAGGACACTATTAGGTGTTACCACTCCGGGTCAGAATGGACCCGGGAGTGATAGCAATAAAGGGGCACCCGCATTACCTAATGTTCTAACATTACAAGCTCCACATTATCAGATTGTTTTATGTTATATCCAGGACACTCATTCGGGGATTTTTTTAATCTCTGCAGAGATGCAGTCCATGTATTCTGCAGCCGCTGCCGATTAGCTGAAATTGATAATAAACCTCATCATCTTATCTTGGACAACATGATATTTTTAGCCGATCATCGTGTATACCTATATGTATGTGTGTGTGCATGCGTACTTAGGCAGCAGTCCTTCATTTTAGCGTGTTTGATTAAATAATAAAGACAAATTTTGTCTATATAATTTTATTAGAAGTCTTTCAGATTTCCTGACAAGTGTTTTGGTTTTAGGTTGGAGTTGGTAAGTGAATTTGCCAAAATTGTCCCGAGCGCTTTCGGAAGACATATATATATATATATATATATATATATGTGTGTGTGTGTGTGTGTGTGTGAGTGCATATATATATATATATATATATTACCTTTATCCAGTGAGATAATAAAGATTTTTCTCAATCAATAATATTCTTTTTATGGATACCCTCGACCAAAGCTGACATACAATGTTCGTCTCGGACAGAAAAAAAAAATATAGCGAATCGTTTTTTTTTCCATTGGGAGATTGACTCTATATCTTGAGTAGACATTGATACAAATACGAAAGAGGCGCAGATTTCCCCATGCTATGCCAGTAAATCGTTTCAAAGAAATTGATATTATATACACACGGAGAAATAAGGCCATTTTAGGTGCTTGTAATATATTGTCTTTAGCAAGGGGGAATGTCTTTTGTAATTCGCGGGCAGGTGACGCAATCTTTGACAAGCAGCAAGCCTAAGACGATTACTTTTAAAGACTCACTTTGTGAAAATCAAAATCTATGATACTTCTTGATTTTTTTCTTCCTTCTGTTTCTCAGATTAGGGTCGACTATGTGAAGAATTTAGACGGAAGGAATTGTTTTTCGATGCAAACGAGGAAAAAAACATGAATGTCCGGGTATCCGTCTTCCTGTAGAGAATGAAAAGGTCTACAGAGACGCAGAGCTAATATAGTAGAAGACGATAAGATGGCAGACAAAATACCAGACAAAGTGAAAACAATATTTATAGTGCATTCTTCTTCTTCTTTACAACCACCGACTTCCTCAACTAGAATGTTCTTTATATATTATTTGTCCATATAAACTATGTTTCTTTTTTCGTTTTAGGAGGAAACATCTTTTATTGTGTATTTCTTCGATCATGTAGTTTTGTTTTGTTATAGACGACGCCATCTTTGTTCAAGTTTTTTTTTAGACATTTTTATGTAATTATCATATACTTTTCGTTATTTTCTCTCCTCATCGCAATTTTTTGGCTTTTTCCATTCCTTCTAATGCCTCTTTTTATCGTCTGCTTTTTTTATTTCTCCTCCAATTTCTTTTCGTTTAATTCCGGCCATGACTTATTTTTCGCCGTCTCATCTTTTTCCTTATATTCTGAGTATTATATTTTCTGTCCTTTTTAACTTCGTTCTTTTTCAATTGCGATCTCGTTCATCGAAAGAGAAGAATGAAAACAACCCAGAGTATTAAAAAAAAAACAACAACAAAAAACGAAAGACGAGAAAAAGTGAATTTTAGTAATAATGGGGGTTGAATGACGATAGGACGCGAAGCAAGTGTGTAAGTTGATCCTCAAAATAAGGTTTCATCGGGACGACAAGCGAGTCTCATAAACATGATAGCCGACGACAATATGGCGCCCAGGGAATGACGGGAAAAGGAAGTCCACAAAATATGGAGACATTTATGGACTTGAAAAATAAAAGAAAAAACATTGCAATAAAAATACTGGACACTCCAAAACTAAGCTAGTCCTGTCACGTCACGTTATCGAAATTTATGGGTTGAAAACTGTAAATATGTGAATGATATTCAAGAAATAACAACATGCTTATTGTTAAGAAATAATAAACGCTAGAAAGTCTTTGTCTGTCAGTGAATATTACCACATAATGTCCGTCTTCACTCTTCAGAAGCTTCAAGGCAAATAACTAAATCTGTTTCTAGACAAATATAGAATTTAAACATCAGACTCTTCGTAAAATAAACAAATAAATAGGCAGCAAAATTTATAGATATTTTTGTCCAATCAGAAGCGGTGCGAAAAATCATTTCTGAGTTTTTTTTTTTAGCCCTTTTAGCCCCAATTCTTTTAATTGCATTATTACACATTCCCCAAAAATGTGCTATTGCTTACCTTAGGGAAAACAAAAAAGGGAATTGGTATATGGTTGGTTGGTTTTCAGGCATATCAACCCGTGTTGGGTTATTTAATGCCGAATAATAACGCGTTAGAAATTCTTTGACAGTTAGTAATACCATGTACTGCCCATCTACACTCTTCAGAGGTTAAAAGGCAAATGATTGAACCCGTTTGTAGACAAATACAGGATGCAATCAGAAGGTTCCCAATAAAAATTTCAAAAATGAAAATTTGCGGCAAAAAACTATAGATATATTGTGTCCGATCAGAAGAACAGCTAAAACATGAAAATTGGCTGCATAAAACTAGAAATATATTGTGTCCGATCAGAAGCACTGCTAAAACAAAAAAGGCTGCAAAAAACTATAGATATATTGTGTCCGATCAGAAGCACTGCTAAAACAAAAAAGGCTGCAAAAAACTAGAAATATATTGTGTCCGATCAGAAGCACTGCTAAAACAAAAAAAGGCTGCAAAAAACTATAGATATATTGTGTCCGATCAGAAACACTGCTAAAACAAAAAAGGCTGCAAAAAACTAGAAATATATTGTGTCCGATCAGAAGCACTGCTAAAACAAAAAAGGCTGCAAAAAACTATAGATATATTGTGTCCGATCAGAAACACTGCTAAAACAAAAAAGGCTGCAAAAAACTAGAAATATATTGTGTCCGATCAGAAGCACAGCTAAAACAAAAAAGGCTGCAAAAAACTAGAAATATATTGTGTCCGATCAGAAGCACTGCTAAAACAAAAAAGGCTGCAAAAAACTAGAAATATATTGTGTCCGATCAGAAGCACTGCTAAAACAAAAAAGGCTGCAAAAAACTATAGATATATTGTGTCCGATCAGAAACACTGCTAAAACAAAAAAGGCTGCAAAAAACTAGAAATATATTGTGTCGGATCAGAAACACTGCTAAAACAAAAAAGGCTGCATAAAACTATAAATATATTGTGTGCAATAAGAAGCACTGCTAAAACAAAAAAGGCTGCATAAAACTAGAAATATATTGTGTCCGATCAGAAACACTGCTAAAACAAAAATGGCTGCAAAAAACTAGAAATATATTGTGTCCGATCAGAAGCACTGCTAAAACAAAAAAGGCTGCAAAAAACTATAGATATATTGTGTCCGATCAGAAACACTGCTAAAACAAAAAAGGCTGCAAAAAACTAGAAATATATTGTGTCGGATCAGAAACACTGCTAAAACAAAAAAGGCTGCATAAAACTATAAATATATTGTGTGCAATAAGAAGCACTGCTAAAACAAAAAAGGCTGCATAAAACTAGAAATATATTGTGTCCGATCAGAAACACTGCTAAAACAAAAAAGGCTGCAAAAAACTAGAAATATATTGTGTCCGATCAGAAGCACTGCTAAAACAAAAAAGGCTGCAAAAAACTATAGATATATTGTGTCCGATCAGAAACACTGCTAAAACAAAAAAGGCTGCAAAAAACTAGAAATATATTGTGTCCGATCAGAAGCACTGCTAAAACAAAAAAGGCTGCAAAAAACTAGAAATATATTGTGTCCGATCAGAAGCACAGCTAAAACAAAAAAGGCTGCAAAAAACTAGAAATATATTGTGTCCGATCAGAAGCACTGCTAAAACAAAAAAGGCTGCAAAAAACTATAGATATATTGTGTCCGATCAGAAACACTGCTAAAACAAAAAAGGCTGCAAAAAACTAGAAATATATTGTGTCGGATCAGAAACACTGCTAAAACAAAAAAGGCTGCATAAAACTATAAATATATTGTGTGCAATAAGAAGCACTGCTAAAACAAAAAAGGCTGCATAAAACTAGAAATATATTGTGTCCGATCAGAAACACTGCTAAAACAAAAATGGCTGCAAAAAACTAGAAATATATTGTGTCCGATCAGAAGCACTGCTAAAACAAAAAAGGCTGCAAAAAACTATAGATATATTGTGTCCGATCAGAAACACTGCTAAAACAAAAAAGGCTGCAAAAAACTAGAAATATATTGTGTCGGATCAGAAACACTGCTAAAACAAAAAAGGCTGCATAAAACTATAAATATATTGTGTGCAATAAGAAGCACTGCTAAAACAAAAAAGGCTGCATAAAACTAGAAATATATTGTGTCCGATCAGAAACACTGCTAAAACAAAAATGGCTGCAAAAAACTAGAAATATATTGTGTCCGATCAGAAGCACTGCTAAAACAAAAAAGGCTGCAAAAAACTATAGATATATTGTGTCCGATCAGAAGCACTGCTAAAACAAAAAAGGCTGTAAAAAACTAGAAATATATTGTGTGCAATCATAAGGGCTGCTAAAACATTAAAATTGGCGGCAAAAAACTTATATTGTGTTCAATTAGAAGCACTGCTAAAACATGAAAATTGGCTGCACAAACTATAGATATATTGTGTCCAATCAGAAACGCTTTCGCGTTCTTGATTGGAGCTCCTTTAAATCTTAAATAAATGATGCTCAATCAGTTTAAGACTTATTCTCAAAGCATGTGCCTTGAATTTCCTCTAACCTTATCGAAAAAGAATAATGCAATCGGCATTGATTGGTAGGTTGGTAGGTCTTAGGCCTTGCCAGCCTGTGTTAGCATTTTTGCAAGTATTTATATTATTTTGAGCAACTGATAATCATCATTATGAAGGCATTCCAACAGTACGGATTCCCTTGAGTTTCTCTCGCCGTCCGTCCCTATTGGGCATCGCACTTGGTTGGTACTCTAGACGGCATCCAGAGCTGATATATGGAGGTTTTGGCTAGTATGCCAACACTGGTGAGTTAATGTGTAGGGGTCCATTAGAGAATGTCACTTATGGATTCGTCCTTACTTCTCTAGCAGTGCCCAGCATATGTTGCCTTACTTGAATGGTTTGTGAGATGAGAGGTAAGTAGCTGCACAGTGGTTGTATTGTGGGGTGCTCCTTCCAGGATTTCTTCAAAACAGCACGTACCACACTTGTTTAGTCACCGCTTATCTTTTTCTAAAAGCGATTTGCTTGAGTCCAAGTGGTGCAGCCATACAGTAATGCTGGCAATCGTAGTCGAGGGTGACCCGAAAACTCCCTTTTCATTAGCTACAACACTGACGTGTAGGGGAGAGCACTACTCCTTTCTCTGGATTACTCCACTTTACTCTTGATACGTACATAAAATACGGAGTGTTAAGCAAGGACATTTCAAGTACGATTTTATTATTAAAAATTATTGTCTCTGATATATGTCGTTTCTTGTAGAAAAGAAGACCCCAGTGATTAGCAAAAATAGAATAAAAAAAGGAAAGAAAATATAAACTGGAATTAATGATAATAATAATAATGAAGAAAAAGATGATGATGATGATGAGGGTTGCTTAGTTTTTACGGCATGCCAACCATTAATGGATTATCTAATGTCTTTTTTGTGTTAGCAATTATATGGTTTCAAGGAAGTTTGTTTATTTATTTGGGTTTGATAGCGTATCAACATTTGAACGTTATTTAATGCCAGATCCATTTTTATACAAATAACAGTTCTATTTCAAACAATTCAGTTTAGCATAAGTATACAGTTTAATTGTCAAAAACATTTTTCTTTCAAGTTATTCAGTTTTGTCCAACACTTCTAACTCAAACAATTTAGTTTAGATAGAGTATAGTTTTTTTTTTACACACAGTTAAATGTTGAAACATTTCTATTCCGAACGATTCAGTTTGGCGTAGTACAGTTTCAATGTAAAAACAGTTCTACTTTTAACAATTCAGTTTAGCATAAGTATGCAGTTTAGTTCTATTTAACCCATAGATCGTGCTCTATCAGGTACTACCACTCCGGGCCAGAGTGGACCTGGGAGCGATGACAATGGTGTACTCCTCATTCCCTAAAGCTCCAGTATCACTGGAACCTCACCATCAGATTGTTTATTGTCATACACAGGACACTCGTTGTGGGGGGGGTCTTATCCCTCTGCAGAGAAGCAGTTGATATATTCCACAGCCCCAGCCGACCGAACAAAAATAGTTTCGAGTATTGCTATCAAACCCTTATAGTTCAATCTAATATTAATTATTTGATAGCACACAGTTAAATGCTGTCAACTATTGCAAACTACAACTAATAATTTTTAAAAACTATCAATCATTTAATTGCTCAGCTTCAAATAGTTTCAAATATTGCAATCTCACGCTGATAGTTTTATTTAATATCAATTTTCTAGAGAAGCAAGGACTGACTCATTTGTGACGTTCTCCTCTGGAATCAGCAATAACTTACCTACAATAGCTCTGCACAGACGCAGGATGTTGCTTGGAAGACCTGTCGGGAGTGATGGAGGATAGGGAAGAGAGCGTTACACGAGGTTCAAAAACTTTTTAGAAGAGCTAGGATCATCGAAAAATACCATACATGGAGCATTACACGAGGTTCAAAAACTTTTTAGAAGAGCTAGGATCATCGAAAAATACCATACATGGAGCATTACACGAGGTTTAAAATCTTTTTAGAAGAGCTAGGATCATCGAAAAATACCATACATGGAGCATTACACGAGGTTCAAAAACTTTTTAGAAGAGCTAGGATCATCGAAAAATACCATACGTAGAGCATTGCACGAGGTTTAAAAACTTTTAGAAGAGCTAGCATCATCGAAAAATACCATACGTAGAGCATTGCACGAGGTTTAAAAACTTTTAGAAGAGCTAGCATCATCGAAAAATACCATACATGGAGCATTACACGAGGTTTAAAAACTTTTTAGAAGAGCTAGGATCATCGAAAAATACCATACATGGAGCATTACACGAGGTTTAAAAACTTTTTAGAAGAGCTAGGATCATCGAAAAATACCATACGTAGAGCATTACACGAGGTTTAAAAACTTTTTAGAAGAGCTAGGATCATCGAAAAATACCATACATGGAGCATTACACGAGGTTCAAAAACTTTTTAGAAGAGCTAGGATCATCGAAAAATACCATATGTAGAGCATTACACGAGGTTTAAAAACTTTTTAGAAGAGCTAGGATCATCAAAAAATACCATACGTAGAGCATAACACGAGGTTCAAAAATTATTAGAAGAGCAAGTATCATCGAAAAATACCATACGTAGAGCATTACACGAGGTTCAAAAACTATTGAAAGTGCTTGGATCATCGAAAAATACCATACGTAGAGCATAACACGAGGTTCAAAAATTTTTAAAAGAGCTCGGATCATCGAAAAATACAATAAAGAAACATAACATATTTAAAAACGTACAAGATGTCTTGTGAGTTTTCTCAGATCTATCAGCGTTTAAAAAAACGAAAGTTCTTCTGATACATCTCTTACATCTCTGACTGTATTGAATATGCAGCTGTTGATGCGTGCTGATTGCGTTTTTTGTTGATGTGTCGCTGAAGTCCATAAACACATGTATGGGTCACCGTGTTGGAGAGCGGGGAGGAGGTGGTGGTGAGCACGCGTGCGATCTCTGATATGTCCGAGAGAATTTCATGCTGGTGTCAAAAGTTGAGCAAGTCAAACACCAGAGAGAGAGAGAGAGAGAGAGAGAGAGGGAGAGAAGTGGGGGTTGTCTTACAAGGAGTGAGGCCTGCGATAACGGATTAGATGATTAAAACATCGGTTATGTACGGAATGCGTTAGACAATCAACGCAAACGGGAGAGATAGATAGATAGATAGAGAGAGAGAGAGAGAGAGAGAGAGAGAGAGAGAGGAAGAGTGTGAGAGAAAGAGAAGCAAGAAAAGGAAAATTAAATGAAATCGAAGAAAGAGTGAAAGAGGAAAGAGGAAGGGCGTGCGTACGCGGGAGAGAGAGAGAGAGAGAGAGAGAGACGTACAAAGGAAGAGTGTGAAAGAAATAGAAGCAAGAAACGGAAAATTAAAAGAAGTGGAAGAAAGAAAGAGTGAAAGAGGAAAGAGGAAGAGCGTGCGTGTGTGGGAGAGAGAGAAAGAGAGAGAGAGAGATAGGCGAAGAGAGAAAGAGTGTGAGAGAAAGAGAAGCAAGAAAAGGAAAATTAAATGAAATCGAAGAAAGAAAGAGTGAAAGAGGAAAGAGGAAGGGCGTGCGTACGCGGGAGAGAGAGAGAGAGAGAGAGAGAGAGAGAGAGAGAGAGAGAGAGAGAGACGTACAAAGGAAGAGTGTGAAAGAAATAGAAGCAAGAAACGGAAAATTAAAAGAAGTGGAAGAAAGAAAGAGTGAAAGAGGAAAGAGGAAGAGCGTGCGTGTGTGGGAGAGAGAGAAAGAGAGAGAGAGATAGGCGTAGAGAGAAAGAGTGTGAGAGAAAGAGAAGCAAGAAAAGGAAAATTAAATGAAATCGAAGAAAGAAAGAGTGAAAGAGGAAAGAGGAAGAGCGTGCGTACGTGGGAGAGAGAGAGAGAGAGAGAGAGAGAGAGAGAGAGAGCGTGAGAGAGTGAGAGAGAGAGAAAGAGAGGGATGTAGAGAGGAAGAGTGCGAGAGAAAGAGAAGCAAGAAAAAGAAAATTAAAAGAAATAGAAGAAAGAGTGAAAGAGGAAAGAGGAATAGCGTGTGTGTGTGTGTGTGTGTGTGTGTGTGTGTGTGTGTGTGTGTGTGTGTGTGTGAGAGAGAGAGAGAGAGAGAGAGAGAGAGAGAGAGAGAGAGAGAGAAAGAAAGAGTGGAAGGAAAGAAAAATAGAGAAAAAGACAAAAAGGTAAAGAAAAATTAATAAATAAGCCTGGTTGCTTGACTTTATCCCGGGCAGCGCATGTTTATTCTGCCATTTACCTGTAACTCTGGCAAAAACTAATTTTAACGTAACTGCAAATTTTCGGACCATAGAACTTTGTTTTCTTGATGCTGGTAACACAAGTTTTCGGCCGGTACATTCTTCAGCCCTCTCCAGGTATAACTGCACAAAAAAGAATACAGCTAAAGGAAGAGTGGAAAAATAGGGAGAAAGCGGGTGAGTCAGAAAGAAAAAGAGGGTAAAACTATATAGGAATGGAAAAAGATAAAGAGAACGGGGAGAAAAAGAGGGAAAGAGATAGATAGAGATAGATAGTTAGATTGATAGAAAGAAAGAAAGAAAGAAAGAAAGAAATGGGTGGGGAATCGTTTTTGTATTGAATTGAAAGAAAAGTAAATAAAGAAATTCTTGAATTTCTTTTCTACAATGATAGAATTAGGAATAAACTGGAGGTAAACATTGTCTTTAAAAATATAGGTGAAATATATTGGTTTTAATGGCATTTCAACCAATTTAGGGTTATTCTATGCTTTGATATTAGGGAATCGTGTTCATTATACGTTGGCATTTTAATATTTTGTGTATAGGTAAGTTTTTCCAATTGAATATGAATAGATTTTAAAGATCCCTTTAGAGGGGCCCTAACATGTATACCGGTTCAGAGTGAACCCAGAAGTTAGAGCAGAACTAAAACCTCACCATCAGAGGCAATACAGTGCCATCCCAGGACATACCTTTTTAGCGAGGAGGGGGGTATTTTACCCCTAGGCAGAAAGTACGGTCAGAGTATTCTAAGCTGTGCTGACATGGCAGAGAAAAAAAGAGAAATATATTCTAAGATTTTTTCTACACTAATTTTATTTATGTTTGGTTGGGTTTTAAGGCATATCAACCCTTGTAGGTTATTTAATACAAAATACTCTTCATATATATATATATATATATATATATATATATATATATATATATATATATATATATATAAGATTTTGGGTTGGTTGGGTTTTATTACATTTCAACCATTGTTGGTTATTTAATGCCAAATCCTCTTTATACATATATATTAAATATATGATTTGGTTGGGTTGGGTTTTATGGCATGTTAACCATTGTAGGTTATTTAATGCCAAATACTGTTAATACATATCTAATAAATATATATGATTTGGTTGGGTTTCGTTTTATGTCATATCAGTCATTGTAAGTTATTTAATGCCAAATTCTTTTAATACGTGGTGTATTCAATAAGTTTCCAGACTTTTCTTTTTGTACAGGCATTTAAAATTGTCGTAGACTCTTGAAAATCCAGTACGTTATTGCTATACATCTTATGAGTTGGCTGACTAAGTCTTATGATTTCAGCTTCAAATAAACAGCTACAGCAGCAATTGGAATACACCCTACTAAAGCCTGATTGTCACAGCTAGTGAATTTCAAAAATGCAATCTGGACGTGAGGACACTTTAGAAGAACGATATGCAATAAAATTCTGTTTTAAACTTGGAAAAATGACACAGAAATGTATGGAATGCTTTAGACTGCTTTTGGAGCAGCTTGCATGAATCGATCATCAGTTTTTGAATTGCATAAGAGATTCAAGGAAGGTAGGGAGTCTGAGAGAGATGATGAGAGGCATAGGAGGAGTAAGGAAGTCAATAGACCAGACTTGATTGGCAAAAGGGTTAGGTTTAAGGTTACTATGTTGAGGTTTTAAGGGAGTTCAGGAAGAGATTCGGTCGGAAGAGGCCAGTTCTCTTCAAATCGGGTCAGTGGCATTTCCACCAGGACAATACACCAGTTCACAAATCCATCCTTGTCACAGACTATTTGACCAAGATGGGCATCAAGACAGTTCCTCAGCCTCTCTATAGTCCAGACCTTGGTCCCTGTGACTTTTGGTTATTCCCTAAGCTGAGAGGCTGTCGTTATGAGACAATTGAGGAGATGAAAGAGGCTGTGAAGAAGGTCATGGACACGCTCACACAAGAGGCCTTCCAGAAGTTGTTGGAACGGTACAACAAGTGTAGTGTAGCCGGAGGAGATCACTTCGAAGGGGACTAGAGTTTCATGTGTGTACTATCAATAAAAGTGCTCATACGAAAAGGTCTGGTAACTTATTTAATGATTTTCGTATATGCCAGATCAACTAAAAGGAAAAATTACGTTCATCTTACATTATATTATATTAGATAAGAATATTCGATAAATAGTATTACAAATGTTTAACAGCGATACTTGGAACAATTTAACTGTGTGCAAACAATAAATTACAATAATTGAAACAATTCAGTTGTCTGCAAACAAATGATTGATACTAAATATAATTATTAGTGTTGAATTGTAATACTTGAAAGTATTTAACTGTATAGAAACAATATGTAATAATAGTTTAAACCATTTCAATGTACGCAAGCAAATGCGCTCTGGCTCGTTTAGAAATAATGTTAACGACAGACTATTTGCTTTCGAAGCGTAAATATAATAGACCTGTGTGTGTGTGTGTGTGTGTGTGTGTAGAGATATGATTTGGCATTAAGTAACCTGTAAGGATTGATATGCCTTAAAATCAAATAATCAAAATAACCAAGAATGCATATTCTTCTTAAAGCTATTTTCTTTTTTGCTCTCATGCATTTCCTAATGGACTGGCGACAATAGAGAAAAAAGCACACAATAACCTTATTTGATAGAGCAATATATCCGCTACGAAACACAGCTTTAAACTAACACTGACTACATAATTTCGATAACGATAAAGATACCACGTTTTGAAAAAAAAATTTCACTGACCGAGGCAAATCTTTTTTTTTTTTTTTTCACTGCAGTAACGACGACATTGTTTTCGGGGGAATGTCGTCCATCAGGACGATTCTGATGCTCTAGGTACGCTTCACTACCAAAACTCATAACCCACCACCTTACTGTGCTCACAACCACTGTTTTGGTCTCTATAAACGTTCAAAAAATGATTGAATATCAATTTGTGGAATTTTTTTCTTCGGGAGGGAATTTTATGAAGCCTATCTGCTTTCATATGTAGCATCAGTTTTTCAGACAGCCACCCATTCTTTGTCATATCCCTAACATCCATCTCTGATATTGTGCTCTTCTGTCAGCAGAGTTTAGAATACGTTGACTGTATCTTATGCTAATATGTATGACCCTTTCCCTACCTATCGGTCAAATAGTACCTCTTCTGGTCTTCTACAAGATCACTTTGATCTCAAATAACCAAGGACGGTTGATATGCCATTAAAAAAGAAACCAGACACCTGAAAAAGGGTTATTCTGTGTATGTCACTGAACTGCGTCTGATGGTGAGGTTCCTGTTCTAGAGACCTGTGGGATATGGAGTACCTCTTTATAGTAATTTACAAAGCTCTTTGCTTCGATGTGGCACAAGGCCGAATGAATGGGGCGCCCAATGAGACTCATGGAGTACCTCTTTATAGTCATTACGTTTCTCTCTCACTTGGTAGTACCTTATATGGTTCAATTTTTAAGTTAAATAGATTTGTTCAAAAATCAAAACACTTGGAAAAAATCATAGGTGAACTGGGAAGCAGAGAAACATTTGGGATCATGCAGACCGTAGAATGATTATAATCAACTTGGATACTGAGAAAAGTCCTAGAGACTTGGTGTGACTGAAACTCCAGAAGAAAACTTTAGAACTGGTGTGAAAAACACGGCAGGAGTAAAACCATTATGATATAATATAGTCAGAGACAAGTTGGCGACCTTAGTCGTGGGTGACCCGAATGCTTCCTTTCCAATAGCTATCACACAGAGGTGTAGGGGAGGGCGCTATTCAATTCCCTGGATTGCTCCACTTTAACCTTGATCATTACCTTATAATGCTAAATGTTAAGCAAGCCGGCATCAAGTACTATTTTTTGAGTCTTTGGTATGACTCGACCTGGGATTGAACCCCGGTCTCCCGGACCATTGGAGAACACTCTACTCATTAGGTCACTGGCCCGATTGAGTTACAGACGCTCTTTAGATATGTACATGTTTAATTTAGATCCCACCTCATTCTTCTTCCTAGTAAAGTAGTTAATACTAATTTCTCTATTCTCTCTTAGTAAATGTAATCTTTTTATTAGCTTAGACACTTTTCTTTATATTCCCTCTAATCTCAGTATCAAGTCACCAGAGCTCAGAACTGAGAACAATGTTCTATGAGAGGTCTTATGTGGATTTAATACATTTTCAAAACAATATTTACCTCTTATGAAATATTTTTTTGTGCAATGAACCAATTATTTTGTTTACCCGCAATAATAAAGACATTTAAATGTGTTATCAAAGCCAAGGGGTTCTCCTCGTGGTGTAATGGTTAAAGCGATGGACTGCGGAATCGTAGTAAGCGAGTTCGTACTCTAGTCACTTTTGGGCAAATACCCTTGGGAAAGGTATGAACCCCCTTATCCTTCCAACTATGGGTTAAATAGTACCACTACTGTTCTTCTAGGAAGACGGCTTTGGTATTAAAATAACCAACAAAGAGTTGGTATGTCATTGAACAAAGAAACCAATCAAAGCCAACCCTTTGATCGCATTCTTCATTAACTTTTTCGATTTCCCTGTTGCTTCATTTATATTCAGCTTTAATATTTCTGGATCCTTTAAGTATTATGAATTGCAGTGTCAAAACTCTACAACTGAGCCACTAATACTGTTCCATAGCCACAATTAACACCATGCGCGAAATAGACATATAATGTTCATAACAATAGAACATATAAAGAACATAGGAATCTCGAAATTCGAAAACACGTAACGACTTCTTGTTCAGGTACGAAACGTTTTTATTAACTTTTAAAGGTTTCGACATAAGGAGGAGATATACAATCTTCTATGCTGTCTTATTCATTTGGCCCCCATCTTGAGCGGCCCCCATTGGGCGCAAGTTCACTTCGCGTCTGCGAGCTCCAAAAGTCGATCCTCCTCGTTTGGCGTCTAGTACTCAACGCTTCTAATTTTGTTTCAATTCCCAAAAATCTCCGCGCGCTTCTGGTGCGTGACGTCACCCGCACCCTGTCACCCCGTTCCGTCATCTCGGGCTGTTGTGTCATCTCTGAGTGGCACGTCCGCCCCGTGCGTACGTTACCACCTCCATCAAGGTTTGCACCTAACTAACCCATGTGCTGAGCCGAAAGGTTCTCAGCCTAACTAAACTCAAAGGCATGAACCGAAATCCCTTGGCCATTACGTTACAGAACATATCGCACACAAGTGATACCATATTAACTAATCATAGTAATTGCGCGCACAATTGACCTACATGTGTCTTGCAAATTACATCCGTACTCTTTACAGAGGACACGGTCACCTCCAGGGCCACGCCTTCCCAAGAGAATTAGAAATACGCGTCCGCGTAATTATTATGTCCCTAAGGGCAAGAATACAGAACTACATTTTCCTTTTTAAATAGAGGAATTATATTATGAATTAAATTACCATGATCAGAAAATTAACATAACTAGTTAATTTGCCTCCATTGCGTGCGATATGAACTGGTGTCTCAACTGTAGAGTTTCGGTCCTGCAAGTTGTTGTCAGAGAGTTCGATCTCCAGGGGTGGCGATCACGGTATATACTTTTGATGAGACCTACAAAGGTCGAAACAGCTGTCCAGTGTTTCCGTATGTCGTGCGTAAGTGTTCGCTGGAATTTCTGGTCATTGTAATTAAATTCGCAATATAATTCCTCTACTTAAAAAGGAAATTGTAGATCTATAAGTATTGTTTGACATTTTTTCTATGTTAAATTATTATTCCCAAATATCTTTCCAATATGATAATTTATTTAGGTTCGTCTGTGTTATTTCTTTTAATCATGGTCTCACAGGTATTTTAACATCATCAGCAAATAGTTCTATTTTCGACCTTCTATCATTAGGTAAATCATTTATAGATATTAAAAACAGATGTTCCAGTACTGAACCCTCAGGGATACTGGAGAGTATATTGTGGGATTCAGAATAATTGCTATCAATTTTAACTTTCATAGTTCTATCAAAACCATCTGTGAATATTGCGTATTTTAAAAGAGTTCCTAAGTTTTTCTTTATCACGAGTGGATTAAAATCTATAAAATAACAAAAAATAAGTTGATTCAACCTGCTACAACTACTACTACTACTACTCACAATAATAATAATAATAATCAGAATTTCTTCTGCCGCATAAACAACGTAAGTAGAGTGTTCGCCAGTGGTCTGGGAGACCAGGGTTCAATCCCAGGTCGAGTCGTACCAAAGACTCAACATGCAGGACACTGCTGGCGAAGCAGGGACGAACTCATAAGAGATGTACTCTTATGGACCCCCACATATGGCCGTGCAAAAGCAGGACGACCAGCACGAACATACATTCAGCAGCTATGTGAGGATACGGGATGTTGTCCTGAAGACCTACCTAGGGCGATGAACGATAGGGAGGAGTGGCGAGAGAGGGTCAGGAATATCCGTGCTACCAGCGCGACATGATGATGATGATGATGATTATAAGGTATGCATCAAGAGTAAAGTGGAGCAATCCAGGGAATGGAGTAGCGCCCTCCCCTTGGTGTAGTAGCTATTGGAAAGGGAGCCTTCGGGTCACGCTCGACTAAAGGGAGACAACTTTACATACTTATTTCAAAGCAAAAATAGACAAGACGCAACAAAATAGCAGATTGTCACCAAAAAAAAAAAAAAAAGACTTGGCACCAACAAAAAATATGACTTGGCACCAAGAAAAAAGGACCACGCACAAAGAAAAAAAAAGATTTGGCACCAAGAAAAAAAAAAGACTGGCCACAAAGTGAATTCTGCTGTTCCGACGGATCACACAATGAAAAATAAAATAAATCGAGAAGATAGACAAACACTAAGACCTTGCTAGAGAACGAAAATGAACTGTGGTGTATGAGGGTGATAGTGATACCAATAATAGTTAGTGTACTTGGAACGGTCTCCAAAGGCTTGGAAAGAAGACTTGAGGAATTGGAAATCTGAGGAAGAATCGAGACCATCCAGACCATTGTTAAAATTGGCGAGAATACTGTGGAGAGTTCAGGAGACCTGAAGTAATTTGTTGTCACTAAGACTCCAGTTAAAGAGTCAACAACTAACAGCGATGTGAAAAACTCGCAAGGACTGAAATAATATGGTAGAGTCATGTTTGATATTTAGCTGGATGGTAGTTAACGATAATCAAGTGATTTTGTCCTATATTCGACCTTTCACATAGCGTAGAAGTTACGTAGATTTAAACACGATGAATATATGTGTCTTAAGGTTAACAAAACACAGCTAATATGCCCCATTAATTCGGTGAGTAGCTTGCCGGAATGAAGAGTGACAACGAGGTGCGTGGGCGTCCGAAAAATATAAGGATGGAAGATTTTGACCCCAGGTAGTGAGAAAGAAGAAGGGAGCTGACAGAAGAGTGACTTGACGTTAGGCTACCCTAAAACAATGCCCAGGGATGAGAGTTCGAGAAAACTGTAAAGGAATAAGTCTTGCTAATGTTTAGCGCTCGATGGTTAAAGCTCCATGGCAGACTTGAGACCGAAAGGCCGCCGGCTTCGTTTGGCCACCTTCGGGTAAGCAAACTGCAACTTTGACACCTTCTGTCTCCTTTGTATAGCGCTGTTACTCGCTGTCCAGTTTAAGCTATAATCAGGCATACGTGCCTAGACACAGATTTGGGTCCAAGACCAGCTAGGCTCATCAGGCCCACATTGCACTTGGTGGGTCGATGACCAGCATAGACCAGCAGGGTTCGAACATTGGCTCGTGCCCGACCTTCTCCTCCCCTAAATCCCCACTATAATCGACCTTCGGGGCATCGACCTTGTGTCAAATGACATGCTAATGTTGAAAGCGAGTATGATCCTAGGGGAGGACTCTAGCTGAATTGACTTGTACCAGTTTTGTGTAAGAGGCATGAATAAATAACGAACAGGATTAAATGTTTAAAGTCGGCCTTGTGCCAACCTCGTGGAGGCAGAAAAAGGAGAATCCGCCTCTCTCTCTCTCTGTAATCTTGACGCTTCCGACTCTCTCCTCACACAAGCATGTCAACTATTGCGTAATAAACAACAAAAGAATATATATTTTTATATATAATAACTATTGGCTTTCCTTCATCCCCCGGTATACAACACTTTCCTAGCTAAGAATTCCTTTTGTTAATAAAATTTCTGCATTTAAAACATGATGAATGAAGATAGCGTTATTATCTACTCAAATAAAAAAAAACCCAAAAAACTAAGATACACAAATTTGCTAAGAGGAAAGCCTTTAGCGAGAAAGTTTTCTTTTTGTTATAATATGAAAATAAGATTTATCATTTTATATATTCGGACTATTGTCTTCATTGTTACATGTACAACGTTCCGACCGATGCTGTAGCATATCCAAAACATGAATATGTTGTATAGGTTGATACAACTATATGTATACATATACATGCGGAAACAAAATCAACAATAATGACGAACGAACATTCTTCTTTAGAAAAATACACCTCTCACACTTTATTCGAAAGGGTTGCGAAAGGGTTACGAAAGGGTTGTGTGTGAGAGGTGAGTTGGAGACTGAACAGACTGCAACATATTGACCCCCAGTTCCTCTGTCTTTAGCAGTACTTCTTTCTAATTCTGCTGGGCTGCCTCGAACTGCAACTCGAACTCCAACAAACTGTCTCCAACTAACTCAACTGTCTGTCGCACCGGGTTATATCATTGTTTGACACCCACCTGCTTCCTGTGAGTGTCACATTTGCATCGAATTAAACCCATCCACGGTCAAGGCTATATCTTGATGTCTTCGACCAGATGCACCTGTTCCTTGATTGACGGCTGGGTCGAAGGTCAATATGTTATAATGTGACCATCGTTTTTCTTTAGGTGCTTAATGCCAAACTCAGGATCTTTCACGGAACTTCGAACCAAACCAGCCAGTCTAGGAGGAGAAAAACTCTGAATCTAAGGTCCGCTTAAAAATTGATCCTTTGTCACATCCTGCCCGGGAGGAGGGGTCGGTAAATACAAACTTCGAACCAAACCCTTTATTTAATCCACGGGGGTTAGATTAATCTAATTCCGTTAACCGTGAGCAGGTACTTGTGCTAAGCTAGAGGAAGTATTCCTTGTTACTTTACCTGTTCGTGAGAATTGAACCCGGGACCTCGAGATGATTCCCCTTAGAAGCTACGCAGATATCTGTTCCGCCAAGAGTCCAGCATTATTTCGCTACATCTCAATAATTTAGACAAAAAAAACCCATTTGGCGTAATCGGGCCATCTAAAGACACTTGGACACTGGCGTTCATTTGAGTATGGCGTGAGAGAGAGAGAGAGAGAGAGAGAGAGAGAGAGAGAGAGAGAGGAAAAAAAACAAAAAAAAAAGCAACAAAGCTGTTTGTCGAAATTACAAAAGCAACTCAGAAAATCAAAAACAGAAACTATATATATATAAACACACACACACACACTCTCTCTCTCTCTCACACACACACATACGTATATATATAATATGTTTAATATATATATATATATATATATAATATATATAATATATATATATATACATATATATATATATAATATATATATATATATATATAATATATATCTATATAATATATATAATATATATATATATATATATAATACTACACCCGGAAAGCACGCTGGAAACGCTTAAATGTTAGGGCACTTCGCGGAATATTCAAAGAAATAATCAAAGATATCTTGTAAGAAACCAGTCAGGCAAAAGGACATGAAGAGATTTCGAGCATCAGAAAAAAATAATAAAAAGAAATAGTAGTTACAAAAAACAAAATGAAAATAACATACAACCAACAAACAAAAACAAAAAAACAAATCCCCAACAAACAAAAAAACAAACAAAATCCCAAACTTTATATATAAAAAAAAAAAGTTCTTTGAGTAAACCATCCTTTTAAGCTCTCTTTCTTGCTTTCCTGTGGCACACACAAAAAAAGCTCACGTGTGTCGATTTCTATCACTTTCTTTGGATCGAGCCTATTTCCGACCATCATCATCATGATCATCATTGATGAATCATTGTTATCAGGAGGTTACTTTCTAACCGTCTGACAATTTCCCCAATAGGATCATACGTCACCCACAACAATCCCCAGCCCCCGACACTATACGATCCAAGAAACAATCACAGGGCCGGATCTGTACGCGCGCGTGCATACGTGTGCATCTGTTGGGCAGAAAGTGGGGGCGTTGGTGGGTGTTGAGGGTGCGGGGTGGGGGTGGTGAGCCAGAGAGGATTATCCAGTATTGAGGCTTTTACTTTTAGCCAAGGTCGTAAATGACAGTACCGATCAGTGGTCGCCGGATTTATGTCAGAGCGATTTACGCTAAGACGTATTGTTAGAAAGTAGTAAGGGTTTGTAAATGGCGAAGAAAAAGAATGAAGAAGATGAGAGGAAACGGTTTAGAGTTTAACGGGTCCAACGCGAAAGAACGGGATATGG
>OY757936.1:22723875-22753875 GCA_963585895.1 Sepioteuthis lessoniana | reverse complement strand
AATTCTAAGTAAAATATAACTCTATTCTGAAGTCTTAACCTAGAAAAAATCAAAAAAACAAATAAAACCCAAGAAAATAAAGTAAAATATTGTCTTTGTCAATTATTTAGTATATTTGTGAAAATAAATTTTATGTAACCAACGAAATTTGTCATGAATATTTACTGAATCCAAGGTAGGATTTTAATTAAAAAAACAAAACAAAAAAAAAAACAAAACAAAAGAAAGCAGAAAAAGACAAAATATAGTTTTTCATGGGGGAAACGTGGTACTCATCGAAAGGGGTCCCTATTAGTTATACACGGAAAACAATGTTGCTTAAGACGTAACGAATGGTACCAAATTTAAATGTTCAAACTGGAAAAGGAAAAAAAAAATATGAAAAAAAAAAACAAAAAAAAAAAAACAACCCCACCACACACGAATGATTTGTTTTACTAAAATAATTATTTCCATTTAATTAAAAATTTCTAATTAGGTTCATAATTAGTTCTTGTTGATGGAGATGCAAACTAATTCAGTATTCTCATATCTTAGCAAAGGACTAATACCCCAGATAAAAACAAAAATGTTGTACTAATAAATCTTTTAAGTATCACTCACTTAAATTAAAAAAAAAAAAAATCACTATAAAACTCGTCCAAATTTTCACAAAACAATATTAAATTCGTAAAATGATGTTAAAAAATATAATCAGTAAATTTCCTTTCTCTGATATGAATTTGATATTTTATAGTAACAAGACAATATAAAATTCTACAAAACAAGAAATATCTATTTACCCAACTCCTCTGCACAAACTGGGCAAAAGGTCAGTATTTAAGCAGAGGGTCGAATTCGGTGTTTTCCTTCTCCTAATTCGGTTGTCATACCAAGGTTAACGAGCCCAGTCTGTCCTACTATCAATCTGTGACTAGGGAGAGAATAACTGGATTCATGCCTTCCACATGGGTATTAGCGCAATTGGAAATGCCTCAGCTACGATTTGAACTGGGGTCAATGAGTCTATGTTCTACAACGGTAACCATTATCCTATGAGCGCCTCCAAATATTACAAAATAGACATTAAAAATATGTCTGAAAAACTATATCTTTTACCCTGCATAAGACAGGTACTTCGGCTACGTTATAATAATACGTTTTTCGTCCTATTTATGTTATTATTAGACAAAAAAAAAAAAAAAAAAAAAAAAAAACAGAGAGAGAAAAGGATGAGTGTACTAAAATCCAGGAAAGAGATTTACTGCCTCTGGGGTCTGAAAAGACAGACAGGTAAGACCACACACGAACGCATACATGCACATATGGACGCTTACATGCGCATGCGCACACATTACTTGAGACATGGGAGTCATTGTGAAGGTATTTCATATTCGCCTTGGTATTCCACAACAATAGTGGCAATAAAAATATGTTGGACTCATTCTGCAAGACATTTTTTTTTCATTCACTTTCTTGCTCTTTTGCCAAAAACAACAACAGCAAAAAAAAAAAAAAAAAAAAAAAAAAAGAAAAAGAAAGAAAAAAAAAAAAACTATAAATAAATAAATAAAAATAAAATAAAATAAAATAAAATAGATAAAATAAATAAATAAATAAAATTGGGGAGATATTTCAAACAATGAAGGGTCTTCTGTTTTGACGGGAGACCTTTTAATTCTGTCTTCAATCCGCAAGTCAACCATAACAGATGATCTGTGGATCGTGGCTTCATTCGCGCTAATTGGTGAGAATTGCAGAAAGATCGCCGACATTTTCACAAAAGAATTATTGTACCTTAAAAAATGACATTCACAAAATTTACGCATCTTCCGGCACTGAAGGATCTCTGAAGAAAAGGAAAGAAAAGAAAAAAATTTGCGGGATTGTAATAATTGTTATAATGTTCCTTTTTTTATGCTAGAAGAATTTATGTCCCATTGGCACAATAGTTAGAGTGGTCGCCAATGGCCCGGGAGACCGAGGTTCAATCCAAGGTCAAGTCATATCAAAGACTCAGAAAAATGTACTTGATGCATCCTTGCCTAACAATTATAAAGTACGGATAAAGTGGAGCGATCGAGGGAAAGGAGCAGGCGCTTCCCTACCCCTCGGTATAGTAGCTATTGAAAAGAAGCCTTCAGGTTGCCCACGACTATGGCTTGGTTTTATGGCATATCAACCATTGGAGGTAATTTATTGCCAAATCCTTTTTATACATACGTCAAATAAATGATTTCTAAACACATTTTGAAGATAATATTTTAAAACATTTTTTTGCCCAGAGTTAAATAAGTAAAGTTGGCGATCGTAGTCGAGGGTGACCAGAAGGCACCCTTTTCAATGACTACTCAGTGTGGTGTAGGGGAGGGAACTACTCCTTTCGCTGAATTGCCCCATTTTACCCTTGATACGTACCTTATATTGCTGAATGCTAAGCAATGAGGTATCAAGTACCATTTTAAAAGAGTTTGGTATGAACGCGACCTGGGATTCAACCCAGGTCTCCCGGACCATTGGCGAACACTCTACCCACTAGACCAATGACGCAGTGAAAATGGTTTCACTTAATTTCAAACAATTCAGTTTAGCATAAGTACAGTCTTTTTTTTACTCACATTAAATGTAAAAACCGTTCTATTTCAAATAATTTAGTTTAGCTTCAGTAGTTTTTCGTTTACACATAGTTAAATAGATAGAAAATTTAGTTTATAGCCCCAGCCAACTGCTCTCTTCCCGACTACGGTCTGCCAACTTATATATATATATATATATATATATATATATACATTGTCAAGTTGCGCTGACTAGACGAAGTTCGCTGATTCCCTTTCGTCATTCGTCTTATCCTCCATCACGCCCGGCAGGTCCTCTAGGCTGTATTCGGTATCAGCACATAGTTGATGGATGCAGGTCTTTGCAGGTTCAACTAACAAGTGGGCATTCATGTATAGGAGTCCATATGAAAACGCCCAACTATTACCCATGCCTCCCTAACACGCCATCTATTTCCTTAATCTATTTGCTTAATTTTATAATGACAACGCTTTGCTCTTCAGTTATAATCGTTATCGTACATAAAAATACTAACTATTATTGTTACAATAATAGTTATTTTCATTACGCACGTACTATCATAGATAACAACAGTATATATGATATTTACATTTCATCAATTTATTATTATATTCTAGCCCAAATCTCTTCCCTAAATATAATACAGACATTGTACAATAATCCATATTATATTGTAATTCAATATATCCCTACCTATTTATATCCATTGTGATTCTGGTCTACCATACAATAACCGTTTAAATACCCTTACAAATCAAATCTTTATTCGTTTCCCTCGACATGCAATGATGATGTTTTGTTCCTTAGTTATAGTCACCTACGTACACATACAGGAATAAAATAATGTATCAAAAATAAGATACTCCGACGACTTTATATCCGGTAAAAACGACGCCCTGCGTTTGTACTTTCACATACACATATACTATATGCCACCCACACATACACACACAATAATACGCAACTATAACCCACACACACACACACACACACACACACATACACTCACACACTCACAGTCACACATAAAGATTCCTTTAAAATCCCAACGGATTTTGACTGTATTTTTTTCGATTTTCGATTCATTTCATTTTGGTAACTGCCTGATGATTGCTGTTTTGTAAAAAAAACTCCATGAAAACCAGGGACACAGTCAAAATTCCATGGAATGGGTTAATTGGCCTAGTAGGTAGAGTGTTCGCCAATGGTTTGGGAGACCTTGGTTCAATCCCAGATTGCGTCATACCAAAGACATTAAAAATAGTACTTGATGCTTCCTTGCTTAACACCAAGCAATATAATGTAGGTATCAAGGGTAGTGGAGCAATCCAGGGAAAGGAGTAGCGCCATCCCCTACGCATTGGTGTAGTAACTATTGCCAAGAGAGCCTTCTGGTCGCCCTTGATTACGGTCGCCAACAAATATATATGTTACTGAAACAAAACAGAAACTTTTTTTTGCTTTTTTTTTTTTTTTCTTCTTCAGAAATACTTTTGTAAGCGTTTCCGGGGTATATTTCAAAAAAAGAAAATAATTGTTTTTCATAAATGTCGAGTCTGACTGAAATAGACGCGTAAATCTAAACTCACGCCCCCTCATCATTCTCAAGAATTTCACGTTTCACTCACAGAAATATTCTGGTGGATTAAGGGTATTTCCGTTTTTTTTAATTTCCAAATATTTACTGTAAAATTTCTTTCTCAATCTCCACCTCCCAAATCGGAGTATAAAAATTATTATATTTCTCACTACTTATATATATATATATATATATATATATATATATATATATATATATATATAATTGCATTTCACATAGCACTAATACCCTTGGGAAAGGTATAAATCCAATTATTCTCCCTCCAGCTATGGGTAAATAATAGGGCAGATTAGGTTCTTCAGCCTTAGTGAGGCAACTAGTCTAGGAGAAGGAAAACTCTGAGTTCAAACCTGTTAAACTCCGCTTAAAAATTGACCTTGTGTCATATCCTGCCCAAGCGGAGGGGTTGGGTAAATATGAATACGCCGATTGCACCTAGGTAGAGGGGTAAGACCCCCCAACGCTATTGAGTGTCCTGAAATGACCCTAAAAAATCTGATGGTGAGGTACCATTGATGCTGGAGCTTTGGGAAATGCGGAGTACCCCTTAATTGCCATTGCTCCCAGGTCCACTCTGGCCCGGAATGGTAGCACCCGATGGGGCCCTATCTATGGGTTAAATAGAACTGAATTACATACTTATGCTAAACAGAATTGTTTGAATTAGAACAGTTTGACTAAACTGAATAGCTTGAAATAGAAATGTTTTTACAATTTAACCGTATTTACATTAAAACTGCGTACTTATGCTAAACTGAATTGTTTGAAATAGAAACATTTTCATAAAAATAGGTTTGGCGTTAAATAACTTACAAAGGTTGATACGCCATAAAACCCAAACAACCAACCTTCTTATATATATATATTTTTTTTCGATTCCGGCTTCGAGCGTCCTGCGTGTCTAGCCACACTGAAGAGTTCTGATAGAACGAAACAGTCTGTCTGTGGATGACTATATATATATATATATGATTGCAGGTCAGCAAAAACTGCACATCATAACGAAATTTCTCTCGGAGCAATCCACTGAAAACGGTTATTTAGCTTAAGGGTTATTATTGTAGGAAATGGGATCGACGCCCCGGGTTCAAATCCTGGTCGAGACTGTTACTTCGTGCTAATCTTCTTAAGAAATATATGCGTCCATCACTTCTCTCCCAAGTATTGGGTAAATAGTAGGGCAGATTGCGTTATTTAGCGTTTGTTAATCTTGGCGAAGGAAAGTTCAAACTAATTTTACTCGGCTTAAAAACTGACTACGTCCTTTATTGAATCCACGGGGGTCGCCTGTTCTGATTCCGTTAGCCATAATCAGGTACAAGTGTTAAGCATTCCTGTACTTCGTGGATTCAATAAAGGACGTAATTCGAAGTTTCGTGTAGGTTCCCGAGTTCGAAAAACACTTGAAGAGGGCCAGAGAACATATCGGCCGAAACGTTGTGGAAATAGCAACAAAGATGAAGACAATAGTCCGAAAAGTCTTAATGATAAAAATCATCAAGCTTCGTCTCAGAAATTTAGACAAAAATCTATGTATCTTAGAGAATAAAGCTATTTCCAGTCTAATTGACAGATAATAATTATTTGGATCAACATGCATTACATAGCGTAACAGTTATAGGCGTTGGTTCCCTAAACTTCTAAGGAGACAATCTGGAGGTTGCAGGTTCAATCTTGACTGCAGGAGAGCAACAATAGAGGAATATTAAAGATTTGTTCCCGGTTATGGCTAACAGAATCGGAGCAGGTGACCCGCGTGGATTCAATGAAGGACGTAGTTCGAAGTTCTGTGTAGGTTCCCGTGTTCGACAAACACCTGAAGAAGGCCGGAGGGCATATCGGCCGAAATGTAGTGGAAATAACAATGAAGATGGTTTCTTTCTTTCTTTTTTTAATGGTATATCAACTCTTTTTAGGTTATTTAATGCCAAAGCCATTCTCCTAGAAGAACAGTAGTGGCACTATTTAACCCGTAGCTGGGAGGATAAGAGGGTTCATACCTTTCCCAAGGGTATTTGCCCGAAAGCGAACGTAATAGCGCGACTGGAGTACGAACTTGCATGCTACGATTTCGCAGTCCATCGCTTTAACCATTACACCACGAGGACACTCCCACAATAAAGATGAATACTATAGTCCGAAAACCCTAATGAATAAAATCATCCAGTTTCGTCTAAAAAATTCAGACAACTAATGCATTTCTATCAATCTATCTATCTATCTATGACATTTTGTTAATCTCTCTCTCTCTCTCTCTCTCTCTCTCTCTCTCTGTCTCATTATGTTCTTTCTATCTATCCATATTTACCAACCCCTTCTCTCGGGCAGGATATGACACAAGGTCAATTTTTAAGCGGAGTTTAACAGGTTTGAATTCAGAGTTTTCCTTCTCCTAGACAAGTTGCCTCACCAAGGCTGAAGAACCCAGTCTGCCCTACTATTTACCCATAGCTGGAAGAAGAATAATTGGATTCATACCTTTCCCAAGGGTATTAGTGCTATGTGAAATGCCATCAGTCTCGTCCAGGATTTGAACTCGTGTCGCCGTGTCCATTTCCTACGACGATAACCATTACACCATGGGCACCTCCTTCCTTCCTTCCTGTCTATCTATCTATCTATCTATCTATCTCATCCTGGGCGTAGTGACTAACGTTCTGGATCGTGGCATAGCAGAAAGCGAGTTTGAACGCCAGTTGTGCTATTACGTATACTTTCAGACTGATACCCTTGGGAAAGGCATGAACCCCCTTATTCTTCAACAAGGATGGCAATGGCATTAAATTACCTACAAAGGTTGATATGCCATTAAAAAAGAAACCAAAACCAACCTAAGTGTTTTATGTTGTTTTATGATAATAATGTTGCTTTTACCTTTGGTCGACATGTCCTGGTTGGTTGGTTGGTTGTTTGGTTGGAATTATATTACATATCAGCCCTCGAGTTCTGATTATGACCATGAACAGCATCTAATGAGGCCCCATTCTTGGAGTTTAAGGGATATGGAGTACGTTTTCATTACCATTACTCTCAAATTCACTCTGACCCGGAGTGAAAGTACCTGTTAGGGTCCTATCAATGGGTCAAATTAAACTTTTCAATCATTCATTATGGATTATTATTATTATTAGTTATTTAAAGCCATAAAGCTGGGTGTAAATTGTTCGTATTAGGTAGGGATACTTAATAAATACAATTACCGATGTTAAATTTTAATAGTTTGAAGAATTTAGCAGTGTGCAAGAAAATGCACTCTAACTCGTTTAAAAATAAAGTTACCAACAAACTATTCAGTGTATATTGTTTCGTTGTATCACAATTGGGCACTTCAAGTAGCCGATAATGTATATATAAAAAGATCGTGTTTATCAACTCTTCTTGGTTATTTAATGCCCATCCTGTTCACACACACACACACACACACACACACACACACACACACATATATATATAAATATATATATATATATATATATATATGTATTCCCCCCACACTCACACACACCGAAAGTTGAGCACTCTCGAGGGAAAATTGGCCGGCTGCTATTTATGCTGAAATTCAATTGCTCTTCTCAAGAATTGAGCACTCCAGGTAACTGATAACGTATATATAAGAAGATTCCTTTACTTACATTGAGAAAGGCGAAGGTTCCGAGCTAAGATATCCGACTAACGTAAACCCAGCTGGGTTTTGATTTCGGCTTGAAGCATTTCGTGGGTCTAGCTACACTGCCAGGAGTGCTCAATCCACGAGAAGAGCAATAATAATAACTACTTAGCTAGCTATCGCACTGTCAATATCTATCTATCTATCTATCTATCTATCTATCTATCTATCTATCTATCTCATAGCATAATATCTATCAATTTACCTATGTAGTTCATTCCATTCATATCGTTGGTTGGATGGATCTATCTATCTATCTATCTATCATTAAAATTCGTATTATGTTTGTATGTAACCCGGCAAAAACAGCACCTCATAGCGAAATTGTTTCGTTTGCCTCGGAAGTTTGGTAGCTACGAATCGCAGCCCTTGACGTCCAAGTGGCAGATTTGTAATGGCTGACATTAGTGACAATATAAAAAGTCTGTAAAAAAAAAACGCAAAATAAAAATAGATAAATAAATAGATAAATAAATAATAGTAAAAATATATAAAAAAAAGAAAACAAACACAAAACAAGAAACGCCCCCCCCAATCCAGACAAACAAAAAACAAAAAAAAAAAAAAATATTGTCAAAGGTCAGTCAGTGTAAATGTGGGGATCTTTTCAAAACGTTGAACATAAGCGAGGAATCTGTTTCATGTTAATGAAGGGGAAACCAGTGCCGGTGACTCTCGAAGAATTCCAAGTGGGTGTAAGACCTCACGCATCTCTCTCTCTCTTTCTCTCTCTCTCTCAATCTCATCGATGCTTCCCCAACCCGACAACGCGCAACTCAGCCTGACAAATCTAGCATCGAACACATCTCTTCCAATATATTTTTACTCGTATTTTTTTCTTCTTTAAGATTCTGGGTTTATTCAAGGAATACAGTGGCTACAAAAAATATCTCGCAAAAATAACAAATAGTTCTCAAGTCTGCCATAAGAATTGAGCGATTTTTATTAATTGATAACATGATAGAGTCACTTAGCACTGTCTGAGGTTATTTTATTCCTAGAAGTCCGGGAATCCTATCCAGAGTATACTTATTTGATAGAGCCACTTAGCAGGAAGAAGGAACTGATTAGTATCAACGGCATTTCTACCTGTCTGGGGTTATTTTATTCCTAGAAGTCCGGGAATCCTATCCAGAGTTCTTTTATATGATAGAGTCAGTTAGCAGGAAGAAGGAAATGATTAATATCAACGGCATTTCTACCTGTCTGGGGTTATTTTATTCCTAGAAGTCCGGGAATCCTATCCAGAGTTCATTTATATGATAGAGTCAGTTAGCAGGAAGAAGGAAAGGATTAATATCAACGGCATTTCTACCTGTCTGGGGTTATTTTATTCCTAGAAGTCCGGGAATCTTATCCAGAGTACATTTATATGATAGAGTCAGTTAGTAGGAAGAAGGAAATGATTAATATCAACGGCATTTCTACCTGTCTGAGGTTATTTTATTTTTAGAAATCCGGGAATCCTATCCAGAGTACATTTATATCTATATTTTATGGGTAGTTGTTTCTTAAGATTTTTTTATCCAATGTTATATAATAATGTTGTGATGCCGGAAAAAGAAAGACACGGGGAACACAAAGAGGTTGACCGAAAAACATATATTCAAATAACAGAAACAAGATGCAAGTGAACTTGGTTAAACAGTAGTTAGTTTATAGGAAGCTGAGAGTCGAGCGGGTTAGCGACTATACGTCCACTGCGCAAGTGGTATCACACGTGATGGTGACACGCGGGTCTGGTTAGCTCATTTATTTCCATTTTTATAAATAGAGAGCACAAGGCTCTATGGGGGGGTTGGGGGGGAGCGGTCTTGCTTTTCTATATTTTCTAAGGAGTCCTAGCTAGCCACATTCGCCAACCCATTCAACAGTACAATATATAGGTAATCATACTTCACCATGCGCGCTGCAACCACCAAAATACCACACTTGCTCTGTGAAAGAGTAAAAGTAAGTAAAGTTGGCGACCATAGTCGAGGGCGACCAGAAGGCTCCCTTTTCAATAGCTACTACACAGAGGTGTAGTGGAGGGCGCTACTCCTTTCCCTGGAAAGCTCCACTTTACCCTTGATACGTACCTTATATTGCTGAGTGTTAAGCAAGGAGGTATCAAGTACAATTTTTAAAGTCTTTGGTATGACGCGACCTGGGATTGAACCTAAGTCTCTCGAAACATTGGCAAACACTCTACCCACTGGGCCCATGAGAAGACCTACTTAAAAAACCCGAATGAAAATGAATGATTTTATTTACAATTATGGTTTTTATTTACAAGGATATGATTGGGATATGAGGGAAAAAAAACGATAGAAAATGGGAAACGGAAGAAAAAAATACCCGTTGGTTACCTCCCCCCCGCCGCCGCCGCCGCCGCCGCCTTCTGGGTCTGGTTAGCTCCCTCTGACGTTCCGTTGCCGTGTATTTATGAAGGAGATCGAGTCCATTATTACAACAAATAACAAGTATTCCTATCTAATACAGATCATTTGTACACATTTGTATGGTTTAAGTATTTCAATCTCAGAGAAAAAAATATGGTTTTAAGTAGTTATTTCTCTTCAGTAATTGTTATTGGTTTGCATTCAGTTATATACTTTATTATCGTTTACTGTTTCGCTCCAATTTTCTCCATTTTGATTTTTCATTAAAAAAATATTTTTCCAATGAAAAAGTGAACCATATAATAATCGGACAGACTTTTGCGTATATAAAGTTCATTATATAAATACTTTGATTTAATTGTTTTGAATTTTTTTTAAATTTTAGAACTTCTGATGATCGCATGGGTGAGAAACTGACTGTCACCAAGTGCCGTTGACTCTGTGAGGATTGAATATAAAATAAAACAAATACTATAAATTTAAAAAGTGTAGCAGTTCCCAGAAGCCATCTGACAGGAAGCAAGAACGGCACATGTCTAAAGAAAGGGGTTTCTGGATGCTAAAGAGAAATCCTCTCAGTTAACCAGTGACCACTCCGACGGAAGGATCCACTCCTTCACTGCTGCCGGTGAGGAAAGAACACGTGTTTTCTTAGTGTAACATACCCATACATGAATATGGGAAACGTACATAGAATGTTCAAACATATATACATAGAACATAGGAATCCCAAAACACGAAAAACATGTAACGACTTCTTAGTTCAGGTACGAAACCTTTTATTACCTTTGAGTTTAAAGGTTCATCGACATAAGGAGAGAGATACACATTCTTTCTATTCTGGCTTTTCCATCTGCCCCCTATCTCGAGCGGCGCCCGTAGCGCGCAAATTCGTCTGGCCCCTATCTGCGAGCCCCGAAAGTCGACCCTTCTCGTTCGGTGTCTAGTTCTCAACTCAACTCACTGACTTTTTCAAATTTCCCAAAATCCCCCGCGCGCTTCCGGTGCATGATGTCATTCACATCCCTCTATCTGGGATTTTTATTTTGACATCTCTGAATGACACGTCCGCCCTGCGCACGCGCGTGAACACTTGCGTTCATGTTGCACATAGCTAACCCATGCACTGAGCCAAAAGGTTCTCAGCCTAACTAAACCCGAAGGCATGAAACGAAATCCCTCGGCCTTTATATTACATTAGTCCCTGTCGAGTGACACACTGGTTCTCACACCAGTAAAAGCCTTTGTTGTACATATCTTCAAGACTCAGGACAGATTTTCAAACTCACGACTCGCCAAAATGATTCTCCAGTTAGTATCCTTCTCTGCTAACATACCTCATTCAAAACAATTACCAAACACAACCACAGACTTTAAACTTATGACCCATCTAATATAACTTATATATTTCGATGCCTTTTCGGGGAAACGTGATCATTTCGACTGGTTCAGGAAAACACTCCTAGCATCATAATAGACATTAAAACCCCTAAAACAAATTTGGAATTAAAAGGTATCTTCGTCTCTTTCCTTCCTCCCTTCCTTCCTTAAATTCTCATGCAGCCTTCCACAGACAAAGAAGGGCACAACTAAATGAGCTAAAAGGAAGAACAAAGGAATCAGATACCAAAAATTACAAAGTCGTCCACATAGAACCCAGCAATTAACCAACACCGACAGGGACGGCTTCTTTAACAAAACAAATAATAAACACCTAAACTTTCTTTTAGCCCCATAGACTCTGTGCATACGCTTTCCTAACTTAGATCTGCATGTACTCTATCAACTCTATTGAGTTCCTTTTATGAATAAAAGAAACCACATTGTTAATTTGGTCAGTCGGCTTGGTCTGCAAAATACAACCGACTGCTTTTCTGCAGAGATGTAAGACCCCCACCAACGAGTGTCCTGATTATCACACTAAACAATCTGATGGTGAGACTCCAGTAGTGCTAGATCTTTGATGGATGTGAAGTATCTCCTTAATTACCATTGCTTCCAGGTCCACTGTGGTCCGAAATGGTAGCATCATATAGTGTCAAATCTCTGGGTCAAATAGAACGAAACTGTGAACTTTTGCTAAACCGAATGGCTTGAAATAGGAATATTTTGGCATTTAAACTGCGTGCCTGTGTTAAACTAAATTGTTTGAAATAGAACTGTTTTGACATTTCAACTGCGTACTTATGCTAATTTGAGTTGTTTGAGATAGAACTGTTTTTAACATTGAAATTGTGTACTTATGCTAAACTGTTTTATCATTGAACTGAACTGTTTTGATATGTAACTGTTAAAAACAAAAATGATACTTAGACTAAACTGAGTACTCTAAAATGTAATTCGCCGTTAAATGACCCGAAAAGGGTTGATTGGCCGTAAAACAGAACAACCAACCAACCAACCAACCAACCAATCAACACTGTTAATACACACACACACACACACACACACACATATATATATATATATATATATATAAATATATTTATATATAAGTATGTATTTGTGTGAATTTACCTACCCCTTCGCACGAGATAGATGTAACACAAGGTAAATTTTAGAGCAGATTTTTACACGTTCGAATTCAGAGTTCTCTTCCTCGCAAACTGGTTTACCTACCAGATATGAAAAAGCCAAGTCTACCCTACTATGCGCCCATAGCTAGAAGGAAAATAGTTGATGCAAAACTTTCCTAAGGGCATTAGCACAATGTGAAATGCAAACAGTTTCATTCAGAATTTGAACTCGGCTCACCGTACCCATTTCCTACACTTCAAATGACGCCTCCACACACACACACACACTCACAAACACACACACACACACACATAGATATATATATATATATATAGGCGAAACTGTAGTAGGAGTCCCGACTCGCGATTTGATTTATATATATATATATATATATATATATATATACTTACATTTGGTCAATTTATGCGTTTTGTCTAAAGAGCGAAATTGTTTTAAGTCAAAATTCTGTGAGTGTTTGCCCGTAGGGTACTGCCAGTTTTCGTAAAACTCTTAAACTCTGGCCTAAGGGGTGTATCTCATGTTAAGAGATAACATCTGGTATAGGTCTCCATTTGCTTGTTTTCATTTTCGGTAATAAATGTTTTAAATACGAACCCTATATTAGACAGAACTGAAGCAAAACATATTTATGCCTTTAGCTGACACCCTGCTCCAAACAACCGATCAATTCCCAACATCCCCCACTGTCCCAGAAGTTCGCCAACAGCAAATAAAAATAAGCACGGCCATTAAATTCGTTCATCTGATCTTCTGAAGTCCAATAAGATAGGTCGACAAGCACGGATGATATTTGAGAAAAACTTAGAGTTTTCCATCTCCCATTCAGACTCCTTAATGAGAACGTTTTAAAGGAAAAGTTGAGATCTGTGACACTTTGAAAAAACTTGTATGTATATGCGTAAAATATCTGCACTAAGTCAAGACCAATTTGTTTGCCCATTTGTTGTTTGAAAAGAGAGCAAAAAAGAAACAAAAACAAAAAACATGGAATGTCATATTTCGACTGATTTACTATATACTTTATACGTAGAGACGTATTAGATTATGGAATTTGAATGAGTTGTTCGTACATCTTGAAAGATAATGCGTCATCTAAGCAGTGTAACACTGAATGTCTATAAAAGAAAGGGACAGTTTCAAAAGTCGTGTCTTGGGTATGACACTAAACTGAATATGGTGGTGAGGTTACAGTTCCAGAATCCCGGGGAGTTTGGAATGAATCTTTTGTTGCCATTACTCACAGGTCAACTCTGGCCAGAAGAGGTAGAAGTTTTTAGGGTTCCATCTATGTGTCAAATGAATCTATCTGAAAATTATTAATATTGGATAGGAATACATGAAACGATATAACTGTGTGCATATACATGATTATTATTATGAAAATGGAATAGGTACTTTAAACCATGTAATCATGTAAAAGTGTTTTTTATCAGAAAGTTTTGAATGAGTAAAAAATTCGATTTATTTTTTTGCAATATGTGAACAGATATATATATATATATATATAAGTAAAAAGTAAAGTAGGCGACCATAGTTGAGGGTGACCCGAAGGCTCCCTTTTCGATAGCTTACTACACCAAGGCTTAGGGGAGGGCGCGACTCCTTTCCCTGGATTGCTCCACTTTACCCTTGATCCGTACCTTATAATGCTGAGTGTTAAGCAAGGAGGCATCAAGTACCATTTTTTGAGTCTTTGGTATGACTCGACCTGGGATTGAACCCAGGTCTCCCGGGCCATTGGCGAACACTCTAACCGCTAGGCCAATGTCCGGTAATTATTTATATATATATATATATATATATATATACTTATATAACCTATAAATAAAACCTACCCATTCTTTAAAGATTAAAATTCAGTGACTACTCCACAAAAACGTAGCTGTAAGACCCACCCGTTAAAAGGAGGTATCTTACCTATCACACTGAACTGCATCTGGTGGTGAGGCTCCGGTTCAAGAAGACCGGGGAGTTTGGAGCGAACCTTTTGTTGCCATTACTCTCAGATTTACTTTCTGCCGGAGTCAGTGTACATTTTAAAGTTCAATGATTTTCATATATATCATTGTTCCTCACTTACTCGATTTCTCCGTATATCTCTCTCTGCTCTCTCTCTCTCTCTCTATATATATATATATATATAGATAGATAGTTTCGTTGTATCACAACTATTCAGTGTGGCTAGACACGTAGGACACTTGAAGCTGGGATCGAAACCCACCCAACTTTACGTTAGACTTAGTATCAGACCGCTCGGCCAATAAGCGTACCACGTCAGCTAGGGAATTATTAGGTATTAAGTAGTAGCAGCAGCAGCGTTCGTTTGTTTACATTTTATACCTTACCGGATACCAGAGTGCTCAATAGCTACTGTTTTCTGTCGGAATATAGATTCCCATTATATCACACGCCCTGTTGGTTGATTCCCTGCATGAAGGTAAGACCCACCACAAAAAAAAGAGGATTTCCTGAGTATGACATTGAACTTCAGCTGATGGCGTTGCTCCATTTCTGGACATCTTGACAGTGAGTAGTTCTCCTTCATTACAATTACTCCCAGGTCAACTCTGACCCTAAACTCTCCTACTTAACAGGGTCCCATCTATAGGTAAAATAGATATGCTTGAAAACTATAAGTAATAGACAGGAAAACTCGAAACCTTCTAAATGTGCAAATTCTTTGTATTAAAATTTCTTACTGGAAGCGATAATTGTTTACAAATGATTATTATTACTATTATTATTAGGTTTTGGTTATTTTGTTTAATGGCCTATCAACCTTCGTGTGGTATTTAATACCATATGTGTCTTTGTAGAATAACAGCAATTGTAATATTTAACCTATAGTTGCTAGATAAGGATTTTCATGCCTTTCCCAGTGACATTTTTTTCCGAAAGTGAACGTAATAGCGCGACTGGAGTTATTATTATCAGTCAGGTAAAAGTAAAAGACAAAATGAAATGATTGAAACCAAATAACTTCGGTAAATGGCATTTCCACCAGCACAACGCACCAGTTCCCTTCTCCATGACGTATGACGTAGAACTATTTTTTACCAGCCAATCCACCTGGAGTTAGGTGTAAATAGGCAAGATACCACCTAAAAATTAGTTGCCCTTGGTAGAGAGTGTTTCAATATACATAGGACCCATATGACTGTTAATAAATTTACCAATGATAATGTTGTGTTCTTTTTTGTTTTAGATTTGAAAATATGATACTATAACAATCCTCGATCACAATGACTGGAACGGTGCTCGCCAATGGCTGGAAGACCTGGGTTCAATCCTAGGTCGAGTCATACCAAAGACTCAAAAATGTTACTTGATGTTACCTTGCTTAATTAACACTAAGCATTATAAGGTAAGGATCAAGGATAAAGTGGAACAACCCAGAGAAAAAAGTAGCACCCTCCCCTACATTTTGGTGTTGTACGTGGTGCCTTCAATAAGTTTCCAGACTTTTTTGTACAGGCATTTACAATTGTCGTATACTCTTAAACATTAAGTATATTATTGCTATGCATCATATGAGGTGACTGACCAATTTCTATGATTTCAGGTTCAAATGAACAGCTACAGCAGCAATTGGTATAAACCCTACTAAAGCCTGATTGTCACAGCTGGTGAATTTCAAAAATGCTTTCTGGACGTGAGGACACATTAGAAGAACGATATGCCATAAAATTCTGTTTTAAAATTGGAAAAAATGCCACAGAAACGTATGGAATGCTTCAGAATACTTTTGGACAATCTTGCAAGAATCGAGCATCAGTTTTTGAGTGGCATAAGAGGTTCAAGGAAGGCACGGAGGCTGTGAGGGATGATCAGAGGTGTGGAAGGAGTAAGGAAGTCAATACACCAGAGATGATTGGCCAAAGGGTTAGAGTTACTATGTTGAGGTTTTAAGGGAGTTCACGAAGAGATTGCGTCGGAAGAGGCCAGCACTCTTCAAATCGGGTCAGTGGCATTTCCAGCAGGACAATGCACCAGTCAACAACTCCATCCTTGTCACTGACTATTTAACCAAGATGGGCATCAAGACAGTTTTTCAACCTCCCCATAGTCAAGACCTTGCTCTCTGTGACTTTTGGTTATTTCCTAAGCTCAGAGGCTGTCGTTATGAGACAATTGAGGAGATGAAAGAGGCTGTGACGAAGGTCATTGACACGCACACACAAGAAGACTTCCCTGGGGCCTTCCAGAAGTTGTTGGAACGGTACAAGTGCATTGCAGCTGGAGGAGATTACTTCGAAGGGGGTTAGAGTTTCATGTGTGTACTATCAATAAAAGTGCCCATACGAAAAAGTCTGGAAACTTATTTAATGATCTTCGTAGCTATCGAAAAGAGAGCCTTCGGGTCACCATCGCCAACTAGACTTTTTACTTTACTTATTTAAAAAAAAAATCATAGAAAACTGTCTCAAAATAGATACAACCTATTAATGGGATAATGATTTTTTTCTGGGACAAGAAACCCCAAAAAAGATTGCATGTCCTGGAAGCTGATATAATGATAATTAAAAAAAAACATTGATTTGATGTCTCTTGCTGAAAAGATGCATTTTTTACAGGACGTGTTCCAAATAACTGCCATTGCATATGACTTAGTAATAAATCATTATCATATTAATGGGTTGCATCTATTTTGAGACATCCTCTAATGTCTATGTGTGAGATTAAAATGCATCCGGTGGCGAGGCTTCCGTTCTAGAGCCCTAGGGAGTTTCGCTTACCCCTCCCTGTCATTATTTCCAGATCTACTTTGATCATCGGTTTTTTGCTCAACATCGAGTTATTCCATAATATTTTCCTCTTGGAAAGAATTATATCATTGATCGAAAGGATTCAAACGACTTTAAGTTATTTACGAAGCCAGAATGTTCGGCTACTAGATAATAAGAAAAAACAAGTCTTTTCTGTTATCAATTTATTGTCCTTGGTATGGGACCCATGTGACCCATGTGACTTGTAATAACTCTACTAATAATAATGTTGTGTTTTTTTTTGTTTCAGATTCGAAAATATTATACTATGACAACTATTAGTAGTAATTTACGAAGATCTTTACTTCGATTTAGCACAAGGCCAAATAAATGGGGCGCCCAATGAGACTCGAACTCACTCGTGTAGGTTTGCTAGTCTAACTTGCTAACGATTACACCACCAGAGGTGCCCCTATGACAACTATTAGTCCTTGATTACAGTTCCTGGGACAAGACAGGAAACATATTTTGCGTTACTTCTTATTTGGAGACAAAATCGTTCAAAACTGTCTCAAAATAGATTCAACCCATTAATATCGGGCGTCTCAATGTATATGGGATCAATATGACTGCTAATAACACTACTAATAATAATGTTGTGTTCTTTTATGTTTCAGATTCGAAAATAGTATACTATAACAACTATTAATCCTTGATCGCAATGCTTTGGACAAGAGAGGAAAAACATTTCGTGTCACTTCTTATTTGGAGACAAAATCATTCAAAACTGTCTCAAAATAGATGCAACCCAATAATATTATAATGATTTATTACTAAGAAAACAAAATAAAAAAAGAATGCGTGTCCTGGAAACTTATATAATAACAATAAATAAAAAATTCTTAATGAAAATCTTCCAAATGTGTTGGGGAAGTCTCTGTGGCGAAATGGGTAACGTGCTGGACTGCGACATCAAAGTAAGCGAGTTCGAACCCCAGTCGCATTTACGTGTACATTAAGACGAATATTCTTGGAAAAGCCCATTGTCTCCAGAGCTATAAAAATGATATATTTAGTTGGTATCACAGCTGTTCTTCTACAAGTATGGCTTTGGCATTAAATGACTCACAAAGTTTGAAATACCATGAAACCAAACCAAATCTAACAATCTAGGTCCGCAAATTTCATGACTTCGCTCACGGCTGTGTTGCTAAAATTTTCATTATGTGGGAATTTTTGTAATCTTACTCCAGCTGTGCGATTTTCCGTGGGGTTGTGGTTAACGTGTTAGACAGCAACCTCGTAATAAGAAAGTTCGATCCCTAATTACGCCACTGTATTCGCATTCAGAGCAATACTTTGGGAAAAGTCTGAATTCCCTGATCCCTTCCAATACTGGGTTAAATAGTACCACTGTTGTTCTTCCACAAGAGTGGCTTTGGCGTTAAACAGACAGCAAAAGTTGATATGCCATTAAGTGTAGAAACTAAACCAAGCACTTATTCAGAAAAAACACCCCTTCCCCCCCAAAAAAAAAACAGCATGCCATACCATGATATATTCAAGCTGAATATAAATTAAGCAACAGGGAAAGTTGCCCAGTCGACTGGGGTTGTAGAATACACCGACTGCTTCTCTGCAGAGGGGTAAGACCCCCCCCCCCAACGAGTGTCCTGGATATGACACTAAACAATCTGATGGTGAGGTTCCAGCAATTCAGGAGCTTTGGGGAATACGGAGTACCCCTTTATTACCATCGCTCCCAAGTCCACTCTGGCCCGGAGTGGTTGCACCTGATAGGGCCCTATCTATGGGTTAAATAGAACTAACAGCATTTTTATGCTAAACTGAATTGTTTGAGTAAACTGAATAGCTTGAAATAGAAATGTTTTTCACAATTAAACTGTACTTACATTTAAACTGCGTGCTTATGCTTAACTAAATTATTTAAAATAGAACTGTTTTTCGACATTAAAATTGTATTTACACTTAACTGAATTGTTACATATAACTTCTTGAATAGTTTGAAATAAATGTTTTTGACAAATAAACTGTACTTATGCTAAACTGAATTGTTTTAAATAGAGCAGAGTATTTACATAAAAATGGATTTGGCGTTAAGTAACCAACAAAGGTTGATATGCCATAAAACCCACCAAACCAAACCAAACTAAACTGAATAGCTCGAAATAAAAATGTTTTTTTTATAATTAAACAGTACTTATATTTAAAACCGTGCTTTTGCTAAACTGATTTTTTTTAAATTGAACTATTTTTGACACTGAAACTGTACTTGCACTAAACTGAATTGTTATAACCACAACTGAATAGTTTGAAATAGAAATGTTTTTGACAATTAAACTGTGTACTCATGCTAAACTGAATTGTTTTAAATACAACTGATTATTTACATAAAAATGGATTTGGCGTTAAATAACCTTAAAAGGTTGATATGCCATAAAACCAAACCAAATCAAAAACCAAACCAACAGGGAAATCCAAAAAAGGAAATTAGTTATGTTGCAACCTGTGATTGAACCCAGGTTTCCCGGACCGTTGGCGAATACTCTACCCACTCAGTCGATAAAATTACGAGTTATTTTGAAATTATTTTCATTTTGATATATTGCCAAACAACCAACCAACCAACCAAACAAACATTATAACTTAAAAAATAAAATAAAATAAAATAAAATAAGAAATAATGACATAAAATCAGTGATTAAACTATTTTCTGATGCTGTTAAAATACCGATTCGATCATTATCAAAAGAAACAACACAGATGGATCTAAACAAATTTTCATATTGGGAAGATATTTGGAAACAGACATTAAATATAGAAAGATATAAAGTATCACATATTGAATTCAAAAACATTAAAATTAAATATGAAGGAAATCAAGAAGGAAATCTAAAAATTGAATTAAGAACGTGATCAAGGGGTTGACTTTGATGATACATTTAAAGCAGAAAATCATATAAGGCCACTTGGATCGAGGGCAAATGGAATGACTGGCTGTATTTCTAGATATATAATTTTGAAGGAGGTAAATATTGTCTTAAAGAAAAATAAAACCTTAAAAAGACTTCATATAGAATATTTCACTCTGCCCTTGGCTCCAGTGTTGAGACATGGAAATTGGAGTGCAATATTGAAATTGGAGAGCATACAGAGAAGAGTGACAAAAATAATAAAAAGAATAAACGATTACAGTCATAGGGGAAATGAGAGAAATTACGTTTATCTACTTTACATGAAAGAACAAGAGCAACATCGTAATAAGCAAGTTCGATCCCTAATTACGCCATTGTATTCGCATTCAGAGCAATACTTTGGGAAAAGTCTGAATTCCCTGATCACTTCCCATACTGGGTTAAATAGTACCACTGTTGTTCTTCCACAAGAGTGGCTTTGGTGTTAAATAAACCACGAAAGTTGATATGCCATTAAGTGTAGAAACAATATTGAAATTGGAGCGCATACAGAGAAGAGTGACAAAAATAATAAAAAGAATAAATGATTACAGTCATAGGGGAAATGAGAGAAATTACGTTTATGTACTTTACATGAAAGAACAATGAAAGGTGATTTAATTGAAACGCTTAAAATAAATGATAGAGATTCTGATTATGGTAAACATTTTTCAAAATACTTCTCGAATAGGAAATTTGTTTGTTTGGGTTTAATGGCATATCAACCTTTAAAGTTTATTTAATGCCAAATCCATTTTTTCCGCGGAAACAGTTTCATTTCAAATAATTCAGTTTAGAATAAATACATAGTTCAATTGTCAAAAACATTTCTATTTCAAGCTATTCAGTTTAATCAAAAAGTTCTAAATCAAACAATTCAGTGTAGTATAAGCATAGTCTTTGTTTACGCTGTTACGTGGGGGTAGAAAATAGATTAATAACGAGAATTATATATATTTTGTATATTACAAATGTGTTTTATTTGTGCTTATTATTCCGAGACGAAAAATAAAGAAGTGGAGAAGAAGAGGCGCCAAGCCTATACGTTCTCCTTACGTATGATTTGCTCGATAGTTCACGCGGGCAAAAGAGAAAGAGAAAAGAAAAAAAAAGAAGACAGTAAGGAATGGACTTGCAAGTCAACCCCCTTCCCCTATTTACCCATCTCAGCTAGCCTTGAACTCTTAGAGTAAACTTTAAGTGACCTTACCAGCCACGTGTCCAACCCTAGGAATCGGTCAGAGACCTTTTTTTTTTGGCGCACTCGCAGAGTGAAAAACGATTAGTAGCAGTCCTGACTTCGAGGCGTTAACATCTATTCAGAAGAAGTCGAGAGACCTTTGCCCCAGTCCGCCCGAGGAAATGTGACCAAAAAACCGATTTCAGAGATCGGACAACTCTTCGCGGCACTTATATTCAAACTGAATCGTCTCTTACAAAAGAAAAAAAAAAAACGAGTGAAGATAAGATTATTAACAAACCCTAAACCCTCAGTGAGTTTCATATTTCTTTTGCCTTTATGTGTCTACCTTGCAAATCTATTTGAGTTGTGATTCGTCTCGGATTTTAGATATAAATAGTATCATTACTTTTCATCTCCTTTTGTTCTTAAACCTTTTTTAAAATCTTATTTTCCTCTCTTTACCTTGTAAATTTTGTAATAAATTTGATTGTTGAATCTTCAAATTGTGTTATGTTGGTTTTGTGAGTGCTTGCCGCTTATCCCGCAGTGATTTACCGAGAGTCTTCGATTGGAGAAATTTTCTTCCCATAGTTCGCCTTTTTTTATGGAACCTGGGGTATTCTCGCTATTATATATTTTTTTATTATTCTCGTTGCGTGCCAGATATCGCAGTCCCAGCGAAACCCCTGGTCGTAACAACACACACTTAAATGTCAAAACAGTTCTATTTCGAGCAATCCAGTTTAGCATAGACACAGTTTAAATATCAAAAACAGTTCTGTATAAAAAAAATTCAGTTTAGTATGCAAAAACAGTTCTATTTCAAGCTATTCGATGTAGCATAAGTTCACAGTTTAGTTCTATTTGACTTATTGATAGGGCCCCATCAGGTCCTACAACTCTAGGCCACAGTGAACCTGGGAGCGATGGCTATGAAACGGTACTCCGTATTCCCCAAGGCTCCAGCATTACTGGAACCTCACAATCAGATTATTTAATGTCATATCCAGGAAACTCGTTGGGGGAATTCTAACCCTCTGCAGAGATGCAGTCAGTGTTTTCTATCACCCCAGCCGACTGAGCAAAGAAATTTATTGTCAAAGCAGATATCAGAAATTAAGTTTATACACCAACTGCATTTTTTTTGCGTATACAGTAATATATTTTTGGAACAAATTGCCTTGTCAGATCAAAAACAGCAATAGCGTAAAAAGAATTAGATTGGATGATTTCAGTAATAATTATAAGAAAATGAAATTAAGTGGACATTTTGGGGAAAGACCGGATGAATTATATAACAGAAATTGATCTGTATATAGATTAATAATAATAATATATATGTTCTGGCAATGTTTTTTTTTATTGGTTGATGTGAGAAGATAGTAAAAAAGGAAGATGCCTTAGGATAAATAATAAACAAATAATAATACATTAGGTATAACAATACAATGATAAATGCTTATTCATGAGCATACAGTAAATTACAAAAGAGCATCGTCTAGAGTTTGAACTCTCCTCACTGAGTTTATTTTCTGTAGTGATAACCATTAAACAGCTTTTTCTTTCTTTCTTCCTTTCTTTTAATGCTTAGAAAGTCTTTCTTTCTTTCTTTCTTTCTTTCTTTCTTTCTTTTAAATATCTACCACTCTTTAAATTCTTTCTTTCTTTCTTTCTTTCTTTTAAATATCTACCACTCTTTAAATTCTTTCTTTCTTTCTTTCTTTCTTTTAAATATCTACCACTCTTTAAATTCTTTCTTTCTTTCTTTCTTTCTTTCTTTCTTTCTTTGCTCAGCAAGTCTTCGTTCGTTCCTTCGTCTCTTCTTCGTTCGTTCGTTCGTTCGTTCCCTCCTTCCTTTTAAGGTATTTTTTTAAAATATTTGGTTTGTTTCCTTCTTTCCTTCTTTTAAACCATTTTCCTTTCTTTCTTTCTTTCTTTCTTTCTTTCTTTCTTTGCTCAGCAAGTCTTCGTTTGTTTGTTCGTTCGTTCGTTCGTTCGTTTGAAGCTATTTCCTCCTTTAAATATTTGGTTTGTTTGTTTCTTTCCTTCTTTTAAACCATTTTTCTTTCTTTCTTTCTTTCTTTCTTTCTTTGCTCAGCAAGTCTTCGTTCGTTCCTTCGTCTCTTCTTCGTTCGTTCGTTCCTTCGTTCCCTCCTTCCTTTTAAGGTATTTTTTTTAAATATTTGGTTTGTTTCTTTCTTTCCTTCTTTTAAACCATTTTCCTTTCTTTCTTTCTTTCTTTCTTTGCTCAGCAAGTCTTCGTTTGTTTGTTTGTTCGTTCGTTCGTTCGTTTGAAGCTATTTCCTTCTTTAAATATTTGGTTTGTTTGTTTCTTTCCTTCTTTTAAACCATTTTTCTTTCTTTCTTTCTTTCTTTCTTTCTTTCTTTGCTCTGCAAGTCTTCGTTTGTTTGTTCGTTAGTTCGTTCGTTCGTTCGTTTGAAGCTATTTCCTTCTTTAAATATTTGGTTTGTTTGTTTCTTTCCTTCTTTTAAACCATTTTTCTTTCTTTCTTTCTTTCTTTCTTTCTTTCTTTCTTTCTTTCTTTCTTTCTTCTGCAAGTCTTCGTTCGTTCGTTCGTTCGTTCGTTCCTTCTTTCTTTCTTTTAAGAGTCTACCAAACTTTCACTGAACTCGCATTGTCATTATATTCTCGGCTTCACAGGAAGGCCGGAGCATTCAACGGCTAGGAAAATTAGTCGGGTCGCCAACACGGAGCAGCCAACATCTCCCGCGACTGAAAGTTAACGACGTTAGTTTATAAAAAGAGACGAGAAAGAGGATGGAAGGAGGAACTTGTAGTTTTATGCATATCTATGGAGATAAGGAAGTATTTCTGAAATGAAACACATGGTCAGTCTTTCGTCAAATTCCCTTTTCCTTTGCTGTTGGCTGAAAAGCCACGCAAGTGACATTGAACTCATTTTTATCTTGGAAAGAAATCTCTTTTTTTTTTCTTGTTGTTTCATATCCTTTGCGTCTCTTTCCCAGTTTTTTTTTTTCTTATTGTTTCTCTGTCTCTTTTTGTCTTTCTGCTCCCGATTTCTCTATCGATTGGCCTTTCTATTCCCCACCTCTCTCTTTTTTTGGTCTGTCTTTAATTTTCTGTTTTACCTGTCTGTGTCTTTATCCGTTTCTTCCTTCCTATTTCTTTCACTCTCTCTCGCTTTCTTTATCTTCTTTAGTCTTAGTTTATTTGTTTGTTTCTTTCTTTCTTAATTTCTTTTGTCTTTATTTGTCCCCTCCTTCCTTTCTTCCTTTCTTTCTTCCTTCCTTCCTTCCTATTTCTTTCACTCTCTCTCACTTTCTTTATCTTCTTTAGTCTTAGTTTGTTTGTTTGTTTGTTTCTTTCTTAATTTCTTTTGTCTTTATTTGTCCCTTCCTTCCTTTTTTCCTTTTTTCTTTCCTTCCTTCCTATTTCTTTCACTCTCTCTCGCTTTCTTTACCTTCTTTAGTCTTAGTTTGTTTGTTTGTTTGTTTGTTTCTTAATTTCTTTTGTCTTTATTTGTCCCTTCCTTCCTTTCTTCCTTTTTTCCTTTCTTCCTTCCGTCCTTCCTATTTCTTTCACTCTCTCTCGCTTTCTTTACCTTCTTTAGTCTTAGTTTGTTTGTTTGTTTGTTTCTTTCTTAATTTCTTTTGTCTTTATTTGTCCCTTCCTTCCTTTCTTCCTTTTTTCCTTCCTTCCTTCCTTCCTTCCTTCCTTCCTTCCTTCCTTCCTATATCTTTCACTCTCTCTCGCTTTCTTTACCTTCTTTAGTCTTAGTTTGTTTGTTTGTTTGTTTCTTTCTTAATTTCTTTTGTCTTTATTTGTCCCTTCCTTCCTTCCTTCCTTCCTTTTTTTCTTTTTTCCTTCCTTCCTTCCTTCCTATTTCTTTCACTCTCTCTCGCTTTCTTTACCTTCTTTAGTCTTAGTTTGTTTGTTAGTTTCTTTCTTTCTTTCTTTCTTAATTTCTTTTGTCCTTGTTAGTCCCTTCCTTCCTTCCTTCCTTTCTATTTCTTTCACTCTCTCTCGCTTTTTTTATCTTCCTTAACCGGAGTTTATTTGTTTTTTTTGTTTGTTTGTTTCTTTCCTAATTTCTTTTGTCTTTGTTTGTCCTTCCTTCCTTCCTTCCTTCCTATTTCTTTCACTCTCTTTCTCTTTCTTTATCTTCCTTATTCTTAGTTTGTTTGTTCCTTTCTTTCTTTCTTTCTTTCTTTCGTCTTTGTTTGTCCTTTCCTTCCTTCTTTCTTTTTTCCTTCACACACACTCTCTTTCTCACCCTTTCTTTATCTTCCTTAGTCTTTGTTTGTTTGTTTCTTTCTTTCTTTTGTCTTTGTTTGTCCTTTCCTTCCTTCCTTCCTTCCTTCCTTCCTTCCTTCCTTTTTTTTCACACACACACTCTCTCTCTCACCCTTTCTTTATCTTCCTTAGTCTTTGTTTGTTTGTTTGTTTCTTTCTTTCTTTTGTCTTTGTTCCTTCCTTCCTATTTCTTTCTTTCTCTATCTTTCTTTACCTTCCGTTCTCTCTATTTCTTCCATTCTCTCTTTCTTTATCTTCCTTTGTCTTTGTTTCTATGTTTCTTTCTTTCTTTTATTAACCGAACTGTACGTCTGTAAGAGAAGGTTAAAGATGGTTGAAATTGCACACACACACACTGGGGCCGACTGTACGGATCTTTTGAGAACCGCTTCTTCTTTGTTCTCAACATTCGTCAGGCTGGTACAGGGCCATCTCTAAGTATCAAATCATCTTAGTTTCTTAACGCTCCTCCTCTTTCATCTTTCTCAAATAGTCTGTGAAAAGGATAGAGTTGTGGACTGGTGCATTGTCCTGGTGGAAATGCCACTGTCCCAATTTGAAGACTGCTGGCCTCTTCCGACGGAATCTCTTCCTGAACTCCCTTAAAACCTCAACATAGTAACCCTAACCGTTTGGCCAATCAACTCTGGTCTATTGACTTCCTTACTCCTCCCACACCGTTCATCATCCCTCACAGACTCCCTGCCTTCCTTGAATCTCTTTTGCCACTCAAAAACTGATGCTCGATTCATGCAAGATGGTCGAAAAGCAGTCCATATGTTTCTGTGGCATCTTTTCCAAGTTAAAAACAGAATTTTATTGCATATCGTTCTTCTAAAGTATTCTCACGTCGAGATTGCATTTTTGAAATTCACCAGCTGTGACAATCAGGCTTTAGTAGGATGTATTCCAATTGCTGTTGTAGCTGTTCATTTGAACCTGGAATCATAAAAATTGGTCATTCATCTCATTTGGTATTAAATAACGTACAATGGTTGATATGCCATATAACCAGATCATCAATAGCCATTCTTATTTGATAATAATCATTGTTACTTGTCCAGAACAGCCTGCAAAGGAAATGTTTGCATTAATGAACATTAACCACTTCCAATTTTCACAGCGTTTTATTCTGGACGTGCCCGATTACAGTTTTAAGTAAAAGTTAATACAAATAATTTGCCTTCAGTTATACGGTTTCAAGTATTCCTTTTTAATACTAACAATTTACAAGCAATTATATGGTGAGTTGGTTGGTTGGCTGGTTTTAGTGCAGATAAACCCGTGTGGGGTTATCTATGCCAAAGTCAGTTTATCAATTATTTATATGGTACAAAAATATACTTCCACAATCATTTTAAACTGACAAAAACTTCCTATTTAGTTACAATATCGAGACTTTTTCATTTTCCTTCTTTTTATCATCATTATCAAGGCATGCACACAGCACTGATTCCTTCGACTCTCTTTCATCACCCGTTCTACCAGCCAACACACACAGTAAGTCCTCCGAATGGCAAACAGTGTCCTCACAGAGCTGATGAATGTGTCCATGTGTAGAATTCCATTTCTAGCAGAATCCAGCATGTTCTAGTCGTCTTACTTCGATGGTTTGTGAGATGGGAGGTAAGTAACCGTACAGCCGCTGTTATATAAGGTACTGCTACCAGGATTTGGTCAAAACAGCACGCAGCATTCTTGTGTAGTTCATGCCTTGCTTTTTTCCCAAACGTATCTATTTTACCAATACATCGAACTTTAACAGATAGGACTATTCCAGGTCAAAGTGGACCTGGGGGTAATGGCAACGAAGGAAGGATTCCACACACCGATAGCCTCAAAACCGGACGCAGTTGAATGCAATAGCCAGGAGACGCAATCGACTGTCTAAGTAAAGAAGACCCCCCCAAATAACCCCCCAAAACAAAACAAAAATTAATCAGTAACGATAGATTAATTCTAAGGGCACTTCATCCCGTCTTGAGTTATCTATAGCTAAGTGGTTTGGGAATTGTGTTCACTGTACGTTCATATTTACATTTTTGTGTGGATATTTCCTTATTTTTTTTCTTACACAGGCTTTTCGAGGAGGAATATTTTTTAGACATATTAATTTGACCTGTAGACGGGATCCGAACAGGTAAAACCACTTCGGGTCAGAGTGGAACTGGAAGTAATGTCAATGAAGAGGTACTCCACGCCTTCTAGAACTGGAGCTTCACCATCAGATGCAGTTTAGTGTCATACCTACGATACCCATTTTTAGGGGTAGTGGTCTTTACCCCTCTGCAGTAAAATATCATAATATGAGCTTACAATTGATATAAGGAGATACTATTTACCCAACCCCTCCGCTCGGGCAGGATATGACACAAGGTCAATTTTTAAGCGCAGTTTAACAGGTTTGAATTCAGAGTTTTCCTTCTCCTAGACTAGTTGCCTCACCAAGGCTGAAGAACTTAGCCTGTCCTACTATTTACCCCTAGCTGGAGGGAGAATAATTGGATTCATACCTTTCCCAAGGGTATTAGTGCTATGTGAAATGCAATCAGTCTCGTCCAGGATTTGAACTCGTGTCGCCGTGTCCATTTCATACGACTATAACGACTACACCACGGACACCTCCAATGATATAAGGAGATGACCATTGTTAAATAATGTTTTTCGAAGGTATGATTTGGTTTCAATTTTTAATGGCGGTATATCAACCTTCGTGGGTTATTTAATGCTAAAGCTCTCCTCGTCGAAGAGCAGTAGTGTTCTATTTTATTGATAGCTGGAAAGAGAGAGAGAGAGAGAGAGAGAGAGAGAGAGAGAGAGAGAGAGAGAGAGTTCATACATTTCCCATAGGCATTAGTCCAAAAGTGAACGTTATAGAACGAATGGATTTCGAACTCGCTTACTATAATTACAGCCATAATTATTTTTGATTGATTTGGTTTTCTTCTTTAATATCATATCAACCATCGTCGGTTATTAAATGGCATAGCCATCAACACATTTGGTACTATTTAACCCATAGCGGAGGGATTAGGGTTTCATTGTTTTTCCAAAGATATTAATGTGAAAATGAAGCTAATAGCGTGACTGGAGCTCGAATTCGTTAACCGCAATGTTGCAGACTGACACTTTTGCCACTACACTACGGGAACTCCCCCTTCAAAGATAAGCATCAAGATTTAAAATTTGCATAAACTGTCACTGTTTCGCGCCTACCTTATGCACAATTTGTGACTTTGATACAGGTTTTGTGTGCACAGGTAAGGCTTGACGAAGAGGAAAACAGAAGATAACTTTGACCAAAAGCCAATATGAAGCCCAACCACCGAATAAAGACTGTGTTAATTTGGGGGAGAGGTGAAAAGGTTTTATTTCAAAACTGTTCCCTAAATGACTCTCTCAAGGGATGTTGGGTCTTTTTGAAAGTGGAGATGTTGAGGCACACCGGCAATATCATGTAATCATGACGCTCAGTTGGTCTACTGTGTGGATCAGGAGTTCCAGAGAGAGAGAGAGAGAGAGATAGAGAGAGAGAGAGAGTGAGAGAGGTGGGGTGTAAGAGAAAGTGAGTGTGTGTGTATGTGAGAGGGAGTTTTTGAGTGTGAGAGAGTGAGAGTGTGTACGTGTGTGTATTTGAAAAAGAGAAGGAGAGAGAAAGGGAGAGAAAGAGAGAGAGTGTGTGAGGGAGAGAATATATTTTTGTATGTGAGATGGTGTTTGTGTGTGTGAGGGAGTGTGTGTATTTGTGAGTGTTTAAGACAGAAAAAGAGAGAGAGAGTCAGTGAGTGAGCGTGTGTGTGTGTATGTGTGTGTGTGAGAGAGAGAGAGAGAGAGAGAGAGAGAGAGAGAGAGTGAGAGAGAATATATTTGTGTATGTGAGATGGAGTTTGTGTGTGTGAGAGAGAGTGAATGTATTTTTGTGTGTTTGAGACAGAAAGAGAGAGAGAGTTAGTGAGTGGGTGTGTGTGAGAGAGAGAGAGAGAGAGAGAAAGAGAGAGAATATATTTATGTATGTGAGATGGAGTTTGTGTGTGTGAGAGAGAGTGTGTATGTATTTGTGTGTGTTTGAGAGAGAAAAGGAGAGAGAGAGAGAGAGCATGTGTGAGAGAGAAAGA
>OY757936.1:22583875-22721375 GCA_963585895.1 Sepioteuthis lessoniana | reverse complement strand
TGCGAGATCGTACTCCAGTCGCGCTATTACGTTCACTTTCGGACAAATACCCTTGGGAAAGGTATGAACCCCCTTATCCTCCTAGCTATGGGTTAAATAGCACCACTACTGTTCTTCTAGGAGAATAAGTCTGGCATTAAATAACCTAAAAGGTTGATATGCCATTAAAAAAACCCAAAGAACCAAAGGATGGACTCTTCCAATAAAGATATAACATTTCATTCAAATCCACTCGGCGTAGTTAGCAGCAAAGCTGTTGCGGTTTTGCTCAATTGTACCAATCTTGTAGATGGGGCACATTCCGGCCGGATGTGGTATCAGCGACACGGATCTGCTCGAGTGTGTCACGGTAGTCAGCCGAGGTTGCTGGCGCGGGTGTCAGGGAGTTTTAGCATTCACGTCATGCGGCCAAGCAAGCATTCCCCAGCGAGCATTCCTGCCGGGCACTAACCCTTCTCGGAGGGGCGCGGTTTATCACATGGCGCCTGAGGCACCCTTTTAAATGGAATGCTGACGGGGCCCGAGGCATTTTTGGGAATGCTGAGCGCTAGGGTCCTGCGCCCGGATCCACCTTAAAAAGGCCTTGTGCCACACTCGTCCGTTCGGGTGTGTGTGTGTGTGTGTGTGTGTGTGACAAATACTGTTGATAGTAAATAGCTACACTGGCAACATTGTATTACTTGTTTTACTGATATATATAACCTTTATCCTGTAGTCTCTTATCTATTTTATGCCCTCTGAAAAGGGCATAACAGTTTGTTTCTTTCAAGCTATTTGGAAACAGGAGGGCTCAGCGTTGCATACAGAAGTCTACGAGCTCTTCATAAGTTTCTAGGAGCAGAGAAAACTACCAAAAGGGGAAAGTAGACACTGTTATTGTTGTATTGTCATATGCAGATTCATGCAGAACACAACGACATAATGATAATGACGACAAGGCAATGAAGACGAGCGACACAGTTCTTAGAAAAATATACCTCTCACTTTATTTGAAAAAAATTGTGTGTGAGAGGGAGTTGGAGACCGAACAGAACTGCAACATATTGACCTCCCTAACCCCTCCGGACATAGCCATGTGTCATTCTTGTTCTCCTGGACTGCTCAACCGGGGGCCTGGGGACCCAGCCTCTTTGGGACATGTTCTCATCCCATCACCTTCTCACCAACTGGTCTCTAAACTAACTGACTTCCTGTCTTCACCGAGTTATATAATAGTTCAATCGCCCACTCAGTATCTCCCCATGACTGGCCATCGGAAATGTGTCACTTCCGCTGTCTTTGAAATGGCATGTTTGATTGTCATCGAGCGGAAGTAACTGTCATGCAGTTCACAGGTCACTTTCTTCCGGTGCATCAGTCTATGACTGTACCGCGGGATTTTACCTTGTCCCATATTGTCAGCCAAGCTCGCTTACGCCAATGGAATATGCAAATTCCGCGTTTTTGGAATGGCATGTTTGGCCGGGTCGAAGGTCAATATACAACATTATAATTATCATGGAAATACTCTGCTATCCATGGCAGGAAAAAAAATCCTTGCAAGTAATCTGCTGGTACTTACTATTGCTGAAGAACACCTTTCAGGGAGCCAGAGCGGCTTCAGTGCCAACAGGAGTACTCCAAATATAATGTTTTTTTCAGGCAGATCCAAGAGAAGTGCCAGAAACAAAACGGGATTGTCAGTCATTTTGGTCGATTTAACTAAAGCCTTCGACAGTGAGCAGAGAAGGAATGTGATTGATCATGGAATGACTCAGCTGTTCCCCAAAGTTCCTGAATATGGTCAGAAGCTGCACGAAGACCAGCGTGGCTGAGTCAGGTGCAACAGTGACCTCTAAGAGCCCTTCCGGATTACCATTGGAATGAAGCAGTGTTGTGTCCTGGCACCGACTGTTTTCACCACCTTCTTCAGCAAGATACTCGAAGCGGCCACGAAAGATCTTGATGGTGGGAACAGAATCTACATAAGATACCGTCTTGATGGTAGCCTGTTTAATATCCGACAACTACAGGCACGCACAAAGAAACAAGAGCAACTGATCCGAGACCTCAGCTTTGTCGATTATGCTCCTCTTGTCGTCCACAGAGAATGATCTTTGCTATCCATCACTTTCTTTCTCTGCCCAGTCTGCAGGGGCTGTTAGAATACACCCACTGCATCTCTACCAAGGTGTAATCCCCCCCAACAACGAGTGTCCTAGATATGACACTAAATAATCTGATGGCACGGTTCCAGTAATGCTGGAGCTTTGGGAAGAGCGGAGTACCCCTTCATGGCCATCGTTCCCTGGTTTACTCTAGCCTGGAGTGGTAGTTGTTGACCGTAGTCGAGGGCGACCAGAAGGCTCCCTTTTCTATAGCTACACCGAGGTATAGAGGAAGGCGCTACTCTTTCCCTGGATTGCTCCACTTTACCCTCGATACGTACCTTATATTGCTGAGTGTTAAGCAAGGAGGTATCAAGTACATTTTTTTAAAACTCTTTGTGATTGAACCAAGGTCTCCTGGATAATTGACGAACATTCTACCCACTCGGCTAGAGTGGTAGCATCTGATAACTATCGGTCAAATAGAACTAAACTCTGTACTCATCCTAAACTGAATTGCTTGAAATAGAACTGTTTCACATGTAATTGGGTGTAAACAAAAACATTTACTTATGCTAAACTGAATTGTTTGAATGGAACTGTTTTGAGATTGAAACTGTGTACTTTTGCTAAACTGAATTGTTAGAAATAGTGTTATATTTTGACCTTAGACCCGGCCCAAAAATCCTATTCCAAGGTAATGCACTGGAAGGAAGTGACACATTCCAACGGCCAGTAATCGAAAGAGATTGCGTGGGCAGATTAAGGCTTATGATATGGGACAAGGTGAAGGTCTCATTGTGCCACTACAGTCATGCACCGGAAGAGAGTAACCTCTGAACTGCATGACAGTTATTTCCGCTTGATGACGATTAAACATTCGATTTCAAAGATCCAGTAGGCGATCGTGTGGGCGTTGAGTTATTATTTAACTCAGTTGAGTTTGGGTCCCAAAGCAGTTGTCAGTAGAATTCCAGACAGTAGAGACCAGATGTGGTAGGGAAGGCCACACCCGACCGAGGGGGCCCTCGGAAAAGCCCCGATGGAGTGGACCCCAAGACCTCTGGTTGAGCATCTAAGAGAACAAGAAAGACACAACGTGACGGTCATAACAGTGGGGTCAAAATATGAAGTTTATGTTCGGTCTCCAGCATCCTCTCACATGCAAACCCTTGAACAACCCTTTCAAACCCTTGCAATAAAGTGAGAGGTGAATATTTTTCTAAAGAAGTCCTTCCTGCGTCTTTATCATGCGTTTTCCTTCCTGCGTCTTTATCGTTGTGTCGCTGTGGATGACTATATAACAATAGATCTGTTTTTTAGAATTAACTCTGAGTGAACTAAAAACTATACTTATACTGTGCTGAATTGTTGGAAATAGAACTGTTTATGTGTATAAAAATGGATTTGGCATTAATAACCTACAATGGTTGATTTGCCATAAAACTAAATGAAACCAAACCAAACCAAATCAAAGTTTTCTTCTTCATAAAGGCTGAACAGCTCTTTGGGTAAGAAGTTAGCGTAAAGAAGGAAGCACTCTACTAGCCTTTATTTCGGGGAGAGTATCCCCAGCTCCCCACGTCACCATTAAAGTGATTGAGTTATATACACTACATCGGTTCACCTATCTGAGGTAAAACCTCTCGTCAGATGCCAAGATCGACAAAAGGCTGGTCAATGCAAGCAGTGCATACTCTATAAATGCGTGTGGTAAATCAGACGATGGTAGATAAAACAAAATGCTTCAGGCTTGAACAGAGGTCTGTCATCAAATCTTAAATAGCTGGGAAGTGTAAACCATGTGAAATTAACAGGAGAATGTGTGATGAGTACAGAGAAGCAAGCTGGTTTCAGTCAAAAAATGTTTACAACTAGGCTAAAAATGGGTTTGCCATTATGAATATGTGTCGAAATAACAGTCCATGGAATGGAAACAATCCGACTCTCCGGTAAAGATAAGGTTCTGGGCGTTGCAGTTGGTGAAGAAGGTGATGTTGACAGTCTTCAAGAATAGGAAAGGATTAATTAATTAATTAATTTACTCGGAAAAGGTGAAACCGTAAACTGTGCTTCTTATTGCCAACTCCTGAGGCCAAATTCACCTTATGTACTGAATAGCCCTTATATATATATATATATATATATATATATATATATATATATGTGTGTGTGTGTGTGTGTGTGTGTGTGTGTAATGGACTTTCTTGTTGATTGCCCGAAAGCTCCCTTAAAGATGCGAACTGTTCTATTGCTTGCTTAGGTGATTTGTTTATAGTGGTGAATGTCTATGAAGAACCAGCCACACTTTGAAAAGGTGTGAATCTTCTTCTTCTTCCAGCTCCTGGTAAATAGTTGAGAAACTCTGCTTAAAATTGACCTCATGCCATATCCTGCTCATGCGGAGGGATTTAGTAAACACAGATCTATTAATTGCACAAAAGGACGTGACACAAGGTCAATTTTTCTGCGGAATTTTAAGTTTTGAATTCAGAATTTTCCTCCTCCTTGACCTGTTGTCATACCTAAGTTGAAGAGTTAATTGGTTTGATTTGATTTGGTTTGGTTTTATGGCATATCAACCATTGTAGGTCATGTTATGTCAAATCCATTTCTATACATATATGAAATAACCAACGCACCTCGCTGGTTGGCCGGTGATCTGTCCGTCTCGTGAGAACCGCGATATTTCTTCTTATACTCGGCTGAGTGGGTATTTCAGAAGTAGAAACAAAAATAAATAAATAAAAACTAACGAAAACAGAGGAAGGAAGGAAGAAAAAAAAAAACACGGATTCAGTATCTCAAAACATAAGAAGGTGAGGTCTGTGGTATTCTTATGGCACTCTGTGTGTGTGTTATGTGTGCCTATTGCGAGAACTTAGCGAAAATCCCCGATAGCTCCCATCATCCCTGGTCATCGTCTTCAGTGCTCAACCTGGCAATTCTGACTCCATGATCCTATTTACCAACCCCTCCGCTCGGGCAGGATATGACACAAGGTCAATTTTGTGTCCACATCCTGCGACGATAACCATTACACCACCATGATGCCCACTGACTACTGGACACTCTTCTCTGCTCTGAGTTTTTGACTCTACTTGTTGCTAGTCTCCTCGGCCCCACGTCTTAGTACCACTGGCTCCACGTCCTGGGTTTGACTGACCGGCCCGTGTCTTTTTCTGGATTAACAGGCCTTACATTTTGGACTTGACTGTCCCGTGTTTTTGACTTCATTGCCTCATGTCTCTTCCTTGACTGACCAACGTTCTTGGTTCTTGTTTCTCCCTACTTCCGGTTTCGTGAGTCACACGGGCCCAGTTCTTTGTGTGGTCTTCGTACCAAAATAGACAAAGAATGACCTTCTAGACAATCTTACACTGCTTAAAAGATGTTGAAGATAAAAATCCGGCGGCCGCCTACAAAACACAACCACACACACATACATTTATATATATATATATATATATATATATATATGTATAAACGAATTTGTGGAAAGTTGGATAAATCAAACACTTGACTCAAATTTAGATATGTGATATTTCGTTCAGGCTTTATTTCATCTCGAACTTTTTCAGAGAGAGACTACTTTCTGAGTTTTTCTATTTAAAAGCATGCGAGGAGAAATGTTAAAATGGTGGAGGAGGTTTAGTTGTGTCAGAAAAGCTGGGAGGGATTTTAAGTTAAATATATCAGGTTTCATTAAAGATTTTTTGTTTTAAAACGGGAGATATATTTTAGGGAACTGTAGGGGAAAAAGTAGGGAAGGGTATGGGTGAAAGGGATTTTGGCATTTCTGGTTGTATGGAAAGATACTGACTATAATGTGACCCCACAAAAAAATGGCTATATTGTGGCGTCTAGGTTGTAGTCGGGATGCGGAAGGGTTGAGAGGAAAAGTGATTAGGAGAAGGAAAAGGAAAGGATTCTCAAAAGTATGGTGGTACCGGGTAAAAAAAACGTTTTTTTTATTTTGATTTGTTTTCATTTAGTATGATGTTCGCCAGTTATGGTGAGATTTGGTAAAAACCTGGACGTTGTTTTACATATTTTTTAAATGACCGCAAATCTAGTAGTCTTCGGGATTCTTTGCAGCCTATGGTTTTGATTTGGGTAGCTTAGGGAAAAATCGAATGTGTGTTTGAGCTCTAACATCGGGAAGAAACGGGCGTTTCGATCGTCATTTCTTAGAGATCAAACACACATATCCTACTTTTTTTTCTGATCAGCTCCCTAAAATATATCTCCACTTTTAAAACAAAAAAAAATCTTTAATGAAATCTCATACATTTGACTTTATATCCCTCCCAGCTTTCCTGACACAACTATACCCCTATCACCATCTTATCGTTTCTTCTCACATGCTTTTAAATTGACAAAATCAGAAAATAGTCTCTGATAGTTCAAGATGAAATAAAGCTTAACGAAATATCACACATCTAAATTTGAGTTAAGTGTTTGATTTATCCAACTTTCAGCATATTTCTATCATACTGTCAGATTCACTACAAATCTATCTTTTCAACACACACACACACACACACACACATATATATATATATACGTGGTGCCTTCAATAAGTTCCAGACTTTTTTGTACAGGCATTTAAAATTGTGGAAGATTCTTGAAAATTCAGTATGTTATTGCTATACATGTTATGAGATAACTGACCAAGTTTTATGATTTCAGGTTCAGATTAACAGCTACAGCAGCAATTAGAATACACCCTACTAAAGCCTGATTGTCACAGCTGGTGAATTTCAAAAGTGCAATCTGACACTTTAGAAGAAAGTTGTGCAATAAAATTGTGTTTTAAACTTGGAAAAAAATGCCACAGAAACGTATGGAATGCTTCAGAATGCTTTTGGAGCATCTTGCAAGAAAAGAGCATCAGTTTTTGAGTGGCATAAGAGATTCAAGGAAGGCAAGGAGTCTATGAGGGATAATGAGAGGTGTGGGAGGAGTAAGGAAGTCAATAGACCAGAGTTGATTGGCCAAAGGGTTCGGGTTAGGGTTAACGTTACTGTGTTGAGGTTTTAAGGGAGTTCAGGAAGAGATTCCGTCGGAATAGGCCAGCACTCTTCAAATCGGGTCAGTGGCATTTCCACCAGGACAATGCACCAGCCCATAACTGCATCCTTGTCACAGACTATTTGACCAAGATGGGCATCAAGACAGTTGCTCACCTTCCCTATAGTCAAGAACTTGCTCCCTGTGACTTTTGGTTATTCCCTAAGCTCAGAGGCTGTCGTTATGAGACAATTGAGGAGATGAAAGAGGCTGTGACGAATGTCATTGACACGCTCACACAAGAGGACTTCCATGGAGCCTTCCAGTAGTTGTTGGAACGGTACAACAAGTGCATTGCAGCCGAAGGAGATCACTTCGAAGGGGACTAGAGTTTCATGTGTGTACTATCAATAAAAGTACCCATACGAAAAAGTCTGGAAACTTCTTTAATGATCCTCGTATATACATCAATGCTCATTAGTTTGCCACACATATAAACAAACATTGATATTTCAAACAATTCAGTTTATCCTAATAACAGAATTAAGTTCTATTTGACACATTGATAGGGCCCTATCAGGTTCTACCCCTCCAAGCCAGAGTGGACCTGGGAGTGATGGCAATGAAAGGGTGCTCTGCATTTCTCAAAGCTCCAGCATTACTGGAGCCTCACTATCAGATTGTTTATTGTCATATTCACATGTTGGAGAGAGTCTTACATGCAGTCGGTATATTCTATAGCCTCAGTCGACTGGACCATTAAAGAGTTAAGTCTACCCTACTATTTCGGGAGGGGTGACCTCGTGGTGTAATGGTTAAAGCGACGGACTCCGGAATCGTAGTAAGCGAGTTCGTACTCCAGTCGCGCTATTACGTTCACTTTCGGGCAAATACCCTTGGGAAAGGTATGAACCCCCTAATCCTCGCACTTATGGGTTAAATAGTACCACTACTGTTCTTCTAGGAGAATAGCTTTGGCATTAAATAACCTTCAAAGGTTATCAACCTTTGAAGGTTATTTAATGCCAAAGCTATTCATTAAACAAAGAAACCAACTAACCAACCTACTATTTCGCATGAGTAGAGGATTAGGTATATATATATATATATATATTGCCATCCACAGACATATTGTTTCGTTTTATCGAAACTCAGAAGTGTGGTTAAACACTGGACGCTTCAAGCTGGGATTGAAACCTGCCTGACTTTACCGTAGACCGATAACATACTATATTGCTGCTTTTGACTGATCTTTATCGCAACGAAGTTCAATATTTCTTCGACATCATAGATTGTTAACAATAACATACTATATTGCTGCTTTTGACTGATCTTTATCGCAACGACATACTATACTTTTGACTGATCTTTATCGCAACGAAGTTCAATATTTCTTCGACATCATAGATTGTTAACAATAACATACTATATTGCTGCTTTTGACTGATCTTTATCGCAACGAAGTTCAATATTTCTTCGACATCATAGATTGTTAACAATAACAACAGATTTTTGTTGGTATACAGGCTCATTGGCCAAGGGACTAGAGTGTTCGCTAACGGTCCAGGAGTCCTGGCTTCAATCCCAGGTCACGTCATAACAAAGACTTTAAAAATGGTACTTGATACCTCTTTGCTTTAAGGTACGTATCGAGGGTAAAGTGGAGCATTCCAAGGAAAGGAGTAATGCCCTCCCCAACACCTCGGTGTAGTAGCTATTGAAAAGGGAGCCTTCTGGTCATCCTCAACTACGGTCGCCAACTTTACCGTTTATTGTTGGTATCCGAACCTACATATTCTTTATAAACTTATGAGTCGTTAGCTGTATATGAAATATTTTTATATTTAGGCATCTTTGAGCTGCAAAAGTTGTTTCAAGGGCTTCTCTTGTGTGTGGAGGGATGTAAAATTGACCCCGCCTCCGCTTCACCTACTAAATATCCCTCCTTGTGTCAAACGATATTTCTGATCAAAACAACACTCCGTAATCAATTTTTATTAAAGGTTGATAAACATATCAACGATTAATACGTCTATAACGTTCGACATGAGAGAACGGATGTGCACTTGTTGATAAACTGCGCATGCTCTTAAAGATAGCTCGACCATTATTTCTGATGGTGGTTAAGTGGGGGTTGGGGGGGGGGCGAGCCGGTTTAGTGGAATTTGACACAGACAATGAATCATATGAGAAACGGCTCAATATAAAATAATCGCATTTAGAATATCTGTTCCGAGTTTTCTTTCTTTGTCTTATTTTAGAGTTTTTTTTTCTTCTGTTTTTGTTAAATTTCTTCACAATCATTTCTTCTTTGGAAAGTTCTGTTTTATTGCATTTTTATTCTCTCTCTTTCTACTGTTTCTTTCTTTCTTTCTTACTTTCTTACTTTCTTTCTTTCTTTCTTTCTTTCTTTCTTCATGATTGTTTGTTAGTTTCTTTCTGTCTTTCTTTCTTTATGATTCTTTTTTTCTTTCTTTCTTTCTTTCTTTCTTTCTTTCTTTCTTTCTTTCTTTCTTTCTTCATGATTATTTCTTTCTTTCTTTCTTTCTGTGTTTCTTTCTTTCTTTCTTCATGTTTGTTTGTTTGTTTGTTTGCTGGTTTTTTGTTTCTTTCTTTCTTCATAATTGTTCCTTTTAATGCCTTTCTTTCTTTTTTTCTTTCGTTCTTTCTTTCTTTCTTTCTTTCTTTCTTTCGTTCTTTCTTTCTTCATAGTTATTTCTTTCTTACTTTCTTTTTTCATGATTTGTTTGTTTATCTGTTTGTTTGTTTGTTTTCTTCTTTCTTTTTTCTTTCTTCATAATTGTTCCTTTTATTGCCTTTCTTTCTTTTCTTTTCTTTCTTTCTTTCTGATTGTTTCTTTCTTTCTTTCTTTCTTTCTTTCTTTCTTTCTTTCTTTCTTTCTTTCTTTCTTTCTTTCATAATTGTTCCTTTTAATGCCTATCTATCTTTCTTTCTTTCTTTCTTTGCCCCCAGTGTCTCCAAACAAATCACTCAAGCTCATTTCTCATCTGTGCAAATTGAAAGCCGCACCAACGTCATCCCCTACCAGCTTTCGTCATTTGATCACAGAACATTTGCATTCATGTAAGTGTTTTACGATTTTATCTCAAAAACAAAAACAAAAAAAAATACTCCTTATCATCATCGACAACAGCAATAACAACAACAAAAGATAAAAACAGAGAAAGTGAATAAATAAAACAAATACATTTACTCAAAATATATGTGAATAAAACAACCCAAACTCGCTCGCAATTTCTCCTCTGTAACTGGAATTTATTCTAAAATATAAAGCCGTAAATCTTTTTTCTTTCTTTTGGGCAAGCTTTGTTTTCTCCTTGAAACACATGACCGTTCCTAGAAGTGCAACAATTTCCAAATATATGCTTAATCTTTTTTTCTGATAGTTCAAATCAAATTCTAGATTGAAACCTTTTATCTGCTATCATCTTATGCAATCTCTTTGCATATCTACCTATCTATCTATCTATCTATCAAAGGGTTTTTTTCTTAGAAAATGGATTCAACGTACAAAGTTCGACTCTTGGATCATCCAGTTGGTGTTTCACATTCGGGCCAATGCCTCTCTTCCCCATCTATGAGTAAATAGTTAGGTAGAGTGGGCTCTTTAACCTTGGAAAATCAACCTGTGCAGGAGAAGAAAAAAACTTACCGACTAAGGAGATGTGGAGCGAGCAGCTACATTCCATCAAAATCTACACGCTACGAGACTACGTGATCATATTTACCAACCCCACCGCTCGGGCAGGATATGACACAAGGTCAGTTTTTAAGCGGAGTTTAACAGGTTTGAATTCCGAGTTTTCATTCTCCTAGACTAGTTGCCTCACCAAGGCTGAAGAACCTAGTCTGCCCTACTATTTACCCATAGCTGGAGGGAGAATATTTTGGATTCATACCTTTCCCAAGGGTATTAGTGCTATGTGAAATGCAATCAGTCAGGTCCAGTATTTGAACTCGTGACGCCGTGTCCATATCCTGCGACGCTAACCATTACACGCTACGAGACTACGTGATGGTGGTTGAGTACTCTGCCCTCAAGGACACAACACACTCACACGCACAAACGTACTTTCACATACAAACACACACACACACACACACACATATATATATATATATATATATATATTGTAATTTACATAGCTCTTTGCTTTGATGTGGCACAAGGCCAAATGAATGGGTCGCCCAATGAGACTCGAACTCACTCGTGTAGTTTTGCTAGTCTAACTTGCTAACCGTTACACCACCAGAGGTGCCCTAACACACACACACACACACAAACACACACACACACACGCACACACACACACACACACACACATATATATATATAGTATTAATCGGTCCAGTTAAACCAGAGTTGGGTGTAATTCCTTCAGGACAAGAAAATCATTCAGGAGCTGAACATTTAATCCTGAATTAACCGGTCTTTGGTTTTTTCTTAAAGAAATATATATATATATATATATATATATATATATTATGATGAATGATAGATACTTCCGTCGGTCTTGGCGTTTGATAAAAGATGTTAATAAAAGGACTATCTACACATGAGGTTTGTTTATAGCGGTGAAGGTTTCTATAAAACCAGCCACACTTTTTGGATACGTTGATAACAGAAGAATGTACCAAAGATTCTCTCGAAAAATCTTCCTCAGATTTTGAATCAAGACTTTTTCCTTCTCCAACACATTTTCCTTCTAGCCTGCTTGTCTTACAAAGACGAGAGAGCCCCGTCTATCCCACTATTCTATAAATAAAAGAAGCAATAGATTTCGGTACAGCTGAGTATGAATAAAGTCCGAGGTTTGTGTATCTAAAAAAATGTTCATGTACGACACTTCTATAACAAGAAGTCTTAGAGTTTTCCTTAATATTTGTAATTTTCACGGTCGACACTTCTATAATAAGAACTTATAGAGTCTTCCTTAATATTTGCAATTTTCACGTCCAACACTTCTACAACAAGAAGTTATAGAGTTTTCCTTAATATTTGTAATTTTTACGCCCGACACTTCTATAATAAGAACTCATAGAGTCTTCCTTAATATTTGTAATTTTCACGTCCAACACTTCTACAACAAGAAGTTAGAGAGTTTTCCTTAATATTTGCAATTTTCACGTCCAACACTTCTACAACAAGAAGTTATAGAATTTTCCTTAATATTTGTAATTTTCCCGTCCGACATTTCTGTAACAAGAATTTAGATATGTACGTGGTGTAATGGTTATCGCCGTATGAAATGGACACGGCAACATGAGTTCAAATCCTGGACGAGGCTAATTGCATTTTACATTGCACTAATACCCTTGGGAAAGTTATGAATCCAATTATTCTCCCTCCAGCTATGGATAAATTGTAGGGTAGACTAGGTTCTTCAGCCTTGGTGAGGCAACTAGTCTAGGAGAAGGAAAACTCTGAATTGAAACCTGTTAAACTCCGCTTAAAAATTGACCTTGTATCATATCCTGCCCGAGCGGAGGGGTTGGTAAATATGGTAACAAGAAGTTATAGAATTTTCCTTAATATTTGTAATTTTCACGTCCGACACTTATATAACAAGAAGTTATAACATCTACCTGTTTGAAAGTTTGAGAAAAAATTCATAAATTCCGTTGAGTATTGAGAAATTTGTCCCTGTGTTCTTTCGCATTATCCATTTTCCTTGTAAGTTTCATTTTTTGCTAAGTTTCCCCCTGATTGTTCTGAAGTACCCACCTCCCCGTTTTTTTTAAAATCTGAAGAGATCGTTCCATCAAACAAAACGCGTGTTGCTGATGGAATAGGATACTCAGTTAATATTCTCTAGCCCCTTTTTCAATTTCAGGAAAGCATGAGAACGATTAGGGAGAAGGAAAATTATAAGTACTTGGATATATTGAAAACAAACAGGGATGTCAGAAAACAGAATAAATGTGGAATTTATAAAAAAAAAAGTTATGAGTTAACAAAAGATTGCATTACAATCACAAAGGAATCAAGACAGGAGAAAAGTTCAGGTAGAGACGGCAAAAGAAAATAAGCTATCGAAACATATCCCAACGTACAACATAACTGAAGTGAACAAGTTAATCTATGGAGGAGAAAAACTAGTCAATGATAAAATAAGTATCTCCAAACGGAATCTGATGGCCCAGTCGACTGGGGCTGTAGAATACACCGACTGCTTCTCTGAAGAGAGATAATACCCCGTCGCCTACGAATTGGCCCAGTCGGCTGGGGCCGTAGATTACACCGACTGCTTCTCTGCAGAGGGATAAGCCTCTCCCAACGACTGTTTTCGATATTGAAACTGTGTACTTATGCTAAACTTAATTGTTTGAAATAGAACTGTTTTGACGTTTAACTGTTTGTAAAAAAATCTATACTTATTCTAAACTGAATTGTTTAAAGTTTAATTCGGCGTTAAATGACCTGAAAAAGGTTGATATTCAAAGATTAATGAAAACTCACCATCATATTTTTTAGTATAATATCTCGGACACTCGTTGTTATTGGGGGTCTTATCCCTCTGCAGAGTGTTGTATACTCAGCTGTGTCGTTATTAACAACGAGGAACACGTATGAATATGTGGCGTTCTGGTTAGTGAACGCTTGTCGTCGTAATAAAAAGACAAACCACGATATGTGAGGAAACAGAGTTATATTCACAGGAAAAAGTAATTACAATAGAGAGACTGTTAGTAGATAAGAACGTAGGATTAGTGAATAGAGAATAAGGATAAGGATATAATCCAACAATAGTATTGGCTTCCGTTATAAGGAGCTACTCTTCAGCTTCTGCTCTTTTAGGCTGCTGGTATAAGTAACTACTGCTATATATGGCAGATGGACTAGCTCATTGTGTCGAAAAGGTAGGTGATACCCAACAGTATATAAAAATATGAGATTATATTTTTATTCTTGGCGATGATACTTGTGTGGAGCAGAAAAGCAATCGCAGAGAGTTCGCGCACACGAAGGAGCTGTCGGGAGACGGAAGAACCAGAGAACAACTGACTTTAGCCGAAAGTTACATAGTCTACAACTCTCACGTGACCTGCTGCGATTCCTCTTTTTCGTTAACTATGGTTAAGCCAGCGTCTCACTTCTTTGCTTTCCATTGGTTATGTTGTCTGCTTCCCATTGGCTACTGGCCCAAGCCTGGTTCTGTGGGCGTACGCATCTGCCAACATCACCGAATTCAACGACGTCCACAGGTCAAGGTGATATTCCGATATCTTCGATCGGATGAACTTTTTTCAACATCCACTGTATTCACAGCACCTGTGCGCATGGTGACATTTCGGCAATTACCTTGTCAATATTATCCCTTGGTGGATGCAACTGTCTCAACATCCATTGATACACAGCACCTGTGGACATGATGACATTTCGGTGATCACACCGGTCTTATCAATCTGTCAAAAACACCCGCCGTGTTATATACTGACCTTCGACCTCGCCAAGCTGTCAAAATAGGAAATGCACCTGTGTAAATAACAGGTGCATCCGGTCGAGGAATATCAGGATATGACCTTGACTGTCGATGGGTTGAATTGAGTGCGAAATTGTGACGCTCACAAGAAGAAGAGTGGACGGCAAATTATTATATAACCCCAGCGACAGGAAGTTCAGATCAGTTGGAGATCAGAACAGTTGGAGATAAGATGCGGTAGAGAGAACTAGCACCCAGAAGAGGGAGCCCTCAGGCCCCCTATTGAGCAGTTGCATTTGGAGAGAAGATGCTGGAATGAAGACCATGTCTCAGAGAGGCTGGCCTCCCAGGCCTCCGGTTGAGCAGCCCAGGAGAACGGGAAAGAAACGCTGTTATGGCCATAAGAGTGGAGGTCAATATGTTGCAGTCTTTGTTCGTTCTCCAACTCCCTCTCACATACAACCCTTTTAAATAAAGTGAGAGGTATATTTTTTCTAAAGAGCTGTGTTGCTCGTCTTCATTGCGTCGTTATGTTTCTGCATGCATCTGCAAGTATATGTGTATGTATAGTGATACATGAGTATGCAACACGTCGTATTCACACCCACAGGTCACGTTAATATATTACAAGAGGTGCTGTCGGTGTATTCTGCGTCTCAAGCTGACTGGACCTTCCTTTTTAGAAGGTTTAGAAAATCTGTAGTTTTTTTAATTTAAGGACTTATCAATCTTCGAGGGTTATTTAATACCAAAGTCATCCTTATAAAAAAATAGTAAAGGTACGATTTAACCCATAGCTGGTGGGTAAGATGTTTTTATACCTTTCCAAAGGGCATTAGCCAAAAAGTGAAAGTAAAGGCGACTGGAGTTCGAACTCGTTTACCACATTGTCATAGTCCAGTCAGTTAACCGTTACACCAAGTAACTCTCTTCTTAGTAAGTATCTTCTTTTTTTATGTAGATTTTAACGTTTCATTTTAAGTTATTTTGAGGCCGTCCAGTAAGAACAAAGTGAGTAACATTTAACTTTTTTGCCTTTTTTATTACTTTCTTTAGGAAACATTGTGTTCGTTTGTTTAATGGCATATTAACCTTCGTGGGTTATCTAATTTCAAAGCTATCCTTCCAGAAGAACAGTAGCGGTACTATTTAACCCATAGCTGGGAGGATACGGAGGTTCATACCTTTCCCAAGGGTATTTTTCCGAAAGTGAACGTAATAGCGCGACTGGAATTCGAACTCGCCAACTCCGATTCCGCAGGCTGTCACTTTAACCATTACACTCTCCCTTTATATTTTTGTTATTATCTACATTATATAAGATACAACTTCTGTTATGTATTGACCTTTGACAGGCTTGTTAATGTGGATAACAAAAATAGTCGTGTCTTAAGGCAAAAAAGGGGGCAGTGGAAATGTCCCGTGAATTGCGTAGGTGGGGCACCGGAAGGAAGAATGTATTAGAATCCAAAAAACATATATAACAACGGAAGTTTTCAACCTCGAAGAGTCGGCGGTCAGTCAGCTGAGGGAGAAGTCAGAGGTTTGAATTTTTAACAGGATTGATGGGATCACCAGCGGAATATTATTATTATTAATTCTCATGATTTTTTTTAAAACCAAAGACTTGAGCGACTGGAATTTGAACTTGCTTACTACGATCCTACAGTGCATTGTTTTAACTATTACACCACGGGGACACCCGTGAAACATTTTGTGTGAATTACAGTTATTGTGAATAATGGCTATTTAGGTCTTCATGGTGATGTTGAGAAAGAAGTGTGTTTAGAGAGGGCAGATAAGGGAGAGGGGATTTTCTTATGCAGTTGTTTATTTATTTATTTGACTATTTATTTATTTGTTGGATTCGGAATTCATAAACTGGATAAGATTGAAAAAAAGCTAGTGAATTGACTTAGAAGAAAAAGAGAGAGAGAAAAAAAAAAACACTCGCGAAAACAGCAAAAAAGATATGCAAATGAATAAAATAAATAGAAAAAAAGAAAAGGAGGAAAGTAGGAAAGCAAGAGGGAAAGAAAGAAAGCCTGATTAACAACAACAGCAACAACAACAACAGCAACAACAACAACTAAATAAATAAGTGAAGAAAGAAAGAAAGAAAGAAAGATTACGGAACGAAGAATCTTCCGCCGCAGTATTTAATTTATTTTGGCGGTATTCTCTGATGATGACACAAATTGAAAGTGGCAGAATTGCCATGTTTATTTATGCAATGCCGATAGCTTAGACAAACTCCACGGGAAACAAACAAACAAAACGAACTAATAAATAAATAAAATAAAAAAAAGTCCGTGTGATGGAATGAACGGCTGAGATTATTTATAAATCTCGTGTGTATAAGCGCTCACATGGGTGTCTATGTAATAATATTTCTTGTTAAATTTCCTTTTTTTTAAAACCTAGTCTCGTATTAGATATATAGATTGATATGGATACACTGGGATTGATAGATTGATAGATAAGAGCAAACTGATATACACAGATAAATTGATTGACAGAAATGAGAATTAAGATTAATAGATAGATAGATAGATAGATATAAATCAACTGAAATAGAAAGAAAGAAAGAAAGATAGATAGATAGATAGATATGAATCAACTGAAATAGAAAGAAAGAAAGAAAGAAAGATAGATAGATAGATAGATAGATATTTATGAATCAACTGAAAGAGAAAGAAAGAAAGAAAGATAGATAGATAGATAGATAGATAGATATTTATGAATCAACTGAAAGAGAAAGAAAGAAAGAAAGAAAGATAGATAGATAGATAGATAGATAGATAGATAGATATGAATCAACTGAAATAGAAAGAAAGAAAGAAAGAAAGAAAGAAAAAAAGATATATATATATAGAGAGAGATAGATAGGTAGATAGATATGAATCAACTGAAATAGAAAGAAAGAAAGAAAGAAAGAAAGATAGATAGATAGATAGATAGATAGATAGATATTTATGAATCAACTGAAAGAGAAAGAAAGAAAGAAAGATAGATAGATAGATATGAATCAACTGAAATAGAAAGAAAGAAAGAAAGAAAGAAAGAAAGAAAAAAGATATATATAGAGAGAGATAGATAGATAGGTAGATAGATATGAATCAACTGAAATAGAAAGAAAGAAAGATAGATAGATAGATAGATAGATAGATAGATATTTATGAATCAACTGAAAGAGAAAGAAAGAAAGAAAGAAAGAAAGGAAGAAAGAAAGAAAGAAAGATAGATGTGAATCAACTGAAATAGATAGATAGATAGATATGAATCAACTGAAATAGAAAGATATATATATGTATATATATAGATAGATAGATATAAATCAGAAAGAAAGAAAGAAAGAAAGAAAGAAAGAAAGATAGATAGATAGATAGATAGATAGATATGAATCAACTGAAATAGATAGATAGATAGAAAAAGACTGGAATAGATAGATAGATGGGGAGAGAGAGAGAGGGAGGGAGAGAGAGAGTATGTGTGTGTGTGTGTGTGTGTGAGAGAGAGAGAGATGAGAAGAGAATGTAACTGATAGATGAAATGTTAGAAATCCTTCTGTCTCATCATCCTCAGCTCGAGCAGGATAAGACACAAGGTCAATTTTTAAGCGGAGTTTAACAGATAAATTACTATAGTTAAAGAACTCTGTTTACTCATCGCTGGAGGGAGACGAGATGGACTTATACCCACCCCCAAGGGTATTAGCGCTGTGTGAAATGCAAACAGCCTCGTCCAGGGTTTGAAACCGGGCCACCATCTCCATTTCCTACGACGATTACAATTACAGTAATAGCACCCCATAAAAAAGTACGGAACACTTTCTGATTTAGAGTGTTAAGTAATAAGGCTTGATATGCCGTTAAACGCAACCGAGTCAAAGTGGCAGTACCTGTTAAGGTCACATCTACAGGTCAAATAGAGATATTTAATCATTTTCTATACTTGAAAGTGTTATATAATTACAGACTGATTTTTTTTATATTAATCATTTTTAGTTAATAATATATTCGGTTTGGTTGGGCTATGAACTATTCAGCTCTTAGTGCATGTACACACACATTGAGTACAGTTCACGCTCGCGCGCAGAGGATATGACAATCACAAATGTCATAATAAAAAAACCCAGATAGGAAATGATGACTGGAGTGGGAATAACGTCATCCTCGGAAGCGATGGGCTGAGAATTTGATGATTTTGAAACAGACGTTAGTTGAGATTCGACTCTGGGCTGGGCCAGTCCAGCTGGGGGTTGACTGTGGACGATGTAGGAGACAGTTGGTTTGTCTGCCTCAATAGCAGACAGTTGAAGTTGAAGTCTGACCATGGAGTTCTGCAGATCTCTACCGACAGAGATCTTGGGGCTATGGGATGCGCAGCGCGTTTGTTGGGTCAGATAGTATAGTCAGCAGAGTAAAAATTGTGTCTCTCTCTCCTAGTGTCGAAAAACTAAAGTCAAGAAGTTAATAAACGTTTCGTACCTGAACAACGGAGAGTCGCCAGTGTTTCGTATTTCCCTGCATCTGTATATTTGTATAGTTGGATTGTGACTATACAACAAAACCATTTAACTGTGTGCAAACAAACGACTGATGTTGAATAAATGTTAACTGTGTGCAAAAAAAAAAGAAGAAGAAGAAAAAGAATAATATTGAATGGAATTACAAGTTTTAAATAGCAATACTTGAAACCACTAAACGTATGCAAATAAATGACTTGTTTAAAAACTGTTACCTACAAATAATTTGTTTTTAAATCATATATATTTAATAGATACGCAAAACATGATTTAGCATTAAATAACCGACAAGAGTTGATATGCCATAAACACAACCAACCAACTGACTCAAAGTGGTAGTATCTGTTAGGGTCCCATCTGCAGGTCAAATAGAAATGTTTAATCATTTTCTATGCGTGAAACCATTTAACTGTGTTCAAAAAGATTATGGATGTTAAATTGAATTAGTATTACATAGTAATACTTGGAACCATTTAACTGTGTACAAACAAATAATGTAGAATAGAATTACTAGTGTTAAATAACCATACTTGAATCCGTCTAACTGAGCTCAAATATAATTATTAATGTCAGATAGCTATACAATTTAACCGAGTAAATAAACTGTTAGTTGTTGCTATAGTTGAAACCATTTAAGTGAGTGCAAACAAATGAGCTCTGGTTTATTTAAACATTGTAACCAACAAAATATTCGTTTGTAAATCATATGTATTTTATATATAAACAGGATTTGGCATTAAATAAACCACAAGGGTTTATATACCTAAAACACAACCAACCAACCAACTAACCAAGTCTAGCGACTGATTCACAAGAGTTAAGAGAAATATGATAAACTAAGATTGAATTTTGTACAGGATTGGTGGGATCACCAGCAGAATATCATTCTTAATAATTCTCATTCCTTTTTTTTAAACCAAAGACTTGATTTGTGCACTTTACCACAAACAACACATGTTTACTGTGAGGACGAGTAGTCACCAAAAGATTAGGAGTTTCTCGAGTTTGTAAGTTATTATGTGATGATACTTGATTAACATAATCAACTTTTGATAACAAGTTACAATGAGAGAATTTGCATTGATATGCCATAAACACAACCAACTGACTCAAAGTGGTAGTATCTGTTAGGGTCCCATCTGCAGGTCAAATAGAAATGTTTAATCATTTTCTATGCGTGAAACCATTTAACTGTGTTCAAAAAGATTATGGATATCGAATTAAATTAGTATTACATAGCAATACTTGGGACTATTTAACTGTGTACAAACAAATAATGTTGAATAGAATTACTAGTGTTGAATAGCCATACTTGAATCCAACTAACTGAGCACAAATATAATTATTAATGTCAGATAGCTATACTTGAAACAATTTAAATAAATAAACTGTTAGTTGTTGCCATAGTTGAAACCATTTAAGTGAGTGCAAACAAATGAGCTCTGGTTCATTTAAACATTGTAACCAACAAAATATTCGTTTGTAAATCATATGTATTCAATATATACATATAAACAGGATTTGGCATTAAATAACCCACAAGGGTTTACATACCTAAAACACAACCAACTAACCAAGTCTAGCGGCTGATTTACATGAGTTAAGAGAAATATGATAAACTAAGATTGAATTTTGAACAGGATTGGTGGGATCACCAGCAGAATATCATTCTTATTAATTCTCATTCCTTTTTTTTAAACCAAAGATTTGATTAGTGCACTTTACCACAAAACGTATGCAAATAAATGACTTGTTTAAAAATTGTTACCTACAAATAATTTGTTTTTAAATCATATATATTTAATATATACGCAAAAACATGATTTAGTATTAATTAACCTACATGAGTTGATATGCCATAACACAACCAACCAACTGACTCAAAGTGGTAGTATCTGTTAGGGTCCAATCTGCAGGTCAAATAGAAATGTTTAATCATTTTCTATGTGTGAAACCATTTAACTGTGTGCGAATAAAACTATTAGTGTCAGATAGCAATACTTGAAACAATTTAACTGTGGGATGGACAGCTATCGACAGGCTATCGGTCATATGGAAGTCAAACCTGACCGATAAGATAAAACGCAGTTTTTCCAAGCAGCGGTCGTATCAATAGTGCTATATGGATGCACCACGTGGACGCAAACTAAACGTATGGAGAAAAAGCTTGACGACAATTACACAAGACTACTGCGAACTGTATTGAACAAGTCCTGGAGGCAGCTCCCCACAAAATAGCAGCTATACGGCAACCTACCACCCAACACACCCAAAAAAACACCCAAATAAGACGAACCTGACATGCGAGACACCGCTGGAGAAGAAAGAACGAACTTATAAGCGACATACTCATGTGGACCCCTTCACATAGACGATCCAAGGCCGGTCAACCAGCTAGAACCTATCTACACCAGTTCTGTGCCAATACAGGATGTAGCCTGGAACACCACCCGGGAGCGATGGACGATAGAGACGGGTGGCGAGAGATGGTCTGAGAGATCCGTGCAAACAGTGCGACATGATGATGATGATGATGAGGAGGGTTGCCATCCTTAAAACCATTTAACTGTGGCCAAATAAACTGTTAGTTGTTGCTATAGTTGAAACCATCTAAGTATTTGCAAACAAATGAGCTCTGACTCATTTAAATATTGTAACCAACAAAATATTCGTTTGTAAATCATATGTATTCAATATATACATATAAACAGGATTTGGCATTAAATAACCCACAAGGGTTCGGTTGGTTGGTTGGGTTCTTATGGCGTATCAACCTTTGTAGGTTATTTAACGCCAAATCCATTTTATGAAAATAGTTCTACTGAAAACAATTCAGTTTAGCATAAGTACGCAGTTTAAATGTAAGTACAGTTTAATTGTGAAAAGCAGTTCTACTCCAAGCCATTCAGCCCAGTCAAGCAGTTCAAAACAGTTTTAGTTCAGATAATTCAGCTTAGCATAAATACGCAGTTTAAACGTCAAAACAGTTCTATGTTAAACAAATCAGTTTAGCATAAATACGCAGTTTAAATGCAAATATCTGTATTTTGAAGGAAGCACGGTTTAGTTCTATTTAACCTATAGATAGGACCCTTGTCAGGTGCTACCACTCTGGGCGAGAGTGGACCTGGCAATGAAGGGGTAGTCCGCATTTCCCAAAGCTCCAGCATTACTGGAACCTCACCATCAGGGTGTTTAGAGTCATATATCAGGACACTCGTCGGGTGGGGTGGGGGTTGTTTACCCTTCTGCAGAGGTGCAGTCGGCGTATTCTATAGCTCCAGCCGACTGGGCGACCACGAAGGTTTATATACCGTAAGACACAAACAACCAACCAACAAACCATCAACCAAGTCCTAACAGCTGATTTACAAGTGTTACGACAAATCTGATAAAATATAATTATCATTACTAAACATTCAGAAATGAACCCATACAAAAACAGTTCCATTTCAAACAATTCAGTTTACCATTAGTATGCAGTTTAAAGGTAAGTACATCTTTTAATTGCCAAAAACATTTCTATTTCAAGCTATTCTGTTTAGTCAAACAGTTATGATTCAAACAATTCAGTCTAGTACAAGTATAGTTTTGTTTACATGCTGTTAAATACAATTTTGTATAAATATAGTTTTTATTCACAGAGTTAAATACCAAAACAGTTCTATTTCGACCAATTCCGTTTAGTGTAATTACAGTTTCAATATCAAAAACAGTTCTATTTCAAATAATTCAGCCAAGCACAAGTAGGCAGTTTAGTTCTATTTCACCCATAGATAGGGCCATATCAAATGCTAGGGATTAGATAACCCATAACAGGTTGATATGGTTTTAAACAAAGAAACCTAACAAGATCGAATCAAACAAAAATAGTTTAAATGATAAACACAAAGAAATAACACCCTCCCCCCCAAAAAACCCCACTAAAACAAATTAAAGTTTATATTGTATATAAAGGTTCACAGCCAGTTTTCTGAGATGAATAGTTTTTATTATTTACATCATGCATGTCTCTAAGACATATTTGTTCAATTTATATTTTTTGGTTTGATTTCTTTGTTAAATGGCATATCAACCTTTAGAGGTTATTTAATGCCAAATACTCTTTATACATATATATCAAATATATAAATGATTTGGTTTGGTTGGGTTTTATGGCATATCAACTATTGCCAAATCCTTTTTATGCATATATATTAAATATACATGATTTGGTTTCTTTATTTAATGGCATATCAACCTTTGTAGGTTATCTAATACCAAAGCCATCCTTCTAAAAGAAAAGAAGTGGTACTATTTAACCCCTAGCGGGGAGGAAATGGGGATTCATGCCTTTTCCAAGGATATTTGTTGAAAAGTGAACGTAATTGTGCGACTGGATTTCGAAGTCGCTTACTCGCAGAGTGCCTCTGGTGGTGTAATAATAAGCAAGATAGACTAGCAAACCTACACGAGTAGGTTCGAGTGTCATGGGGTGCCCCATTCATATGGCCTTGTGCCACATTTAAGCAGAAAGCTTAGTAAATCATTGCTACTATTCGGCAGTCCATCTCTTTAACTTTTATACGACTTTTGACTGGTTGGTTTATATGGATTACAAAAACAGGATGTGCTGTTGTGTCTTAAGGCAAACAAGGGACTGTGGAAATGCCCCGTGAATTGGGTAGGTGGGGCACTGTAAGGAAGAATGTGTGAGCATCCAAAAATGTATAACAACAGAATTTTTCAACCTCGAAAAGTCGGCGGTCAGTCAGCGGAGGGAGCCGTCCGTCAGCATCATCAGAGGTTTGAATTTAGTTCCAGACTAGTGGGATCCACCTGTAGATTATTATTATTATAAATTCTCATTCCTTTTTATAACCAAAGACTTGGTTTGTACATTTTATCACAAACAACACATGTTTTACCGTGAGGACGAGTAGGCACCGAAAGGTTAGGAGTTGTAAGTTATTATGTGAAAATACTTGATTAACATAATCAACTTTTGATAACAGGTTAGAATGACAGAATTTGCATTGCTAATTTTCAGAACCACCTGGAAAATTCACAAATGAATCATCTTCGCGTAAAGCACGCTTCAGTTTTGTATAATGAATTTCCTCTTTTCGATCTCAGTTGAAGCACTTTTAACATTTTGGCACCAATTATTTCGATGTAATGTTTTTTCCTTCCCATTATTTGACATCTAACTCCGATGATTTCAAGTTTTCTTTAAGTCAATCCTCATATTTTTTTTCTGGGCTTATGTTAAGGATGTTTTCCATTAGCGAATATAACATGGAAGAGAGTTTTAAAAATGACGTAGAGAATTTAAGCCTGGAAATATATATATATATATATATATATATATACATATACATATATATATATATATATATATATTATGAAAAGAACGAAACTGAAAACTTGTTATCAATAATTCGCTAGCATTAAAATCACATTTTTTTTCATCGGCCCTTCGTGAAAACTTTGCCGATATGAAACCGTTAAGAAAAAAAATAAAAAAATAAAAATAAAACAAAAAACAAAAAAGCAAAAACAAACAAAAAACCCCAAAACATAAGTTTAAATAATCGAAAGAAAATTTTTCGTTAAAAGAAATCGAAACGCTTGTAAAGTTACGATAATTGAACCTTCAGGATTGTCTAATTTTTTTTCGTTTATTTTTCATTTGAAAACAACTTTTTAGACCATACGACTTCACTTCTCATCGTCCAGATGATGCTTACGAGTTATATTAAACAAATCCTGAAAGCAACATCACACAAAGCAGCAGCTGTATGGCCACCTACCACCAATCTCGAAGACTTGGATGGTCTTAGACGAAAAAGACATGCGGGACACAGCTAGAAGAGCAAGAACAAACTCATAAGTGACGTTCTCCTATGAACGCCTTCACACGGACGAGAAAGAATTGGACAGACCAGCTAGAAATTATCAACAACAGCTCTATAAAGTCACAGAATGTTGTCTAGAAGCGATGGATGATAGAGACGGGTAGCGAGAGAGAAATAGGGAAATCTGTGCTCGCTGCACGACATGATGATGATGATGATGATATACATATATTCATATATTATTAAGACGTGATCTCTCTCGCCCTGCCTTCTTATCGTCCTTGGCACTTGGCAAGTCCTCTAGAAAGCACTCAGTATCCGCACAGAGCTAATGAATATTAGTCTTACCAGTCGATTAACATTGGTGAGTCCATGTACGTGGGTTAGCAGAAGAACTTATTTCCGGCTTTTCCAGGAGTGGCCAGCATGTTTTGTTTCATATTACTTTGATGGTTTGGAAGATGGGAGGCAAGTGGCCTAACAGCTATTATTTTATAGGGAGTGGGGAGGCTTCTTCGAGGATTTATCCAAAACCGTACACAACATGCTTGTATAGTTCCCATCTTGCTTTTATCCTGAGCCATTTTTATTGATTTAAACACACACACACACACACACACACATATATATATATATGTATGTGTGTGTGTGTGTGTGTGTGTGTGTGTGTGTGTGTGTGTGAAAGTGTTTGCATGTTTATGAGCCAACTAACCGCTACCCAAGTGTGTATTATTATTGAGTAAATAAGTCGTAGTTTCTTTTCATAAGATTTGGTTTATCTTCTTAGAATTTGAGATTAACAATGCCTGAAAGAAGAATGTTAATCCACAAGAAGAAAAAAAAGGATGACAGCAATAATTATGTAAAAGAATTATCATCAACAAAAATCAGACGACTTAATAAATAAATAAATAAATAAATAAAATTAAATAAGAAGGAAATATTAACTTATCAAAAGCGAAAAACTTAAACGAATGTTTGCTTTTGCGGCTAATGGTTTTTTTAAACGTTCAACGTATTGGAATCAGAAATGACACCATTTTTGTTTTTATTTTTTGATATTTATCATGACATGTAGCAAGGGTTTCTATGGCGTAGAGGCTGGACTGCAACAACATAGGAAACACGTTCAATCATCCGTCGCGTTATTACGTTCATTTTCGGACGTTGGTATCAGATTTGAAATGATTATCGTTATTATTGATTATATTTTTAATTAATTTTGAACAGTTTGTAACTGCTTTGATTTCAAGGTTAATTGGTTTTGATGATATTTGTGGGTGTATATAATCATATTTACCCAACCCCTCCGCTCGGGCAGGATATGACACAAGGTCAATTTTTAAGCGGAGTTTAACAGGTTTGAATTCAGAGTTTTCATTCTCCTAGACAAGTTGTCTCACCGAGGCTGAAGAACCTAGTCTGCCCTACTATTTACCCATAGCTGGCGGGAGAATAATTGGATTCATACCTTTCCCAGTGCTATATGAAATGCAATCAGTCTCGTCTAGTATTTGAACTCCTGTCGCCGTGTCCATTTCCAACGACGATAACCATTACACCACGGGCATCTCCAACTTCTTGTTATAAAAGTGTCGGACGTGAAAATTACAAATATTAAGGAAAATTCTATAACTTCTATAACCCAGTCTGTCCTACTATTTACCCATAGCTGGAGGGAGAATAATTGGATTCATACCTTTCCCAACTGTATTAGTGCTATATGAAATGCAATCAGTCTCGTCCAGGATTTGAACTCGTGTCGCCGTGTCCATTTCCTACAACAATAACCCCTCCGCTCGGGCAGGATATGACACAAAGTCAATTTTTAAGCAGAGTTTAACAGGTTTGAATTCAGAGTTTTCCTTCTAGACCAGTGGCCTCACCAAGGCTGAAGAACATAGTCTGCCCTATTATTTACCCATAACTGGCGGGAGAATATCTGAATTCATACCTTTCCCAAGGGTATTAGTACTATGAGAAATGCAATCAGTCTTGTCTAGGATTTGAGCTCGTATCGCCGTGTCCATTTCCTATGACGATAACCATTACACCACGGGTACCTCATACGGGCGTATATAATTGATATCTAATGTAGAAATAGCAACATCTCAAGTGTAAACACATTAACATGTTTCCCTTAAGCCATCTACCTTTTCTCTTGTTATGAAGCCCTTATCCCCTTATTGCTACGTGTTAAATAGTACGACTGTTCTTCTAGAAGGATGTCTTTGGCATTAAATAACCCATGAAGGTTGATATGACATTAAACAAAGAAACCAAACAAAAACAGTACCACTATCAACAACAAAGTGACTTCAAACAGAAGTTCGAAGAATCAAGAGACCGGTCTAAGATTTTGTATCATTTGCAAGAAAATATCAAAGAATTTGTTGTTTCTTTGACTAGGGTCTGGCTGGATGTTATTGAACCCTATAGATATGTTGCCCAGTCAGCTGGGGCAGTAGAATACACCGACTGCCTCTATGCAGAGGGGGAAGCCCCCCACCCCGACGAGTGTCCTGATATAACACTAAACACTCTGATGGTGAGGTTCCAGCAAAGCTGGAATTTTGGGGAATGTGGATACCCTTTTATTGCCATCGCTCCCAGGTCCACTCGGGCCCGGAGTGGTAGCAGCTGATATGAGTCCTATCTACGGTTTAAATAGAACTAAATCGTCCTTCTTTCACTATACTGATTTTTGCATTTAAACTGCGTATTTATGCTAAACTGAATTGATTTAAAATAGAACTGTTCTGACATTGAAACTGCGTACTAATGCTAAACTGAATTGCTCGAAATAGAACTGTTTTGACGTTTAAACTGTGTACTTATGCTGAACTGAATTATCTAAAATAAAATTGTATGACATTTAACTCTGTGTATTGCCCAGTCGGTTGGGGCTGTAGAATACACCGACTGCACCTCTGCAGAGGGGTAAGACCCCCCCCCTAGAGTGTCCTGGATATGACACTAAACAGTCTGATGGTGAGATCCCAGTAATACTGGGGCTTAGGGGAATGCAGAGCACCCCTTCATTGCCATTGCTTCCAGGTCCATACTAGCCCGGCCTGGTAGCACCTGATAGGGCCCTATCTATGGGTTAAATAGAACTAACGGCATACTTATGGTAAACTGACTTGTTTAAATAAACTAAATAGCTTGAAATAGAAATGTTTTTGACAATTGAAACGTGTTTACAATTGAACTGCGTACTTATGCTAAACTGAATTATTTGAAATAGAACTGTTTTTCGACATTGAAACTGTATTTACACTGAACTGAATTGTTTAACATAGAACTGTTTTGACATGTAACTGTGTGTAAACAAAACCTGTACTTAAACTAAACTGAATTAGCTGAATTAGAACTGCTTGACTAAACTGGATATCTCGAAATAGAAATGTTTTTCACGATTAAACTGTACTTACATTTAAATTGCGTGCTTATGCTAAACTGAATTATTTGAAATCGAACTGTTTCTGATATTGAAACTGTACTTACACTAAACTGAATTGTTATATATAACTGCTTGAATAAACTGAATAGTTTGAAATAGAAATGTTTTTGACAATTAAACTGTGTACTCATGCTTAACAGAATTGTTTTAAATAGAACTGATTATTTATATAAAAATAGATTTGGCATTAAATAACCTACAAAGGCTGATATGTCATAAAACCCGACTAACTAAACCAAATCTATAGATATGTGTATAGCAGATGAATAACTATATTGAGATCAACTTAATTATATATATATATATATATATATATATATGTTAAAGCAAAAAAAAAGTTTTCGTTATAGACTTAACGGTCCCTGATGAAGAAAATTTCGACTGGGTACATCAGCGTAAGTTGGAAAAAAATGAGGATCTGCGAGAACAATGTGTCAGAAATGGCTGGATAACGAATGTATTTCCTATCGAAGTCGGATGCAGAGGTTTTATTGCCAACTCAACCTCCGTTTTCTTAACTAATCTTGGACTTCCTCCATCGGACAAGAGAAAATACAAGATAAGGCTCTAACTGCATCAGCGTGGATCTGGCAATCCCACAGAGCGACGACAATCAAACAAAGTCTGGTAGTGTCGTGAGATACTGCTGGGGCGCTCTGAGTTAGTGGTAATGATGCTTCGGCCCCGAAACCATGACTGAACCCAGAGTCATCATCTGGTGAAGGTTTTGTTAGAAGCAATGTATAAACATTAGTTATTGTATGATACTTACTATATATACACCCTCATATATATATATATATATATATATATATATACATTGCCCAATCGGTTGGGGCTGTAGAATACAACGTCTGCATTTCTGCAGAGGGGTAAGACCCCACCCTGGATATGACACTAAACTATCTAATGGTGAGGTTCCTGTAATGTTGGAGATTTCGGGAATACAGGCTACCCCTTCATTGCCGTCGCTCCCAGGTCCACTCCGGCCCGAACAGGTAGCATCTGATAGGCTCCTATCTATGGGTCAAATAGAACTAAGCTGTGTACTTAGACTAAACTGAATTGTTTGAAAACGAACTGTTTTTGACATTGAAACTGTGTTCTTATGCTAAACCGGGTTGTTTGAAATAGAACTGTTTTGACGTTTAAGCATTTGAAAAAAAAATCTATACTTATACTAAACTGAATTGTTTGAAATTTTAGTTGGCATTAAATGAACCGCCGAAAATTGTTGATACGCCCTGAAACAAAGCAAGCAACAAACACACACACACACACTCACACACACACACTCACACTAGTAGGAAAAGAATAAGTGAAAACAGGAACTGCTACGAGTAACGCATATATAAATGTCAATAACACTCGTTTAATTGAAGAAAAGATAAAAGAGTTGAAATTAAAAGCATTTTTGAAAGAAAAAAAATAGGTCTACATTCAAAAGAAAGAAATCGAAAGGTTTTTATTAATCAGGATTTTCGGATTATTGTCTTCATCTTTATTGTTATATTCAGAACAATTCGGCCGATGAGTCCACCGGCCTTCTTCAGGTGTTTCTTGTCGAGCTTGGCAGCTTACAAGGAACTTCGAACCACGCCCTTTAATCCACTGGGTCGCTTGCTCTGATTCCATTTACCATAAACAGGTATGAGTATTAAGTATTCGTGTATTGTTTCACACCTTCAGTCAGGATTGAACCTGCGACTCCCAGATGATTATCACATTGAAGCTTGGGGAACCAATGACTATAACTGTTACGCTATAGGTCCAGTTGGACACATGGTGCAACAGCTATTTATTTCTTTATTTACGGATATTTATCTTAGGAAATAAGCAACTGCCCCTTAAAATATTCTAAACCAATTATCATTATTAAAATAAATGTACGATATTTTTTAAAAGGTTGTTTTAAGATCAAATAAGTCTTTGATCTTAAATAATAGTTGTTGTTGGCGACCGTAGTCAATAAGCTACTACACCGAGGTGTAAGGGAGGGCGATACTCCTTTCCCTGGATTGCTCAACTGTACCTTCGATATGTAGCTTATATTGCTGAGTGTTAAGCAAGGAAGTATCAAGTACCATTTTTAAAGTCTTCGGTATGACGGGACCTGGGATTGAACCCAGGTCTCCCGGACCATTAGCGAACACTCTACCCACTCAGTCGATAACATTAGGAGTTACTGAATATGTTGAAATTATTTTCATATTGATATATAGGCAAACAAACAAACATTATGTTAGGGTGTCCCCTATAGATGAACTCGTCCTCATGACATATACCAACTGAGCTCTCTTCTGCGCAGTCTCGGCTTAGTCTCAGTCTCAGACTCAGTTCAGTCTCAGAGGAGTCTCAGCGAGCCGTTACCAAGAGCGGTAATATTCCTGATTGTTAAGCTGGGGAGGGGTTTCTGTCAGATATCGTTTGTGTATGTACTATTTTCCTTCAATATATTTCTCATCATTTATTTCTGTGTCGTTTCATCATTTGAATCTCCCCTTGATCATGACAAATTATAACTGAAAAAATAAAATAAAATAAAATAAAAAAAGAAATAATGATTTAAAATCAGTGATTAAACTATTTTCTGATGCTGTTAAAATACTGATTCGATCATTATCAAAAGAAACAACACAGATGGTTCTAAACAAATTTTCATATTGGGAAGATATTTGGAAACAGAGATTAAATATAGAAAGATATAAAGTTTTAAGGGGGTTCAGAAAGAGGTTCCGTCGGAAGAGGCTAGCACCCTTCAAATTGGGTCAGTTGCATTTCCACCAGGACAATGCACCAGTCCACAACTCCATCCTTGTCACAAACTATTTGACCAAGATGGGCATCAATACATTTCCTCACCCTCCCTATTGTTCAGACCTTGCTCCCAGTGACTTTTGGTTATTCTTTAAAATCAGAGGCTGTCGTTATGAGACAACTGAGGAGATAAAAGAGTCTGTGACGAAGGTCGTTTGACATGCTCACACAAGATGACTTCCATGGGGCCTTCCAGAAGTTGCTGTAACCCTATTTACCAACCCCTCTGCTCGGGCAAGATATGACACAAGGTCAATTTTTAAGCGGAGTTTAACAGGTTGGAATTCGGAGTTTTCCTACTAGACTAGTTGCTTCACCAAGGCTGAAGAACCCAGTCTGTCCTACAATTTACCCATAGCTGGAGGGTGAATAATTGCATTCATACCTTTCCCAAGGGTATTAGTGCTAGGATTTGAACTCGTGTCGCCGTGTCCATTTCCTACGACGATAACCATTACACCACAGGCACCTCCAGAAGTTGTTGTAACGGTACAACAAGTGCATTGCAGCCGGAGGAGATTACTTCGAAGGGGACTAGAGTTTCATGTGTGTACTATCAATAAAAGTGCCTATACGAAAAAAGTCTGGAAACTTATCGTATGCACCTCGTACAAAGAAAAAGTATTTAAGTAGGTAGTTTTGGGGAATTATCTGATGAATTTCTAAACAGAATTTGATTTGTATGTAGAGAATGTATAAATAATGTATATGTTCTGTGCGAAGATTCTTTTAAGGTTGATGTGGGAAGAAAATAAAAACAAAGATAATGCCCAAAGAAGCACAACAAACAAAAAAAGAAACAAATGATAATTACGAATGAATAGTATATGCAAAACCTGGAATCTGTTCTAGAGAATGAGACGCACAGACTCCTCGGGGATTTTGAGATACAAACGTATCACCTAACATCAGCCAGACGACCAGACCTTATGATAATCAACAAAAAAAAAAAAAAAAAGAGAGCCAATAGAATTGTGGACTTTGCTGGAAAATTGCTAGAAAGCGAAAAGAAGGATAAATAATTCCACCCTACCGAGGAACAAAAAAAAATGTGGAACACGAAAGTGACGTTTATACCAACTCTAATTGGTGCTGTATTTATCCTACGCCCCACCAGCGTACGAATGTGGAACAAGACCGTTTTTAAGGTGGGTCCTGTCGCAGGGCCGAAGCCAAACACAACAGGCAGTTCCAAAAATGCCTCGGACCCCGTCGGCATTACCCTTTTCGGGGCGCCTCATGCGCCGGGTGATAAACCCAACCCCTCCGAAGAGGGTTAAAGCCTCGGTGGATAGCCCCCGGAGGCCAGAGGGGATGTATCCAGTGGTGGAACACACCCAAACGAACTGTGCAGCACGCAACCACAGCTGGTCGGGAGCGCCCCACCACAGGACACAAAGCAACGCAAAGAACTGTAATTGGTGCTCTCGGTACAGTCACCAAAGAATTGATACAAGGACCAGGGGATTTAGAAATAAGAAGACGAATGGAGACAATCTCAACTACAGCATTGCTGAAGTCGGTCAGAATACTGAGAAGAGTCCTGGAGACTTGAGGAGACTTGTTGTCACTCTGACTTTAGTGAAAGACCATCAGCTTAAGCTGATGTAAAAAACTCTCAAGGAGTAAAAATAGACGATTAATCACATAAAAAGCGAATGCAGCAAGCCAGCGCCAATAGAGTAAAAGACTGGACACGACTGAGTAGGGAAGGTGATCCACTGGGAATTGTGCAAGATGTTTCAATTTGATCATACAAACAAATGATATGTGCTCAAACCAGATTCTGTCAAAGAAAATGAGACGCACAAAGTTCTTAAGGATTTTGTGATACAAACACATAACCTAATCTCGGCCAGACGCCTAGACCTCGTATCACGAGGTCTGGTCGTTTGGCCGAGATTAGGTGATCTGTCAGCAAAAATGAGAACCGGCTGTATACTGGTCTTTTCCGTTCCGGCTGGACACATTGTAAAACTGAAGGAAAGCGAAAAGAGAAATAAGTACCTAGACATTGCTAGAGAACTGAAAAACTATGGAACATGAAGGTGACAGTGATACCAATTGTAATTGGCGCACTCGTTACATTTACCTAAGCATTGGCACACGGATGGGAGGATTTAAAAATAAGAGTATGAGTAGAGACCATCAAAACTACAGCATTGTTGAGATCAGCCAGGATACTAAGAAGAGTCCTAGAGACTGAGGAGACTTGCTGTTACTTAGACTCCAATGGAAAACCATCAGCTAACGCTAGTGTAAAGAACTCTCAATTGGGTAGAATAATAAACCATTAATCCCATAAAAAGCGAATGTAGCAAGCTAACGCAAAAAGTGTACAAGACTAGACACGATTGGGTAGGGAAGGTGATCTACAGGGAATTGTGCAAAAAATAGAAATTTGACCATACTACCAAATGGTTTATGCACAACCCAGATTCTTTTCAAGAAAATGAGACGCACAAAATTAGTATTTTGAGATAAAAACTGATCACCTAATCTCTGCCAGACGACCAGACTAAGAAATAGTTAACAAAAAAAAAAGAAAAGAAAAAAAGAAAAAAGAAAAGAGAAAGAGAGAGAGAGAGAGAGAGAGAGAGAGAGAGAGAGAGAGAGAGAGAGAGAGAACTTGGTGGACAAGAGAGTAAAATTCAAAGAAAACGAAAAAAGAGTTAAGTACACACACCTTACCTGAGAACTAAAAAAAACCAACGGAACGTGATGGTAACGGTGATACCAATTGTAATTAGTGTAGTCGGAACGATCCCAAGTGACTCGGTAAGGAGGCTGGAAGAGTTGGAAATCGAAGGACAATGAGAGACCATTCAAAATACAGTATTGCTGAGATCTGCAAGAATCCTGGGGAGAGTCCTGGAGACCTGAGGAGACTTGTAGTCATTCAGATCCCAGTGAAAGACTCTCAGCTAACACTGGTGTGAAAAACTCCCAAGGAATCAAAATTAATCTCCTATAATCCGACTTTTAACAGAAGACAGAAAATACACAGGGACTTAAGATTTACAAAAAGATATGAATTTAAGTAACTAATGATAATCTTTTCTAATTGGTTGGTTGGTTGGGTTTTATGGCATATCAACCTTTCTAGGTTATTTAACGCCAAATACATTTTTATGCAAATAGTCAGGTTCATTTCAAATAATTCAGTTTAGCATGAGTAGACAGTTTAATTGTCAAAACAGATCTAATTCAGCTAATTCTGTTTAGTATAATTACAGATTTTGTTTTCACACTGTTAAATAGGGGTTAAATAGAACTAAACTGCATACTTATGCTAAACTGAATTGTTTGAATTAGAACTGTTTGACTAAACTGAATTGCTTAAATAGAAATATTTTTGACAGTTAAACTGTACTTACATTTAAACATCGTGCTTATGCTAAACTGAATTGTTTGAAATGGAACAGTTTTTGATATTGAAACTGTACTTATACTAAATTGAATTTTTAAGTATAGAACTGTTTAACCAAACAGTTCTAATTCAAACAATTCAGTTTAGCATAAGTATGCAGTTTACTTCTATTTAACCCATAGGACTCTATCAGGTCGACCTGGGAGCAATAGCAATGAAGGGGTGCTCTGCATTCCCCAAAACTCCATCACCACTGGAACCTCACCATGAGATTGTTTAGTGTCATATTCAAGACACTCGTTGGGGGGTGGGGTCTTGCCCTTCTGCAGAGGGGCAGTCGGTGTATTCTGCAGCACCCCCGCCAGCAGAGTAGGCAATGATAATCTTTTGTGAACAAATATAACTTTAAGTAAATATTCTTAATACAAATAACTGGCACACATTTATATGGTTTCTAGCATCCCAATCAAACCTTGATTATACTCGTTAGTGATAATCTTTTTGTTTTTCCCAGTTTTATGAATTCTCGGGAAGAGGGTGGGTGGGGGGCTCGCGACGCAATATTTAAAATGCGGAATTGTAGTAAGCGAGTTCGAACATTCACTTTCAGACAAATCCCCTTGGGAAAGCTATGAACCCTCTTATCCTCCCAGCTTTGGCTTAAATAGTACCACTACTGTTCTTCTAGAAGGATAGATTTAACATGAAATAGCCCATAAAGGTTGATATGCTATTAAACAAGAAACAAAACAAATAGTTATTTGAATTCCCCTATTCCTACCTAATACTTATAATTATAATAATATTTCGTATTCTAATCCCGGCCAACTGCATACTGGAACACTTTGAGAAGGCTGGACTAAAGGCGAATTAATACGAAAACTAGAAAACGTTGGATACAAAAATTGGCTTGCTCAGGGCTTAAGGGAGATAACTCAATTCGTAAGTGATCTGATAAGGAGTTTAAAGTAGGGTGATCATGTTAAAATGGCGTCGGTTGTAAAACGTCAAGGGAGATAACTGCGAATCTTCTGCCTAATTCCTTTTTGTTATTAATGTGACATTCTCGATGCGAGCCGGTGTCTGTGATGGGGCCATTGTTGAGGTATTAAATGCTATGTCAATTATTGCAAAGTTGCCATAAATAAACCCGGGTTTCGTATTTGGGAGGAGAGCAGCGCGGCCCACACGTGCTCACACGAACCAAATCGATCTTTTTCTATCATCCAATTGTCTAATCCAGAAAGTTTTCAATAAAAATCCCGGAATTGGGTGACGGCTTTTGTATCACAAAGACGTAGGGGAGAGATTGGAGGTGGATGGAACAGTTTAGATTAGTGGTAGGGACGGCGGCAGTAGTCTTAGCGGTGGTAGTGGTGGTTTGCACCCGAGTTTAATGAGTGAAAGGTAATCGTGGGTTAGTTGAATGTTATCGCATGTCTTTGGGCTGGGTTCTCTCTGAATGATACCAAAGACGCTTCCGTTAAGACCCACGCGTCCGAAAAAGCTGATTAGACACGCTTTTCTGATCCTATTTAAGGGAACCGCACCCACAACATTGGGCTGGTGGCGATACCTCTGTTTTCACAAGCGACTGCCATCGTTAAACTATCTTTAGCTTCATTTCGACCAATATCTCTAATAGTTACATAAAGCATACTATTTAATAATACAACGCAAATGTTGTGCTGTTGGCTGCAAGGCAAAGTGATCTTAAGCTGTGATTGTCTGTCCGTCAGGACTTCTCTTTCCGAAAAATCAATATCTAACTATGCCTTCTCAGTGTTCGACACACGGTCAGTCTAAAGAGGGGTCTTATACAGACATGCATCTACTTTGCACGGGCTGGAATTGACACAAGGTTAATTTTTAAGCAGAGTTTAACAGGTTTCGTTTCAGAGTTTTCCTTCTCCTAGGCTCGTTGTAATACCCAGGTTAAAACTCTCCGTCTGCCATACTATTTGCCCATAGCTAGTGGGAGAATAGTACGATACATATTATTTCCAAGGGTATCAGTGCAAGGTAAAATGCAGTCAGCCTCGTGTTGGATTTGAACTCGTGTTGCCGTGACCATTTCCTGCGATGATAACCGTTACACCACGGACACCTTGATAATGCGTACGTGGATGAACGACCTTAGAAATCACTGTGCAAAGAAAATTACGTGGTAACTTTCATCCCATTTTCAATTGTTCGTAATTGAACTGGTTGACTTGAACGCGGTTCTAATTGAACATTCTCTCAGTTATTCAAAAGTGCTTTGTTCTGGTTTCTTTATTTAATGGCATATCAACCTTTGTGGGTTATTCAAAGCCAAAGCCATCCTTGTAGAACAATAAAATTGGAACGATAAAAGAAGAAAAAGCCATTCTTGTAGAAGAACAATAAAATTGGAACGATAAAATTGTCGTCCTAAAGAAAACAACTCTACAGCTTTATTTTAAAACTAAACGAAGTAGTCCAGTGGGTTCAGGTCTGGGGAGGAGGGGGCCAGTGAAAGAAGGGTACAAAGTCGTAGCACTCCTTCTGAAGCTAAGCCTTGGTCTCTTTGAACTTGTGGGTCGGCGCCGAGTTCTGCTGCCACACCCAGAGTCTGCCACCGAACACCTGATTGCACCAGGGGATCACCACACTCTTAAGCATATCCAGGTACACTTTGGTGTTGACTTTCAAGCCGACTTCCAAGATGTGAGGTGGCATGATGTGACCCTCACTTGAAACCACACCAAAGAACATAACCGTAGCCAGAAACTTTGTTTTCAGCACCCTAGGCACGTCCCTGTTATTCGTGGCAATCCAGATTTGCATTTTGAGGGTGCTGGCAATGGTCTTGTTGTCATAACTTGGATCGGTAGAGAGGATGAGTTGTGTCACTTTTAGACATGATAGAAGGCTCCTATCGCTCTTGGGATTTTTACACAACTGGCCAACTAGTAGATGGTCTGCAACTAAAAAAGAAAACCGGTTTTCATTAAACGGAAATGGAATCATGTCGTCTTTTCTTGGGTGACAATCTTATCGTTCCACCCTGAAGTGGTTCGATTTAGCCCTGAGGAGATGAATGGGTTCATGACTTTCTCAAGAACATTAGTCCAAAAGTGAATGCAATAGCGTGATTGAAATTCGAACTCGCTAACTACGATGTCGTAGTCAGGCACGTTTGCGAGAACGCCACGCTAAATCAACGCCAAAAAAATGTTTTCTGCCACCTAAAATCTGCGTTTCAAATCTTTAATTCTGCTTGTATTTCTTCCGTCCCTGCGTTCACACCGTGCGTTCATCCACATACCCTCTCCACTGCAAAGTGAGATATAATTCCACTTCTTCCACGTCCATGTATGATATTCTCTTACATCTCCTCCCCGTAGCCATGTGGGATCTTCTTCCACCTTTCACCTCGATCAATTGTGATATTCTTCTACATAGCTGTTAATCTTCGGATGAAACACTGTGTTCAACGCCGATGGAATTGCTCTGGACTAATTTCATTTAGCCTCACAAAGTAGCATAGAAAACATAAATAGATTTTATTTTGGTTTGCTGAAGATCCGATAAACTTAAAAAAATCCGATGTGTGCTGAAATTCTGATAGGGTCTAACAATGTGTCGTGGAAAGCTGAAAGCTGCAGAGATGCAGTCGGTGTATTCTCTAGCCCTAAACTACTGATATGCTCCAACAATGAGTTGTCGAAGGCTGAAAAGTTAGAAAGAAAAAGAGTTCCGAAGTTTCCTCGATACCAGCAATGTCGTTATCCACAAAATAGAATATACCACTAAATATTGATCTTGTAGTTTTGTTAAAATTAGATACAAACCCACGACGTAACCATTAAGAATTATATAGATTGTTATTGTAAATTTTAACACTATTTATAGAAAAGGCAACAATAGGAGCTTTATGTAGGTTGATTGTTTGGGTTTTATGGCATATCAACCTTTATAGGTTATTTAATACCAAATCCAGTTTTATACGAATAAACAGTTCTATTTCAAACTATTCAGTTGAACATAAGTACATTTTAATTGTCAAAACATTTCTGTTACAAGCTATTCAGTTTTATCAGATAGGTCTATTTCAAGCAATTCAATTTAGCATAAGTAAACAGTTTAGTTCTATTTGACCTATAGATCGGACCCTATCAAGGGCTACTACTCCGGGCTAGAGTGGACCTGGGAGCGATGGCAATCAAGCGGTAGTCGGTATTCCCCGAATCTCTAGCATTATTGGAACCTCACAATCAGATTGTTTAGTGTGATATCCGGGACACTTGTTGCAGGGGGGGGGTCTTACTCCTCTGCAAAGAAGCAGTCGGTGTATTCTCTAACCCTAGACGACTGGGCCTGTTCTGATATGCTCCAACAATGAGTTTTCGAAGGCTGAAAATACATGTCTTGTTTGTAATAACTGATCTCAATAAGCCGATAGTTTTTTCGTCGAGTTCCTCTGTATTTGCACGGGCTCAGTCGGCGGGAGCTCTAGAATACACCGACAGCATCTCTGCAGAGGCGTTAGACTTCCCCAACGAGAGCCCAGTTCGCTTGGGCTATGGGATACACCCACTGCATCTCTGCATGGGGGGGATTAGACTCCCCCACAACGAGTGTCCTCTGGCCTAGTCGGGTGGGGCTGTAGAATACTCCGATTGCACCTCTGCATAGGTGTAAGCCCTCCCCCTAACGAGTGTCCTGGATATCACACTAAACAATCTGATGGTGAGGTTCCTGTAATGCTGGAGCTTTGGGAAATGCAGAGTCGGCCTTCATTGCTATCGCTCCCAGGTCCACTTTGGCCTGGTGTGGTAGCATCTGATAGGGTCCTATCTTTGGGTTAAATAGAACTAAACTGTGTATTTATGCTAAACTGAATTGCTTGAAATAGAACGGTTGTGTCATTTTTGTGCGTTCTTATGCTAATCTGAATTGTTTGAAATTGAACTGTTTTACCTTGAACTCTGTGTAAACAAAAAGTTGTTCCTATCTTTAACTGAATTGTTTGAAATAGAACACTGTTTATATGTATAAAAATGGATTTGGCATTAAATAAGCTACGGTGGTTGATATGCCATAAAACCAAACCACTGTTGCCACGTACTTAAAACACGTACTTTGATAACAAACCTATTAAATTGGCCTTTTGCCTTACCTGTTTGTGTGTGTAAGTCTATGGGGGTAAATACAACATCTTAGAGGCTTGAGGCGCATTGCATAACAGTAATGGATATTGCGATTCGGGTTCAAATCTTGGATGAGGCTGTTTACATTTCATTTCTCGGTAATACATTTTAGAAAAGCATGGATTCGTCCATTTCTTCACTTTCCTCCAGCTATGGGTAAACTAGTTGGGCAGACAGGGTTCTTTAGCTTTTGTAGAGCAACCAGACGAGGAGAAGAAAAAATTCTGAATTTGAAACAGATTTACTCCGATGAAAAATTGACCACGGGTCATATCTTAATTTTTGCAGAGGGGTTGGGTAAATAGACACATTTAACTGTCATAACATGTGCTCTTGGTGTAACTCTTATCATGGTTTGAAATAAACCCAACGAGTCGAGTTCAAATCCTGGAGTTGGTTGTTTGTGTTTCACTTCGTAGAAATACCCTTGAAATGTGTCCCCTTCAAATATGGGTACATAGTTGTGCAGATTTTTATTTAGCTTTAGTTAGGCAACCATTTTAGTAGAATGAAAAAAATCTGAACGTGGCCGTCTGCGTTTCTTTTGGCGTTAATCTCCTTGGGAAAGGCATGGATTTTCTCTTTTCCTGCCTGTTGTAAAATTGTACCATGGCCACATATCCGGATATGTGTGAAATTGACATATAATGTTATGACATATATACATAGAACACAGGAATCTCGAAACACGAAAAACACTTACGACTTCTTAGTTCAGGTACGAAACTTTTTATTACCTTTGAGTTTAAAGGTTCTTCGACATAAGGAGAGAGATACTCATTCTTTCTATTCTATCTTTTTCATCTGCCCCCTATCTCGTGCGGCGCCCGTAGCGCGCAAATTCGTCTGGCCTCTTTGGGCCCCGAGGGTCGACCCTTCTCGTTTGGTATCTAGTTTTCAACTCTCCTAACTGACTTTTTCAAATTTCCCAAAATCCTCCGCGCGCTTCCGGTGAGTGACGTCATTCGCACTCCCTGGCCCCGTTTCCCATCTCGGGTTTCTATTGTGACATCTCTGAGTGACACGTCCACTCCGCGTGGGCGCGAACACCTGCGTTAATGTTGCACCTAAGTAACCCATGCACTGAGCCGAAGGGTTCTCAGCCTAACTAAACCCAAAGGCATGAAACGAAATCCCTCGGCCATTATATTACAAAATAGCGGAGTAGACTCTTTAGCCTTGGTGTGACATCTCACCTAGAAGAAGGAAAACTTTGAATAGAAACAAAACTCATTTTACTTAAATGATTTAATGTCGCATTCTGCCCGTAGCGGAGGGGTTGGGTAAATAGACGCATTTAATTGCCATAAGAGGCGCAGGAGGCCAAATGGTTATCGTCGTTGGAAAACGAAATCATCGAACTCACACCAGCTCTACTCTATTTTAAAATTGGCCCAGTTTCTGGCACTGTCTGTGGCGGAAGAGTTAAATAAAAAAATGCATTAGCTGTCTGCGAAGTTGGTTGGTATAGATTTGTTGACGTTAAGTAATCGAAAACGTAAATATGTCTCTGATGAAAGCGGTTTTACTGGAAACATCCTAATTCTCTAACATTGGCGAGTAGACTCTTTAGCGTTTAAGACCGATTGAGATATTTAGTACAAGACTACTTCTGTTTACAAACCTCTCTCCCTACAAAAAAAAAAAAAAATGGCAACAAGAAAAAAATAAGTGCTCAAGACTAAACGGAGTTAGTTGGTTGGTTGGGTTTTATGGCATATCAATCCTTGTAGGTTATTTAATCCAAATCCTCTTTATACATACATATCAAATATATATGACTTAGTCTGGTTGGGTTTTATGGCATATCAACCAATGTAGGTTATATAATGCCAAATGCACTTTATACATATATGTTATATATGGATGATTTATAAAGACACTTTATGGATAGCATTTTTAAACCAGGCTGAACTCTTTTTTTGCACACAATAAGGTGGTTTCTAGTATTTATATGTAACAGTAACAATTCAACATCAGTTATTTGTTTGCACACATTCAAACAGAATATATATATATATATATATATATATATATATATATATATATATATGATTTGTAAATAAATAATTTGTTGGTAATTTCATTTTTAAAAGAGTTAAAATCAGTATGTTTGCACACAAGTATTGCTATTGATTCTACACAGTTAAATGGTTTCAATTCGTGCTAACAGACTCTCACATTTTTTTCAATACTAATCATTTGTTTGCACACAGTAAAGTGGTTACATGGCACACAGTAAAGTGGTTACATGTATTGCTATTTAGCACTAATTATTCTATTCAACACCTGTGTAGATTAGATGACAATTGACCCATTGTACCCTGTTCATGCAAGAAGTATCAACAATAATACACAAATGTGTCCCAATAAATAAAATACGCTCATAGCATTCCATGAATAGTTACTATATGAAAATGGTACAATAATAGCAAAAAAAAATCATAGTTTTGATTGTCATAGCCATATAAAAATTATGTTTCAATGATGAGATAAGATACATCATCCATTGCTGAGAGAGGAGACAAAGTCTCTCTTCTGTTCAATGATCAGAGATTAAAAAAAAGCAAATCTTTACTGTTCTAAGAGCATCTGTGTCATTCTCACCATATATTCAGACAGACTCCTTTGTGATTTCATTATCCTGGCTCTGTGGTTTGTTTGGTACACTGGTGTCATGGTTTCCTGAAGTATTTTGGTGAAAATCAAGATAAAAAATTAAGCGTGAGGGATGTACTCTAACATCTGTGTCTTCATGTTTTACGAGTACTTTTTTATATTCCCAGCCTATGACAGCACCAGGACAGAGCCATCTATCGGATTCACTTCTTCTGTAGAGGATGAGGTCACCGTTTTTGCATGAATCACTTCTATTGGTTCTAACCTGATGACGTAAGGCACGTCTCAATTTTTCAGAGGTTTCACACTCTATGAAGTTTCAGAGGTTTCACACTCTATGAAGTTTCAGAGGTTTCACACTCATGCAGCATGCATGACATTGAGGTTATCTGTGACAATTCCACTTGTACTGATGGCTTCTAGTGCAGAAAGTTGATCATTCAAAAAGGGAAGGCAGGTTGGGATTTCTTCAAAAAACTAGTTGGTTTGGGTTGTAGCCATGTGAATTATGAAGTGTATTCTTGGCATTGACAGCCCACGATAGTGCAACCTCCTTTAAATGGTTCTTAGTATTAATACGTAATACGAATTATTCAATTTTCGTATACAGTTAAAGAGTTTCGAGCATTGCTGTTCAACGCAAATGATTCCAATTAACCTTATTTATTCGTTTGCACACAGTTTATTGGTTCCAAGTATTATGATGTATCCCAAACAATTCAATTAAAAATCAGTCATTTGTTTACACTATATTAAATGATCAAACAGTTCTATTTCTAACAATTCAATTCAGCATAAGTCATTTGTTTACACTATGTTAAATGATCAAACAGTTCTATTTCTAACAACTCAATTCAGCATAAGTCATTTGTTTACACACACTTTAAATGTCAAAGAGTTCTATTTCTAAAAATTCGAGCCATTTGTTTGCATCCAGTTTAAATATCGAAAAGTTCTACTTGACCGAAATATAAGATACTACCAGGTGCTGCCATTCCGAGTCAGAGTGCACCTCTGAGCAATGGAAACGTAGGGGTAATCTACATTTGCCAGAGCTCCAAGATTTGATTTTCACCATCAGATGGTTTTGCGTCATATCAGGACATTCGTTGGGTGTGTGTGTGTGTGGGGGGGTTTTCTACTCCTATGCAGAGATACAGTTAGCGTATTCTACCACCCAACCGACTAGGTTATTGAATAAGTTGGTTTCGAATTTATATTTGAATTTCCGTAACACGTCAAATTTTTAAACACTCTATGGATTGGGCTTAGAATACCCAGATTTTATCTCCTACTGAGGGGTAAGACTACCCACTACCCACAAAAAAAAGGAGTAAGAAATGAGACTTGTTCTGGACATCTTGGAAGTGTGGAAGGTCCCTTAATTTTCAATACTTACAGTTCCACTATGGTGATATCTGTTCAGGACCCATCCATGGGTGAAATAGATCTGTTTAAAAATTATTCGTATCTGATAGAAATACTTGCTACCAAATAACTTTGCCCAAACAAAAATTATTACCAAATTAGAATAGAAAAGTAAAGTTGGTGACCATAGTCGAGGGTGACCCGAAGGCTCCCTTATCGATAGCTACTACACCGAGGTGTAGGGGAAGGCGCTACTCCTTTCCCTGGACTAGCTCAACTTTACCCTTGACCCTTACCTTATAATGCAGAGTGTTAAGCAAGGTAGCATCAAGTACCATTTTTTGAGTCTTTGATATGCCTCCACCGGGGATCGAACCCAGGTCTCCCAGGCCATTGGCGAACAGTCTAACCATCATGCAAATTCCCGGTAAAATAAATATAGTTACTTTATACTCTATAAATGGTTTGGTTTGGTTTTATGGGATATCAACCCTTGTAGGATATTTAATACCTAATCTTCTTTATACATATATATCAAATATATATGGTTTGGTTGGGTTGGGTTTTATGTCACATCAACCATTAAAGGTTATTTAATACCAACTCCTCTTTATAACAAATATTCTTTTGCACACGGTTAAATGGTTCTAAGTATAATAAAGTGTAATTAACAATCCAATTAAACATGTCATTTGTTTACACAGTTAAATGATCAAACAGTTCTGTTTCTATCTATTCAATGAAGCATAAGTCATTCATTTGCACACAGTTTAAAAATCAAACAGTTCTATTTGACCCATAGAAAGAAACCTATCAAATGCTACCACTCCGGGCTTGAGTGGATCTGGGAGCAATGGGAACGAAGTGGTAATTCAACAGATTGTTTAATATCATATCCAGGACACCCGTTGATGCCAGACGGAGAATCTTATTCCTCTGCAGAGATGAAGTCTGTGTATTCAACCGCCCCGGCCAACTAGGCCCATGTAAATGTGCTTGCATTTTTTTTATTAAATAGGACTACTTGACACCATTTAAGTGTGACCAAAATATTTTTACCTGATAGGAATAATTTTTTGATACGACAATGTAAACAAAAGATTATTATCAAATTAGAATAGTTATACTACATATATTATTATGTATACATTATCAGTGTTAGAAAGGAATACTTGATATCCCTATAACTGTAAATCACTTGTATTAAGAATAGTTACTTGAAGCTATAATCAATTGCTAAGGATTATAATTAGTTACTTTGTGCCCGAGGTTAGTTTGGAGGTGCCCGTGGTGTAATGGTTTTAGTCGTAGGAAATGGGCACGCGACGCGAGTTCAAATCCTGGACGAGACTGATTGCATTTCATATAGCACTAATACACTTGGGAAAGGTATGAATCCAATTATTCTCGTTCCAGCTATGGGCAAATAGTAGGGCAGACTAGGTTCTTCAGCCTTGGTGAGGCAACTAATCTAGGAGAAGAAAAACTCTGAATTCAAACTGTTAAACTCCGCTTAAAAATTGACTTTGTGTCATATCCTGCCCGAGCGGAGGGGTTATTGTTGTAGGAAATGGGCACAGCGACGCGAGTTCAAATCCTGGACGAGACTGATTGCATTTCATATAGCACTAATACACTTGGGAAAGGTATGAATCCAATTATTCTCCCTCCAGCTATGGGTAAATAGTAAGACAGACTGGGTTATAGAAGTTATAGAATTTTCCTTAATATTTGTAATTTTCACGTCCGATACTTCTATAACAAGAAGTTGGAGATGACCGTGGTGTAATGGTTATCGTCGCAGGAAATGGACACGGCGACATGAGTTCAAATCCTGGACGAGACTGATTGCATTTCATATAGCACTAATACACTTGGGAAAGGTATGAATCCAATTGTTCTCCCTCCAGCTATGGGTAAATAGTAGGGCAGACTAAGTTCTTCAACCCCGGTGAGGCCACTTGTCTAGGAGAAGAAAACTCTGAATTCAAACCTGTTAAACTCCGCTTAAAAATTGACCTTGTGTCATATCCTGCCCGAGCGGAGGGGTTGGGTAAATATGTATAATTAGTTACTTGAAATAATATAATTGGGGGTTTACAAATGATTATATCAAATATAAATAATTACTCGAAACTATATAATTATTTGTAATGAATAGGTTTGGTTTGGTTTCTTAGTTAATGGAATATCAACCTTCTTGGGTTATTAATGCCAAATCCATGAATCATCGAAGAGAACCACTTAGGCAGAGTTCACGTGTAAGGTTCATCGGAGATTGTAGTTAGCTGTTATAGGTGGTTCTTCGTTTAATGGCATATCAACCTTTGTAGGTTACTCAATACCAAGCTATCTTTCGAGAAGAACAGTAGTGATACAATATAATCCATACTTGGGAAGATAAGGGTATTGTCTGAAAATGAACGTAAGAGCGCAAGTGGAGTTCGAACTCGCTTACTACGATTCCCCAGTCCATTGTATCCATAGAAATACTTGAAATCTTACAATATGTGTGAAAATCATGTTTTATGTCTGGTTTCTTTGTTTAATGGCATATCAGCTTTGGTGAGCTATTTAAAGGCATTCTTGAAGAAGAACAGTAGTAGTATTATTAACTCTTAGATGTGAGGAGTAAGGGGGTTCTTACCTTCCCGAAGGGTATTAGTCCGAAAGCAAACGTAATAGTTCGACTGTAGTTCGAACTCGCTTACTATGATGTCGCTGTCCAGTAAATTTGCCACTATGCCACAGGACTACCAAGAAAATTATTTGGAATATATATATATATATATATATATATATATATATATATATATATATATATATATATATATATATTATATATATATATATATATATATATATATATATATATATATATATATATATATATATATATATATATATAATATATATATATATATATATATATATATATATATATATATATATATATATATATATATATATATATATATATATATATATATATATATATATATATATATATATATATATATATATATATATATATATATATATATATATATATATATATATATATATATATATATATATATATATATATATATATATATATATATATATATATTATATATATATATATATATATATATATATATATATATCCTCATCGAGTCACTTAGCTCGCATATATTTCTCTGACTCTTTCTCTCTATCTGTCCCAATCATCCATCATTCTCGACAGGTCCTCTGAACTGCATCCTGTGTCCGGACCGAGCTGATGTAAATAAGTTCTTGCTGGTCAGCCAACTGATATGGTATGTACACGTATCGAGGTCGATAGTTGAATGTCACTTTAAAGTTCGTCCTTGCTTCGCCAGCAGTGTCAAGCATGGTCTTACTCGAATGGTTTTAGAGAAAGGAGGCAAGTGGCTGTATAATTGTTGTTTCGTGAGGAGTTGCTTCCGGGATTTGTTCATTATGGCTTGTAGCATTCTTGTGTAGTTTGCAATTAGCTTTTTATCTTAACGTTTTGTCAGCGTTCATGTGGTGCATCCATACAGTAGTATTGACATAACTGCTTGTTGGGTTGGGTTTTATGGTATATCAACCATTGTAGGTTATTTAATGCCAAATCCATTTTTATGTAAACACAGTTTAATTGTCCAAAACATTTTCCTTACAAACTATTCAAGCAGTTGGAACAATTCAGTTAAGTGTAAATACAGTTTTAAAGTAAAAATCGTTCCATTTCAAATAATTCAGTTAAGCATAAGCACGCAGTTTAAATGTAAGTATGGTTTAATTCTATTTCAAGCTATTCAGTTTACTCAGACAATTCATTTTAGCATAAGTATGCTGTTAGTTCTATTTAACCCACAAATAGGGCCCTATCAGGTGCTACCACTCCGGGCCAGAGTGGACCAGGGAGCGATGGCAATGAAGGGGTACTCCACATTTCCCAAAGCTCCAGCATTGCTGGAACCTCACCATCAGATTGTTTAGTGTCATATCCCGGACACTCGTTGGGGGGGGGGGGGGGCCTTACCCCTCTGCTGAGAAGCAGTCGGTGTATTCTACAGCCCCAGCCGACTGGGCAATACATAGAGTTTTATGTCAGATAATTCAGTTCAGCATAAGTACACAGTTTAGATGTTAAAAACTGTTATATTTCGAGCAATTCAGTTCAGCACTAATATGCAGTTTCCATGTCAAAACAGTTCTATTTTAAACAATTCAGTTTAGCATAAATACGCAGTTTAAATGCAAAAATCAGTATAGTGAAAGAAGCACGGTTTAATTCTATTTAACCCATAGAGAGGGCCCTATCAGGTGCTACCACTCCGGGCCAGAGTGGACCTGGGAGCAATGGCAATGAAGGGGTATTCCACATTCCCCAAAGCTCCAGCATTGCTGGAACCTCAACATCAGATTGTTTAGTGTCATATCCAGGACACTCGTTGGGGGGGTTCTTGCCCCTCTTCAGAGAAGCAGTCGGTGTATTCTACAGCCCCAGCCGACTGGGCAAACTGCTTGTTGGAAGAATTTTTTCACGCTGTTATATATTTCTAAGTAAAAAAATTAGTAATATATAACCGCATCCCCTACATTCAGAAAAAAAGAGCACAAAATGGATAAACGCACAATGTACATAATTCCCAAAACTGTAGATACTATTTACCAACCCCTCCGCTCGGGCAGGATATGACACAAGGTCAATTTTTAAGCGGAGTTTAACAGGTTTGAATTCAGAGTTTTCCTTCTCCTAGACTAGTTGCCTAACCAAGGCTGAAGAACCTAGTCTGTCCTACTATTTACCCATAGCTGGAGGGAGAATAATTGGATTCACACCTTTCCCAAGTGTATTAGTGCTATGTGAAATGCAATCAGTATCGTCCAGAATTTGAACTCGTATCGTCGTAACGACTACACCACGGGCACATCCATTCCCAAAACTGTAGATATGAAATGACACCAGGTGTGTTCATATAGCGATAAAATCAATCAATCAAACAAAGCCCAACTTAATTCAACTGTTGTGCAAGAGCCGTCACACAAGTACACATAAAACTTAACATTAAAATGTTACCATTTGAAAGGAGTAAAATTTTAAATCTTAACCTGCAAGTGTTTATTTACAGGACCATTGCCAGCACCCTCAAAATGCAATTCTGGATTGCCACGAATAACAGGGTGATGCCCAGGGTGATGAAAACAAAGTTTCCGGCTACGGTTATGGTCTTTGGTGTGGTTTCAAGTGAGGGCTACATCATGTCACCTCATATTTTCGAAGTCGGCTTGAAAGTCAACACCAAAGTGTATCTGGATGTGCTGAAGTGTGTTGATCCCCTGGTGCAATCAGATGGCCGGTTGCAGACCCTGGGTGTGGCAGCAGGACTCGGCGCCGGCATACAAGTCCAAATAGACCCAGGCTTGGCTACAGAAGGACTGCTACAACTTTGTACCCTTTTCTCACTGGCCCCTCCTCCCCCGACCTGAACCCACTGGACTACTTTGTTTGGTCATACGTCGAGAACATCACCAACATGACCTCCCACAACACTAAAGCAAGCCTGATCGCTGCCATCCGCCGAGTATTCGCCGAGCTCCCGCCGGCGCTTGTGGAAAAGGCATGCTCCCAGTTCCAGATCTGTATCGAGGCAGTGATTGAGGCTGAGGGCGGCTACATTGAATAGATGTCAGCTTTACTACATAATCAAGTTACCTGAATTGATTTTTTCAATAAAAGTTTTAAAATAAAGCTGTAGTGTTGTTTTCTTTAGGACGACAATTTTATCGTTCCACCCTGTATCAGAAAGAAATCAAATGAAAGGTTTGCAATATAACTCAACTAAAATTAGAGAACGAAGAGAAAAGAGTTTAGGTAAGTGAGGACACCAAAGATTAAAAAGAATAGAATAGAGTTGAAGAGGCGAGAAAAAAGTAGTGCATCTGATTTTCTTTATCCAGTTCAGGCACCAAAGCCGTTACTGAACAAATCCATTTTCGCTTCCATCTCATTTGATTCACACCCTTGCCATGTTTACGGCATTCTTCTTGCTTGGTTTCCTACGTGTGTTTACTTTTTCATTATGGCATAGCAATCGAGAGAAACCTCGCTATCGTTTTTGCCACATTAGCAATATCGACGAAAATGAAAGTGAATGTGAAAGTAGAGTTACAAAAAGAAACTACATTTTGTAACAATAGTAGTGAAATTGGAAACTCATTGGAAAGATGATAGAAAAAGAAAAAGAATATGTATACTGCAAGTAGCAGATGATATCCTGCAGAAAAATATCACTGATGCAAACTACACAGATGGTCTAGCGCTTCTTGAAAATACACCTGCTTAAGCCAAATCTTTGCTGCATAGCATGGAGTCAGTAGCATGAGGCAGACATTATATGTCTTCGTCAAGATAGTGCCATCTCTTCATAAAATCGTAAACTTCTTATGTGTAGAACATTTCGTATATATCGGTAGCAATATCTCATCTACTGAAAACGATGTCAATATACGCTTAGAAAATTCATGGACAGTGATCAACAGTGATCGACCTATGGAAATCTGATGTCTCTGATAAAATAAAACAAAAATTCTTCTAAACTGTAGGCGTGTCAGTAGTTTTGAATGGCAATACCATCTTTTGAAAAAAAAAAACCCGGAGAAAAATCTAGACAGGCATTACATAAAGATGTCGTGTGCTGTTCTGAGCAAAATACCCAATGAAATAGCCGCTGTATGGCCCCTTATCTCCAATCTTATAAGACGTTCTTAACACAGCTGGACAAGTAGGGTTGAACTCATTAGTGGTATTCTCTGGTGGACTCTTACTTTTTGACACACCAGTGTTTGCTGACCAGCAAAAATTTGCATACACTAGCACTGTGCGGACACTAGATACACTGCAGAAAACCTACCAAGAACGATAATTGATAGGTATGGATGGTGGTAGAGAATCAAGAGATTCTTGCGAAGGAATTAACGGTTGCCACTTACGTAATGCCAAGCTAATCTAACGAGCACTCTGGTCTCCGTTAGCGTAAATATAAAGAAAACAAAAAAGATTAATAAATATACGTTAAATTCGCTTGGTTATGTTGAGACTGCTGATAGCCATGAAGTTTGCCGGGTTTCGATCCCAGCTTGGGGTATCTCGCGTGTCTAGCCACCCTGATGAGCTGTGATACAACGAAACAGTCTTTCTGTGGATGACAATATGTATGCATATATATATATATATATGTGTGTGTGTGTGTGTGTGTGTGTGTAGTAGGGCAGTAATGTCTCATTTAAGCATGTTAGATTAAATGATAAAGACACATTTTGTCTATATAACTTTATTGGGATCCTTTCAAGTTTCCTGACAAGTGTTTTGGTTTTAAGTTGGAATAAGTAGATGGATTTCCCAACTTTTGGGGACCTATTTTCCGTAACTTTTACATGTCACACTTTGAAAATGAGTTTTTTAAAACCATCAATATACCTAATATCTATTTAAGGTACGTTGACAACATACTCCTTCTTATTATGATGAAATCAATATAATACAAGAGACATTTAAAAATAACTTCGTTCTTAACCTCACACAAGAACCTAATATCAACAATAAAATCCCATTTCTTGGTGTCCAAATAGACACAAGCAATATTGACGGATTTACCATCTCAACTTATAAAAAAAACCTACCAACGTTATTCCTTGAACTCTCAATTTCCTTAGTGGCTGCCCCTTCCGTCATGAAAGAACCATTATAAAAATACTTATCTCCAGAGCTAAACTAATCTTTTCCTCTCGAATTGTTTTCTTCAATGAAATTAAAAACATAAAACAAACACTTATTAATAATGGGTTTACTAATTACATTGTTGATACAGAAATTAAACGTTTTATTAATAAAGGTGAACAACATATCATAGACAATACCCTAAACCATGAAAAATCAATAAACTTTTTGTACAAAAATCAATTTCATAAGAATTATTAGATCGATAAACAAACATTAAAAAAATCTAAAAACTTAGAAAAAACCCTCTTTACACATACAAACAACCCCTGATGATGGCCAATGAAAGGTCCGGAAGTGCTCGGGACAATTTCAGTAAATTCATCTACCAATTCCAACCTTAAAACCAAAATACTTGTCAAGAAACTTGAAAGGATCTCCGTAAAATTATATACACAAAGAGTGTCTTTATTATTTAATCAAACATGCTTATACATATATATATATATATATATATATGTGTGTGTGTGTGTGTGTGTGTGTGTGTAAGTTGGCCGATCGTATCGAGGGTGACCTGAAGGCTCCTTTTCAATAGCTATTACACTGAGGTGTAAGGGGGCGCTACTTCTTTCATTGGATTATTCCACTTACTTTTGATCCATATATTCTAATGCTGAATATTAAGCAAGGAGGCAACAAGTAACATTTTTTGAGTCATTGGTATGATATATATATATATATATATATATATATATATATATATATAAGACCAAACGGACACACTTTGATAAGACAACATTCTTTAGACTAATGCATATACTACACCAACAGTGCATTATATATATATATATATATATAGGAGGGTACATTCAATAAATATGAAGTTAGCAATAAGAATCCCTTTTTACTGTTGTAATTATTTCAAGAAAACCAAATGGGAAGGTTCTTTCTAGTCCCAGAAGACTTTCAGCATGATCTTTATTGATTGTTGCGCCCGGAACTTTTTCTTTACCCAAACGTTCTGTGTGTTTCCTATTTATAGACCGTCTTTTCGATTATTGCTCGTCATGGCAAATCCATGTCTAACCCATTTGTAAAAATTTGTCTGAAAAAAAAAAACATGCTGTTCTAATTAATCTTGGGGAGAGTCCTGAAGCAACGTTGATGGAATATTGCAAGAATTCGGAAATGGGGATGATAAATAATCCAGGATACCACTGCATACATGATGATTATTTGTGTTGTATAAAAGTGGAGGCGCGCTTTGTGTAACGGTTACCTTCGTAGCAAATTGCAAACAGAATTGGCCACACGGGTTCAAATCCTTGACTCGGCAAGTCTGAGTTGCACTGTGCGTTAATGCACTTTGGAAAGACATGAATCAATCTGTTTTTCCGTAATAGCAATGGCTAGATAGAAAGGTTGACTTAAAAAAATAGTTCGGCAACAAGAATAAGAGAAAGAAAATCTCGAAAATCAAAATCGGTTTTAGTCGGGTGGTGGGCTCCATGTGGCGTAGTTGCTAACGCGCTGAACTCAGACATCTTAGTAAGTGAGTTCCAACTCCAGTCGCGCTATTTCGCTCACTTTTAGACAAATACAATTGGTAAAGGTATGAACCCCCTTATCCTCCAAGCCGTAGGTGAAACAGTATCGCTAATGTACTTTTACAAAGTTAGCTTTGGCATTAAATAACCCACAAAGGTTTATATGTCATTAAACAAAGAAATAAGAAAATGCAGTTTTACTCAGTTTAAAACTGACCTTTTGTCGCATCCTGCTCGTGGTGGAGGTGTCTGTTTTTTTTCTGAATGGCATATCAACTTTTCTGGCTTAATCAATGCCCTTATAGTTGGAGAGTTGAAATGGTACAATTTAACCCTTAACAAGGAAAGTACTTGGGTTCCTGCCTTTTATAAGGGAATTAGTCCAAAAGTGAACGTAATAGCGCGATTGGATCTCGAGCTTGCTTCCTACGATATCGCAGTCCACCTCTTTAGCCAGGGAAGAGCTGAACAAATACGTGAATAATAGTTGAAAAGGATTTCCTAAAGTACATAAGCAATATGAAACTAGAACACACACACACACACACACACACACACACACACACACACACACACACACACACACACACACACACACACAAAGTCAGAGTTTGCGCGGAAGAAGTGAGGCGTGATGTTATCTCCTGGTTTACCAATATGTTCTTAGAATCAATTAATACCATTCTGGCAAATCGAGATGTCTTAGTTGCGCATGCGTGGGCGGTAATGCAAAAGCAATAATGAAAAATGACAGTGACATGAACGTCCACCCTTAGACGCATTTCTCCGCGTCTTATTTCCCTGAATAGCCGGACAAATTTTGATTAAGACCATATTAACTACACTTTGAAATCGTCCGTAATCCTGTACTTGCAATTGTTTCGCAAATATTTAATAATGGGTTGTTGACCCTAATCTCTACACCAATTTTCACATCCTCCCCCAACCTTACACAGGTTTTAGACTCACGATTTCAGACGTCCCCACTCCAGCTCACGACCTAAATCACATAATTTCTCTTTGTTTTCCACTTTTCTGTATTTCCGCATCTTCTCTACTTTTTAAATACGAAGGAGATGGGGAATGATCCGAAAAAAACAAAACAAAGCAAAACGAAAAAAAAACAAAACAAAAAACAAAACAAAAAACAAAACAAAAAACAAACAAACTTGTGTCGAGATTAGTTTTCTTAACAAAGAGGATTAACAACAATTCTTGAAGCGTCTAACATTTTTTTCCTTCTGTCCATCCGTACTCTATCTGCCTTTTTTTTTTTTACCTTTTCTTTTTTCTCTTCAATCTTTTTTCTTCTCTTTCTACAATTACGTCATTCAGTCTTCCTTTGTTTTTTCTTTCATTTTCTTTTTCTTCTTTTCTTTGTTCTTTCTAATCACCTTTTTCTATGTTTCATTCATCCTTTTTTTCCTCTTTCTTTTTTCTTGTATCACTATTTTCTTTAATTTCATTCCCCCCCCTCTCTCTCTCTCTCTCTGTCTCTTTCTGCTTTCCATTTTTTTTCTTTTATTGTTTCCCTCTTTTTTTTTCATGTGAACACCCATTTTTTTTTCCTTCAATTTTTATTTTCTTCTCTTGCTATTTTTTCTTCTCTTTCTCTTTTCGTTCTCATTATTTTTCTTCTCTTTCTCTTTTTTCTATTGTTATTTTTTCTATAATTCATTTTTCCTTATTCATCTTTTTTATACCAGAATGGAACTTGATCTTGTAGGTGTCTCATAGTCTCGTGTCAGACTACATAAACCTTACTTAAATAAAGAGCCCAAATGGTTCTTTATAAGCTTTACTTAGTTTGGCACAAGACTATGAGACACCAACAGAACCTGGTATCATTCTGGTATTTTGGGAGGTGCCCGTGGTGTAGTCGTTATCGTCGTAGGAAATGGACACGGCGATACGAGTTCAAATCCTGGACGAGACTGATTGCATTTCACATAGCACTAATATCCTTGGGGAAGGTATGAATCCAATTATTCTCCCTCCAGCTATGGGTAAATAGTGGGACAGACTAAGTTCTTCAAACCTGTTAAACTCTGCTTTAAAAATTGACCTTGTGTCATATCCTGCCCGAGCGGAGGGGTTGGTAAATAGTATCATTTTGGTATGAAGATGGCGAGAAAAGATAAGGGGAAACACAAGGTTCTGTAAGCGTCACTTTGTCTTGTGCATGACTACACATAAGTTATTAAAATAAAGATCTCGGTCTGTATTAGGTGAATGATTACCTTGAAATACCGATTCTTTGAGGGCGTTTTGTAGTGTTGTGCCAGACTTCGCAAATCTTATTAAATACAGGGACAATGAAATGAATTCTAGCGCATAAAAAGTCACGTGAGAATTAGGTAAAGTGAGACAGCGTCAGACCTTTTTCAGCAACAAACCGTGTCTTTCACATTTACATGATTTAAGGACTTTGTCCATATTAGTTACGAAATCGAATAGCTACGTATTCTATGCTGTATAAAAATCCGAAAAGAAAGAAGTTATTAAAGCAAAGGACAGTAAAATAGAGAAAAAGGGGTGGAGGAGAAAAGAAGGGATGAATGGAATGGGAAATGCGAGATTATAAATGAAGAAAAAGGAGGAGGAGGAGAAGAAGGAGGCGAAGGAAGAGGAGGGGAAGGAAGAGGAGGGGACGGAGGTAATACGGTAAAAAAAAAGCTGGACAGAAAATAAAGTGGAAGACTTGAAAAAAAACAAATTGTAGAAAATAAAAAAAAAGGAAACAGGTGACAAACAAAAAAAAAGAAGAAAAATACGAAAGAGAAAACAGGGCATCGAAGAAAACAAAGAAGAAGAAGAAGAAGAAGATGAAGAAGAAGAGGAATGGGGAATACTAATGTAAAAAGAGGAACAAGAGATAAACTTTTAAGAAAAAGAATAAATAACAGAAAAGAAGAGAAAGAGAAGAAAAAAAAAGAGAAGACGAAGAAGATGTAAAGGTGAAAAGAAAAGGGAAAAGAAGAAGAAGAAGAAGAAGAAGAAGAAGGTAACATGAAAAATAAGGTGGTTGAGAAGAAGAAGAAGAAGAAGAAGAAGAAGAAGAAGAAGAAGAAGAAGAAGAAGAAGAAAGAGGTAATACGAAAAAATACGACGGAAGAGAAGGAAAAGAAGAAGAGAGGCGAGAAAACAAAATATATAAGATAAAAAAAACAGGCTATAAATGACAAGAAGAAGAAGAAGAAGAAGAAGAAGAAGAAGAAGAAGAAGAAGAAGAAGAAGAATATTAATTTTCACTTTCGCTGCTGTTAAAAATAACAATGATATACTAACAGACATTTCGCTGGCAGATACATACTCAAGAACAACAAAAATAATCTTGGTCGTCTCTCGTGATGGAAGAACGAGCTCGATCCTTTCTTCTACGTGTGATTACTTTGAAAAGTCCTGAAAGAAACTTGTAATCTGGTGCCAGACTAAACGAAGCTTATAGAATAAACCTGATCTGTGCTTCTAGTGCTAGTGAGCTCGATCATCATGCTTCTGGCCTTGTGCCAAACTAAGCTAAGCATATTAAGTGGTTGCCGTAAATCTATGTGAAACTTTAGTCAAATATTTCGGAGCATAGTAAATTCTATTTAAACTGGGAGCCGCGGTGCGCTGGTCTTGTTCCAAGCATAGAAAATACACCTGTGACCGACTCAAAATGTTAGTTGAAATCAGCAAGAATATTTCGAGAATTTCCGAAGACCTGAAGAGACTTGCTGTCACTTCAGTTAAAAATCAGTAAATCAAAACAAGTTTAAAAAACTTGCAAGACTTAAACAATTGGCTAAGAATTATATATGAGGTGCATGCGATAAGTTTCCAGACTTTTTTCGTATGGGCATTTAAAATTGTCGTAGACTCTTGAAAATTCACTGTGTTATAGCTATGCATCTTATGAGATGACTGACCAAGTTTTATGATTTCAGGTTCAAATGAACAGCTACAGTAGTAATTGGAATACACCCTACTAAAGCCTGATTGTCACAGCTGGTGAATTTCAAAAATGCAATCTGACATTTTAGAAGAAGGATATGCAATAAAATTGAGTTTTAAACCTGGAAAAAATGCCACAGAAACGTATGGAATGCTTCAGACTTGTTTTGGACAATCTTGCATGAATCGAACATCTGTTTTTGAGTGGCATAAGAGATTCAAGGATGAAGGATGATGAGAGGTGTCGGAAGTCAATACACCAGAGTTGATTGGTGAAAGGGTTAGGGTTACTATGTTGAGGTTTTAAGGGAGTTTAGGAAGACATTCGATCGGAAGAGGCCAGCACTCTTCAAATCGGGTCAGTGGCATTTCTACCAGGACAATACACCAGTCCACAATTCTATCCTTGTCACAGACTATTTGACAAAGATGGGCATCAAGACAGTTCCTCACCCTCCCTATAGTCCAGACCTTGCTCCCTGTGATTTTTGGTTACTCCCTAAGCTCAGAGGGTCTCGTTATGGGACAATTGAGGAGATGAAAGAGGCTGTGACGAAGGTCATTGACACACTCACACAAGAGGACTTCCATGGGGCCTTCCAGAAGTTGTTGGAACGGTACAACAAGTGCATTGTAGCCGGAGGAGATCACTTCGAAGGGGATTAGAGTTTCATGTGTGTACTATCAATAAAAGTGCCCATGGGAAAAAGTCTGGAAACTTATCGTATGCACCCCGTGTCTTCACTTATCGATGTTTATCTGGTGTTGGGGGATGGATTAATCATGGTGTAGTGGTTAACGTGTTGGATTGTGACATCAGAGTAAGCAGGAAAAGTATGAACTCCCTAGTCATCCCTGTTATTAGTTAAGTATTACCTCTACTGTTCTTCTGAAAGGATAGCTTTGACATTAAATGACCCACGAAGGTTGACATGATATTAAAACAAGAAAAACCACACCTATTCTGAATTGATATTAATAATTTACAAACCTTTGAAAAATTATTCCTATGTAATACGAATATCTAATACAAATTATATATAATACAAGTATAGGGTGTCTCAATATACATGAGACCCATATGACTAATAATAACGTTGTGTTCTTTTTTTGTTTGAGATTTGAATATAGTATACTATACCAATTATTAATTCTTGATCACAATACCTTGGACAAGAGAGGGAAAAGAATTTGCGTCACAACTGGAGACAAATTCATTAAAAATTGTCTCAAAATAGATGCAACCCATTAATATAATAATGATTTATTACAGGGACATTGGCCTAGTAGGAAGAGTGTTCGCCAATGATCCGGGAGACCTGGGTTCAATCCCAGGTCGCGTCATACCAAAGACTTTTAAATTGGTACTTGATACCTCCTAGCTTAACACTCAGCAATATAAGGTACGTATCGAGGGTAAAGTGGAGCAATCCAGGAAAAGGAGTAGCGCCCTCTCCTATACCTCGGTATAGTAGCTATTGAAAAGGGAGCCTTCTGGTCACCCTCGACTAAAGGGATACAACTTTACTTATTACTGAGACAAGAAACTAAAGAAAAGTTTGCATGTCCTGGAAGCTGATATAATAGCATTTAAAAAGAATCATTTTGATGTCTCTAACTCAAAAAATGGATTTTTCAGAACGTGTTCCAAATGACTGCTATTGCTCTTGTCTCAGTAATAAATCATGATCATATTAATGGGTTGCGCCTATTTTGAGACACCTTGTAATATCAAATACTGTGACGCTGTTTGTCAGAGGTCAGTCGATGAAATCTATTGACCATAAAAATAAGAATAACCGCGGCGGATTTTATAAGAATGAGCTCAGTACATTAAAAAAAAAAAAAACTATGAATTAAAGAAAATAAATTCAGAAGGAGGAAATCGGCAAATATTTGTTTTGACCAAAAAGGAAATGGTAAAAATTGTTATTCATTATTCTCAAAAATCAGAAACTTTGAACTTTTTGTCTACAAAGCCAAGTTAAGCAGAAAAATATGACCCGGAGGTCAGCCCATGTCTATAAGCGCCTGAGAATGAAAAATTCGATAAACAGCAAATTAAGAAATAAGAAGATTTAAGTTAGGAAAATTTTCATTCAATTCTCTTAACGTTATGAATGAGCGATTACTGGCGTCATATCACGTGAACATTGGATTGTTGTAATTCCAAATTTGGAGAGGACCGCACTTTTTGGTAAAAGGAAGAGTAAAGCGGATGTGGGGAGCGGAGTTGATTGTTGGAAAGAGAAGATAAATATATTTAGTTTCGTCCATCACCACCCCTCCGATAGAGATGTATATAAAATCCAAGGGTTATTCTTCCCCTCAAGGAGTACCACAGAGAGAGAGAGAGAGCGAGTTGAATTCCTTGTCGCTCTGAGACCTGTCCTTTTACCAAACTACCTGATGTGTAGAAAAAAGTGAATTGAGAAAATACAATAATAGGAGAGAGACAAAAACCCAAAAATAACGCGTTTGTAGCCAAAAGCTACAACTAGATTCCACATCTTGCTTTTCTACCAGACTGCCCTGGGTATAGAAACTGAAGAAAGCCTGTCATGTTACAACATTGTGAAATAATCTCAAGGATTGAGAGAAAGCAAATATAACCACAATTGAGATTGCCTTATGCCAGCCTATAGACAGTGAAAATATAATCCTATTTACCAATCCCTCCGCTCGGGCAGGATATGACACAAGGTCAATTTTTAAGCGGAGTTTGACAGATTTTCCTTCCCCTTGACTAGTTGCCTCACCAAGACTGAAGAACCCAGTCTGTCCTACTATTTACCCATAGCTGGAGGGAGAATAATTGGATTCATACCTTTCCCAAGTGCTATGTGAAATACAATCATTCTCGTCCAGGATTTGAACTCGAGTACCGTATCCATTTCCTACAACAATAACCACTACACCACGGGCACATTCAGTGAAAATATAATAGCCTAAACGTTTACAAAGTATGGACTGGCTGATACTTTGTTAATCAGGTCTCTGACTTAACCCAACACCTCTGAAAAGGGTAAATGCTTATACCATTGTCAAAGACTTTTTTCTTTTTTTACGAGATATTATTATTTTCACAAAGCTGTGTTAGCTCTCTGTTAGCGTCATTTTTTTTTACTTGCTTAATTGTGCGGTCTCATCCGTTTACTTGCCGACCGTTTACTTGCCGAAGCGATTGATCGGTTGTCTGGATCTAAAAAATATAACGTGGGCAGATAGTGAATTGATCGTTTCATTCAAAGATATATTCGACCAGCAGAACGATCATCGAATTGGAAGTGGGATCACCCCCGTATTTGGAGAGAGCAGTTGTAGCGCCATAATACAAATACTACATAATACAATAGATAAAATCTAATAAAATACTATCTAATACAACAAATATCTAATTCAATTAATACAATCTAATACAATTACATTGTAATACAAATAATATCTAATACAATAAATATAATCTAATACAAATATAATTTAATATAAATTATATCTAATACAATAAATACAATCCAATACAAATACAATCTAATACAAATACACTCTAATACAAGTAATACAATCTGATACAAATAATATCTATTATAATAAATGCAATCTAACATAATTACAATCTAATACAAGTAATACAATCTAATACAAATAATATTTATTATAATAAATACAAACTAATATAAATACAATGTAAAAATTAATACAATAAACACAATCTAATATAAATGCAATCTGATCAAATAATATCTAATATAAAGAATACAATCTAACATTGATACAATCTAATACAAATACTATCTAATACGAATGCATTACGATACAAAGGATATCGAATGCAATAATTACAATCTAATACAAATTCAATCTAATACAAATACAATTTAATATAAATGATATTAAATACAATAAATACAATCCAAATCAAATACAATCTAATACAAATAGGATCGAATACAATAAATAAAATCTATTAAAAATACAATCTAATTTGGATTCAGTCTGATATAAACAATATCGAATACAATAAATACAATCTAATACAAATAAAAACTAATACAAGTAATATTTAAAACAATAAATACAATCTAATACGAATACAATCTAATACTAATAATACAATCTAATACAAATACATTCTAATACACATAGTACAATTGAATAAAAATGCAATCTTAAACAAATACAGGGTGAAACGATAAAATTGTCGTCCTAAAGAAAACAACACTACAGCTTCATTTTAAAACTTTTATTGAAAAAACCAATTCAGCTTGATGATGTAGTAGAGCTGACATCTACAGGGTGGAACGATAAAATTGTCGTCCTAAAGAAAACAACATTACAGCTTCATCTTAAAACTTTTATTGAAAAAATCAATTCAGGTAACTTGATTATGTAGTAGAGCTGACATCTACAGGGTGGAACGATAAAATTGTCGTCCTAAAGGAAACAACACTACAGCTTCATTTTAAAACTTTTATTGAAAAAATCAATTCAGGTAACTTGATTATATAGTAGAGCTGAAATCAATTCAATGTAGCCGCCTTCAGCCTCAATCACCGCCTCGATACGGATCCGTAACTGGGAGCATGCCTTTTCCACAAGCGCCGGCGGGAGCTCGGCGAATACTCGGCGGCTGGCGGCCATCAGGCTTGCTTTGGTGTTGTGGGAGGCCATGTTGGTGATGTTCTCGACGTATGACAAAACGAAGTAGTCCAGCGGGTTCAGGTCGGGGGAGGAGGGGGCCAGTGAGAGAAGGGTACAAAGTCGTAGCACTCCTTCTGAAGCCAAGCCTGGGTCTCTCTGGACTTGAGGGCCGGCGGCGAGTCCTGCTGCCACAACCAGGGTCTGCCACCGGCCACCTGATTGCACTAGGGTATCCCCATACTCGTAAGTACATCCCGGCACACTTTGGTGTTGACTTTCAAGCCGACTTCGAAGATGTGAGGTGGCATGATGTGGCGTTCCGCTCCACCACTTCCAAAGGGTCGTCCAATGCGTTGAGCTGTGCCCTCAAGCGTTGAACCGTCTGGATTTGCATTTTGGGGGTACTGTCAAGGGTCCTGTTGTCATAGCTTTGATCGTTAGAGAGCATGGGTTGTGCAGCGGCGTATCTCCGATCTCGCTCGTTGAACATTGTGTCACTTTTAGACATGATAGAAGGCTCCTATCGCTGTTGGGATTTGTACACAACTGGCCAACTAGTAGATGGTCTGCAACAAAAAAAGAAAACTGGTTTTCATTAAACGGAAATGGAATCATATCGTCTTTTCTAGGGTGACAATTCTATTGATCCACCTTGTAATACAATCTAATTTAAATAATATCTGGTGTAATGGTTATCGTCGTAGGGAATGGACACGGCGACACGAGTTCAAATCCTGGACGAGACTGATTGCATTTCACATAGCACTAATACCCTTGGGAAAGGTATGAATCCAATTATTCTCCCTCCAGCTATGGGTAAATAGTAGAGCAGACTAGGTTCTTCAGCCTTAGAGGGACAACTTGTCTAGGAGAAGGAAAACTCTGAATTCAAACCTGTTAAACTCCGCTTAAAAAATTGACTTTGTGTCATATCCTGCCCGAGCGGAGGGGTCGGGTAAATATGATAATATCTAATACAATAAATACAATATCATACAAATACTATCTGATACAATGAATATAGATCGAATACAAATAATATCTAATAATATGAATACAATCTAATATAAATAATTTGTACTGGATTATATTTTCAGTTAATCTTGTCTAATATTTATAATGTGAAACAAATCAAGGAAAATCCCAAATCCTTTTAAACTGGTAAACAATACATACTTAATCATAGTAATAGTCAATATCTTAATAAAGTTCATATTTATTCTCAACACTTTTGGAAACAAATCTTGATCCACAAGTGTCAGCAGTCCGTGTCAAAGTGGACCGGTGTAAAAAATCAATGCAGTGGTGGTGGGGGGACTCAAGACTCTTCAGAACTCCAGAACTGGAGCCTCACCACCAGATGTTGTTTTGGGTTCTTCTCAGGATACCCTATTTATGTAGGAAGGCGTCTTACCTCTCTGGAGAGGATATTGTCACTGTATTCTAAGCACTCGTCGACTTGTGCCAAACTAAGAGAAACGTAACCGGTTTCAAGAGTCAAGAGATGTAACAGTGGACTGTAGATCTTTAATACTGTTGAGTGCCTTTGAAGACTCACTATTGTGGTCTTGTGGCAGACTTTGATGACTTCAGCAACAACTGACTCAATGAATGCAAACAACGGCGACAAAAGTGACGATGAGAACATACTTTTTAGGTTTCGTTCGGTTTTTTGTTTAATGTCATATCAACGTTCATGGGTTATGCGGTGCTAAAACCTTGCTCGTAGAAGAACAGCGGTGGTACGGTTTACCCCATAGCTGGGGGGAGGGAGGGGATAAGAGGGTTCAAACCATTCTCCAGAATATTAGTCCAAAAGTGAACGTAAAAGCGCGATTGGGGTTTGAACTCCCATACAACGATGTTGCAGTCTAGCACGATAGCCACTATGGCACGGAGAATCCACCAGAACACCGTTTCGTAAGTCTTTGCATTGGAATAAATTACCAGAATTTTACAGTAAGGTGTATTCTAATAAACGGTCTGTAAATTCATTGACGCCGTATTTAAAAAAAAAAAAAAAAAAAAAAAGAAGATACAAAAAACTAACAATTGTGAAAGTCGCGGGTAACAATGTCGTCTTCAGTAAGAAAGGAGATCTGTCAAGCTTCTGAATTAAACATTAGTAACACACACACACACACACACACACACACATATATATATATATATAATGATGTAATGACATGTTATATTATACAATAATTGTTTAAATCATTATATAATTAAGTAATATAGGCGCAGTTTGTATTACCTGTATTGGGCTTATTTAATGAACTATATATATATATATATATATTGGGTTGAGTCATAAATAATTTCCATTTTTTGAAAGCAATCTGTAGCAATACATTTCAAACTTCCGATGTTTTAAACGCAACAGAAAATTACATTATTAAAGAATGCCTCGGTTCATTGGTCTAGTGGGTAGAGTGTTCGCCAATGTTCCAGGAGAACTTGGTTCAATCCCAGGTCGCGTCATACCAAAGACTTGATACCTCCTTGCTTAACACTCAGCCATATAGGGTACGTATTCCCATATTTACCCACCCCTCCACTCGGGCAGGATATGATACAAGGTCAATTTTTAAGCGGAGTTTAACTGGTTTGAATTCAGAGTTTTCCTTCTCCTAGACAAGTTGCCTCACCAAAGCTGAAGAACCTAGTCTGCCCTACTATTTACCCATAGCTGGAGGGAGAATAATTGGATTCATACCTTTCCCAAAGGTATTAGTGCTATGTGAAATGCAATCAGTCTCGTCCAGGATTTGAACTTGTGTCGCCGTGTCCATTTCCTACGACGATAACCATTACACCACGGGCACCAAGGTATGTATCAAGGATAAAGACGAGCAATCCAGGGAAAGGATTAGTGCCCTCCTATACACTTCACTTCGGTGTAGTAGCTATTGAAAAGGGAGCCTTCTGGTCGCCCTCAACTATGGTCGCCAACTTTTCTTTACTTACATACTCATCGGTCTGTAATATAATGGCCGAGGGATTTCGTTTCATGCCTTTGGGTTTAGTTGGGCTGAAAACCTTTCGGCTCAGTGCATGAGTTACTTAGGTGCGACATTAACATAGGTGTTCATGCGCGTGCGCGGAGCGGACGCGTCACTCAGATATGTCACAATAGCCCGAGATGGGAAATGGGGTTACAGAGTGCGAATGACATCACGCACGGAGGATTTTGGGAATTTGAAGAAAGTTAGAGAGTTGAGACTAGACACCGGACGAGAAGGGTTGACTTTTGCTTGCTCGCGGAGGCCTTGGGCAGGTGTCGCACGAGATGGGGGGGGGGCAGATGAAAAAGCCAGAATAGAAAGATTGTGCCTCTCTCTCCTTATGTCGAAAAACCATTTAACTTAAAGGTAATAAAAAGTTTCGCACCTGAACTGAGAAGTCGTAAGTGTTTTTCGTGTTTCAAGATTCCTATCTTCTATGTTCTATGGTCATTCTTATTTCAGTTGTGAAAGAGTGTGCATAATAATTAAATCTACGACTTCCCGCGCCTGAAATGGATGTTAGTTAATTAGTTGTTTGGGTTTTATGTCATATCAACTTTTGTAGGGTATTTAATGTCAAATGCATTTTAAAACAAATAACCAGTTCCATTTCAAACAATTCAGTTTAGCATAAATACGCGGTTCAGTTCCATCTAACCCATAATGTGCTGCCACTCCGAGTGGACCTGGAAGCGATGGCAATGAAGGGGTACTTTGTGTTCCGCAAAGCCCCAGAATCACTGGAACCACTCCATCAGATTGTTTAGCGTTATATCCAGGACACTCGTTGGAGGGTTCTTACTCCTCTGCAGAGTTGCAGTTGGTGTTTTCTACTGCCCCTGCCAACTAGGCAAGCATAAATGGAGGAACTGAATGTGAATATTCGACGTATAATGTTGTGGGGCTTTAAAACTTACAAAAAGGCTACAGATACAACAAAGAAAATTTACCTTTAACCTTGGGAAGCCAACTGGTTTAGGAGAAAAAAAAAAGAAGAAACTCTGACCACAAACTGACTCTATTCCAATTAAAAATGTGACCATGCATTGCATAGAAGAAGGGCTGGTTAGATGCACACACAAGAGGCACCTACTTTTATAATGGTTCAACCTAGTGAGAATCTAACCTGTTAACAAGGCGGGGTCCTCGTGGTGTAATGGTTAAAGCGATGGACTGCGGAATCGTAGAACACGAGTTCGTTCTCCAGTCGCGCTATTATGTTCACTTTCGGGCAAATACCCTTGGGAAAGGTATGAACCCCCATATCCTCTCAGCTATGAGTTAAATAGTACAACTACTGTTCTTCTTGGAGAATATCTTTGGCATTAAATAACCTACAAAGGTTGATATGCTATTAAACAAAGAAACTAAACTAAAAACCTGTTAACAATAATCTTTTAGCACTGCTTGCTAAGTAGAACACCACTTGGCTTTCCGATGGGAAAAATTAGAGTTTCATAACAGAAAACTAACTTTATCTTGCGGTATTGTGGTGCTTCTTGTAGTTTCTGTGAAATAAATAAAGAGTTAATTTCGAAACGTTCCTCGTACATATAATCGTTCAAGAATATTTATAATGCTTGCGTAACTTCATGGTCGTCAAGTTATCTTGCCTTGCTTACGTGGGCGTTGCGGAAACATGCTCAAATAAATTTTAGCTCAAAATTAATAGAATTCAGCGTTTATATTATCAAATTCCACTGTTCAACACTAATATTACTATCGTAATTTTTATTCATCCGTAGCCGTGTGAAGAGCCTTCAAAATTTGCTTTGACAGGGTAACATTAAACTGTATAAAAACTGATTTCGATGGGATTGGGAAGAAGGAGGGAAAGTGATCATATTCGTTACATTTCGCCCACAAAAATTTAAACAAACCTACAAAATAGTCTGAAACAGAATTTGCTCAATATCCAGCCATGTTTGTTTTTCTTCTCTTTTTCAAAGTTATCAAAAATAGTTTCTTTAATTTCGCGGAAAACCTATGGAGAGCATATTGATAATATTCATGTCGAAAGGGGAGACTTGAAGGATAATCAACTGCGTCCTGGAGAGGAATCAGACTTAGGTAGAGTAGATTCATCTTATTTTCTTGTTTCTTCTCGAAAAATACAATGAAAATGGTGAAAAATGACCTGCTTCTTGGTTGTGCCGAGTACTTTTTACGATCCCTTGGTACACACATACACGTGCTAGTGCGCACACAGACCTTGTGTCAAATTCTGATTTTGGCAGAGGGGTTGGGTAAATACATACACGTACATTTTATATTTTACAGGGTTTTAATGTTGAAGCGATTAATGATAATGTCAAATAATATTAATTTTTATCGTACAATGGTTTAATCAAAATGATTAAGTTTTGTGATATTTTGATTGATTGGTTTGGTTTGTTTGGTTTTATGGCATATCAACTTTTGTATGTTATTTAACGCCAAATCCATTTTTATGTAAATAATCTGTTCTATTGAAAAAAGTTCAGTTTAGCATAAGTACACAGTTTAATTGTCAAAAACCTTTCCATTTCAAACTTTTCAAGCAGTTATATGTAATAATTCAGTAAAGTGTAAATACAGTTGAAATAATTCAGTTAAGCATAAGCACGCAGTTTAAGTGTAAGTACGGTTTAATTGTCAAAAACGTTTCTATTTCAAGCTATTCAGTTTACTCAATTCATTTTAGCATAAGTATGCTGTTAGTTCTATTTAACCCATAGATAGGGCCCTATCAGGTGCTAACACTCCGGGCCAGAGTGGACCTCGGAGCGATGGCAATGAAGGGGTACTCCTCATTCCCCAAAGCTCCAGCACTGCTGGAACCTCACCATCAGATTGTTTAGTGTCATAATCAGGACACTCGTTAGGGGAGATATTTTGGTTGAGAAGAAAATAATCATTTTATGAAAATAAATAAATAAATAAAAGTTTATCCTGAACAAGTTTGTAGCATCTGTTGTCGGGTCTGTTTTTCCACAGCCGAAATTGATAGTCGTATGAGATCTTATTGCCGCAAACAATCACTAACTCGTTTTGCACAGGTCTTTCCACAACAACCAACAGATAACTCGTGTCTTTTCTATAATAAAGTATGTGGGTCTTCAGTAGGTTTGAGATGTAATATGAAAGTGCAAAGTCACAATATCATCGACAAAGACAGCTATCTTGTTTGTCACAAATACGACTCGGCTTACAATGATGAACTTGTTTTGAGAAATCGGATGCGCCCCCACGGGTACTTATTGGGTTGTTAAGGAGATGGCCTTATCCATTAAAGAAGTGGCAGTCGTTCATTATGACTCTGTGCATTTATATCTCGTTCCTTTGTTCACGTTGGTTAATTACTTGTGTTTTAAGGCATATAAACCCTTGTGGGTTATTTAATGCGAAATTCTATTTGTACCCCCCGCATATACATTTATATCTATATAAGAAAGTAAAGTTGGCGACCGTAGTTGAGGGGGACCCGAAGGCTCATTTTTCATTAGCTACAACACAGAAGTGTAGGGGAAGGCGCTACTCCTTGTAGAGGATTGGTTTGTCGGTGACTATTTTTTAAACGAGCCAAAGCTCTTTTGTTTGAATACAATTAAATTATTTCAGGTATCACTATTTGTAACATATGGACCCTCGACCGAACCGTCAATCAAGAGATGCACCTGTGTAAATAAGCAGAAGAACAGCGAAACAGGTGCATCCAGTCGAAGATATCAGAATATCACCTTAACCTGTTGAATTCGGTGATGGTGGCAGATGCGTACGCCCTCAGGAAGCAGGTGGGTGTCAAACAAAGATATAACCAGGTGCCACAGACGGCTTGAGTGAGTTGCAGTTCTAATTGGAGATAGGATGCCAGCGTTGTCAGAACCAGCTCCAGACAGAGGGTTTGGGCCTTCAGTGACCCACGGTTGAGAAGCCCAGTCAGAATGCGAAAGAAGTGCTGCTATGGTCAGAAGAACGTGGGTCAATATGTAGCAGTCTGTCCCCGTCTCCAACTAACCTCTCACACACAACCAATATCAACCCTTTCGAGAATAAAGCGTGAGAGATATATTTTTATAAAGAAGTGTGTTCGTTCGTTCATTGAAGTTCGTCATTATGTTTGATTATGTTCCGCATATATTTATATATATATATTTGTATATGTATGTTGCTATACAACATATCTAACACCAATAATTCCATTGAAAATTGTTTATTCACTTTCACTTGGTTCCAAGTTTTGCAATTGAATACTAAAAATTCTATTAAATATCAGTCATTTGTTTGCGCACGTTTAAATGGTTTCAAATATAGAAAATGATAAACTATTTCTATTTGACACATAGTGGACCTATGAGTAATCTTAATGAAGGGTTGCTCAGTCTGCTGGGGCTGTGAAATACACCGACTGTACCTTTGATGTGGGGTAAAACCCGCCCAATGAGTGTCCTGTATATGACTCTAAACAATATGATAGTGAGGTTCTAGTGATGCTGGAGCTTTGGGGAATGTGGAGCACCCTTTCATTGTCATGACTTCCTGGTCAACTCTGACCCGGAATGGTAGCCCCTGATGAGGCCCTATCTATGGGTTATATTGACCGGCATACTTATGCTAAACTGAATAGTTTGAATTAAAACTCACTAAACTGAATAGCTTGATATAAAAATGTTTTTGGCAATTAAACTGTAATAACGAGTAACATTAAATAAGTTTCCAGCCTTTTTTCGTATGGGCACTTTCATTGATAATACACTCATGAAACTCTAGTCCCCTTCGGAGTAATCTCCTCTGGCTGCAACGCACTTGTTATACCGTTCCAACAACTTCTGGAAGGCCCCATAGAAGTCCTCTTGTGTGAGCGTATCAATGACTTTCGTCACAGCCTCTTTCATCCCCTCAGTTGTCTCAAAACGACAGCCTCTGAGCTTAAGGAATAAGCAAAAGTCACAGGGAGCAAGGTTTCGACTATAGGGAGGGTGAGGAACTGTCTTGATGCCCATCTTTGTCAAATAGTCTGTGACAAGGATGGAGCTGTGGACTGGTGCATTGTCCTGTTGGAAATGCCACTGACCCGATTTCAAGAGTACTGGCCTCTTCCGATGGAATGTCTTCCTGAACTCTCTTAAAACCTCAACTTAGTATTCCTTGTTGGCTGTCTGTCCAGTGGGAACCCAATGCATGTAGATCATGCCAGTGCTGTCATAAAAAGGGATAATCAAAAGTTTGTGGGTGGATTTGCTCTGTCTGGCCTTCTTGGGTCTGGGAGAGCCAGCATACTTCCACTGGGAACTTTGTCTCTTGGTCTCTGGGTCATAGCAGTAGATCCAGCTTTCATCGCAGGTCACCAGAGCATCAAGAACTGTGAGATTTGAATTGATTAGCTCGACCATCTTCTGCATCTTCAGTTCCTCGTGAATAATTGTGTGTACAGTGACATCAAACTGAACGCTTATCGTCTCCATAGACACACGACGGTCCTTATCCGTGAAATTCTTTATTTGGCCAATCAACTCTGGTGTTCTGACTTCCTTACTCCTCCCACACATCTTATCATCCCTCATAGTCTCCCTGCCTTCCTTGAATCTCTTATGCCACTCAAAAACCGATGCTCGATTCATGCAAGATGCTCCAAAAGCAGCGTGAAGCGATCCATAAGTTTCTGTGGCATTTTTTCCTAGTTTAAAACAAAATTTTATTGCATATCATTCTTCTAAAGTGTCAGATTGCATTTTTGAAATCCCCCAGCTGTGACGATCAGGCTTTTAGTAGGGTGTATTTCAATTCCTGTTGTACCTGTTCATTTAAACGTGAAAACATAAAAATTGGTCAGTCATCTCATAAGATGTATAGCAATAAGATATTGAATTTTCCAGAGTCTACTACAATTTTAAATGTCTATACAAAAAGGGCTGGAAACTTATTTAACGGCCCTTCTACATTTAAACTGTGGGCTTATGCTAAACTAAATTTTTGGAAATGGAACTGTTTTTGACATTGAAACTCTACTTACACTAAACCGAATTGTTTAATATAGAACTGTTTTGACATTTAAATGTGTGTAAAGAAAATCTATACTTATACTAAACTGAATAGTTTGACATAGAAATGTTTTTGACAATTAAATTGTCTACTCATACTAAACTAAATTGTTTTAAATAGAATTGACTATTTATATAAAAATGTATTTGGCATTAAATAACATAGAAAGGTTGATATGCTATAAAACCCAACCAACCAACCAACCTTAGTGAAGGGATACTCTGTATTCCCAAAAGGTCCAGCACTGGAGCCTAACCATCAGATGGTTTTATGTCAAATCTAGGACATGAGTTGGTGGGGGTTTTACTCCTCTCCAGAGATTCCGTCAGCATTTCTTACAGCCCCAGTTGACTCGGCTTGTGTATATGTGTGTGTGTGTGTGTGTGTGTGTGTGTGTGTGCATGATTGTGGATGTGTGTGTGTACAAGGTATATAGGTGAGAGTTAATGTGACAATGTAAAGAGAAATTGGTTGGTCGGCACATCAACCCTTGTGGATAATATAATGCCAAATCCTGTTTACATATATATGAGATATATGATTTGTTAGGTTTGGGTTTGGTTTAATGGCATATCAACCTTTGTAGGTTATTTAATGCCAAAGATATTCTCCTAGAAGAACAGTAATGATATTATTTAACCCATAGCTGGGAGGATAAGGAGGTTCATAACTTTCCCAAGGGTGTTTGCCCTAAAGTGAACGTAATAGCGCGACTGGAGTACGAAATCGCTTACTACGATTCCGCAGTCTATCATTTTAACCATTACACCTAGAGGACAACCCCCATATGGTTTGTAAATTAATAGTTTGTTGGTAACATTTTTAAACAAACCTGAAATCATTGGTCTACTCACAAATGGTTTGAAGTATTGCTATTTAATATTAAGAACTTAATATAACATTAGTCATTTCTTTGCACACAGTTAAATGGATATATATATATATATATATATATAAGTGAATATTTTGTTGGTGGTTTCATTATTTTAAACGTTAGAGTAATTTGTTTGTACTCTAATAAGTATTTCCCTTTTTTTGCACACAGTAAAATGGTTTCAAGTATTGCTATCTCACACTAATAATCCTATTTAATATACAGTGCACACAGTGAAATGGTTAAAAGTATTGCTATTTAACTTAAATAATTCAAGACAATTCATTTGCCCACAATCAAATGGTCCCAAGTTTTTTTTTTATGTCATACAAATAATTCAATTTTTGCTCGTAGGGAAAGGGTTTCAAGTATTGTTATTCAACACTAATAGTTCTTTTCAACTTTTCATTTGGATGCAGTTAAATGATTATAAGTGTTTCAATGTAACACTAACAATTCAATTAAACATCAGTTAATTGCTTACATATGTAATATTACGGACGGGCGCTGTCGTTGAGAACGCACGAACACATCAGCTGTCATCAATCATTGAAAAATGTCACGAACCTAGCGCGTGCAGGCAGAATGACCTGTAGACTTCAAGCGGGATTTCAATATAATCACGCGTGAACTTTCACGTGCTACAGTATTATTTTCTCTGGTGTTCATTGAGGCTTCTGGAACCTTCGAATTGATCCATCAAATCGCTATATAAGAAACCACGTTGCGAGATTTTGGCAGTTCAAGGCAGGTTTCTAAACAGGTTCAACAGAGGTACATAACACCCTGACCCATACCATACCCAGCCTGTCAACAATACGAATGATATGAAAGTATCAACAAACCAGCTATAACGACTCTGCTGTCACCCGAAGAAGAGGAAGGAGGAAGAACGCTATCGAATAAACTTTTTTTTAACTACCGTCCGCTGTAGTCCCCGTGAATAAAAACGACTACTATTTACTTCCTTAAATTTCGAGTTATGAGTGTTTCTTTCCTGCGAACTCCCTTCTTTCAGACACAACGTATTTTGGTCCTATGTTACACGCAGAGTTAAATGTTTAAACAGTTCTTTTTGATCCTTACATGGGACCCTATCAGGAACTACCTCTCCGGGTCAGAGCAGATTAGGGAGTAATGGCAAAAAGGGCTACTTTATATTTCCTTAAACTCCAGGGTTAGAGGCCCATGAACAGATAAGTGGGTCTTACTCTTCTACAGAGATGCAGTCAGCGTATTCCATAGGCCTTACTGACTGTCTCGAATATAAAGAGAAATCCTTCAATGCCAAATGTGTAATAGATCGTAGAAAGGTTCCCCGACCTTTAATCGTTTGGCTAAAGTCAGTTGACCAGGATAAACAAGTTTAACTGGAAAAAAAAAAATCAGTGAAGGGTTTCACTTTGTTTTCATGAACGTCCTCTGAAAATCTGTCTAGCAAATACAAGGCTGGTGTAGAGAAGAGAAAGAAAAAAATGATCAAAGTAAAAATGAACGAAAAAAATAAAGAAGAATAAATAAATATCAAGAATTTTAATAAAATTGAGAAGAGATGAGCAATAATTAATAAAAATAAGGAAAAGAAAGAAAGAAAGAAAGAAAGAAAGAAAGAAGGAAAGAAGAGCAGAAAAGGAAGGAAGAAGGAAATCAAACCACGCAGAAATGATGAATGAAAAATGAATGAAAGAAAGAAAGAAAGAAGAGCAAAAAAGGAAGGAAGAAGGAAATCAAATCACGCAGAAATGATGAATGAAAAATGAATGAAAGAAAGAAAGAAAAGCAAAAAAGGAAGGAAGAAGGAAATCAAACCACGCAGAAATGATGAATGAAAAATGAATGAAAGAAAGAAAGAAAGAAAGAAAGAAAGGAGAGCAAAAAAGGAAGGAAGAAGGAAATCAAACCACGAAGAAATGATGAATGAAAAATGAATGAAAGAAAGAAAGAAAGAAAGAAAGGAGAGCAAAAAAGGAAGGAAGAAGTAAATCAAACCACGCAGAAATGATGAATGAAAAATGAATGAATAAAAGAAAGAAAGAAAGAAAGAAAGAAAGAGCAAAAAAGGAAGGAAGAAGGAAATCAAACCATGCAGAAATGATGAATGAAAAATGAATGAAAGAAAGAAAGAAAGAAAGAGCAAAAAAGGAAGGAAGAAGGAAATCAAACCACGCAGAAATGATGAATGAAAAATGAAAGAAAGAAAGAAAGAAAGAAAGAAAAGCAAAAAAGGAAGGAAGAAAGAAATCAAACCACGCAGAAATGATGAATGAAAAATGAATGAAAGAAAGAAAGAAAGAAAGAAAGAGCAAAAAAGGAAGGAAGAAGGAAATCAAACCACGCAGAAATGATGAATGAAAAATGAATGAAAGAAAGAAAGAAAGAAAGAAAGAAAGAGCAAAAAAGGAAGGAAGAAGGAAATCAAACCACGCAGAAATGATGAATGAAAAATGAAAGAAAGAAAGAAAGAAAAGCAAAAAAGGAAGGAAGAAGGAAATCAAACCACGCAGAAATGATGAATGAAAAATGAATGAAAGAAAGAAAGAAAGAAGAGCAAAAAAGGAAGGAAGAAGGAAATCAAACCATGCAGAAATGATGAATGATAAATGAAAGAAAGAAAGAAAGAAAGAAAGAAGAGCAAAAAAGGAAGGAAGAAGGAAATCAAACCACGCAGAAATGATGAATGAAAAATGAATGAAAGAAAGAAAGAAAGGAAAAAAGAAAGAAAGAAGAGCAAAAAAGGAAGGAAGAAGGAAATCAAACCATGCAGAAATGATGAATGAAAAATGAATGAAAGAAAGAAAGAAAGAAAGAAAGAGCAAAAAAGGAAGGAAGAAGGAAATCAAACCACGCAGAAAAGATGAATGAAAAATGAATGAAACAAAGAAAGAAAGAAAGAAAGAAAGAAAGAAAGAAGAGCAAAAAAGGAAGGAAGAAGGAAATCAAACCATGCAGAAATGATGAATAAAAAATGAATGAAAGAAAGAAAGAAAGAAAGAAAGAGCAAAAAAGGAAGGAAGAAGGAAATCAAACCACGCAGAAAAGATGAATGAAAAATGAATGAAACAAAGAAAGAAAGAAAGAAAGAAAGAAAGAAAGAAGAGCAAAAAAGGAAGGAAGAAGGAAATCAAACCATGCAGAAATGATGAATGAAAAATGAATGAAAGAAAGAAAGAAAGAAAGAAAGAAAGAAAGAAAGAAAGAGCAAAAAAGGAAGGAAGGAGGAAATCAAACCACGCAGAAATGATGAATGAAAAATGAAAGAAAGAAAGAAAGAAAAGCAAAAAAGGAAGGAAGAATAAAATCAAACCACGCAGAAATGATGAATGAAAAATGAATGAAAGAAAGAAAGAAAGAAGGGCAAAAAAGGAAGGAAGAAGGAAATCAAACCATGCAGAAATGATGAATGAAAAATGAATGAAAGAAAGAAAGAAAGAAGAGCAAAAAAGGAAGGAAGAAGGAAATCAAACCATGCAGAAATGATGAATGAAAAATGAATGAAAGAAAGAAAGAAAGAAAGAAAGAAAGAGCAAAAAAGGAAGGAAGAAGGAAATCAAACCACGCAGAAATGATGAATGAAAAATGAATGAACGAAAGAAAGAAAGAAAGAAAGAAAGAAGAGCAAAAAAGGAAGGAAGAAGGAAATCAAACCATGCAGAAATGATGAAGGAAAAATGAATGAAAGAAAGAAAGAAAGAAAGAAAGAAAGAAAGAGCAAAAAAGGAAGGAAGAAGGAAATCAAACCATGCAGAAATGATGAATGAAAAATGAAAGAAAGAAAGAAAGAAAAGCAAAAAAGGAAGGAAGAATGAAATCAAACCACGCAGAAATGATGAATGAAAAATGAATGAAAGAAAGAAAGAAAGAAGAGCAAAAAAGGAAGGAAGAAGGAAATCAAACCATGCAGAAATGATGAATGATAAATGAAAGAAAGAAAGAAAGAAGAGCAAAAAAGGAAGGAAGAAGGAAATCAAACCATGCAGAAATGATGAATGAAAAATAAATGAAAGAAAGAAAGAAAGAAGAGCAAAAAAGGAAGGAAGAAGGAAATCAAACCATGCAGAAATGATGAATGATAAATGAAAGAAAGAAAGAAAGAAGAGCAAAAAAGGAAGGAAGAAGGAAATCAAACCATGCAGAAATGATGAATGAAAAATGAATGAAAGAAAGAAAAAAAGAAGAGCAAAAAAGGAAGGAAGAAGGAAATCAAACCATGCAGAAATGATGAATGAAAAATGAATGAAAGAAAGAAAGAAAGAAAGAAAGAAAGAAAGAGCAAAAAAGGAAGGAAGAAGGAAATCAAACCACGCAGAAATGATGAAAGAAAAATGAAAGAAAGAAAGAAAGAAAGAAAGAAAAGCAAAAAAGGAAGGAAGAAGGAAATCAAACCATGCAGTAATGATGAATGATAAATGAAAGAAAGAAAGAAAGAAAGAAAGAAGATCAAAAAAGGAAGGAAGAAGGAAATCAAACCACGCAGAAATGATGAATGTAAAATGAAAAATGAAAGAAAGAAAGAAAGAAAGAAGAGCAAAAAAGGAAGGAAGAAGGAAATCAAACCACGCAGAAATGATGAATGAAAAATGAATGAAAGAAAGAAAGAAAGGAAAAAAGAAAGAAAGAAGAGCAAAAAAGGAAGGAAGAAGGAAATCAAACCATGCAGAAATGATGAATGAAAAATGAATGAAAGAAAGAAAGAAAGAAAGAGCAAAAAAGGAAGGAAGAATGAAATCAAACCACGCAGAAATGATGAATGAAAAATGAATGAAAGAAAGAAAGAAAGAAGAGCAAAAAAGGAAGGAAGAAGGAAATCAAACCATGCAGAAATGATGAATGATAAATGAATGAAAGAAAGAAAGAAAGAAGAGCAAAAAAGGAAGGAAGAAGGAAATCAAACCATGCAGAAATGATGAATGATAAATGAAAGAAAAAAAGAAAGAAAGAAAGAAAGAAGAGCAAAAAAGGAAGGAAGAAGGAAATCAAACCACGCAGAAATGATGAATGAAAAATGAATGAAAGAAAGAAAGAAAGGAAGAAAGAAAGAAAGAAGAGCAAAAAAGGAAGGAAGAAGGAAATCAAACAATGCAGAAATGATGAATGAAAAATGAATGAAAGAAAGAAAGAAAGAAAGAAAGAAAGAGCAAAAAAGGAAGGAAGAAGGAAATCAAACCACGCAGAAATGATGAATGAAAAATGAAAGAAAGAACGAAAGAAAAGCAAAAAATGAAGGAAGAAGGAAATCAAACCATGCAGAAATGATGAATGAAAAATGAATGCAAGAAAGAAAGAAAGAAAGAAAGAAAGAAAGAGCAAAAAAGGAAGGAAGAAGGAAATCAAACCACGCAGAAATGATGAATGAAAAATGAATGAAACAAACAAAGAAAGAAAGAAAGAAAGAAAGAAAGAAAGAAAGAAAGAAGAGCAAAAAAGGAAGGAAGAAGGAAATAAAACCATGCAGAAATGATGAATGAAAAATGAATGAAAGAAAGAAAGAAAGAAAGAAAGAGCAAAAAAGGAAGGAAGAAGGAAATCAAACCACGCAGAAAAGATGAATGAAAAATGAATGAAATAAAGAAAGAAAGAAAGAAAGAAAGAAAGAAAGAAAGAAAGAAGAGCAAAAAAGGAAGGAAGAAGGAAATCAAACCATGCAGAAATGATGAATGAAAAATGAATGAAAGAAAGAAAGAAAGAAAGAAAGAGCAAAAAAGGAAGGAAGGAGGAAATCAAACCACGCAGAAATGAGGAATGAAAAATGAAAGAAAGAAAGAAAGAAAAGCAAAAAAGGAAGGAAGAATGAAATCAAACCACGCAGAAATGATGAATGAAAAATGAATGAAAGAAAGAAAGAAAGAAGAGCAAAAAAGGAAGGAAGAAGGAAATCAAACCATGCAGAAATGATGAATGAAAAATGAATGAAAGAAAGAAAGAAAGAAGAGCAAAAAAGGAAGGAAGAAGGAAATCAAACCATGCAGAAATGATGAATGAAAAATGAATGAAAGAAAGAAAGAAAGAAAGAAAGAAAGAGCAAAAAAGGAAGGAAGAAGGAAATCAAACCACGCAGAAATGATGAATGAAAAATGAAAGAAAGAAAGAAAGAAAGAAAGAAGAGCAAAAAAGGAAGGAAGAAGGAAATCAAACCATGCAGAAATGATGAAGGAAAAATGAATGAAAGAAAGAAAGAAAGAAAGAAAGAAAGAGCAAAAAAGGAAGGAAGAAGGAAATCAAACCATGCAGAAATGATGAATGAAAAATGAAAGAAAGAAAGAAAGAAAAGCAAAAAAGGAAGGAAGAAGGAAATCAAACCACGCAGAAATGATGAATGAAAAATGAATGAAAGAAAGAAAGAAAGAAGAGCAAAAAAGGAAGGAAAAAGGAAATCAAACCATGCAGAAATGATGAATGATAAATGAAAGAAAGAAAGAAAGAAGAGCAAAAAAGGAAGGAAGAAGGAAATCAAACCATGCAGAAATGATGAATGAAAAATGAATGAAAGAAAGAAAGAAAGAAGAGCAAAAAAGGAAGGAAGAAGGAAATCAAACCATGCAGAAATTATGAATGATAAATGAAAGAAAGAAAGAAAGAAGAGCAAAAAAGGAAGGAAGACGGAAATCAAACCATGCAGAAATGATGAATGAAAAATGAATGAAAGAAAGAAAGAAAGAAGAGCAAAAAAGGAAGGAAGAAGGAAATCAAACCACGCAGAAATGATGAAGGAAAAATGAAAGAAAGAAAGAAAGAAAGAAAGAAAGAAAGAAAGAAAGAAAAGCAAAAAAGGAAGGAAGAAGGAAATCAAACCATGCAGAAATGATGAATGAAAAATGAAAGAAAGAAAGAAAGAAAAGCAAAAAAGGAAGGAAGAATGAAATCAAACCACGCAGAAATGATGAATGAAAAATGAATGAAAGAAAGAAAGAAAGAAAGAAGAGCAAAAAAGGAAGGAAGAAGGAAATCAAACCATGCAGAAATGATGAATGATAAATGAAAGAAAGAAAGAAAGAAGAGCAAAAAAGGAAGGAAGAAGGAAATCAAACCATGCAGAAATGATGAATGAAAAATGAATGAAAGAAAGAAAGAAAGAAAGAAAGAAAGAGCAAAAAAGGAAGGAAGAATGAAATCAAACCACGCAGAAATGATGAAAGAAAAATGAAAGAAAGAAAGAAAGAAAGAAAGAAAAGCAAAAAAGGAAGGAAGAAGGAAATCAAACCATGCAGTAATGATGAATGATAAATGAAAGAAAGAAAGAAAGAAAGAAAGAAGATCAAAAAAGGAAGGAAGAAGGAAATCAAACCACGCAGAAATGATGAATGAAAAATGAAAAATGAAAGAAAGAAAGAAAGAAAGAAGAGCAAAAAAGGAAGGAAGAAGGAAATCAAACCACGCGGAAATGATGAATGAAAAAAGAAAGAAAGAAAGAAAGAAAGAAGAGCAAAAAAGGAAGGAAGAAGGAAATCAAACCACGCGGAAATGATGAAAGAAAAATGAAAGAAAGAAAGAAAGAAAGAAAGAAAAAATAAAAAGACAAATAAAGAAATAAAAGAAAGAAAGGGGGAAAGAAAAATTACGAAAGGAAAAAAGGAAAGAACGAAAGAAGAAAAGGAAGAAAAGAAAATGAAGAAACAGGACTATTGAAAAAAACTAGAAAGAAAGAAAGAAAGAAAAAGAGAAAGAAAGAAATGGACTATCGAATAAAAAAAAAGAAAAGGACAAACGAATAAAAGAAAGAAAAAAAAAGAAAGAAAGAAAGAAAGAAAAGGACCAATGAACAAAACAAGAAAGAAAAAGAAAACTCGAGAAATAGACAGAAAAAAAGAAAGAAAAGAATTAGACGGAGGAAGAAAGACAGAATAAATTAAAGAAAAAAAACAAATCTAGTAAAGAAAAAGGAAAAGGACTACTAAAGAAAGAAAGAAAGAAAGAAAGAAAGAAAGAATGCAAGAAAGAAAGGAAACAAAAACGAAAGAAAGAATTGAACAAAACTTGCCGTTTAAATGTCAAAACAGTTCTATTTTAAACAACTCATTTTAGTGTAATTACAGTTCAAATGTTAAAAACAGTTCTATTTTAAAAAATTCATTTTAACATAGAAAAACAGCTCCATTTCAAACAACTCACTTTAGCATAAGAACGTAGTTTAAATGTCAAAACAGTTCTACTTCAACAATTCAATTTAGGATATATATGCAGTTTTAAAGTCAAAAACAGTTCTATTTCAAGTAATTCAATTTAGCATATGTATACAGTTTAGTTCTATTTGACTTATAGATAGGACCCTAACAGGTGCCACCTCCCCAGGACAGAGTGGACCTGGGAGCGATGGCAATGAAGGGGTACTCCACATTTGCCAAATCTCCAGCATTACTGGAACCTCATCATTAGAGTGTTTAGTGTCATATTCAGGACACTCGTTGAGGTGGGGGTCTTACCTCTCTGCAGAAAAGCAGTCGGTGTATTCTACAGCCCTAGCCGACTGAGCAAGGCACAAGTGTTAAGTTATAGGATGTATTCCTTATAATTCTTATCCGGTTTTACGTCAGAAGCACTTTCCAACCAAACGCCTTATCCATGTGTTCTTGTGAGTAGGGCGATAAAGCTGAAGTTAATTGTCCGAATATTCAAAAGCTTCATCTCAGAAATTTAGACAAATAAACTAACAAACAAAAGAATCAAAATCAAAAGAAAACCTCAACAAAAAACATGTAAAAATAAACTAGGAAATAATGAAAATATTTCATTTCAGTACTTCGGAAAAGATAACGATAAAAGACAATAGTATGGCAATGTTGTCGATGAGGACAAATGTACACTTGTGCCATGGCGAGTGGGTGGAAGCCTTGCCTGAATACATTTAATAACTAGAAAAGTGAAGATTGACTGATATGGATTTTAGAAGAATGAAGCAGTACATAAAAAAAGTGTGTAATGGTTATCGTCGTAGGAAATGCACACGGCGACACGAGTTCAAATCCTGGACGAGACTGATTGCATTTCACATAGCACTAATACCCTTGGGAAAGGTATGAATCCAATTATTCCCCCTACAGCTATGGGTAAATTGTAGGGCAGACTGAGTTCTTCAGCCTTGGTGAGGCAACTATTCTAGGAGAAGGAAAACTTTGAATTCAAACCTTTTAAACTCCGCTTAAAAACTGACCTTGTGTCATATCCTGCCCGAGCGGAGGGGTTGGTAAATATGATAAATGGGTTAAAAATATATTGTTTATTTTTTATTTTTTATTTTTTATTTTTTTTACTGAAGGAAAAACAGAAAGAAAGATCAGTGAATTATTTTGACTAAACCCCGAGAAATCGTCAAGGCAGAATTTATATAAGGAAATATCATTTTGATAGTTCTCAGCTGGTGATGTCGACGCACGGGTTCACTCAGGGGTCAAATCCTAACATAGATGACAGGCAGGTGAGCCTTGTTCAGTTGTGAGGGAAATGATAAAATTTTAATATAACTTTTTTTTTTCTAAATTTGAAACCGTAGGAAGAACTTTTATTTTATTTTGACCGTTATGAGTTTAAACGGTCGTTGACGTCATTATTTCGTGGCAGGATGAACTGCGTACTCTGAGGAAGTGGTTATGGTGAAATATTGACGGAGTGGGAGAAAAAAACCGCCCCTTTTGGGTAAAGGCGGAAGGAAACGGAACCCTGAAGGTAGAAGGTAGAATGAAAGGAGTGGAATTATTAAAATCCTAATAAAAAATACGTGGTTCTTTGGGTAAAGGTAAGAGGAAATAAACTGCAAAAAGGTGGAGGCATAATAGAGGGGTGGAATTAATTATGAGAATCGAAAATAAGAGAGAATTAATATTATCAATAGCTCCCCAAACCACCACCCCAGGTTGGAGAGAAAATGAATATAAGTTCCTTGAACTTATTTTCGTTCATTGTCAGAGATTGGCAGAAGGCAGCAATGTGACTCACCACAGTAGAGAATCGAATAGAAACTAAGATAATACGATACGTGACATCGACCTGTGAGTGGCCTGAGCAGAACGGCTTTGAGACACCGATCGCTCTGAATCCTGAGCTTTTACTAGACTTTCTGACGAAGAGAAACCGAGAAAAACGAATATAATACACTTTTTGAGATTGCCTTATACCAGACTATTGAAATCAAGAAGCAAGAAAAGCCTAAACCTCATACCATAATTTGAGAGGCCTCGTGTCTGATTCTAAATGCCGAGAAATAGACTGACTGTTCAATTGTGAGCAAGGTCTCCGTGTCACATGAACACTAACCACCTGGGTAAATGTGTGTACCATCTTAGAGACTCTTTATCTTTTTTTTTTTACTAAACTAAATATTATTGCTTCTTTCAAATACATGTCCTCTTCTTTGTTGGCTTTCAACTTCTTTTTTTACTTTCTTAATTGTGCCGTCTCATCCAACTACTCATCGATTGGCGATTCCGACTAGTGATTGATCTGTGGTGTGAATCCAAAACACAACGTGGGCAGATAGGCAGATCGACCGTGCTGTCCAGTGATGCAGCAGGCGAATCGGAGTGCCCCCCCTGATTAAGGAAGTAGGTGTAGTGGTACAAACTGATTTCATGATAAAATCCTTGTGTCTTTGGTTGAAAATAAATTTGATTTTTCATTAAAAAATATTTGGGATGTTTTTCATTTTTAGGCGTTATTATCGTACCACAATGGTATTGTCTTTTTACAGTACTGTATGCTTTGATATCAATAAACCCTTTAAGGAATGAAAATTTGTCTGGGAAGTTTTGATTATCGAAAGGCGTTTAGCTGATCGCCAAATATAAAATGAAGCGTATCGTATACAGAAGGATAATAAAAACAGTGACTAAATCCAACGAAAGAAAAATGAATATTTATTAGCTTGCTCGGAAATGACTATCGATTATTCATTTTTCTTTCGTTGAATTTACTCACTGTTTTTATGATGTTGCTGTATACGATACACTTCTTACATTGGACTGTCTGCTAAATGCCTTTCGATTAACAGAACATCGAAGATAAATTTTCATTCCATTCTAAAATCATTCCATTCTAAAATCCATTCTAAAATCCATTCTAAAATTCATTCCATTCTAAAATCATTCCATTCTAAAATCCATTCTAAAATTCATTCCATTCTAAAATCCATTCTAAAATTCATTCCATTCTAAAATCATTCCATTCTAAAATCCATTCTAAAATTCATTCCATTCTAAAATCCATTCTAAAATTCATTCCATTCTAAAATCATTCCATTCTAAAATCCATTCTAAAATTTATTCCATTCAAAAATCCATTCTAAAATCATTCCATTCTAAAATCCATTCTAAAATTTATTCCATTCTAAAATCCATTCTAAAATTTATTCCATTCTAAAATCCATTCTAAAATTCATTCCATTCTAAAATCCATTCTAAAATTCATTCCATTCTAAAATCCATTCTAAAATTCATTCCATTCTAAAATCCATTCTAAAATTCATTCCATTCTAAAATCCATTCTAAAATTCATTCCATTCTAAAATCATTCCATTCTAAAATCCATTCTAAAATTCATTCCATTCTAAAATCCATTCTAAAATTCATTCCATTCTAAAATCATTCCATTCTAAAATCCATTCTAAAATTCATTCCATTCTAAAATCCATTCTAAAATTCATTCCATTCTAAAATCATTCCATTCTAAAATCCATTCTAAAATTTATTCCATTCTAAAATCCATTCTAAAATCATTCCATTCTAAAATCCATTCTAAAATTTATTCCATTCTAAAATCCATTCTAAAATTTATTCCATTCTAAAATCCATTCTAAAATTCATTCCATTCTAAAATCCATTCTAAAATTCATTCCATTCTAAAATCATTCCATTCTAAAATCCATTCTAAAATTTATTCCATTCTAAAATCCATTCTAAAATCATTCCATTCTAAAATCCATTCTAAAATTTATTCCATTCTAAAATCCATTCTAAAATTCATTCCATTCTAAAATCCATTCTAAAATTCATTCCATTCTAAAATCCATTCTAAAATTCATTCCATTCTAAAATCCATTCTAAAATTCATTCCATTCTAAAATCATTCCATTCTAAAATCCATTCTAAAATTTATTCCATTCTAAAATCCATTCTAAAATCATTCCATTCTAAAATCCATTCTAAAATTTATTCCATTCTAAAATCCATTCTAAAATTCATTCCATTCTAAAATCCATTCTAAAATTCATTCCATTCTAAAATCCATTCTAAAATTCATTCCATTCTAAAATCCATTCTAAAATTCATTCCATTCTAAAATCCATTCTAAAATTCATTCCATTCTAAAATCATTCCATTCTAAAATCCATTCTAAAATTTATTCCATTCTAAAATCCATTCTAAAATCATTCCATTCTAAAATCCATTCTAAAATTTATTCCATTCTAAAATCCATTCTAAAATTTATTCCATTCTAAAATCCATTCTAAAATTCATTCCATTCTAAAATCCATTCTAAAATTCATTCCATTCTAAAATCCATTCTAAAATTCATTCCATTCTAAAATCATTCCATTCTAAAATCCATTCTAAAATTTATTCCATTCTAAAATCCATTCTAAAATCATTCCATTCTAAAATCCATTCTAAAATTTATTCCATTCTAAAATCCATTCTAAAATTCATTCCATTCTAAAATCCATTCTAAAATTCATTCCATTCTAAAATCCATTCTAAAATTCATTCCATTCTAAAATCCATTCTAAAATTCATTCCATTCTAAAATCCATTCTAAAATTCATTCCATTCTAAAATCATTCCATTCTAAAATCCATTCTAAAATTTATTCCATTCTAAAATCCATTCTAAAATCATTCCATTCTAAAATCCATTCTAAAATTCATTCCATTCTAAAATCCATTCTAAAATTCATTCCATTCTAAAATCATTCCATTCTAAAATCCATTCTAAAATTTATTCCATTCTAAAATCCCTTCTAAAATTTATTCCATTCTAAAATCCATTCTAAAATTTATTCCATTCTAAAATCCATTCTAAAATTCATTCCATTCTAAAATCCATTCTAAAATTCATTCCATTCTAAAATCATTCCATTCTAAAATCCATTCTAAAATTTATTCCATTCTAAAATCCATTCTAAAATTTATTCCATTCTAAAATCCATTCTAAAATTTATTCCATTCTAAAATCCATTCTAAAATTCATTCCATTCTAAAATCCATTCTAAAATTCATTCCATTCTAAAATCCATTCTAAAATTCATTCCATTCTAAAATCATTCCATTCTAAAATCCATTCTAAAATTCATTCCATTCTAAAATCCATTCTAAAATTCATTCCATTCTAAAATCATTCCATTCTAAAATCCATTCTAAAATTCATTCCATTCTAAAATCCATTCTAAAATTCATTCCATTCTAAAATCATTCCATTCTAAAATCCATTCTAAAATTTATTCCATTCTAAAATCCATTCTAAAATCATTCCATTCTAAAATCCATTCTGAAATTCATTCCATTCTAAAATCCATTCTAAAATTTATTCCATTCTAAAATCATTCCATTCTAAAATCCATTCTAAAATTTATTCCATTCTAAAATCCATTCTAAAATCATTCCATTCTAAAATCCATTCTAAAATTCATTCCATTCTAAAATCCATTCTAAAATTTATTCCATTCTAAAATCATTCCATTCTAAAATCCATTCTAAAATTTATTCCATTCTAAAATCCATTCTAAAATTCATTCCATTCTAAAATCATTCCATTCTAAAATCCATTCTAAAATTTATTCCATTCTAAAATCCATTCTAAAATCATTCCATTCTAAAATCCATTCTAAAATTCATTCCATTCTAAAATCCATTCTAAAATTTATTCCATTCTAAAATCATTCCATTCTAAAATCCATTCTAAAATTTATTCCATTCTAAAATCCATTCTAAAATTTATTCCATTCTAAAATCCATTCTAAATTTTATTCCATTCTAAAATCCATTCTAAAATTCATTCCATTCTAAAATCCATTCTAAAATTCATTCCATTCTAAAATCATTCCATTCTAAAATCCATTCTAAAATTTATTCCATTCTAAAATCCATTCTAAAATCATTCCATTCTAAAATCCATTCTAAAATTCATTCCATTCTAAAATCCATTCTAAAATTCATTCCATTCTAAAATCATTCCATTCTAAAATCCATTCTAAAATTCATTCCATTCTAAAATCCATTCTAAAATTCATTCCATTCTAAAATCATTCCATTCTAAAATCCATTCTAAAATTTATTCCATTCTAAAATCCATTCTAAAATCATTCCATTCTAAAATCCATTCTAAATTTTATTCCATTCTAAAATCCATTCTAAAATTCATTCCATTCTAAAATCCATTCTAAAATTCATTCCATTCTAAAATCATTCCATTCTAAAATCCATTCTAAAATTCATTCCATTCTAAAATCCATTCTAAAATTCATTCCATTCTAAAATCATTCCATTCTAAAATCCATTCTAAAATTCATTCCATTCTAAAATCTATTCTAAAATTCATTCCATTCTAAAATCATTCCATTCTAAAATCCATTCTAAAATTCATTCCATTCTAAAATCCATTCTAAAATTCATTCCATTCTAAAATCATTCCATTCTAAAATCCATTCTAAAATTTATTCCATTCTAAAATCCATTCTAAAATTCATTCCATTCTAAAATCCATTCTAAAATTCATTCCATTCTAAAATCATTCCATTCTAAAATCCATTCTAAAATTTATTCCATTCTAAAATTCATTCCATTCTAAAATCCATTCTAAAATTCATTCCATTCTAAAATCATTCCATTCTAAAATCCATTCTAAAATTCATTCCATTCTAAAATCCATTCTAAAATTCATTCCATTCTAAAATCATTCCATTCTAAAATCCATTCTAAAATTCATTCCATTCTAAAATCCATTCTAAAATTCATTCCATTCTAAAATCATTCCATTCTAAAATCCATTCTAAAATTCATTCCATTCTAAAATCCATTCTAAAATTCATTCCATTCTAAAATCATTCCATTCTAAAATCCATTCTAAAATTTATTCCATTCTAAAATCCATTCTAAAATCATTCCATTCTAAAATCCATTCTAAAATTTATTCCATTCTAAAATCCATTCTAAAATTCATTCCATTCTAAAATCCATTCTAAAATTCATTCCATTCTAAAATCCATTCTAAAATTCATTCCATTCTAAAATCATTCCATTCTAAAATCCATTCTAAAATTCATTCCATTCTAAAATCCATTCTAAAATTCATTCCATTCTAAAATCATTCCATTCTAAAATCCATTCTAAAATTCATTCCATTCTAAAATCCATTCTAAAATTCATTCCATTCTAAAATCATTCCATTCTAAAATCCATTCTAAAATTCATTCCATTCTAAAATCCATTCTAAAATTCATTCCATTCTAAAATCCATTCTAAAATTCATTCCATTCTAAAATCCATTCTAAAATTCATTCCATTCTAAAATTATTCCATTCTAAAATCCATTCTAAAATTTATTCCATTCTAAAATTCATTCCATTCTAAAATCCATTCTAAAATTCATTCCATTCTAAAATCATTCCATTCTAAAATCCATTCTAAAATTCATTCCATTCTAAAATCCATTCTAAAATTCATTCCATTCTAAAATCATTCCATTCTAAAATCCATTCTAAAATTCATTCCATTCTAAAATCCATTCTAAAATTCATTCCATTCTAAAATCATTCCATTCTAAAATCCATTCTAAAATTCATTCCATTCTAAAATCCATTCTAAAATTCATTCCATTCTAAAATCATTCCATTCTAAAATCCATTCTAAAATTTATTCCATTCTAAAATCCATTCTAAAAATCATTCCATTCTAAAATCCATTCTAAAATTCATTCCATTCTAAAATCCATTCTAAAATTCATTCCATTCTAAAATCATTCCATTCTAAAATCCATTCTAAAATTCATTCCATTCTAAAATCCATTCTAAAATTCATTCCATTCTAAAATCATTCCATTCTAAAATCCATTCTAAAATTTATTCCATTCTAAAATCCATTCTAAAATTCATTCCATTCTAAAATCCATTCTAAAATTCATTCCATTCTAAAATCCATTCTAAAATTCATTCCATTCTAAAATCATTCCATTCTAAAATCCATTCTAAAATTCATTCCATTCTAAAATCCATTCTAAAATTCATTCCATTCTAAAATCCATTCTAAAATTCATTCCATTCTAAAATCATTCCATTCTAAAATCCATTCTAAAATTCATTCCATTCTAAAATCCATTCTAAAATTCATTCCATTCTAAAATCATTCCATTCTAAAATCCATTCTAAAATTTATTCCATTCTAAAATCCATTCTAAAATTCATTCCATTCTAAAATCCATTCTAAAATTCATTCCATTCTAAAATCCATTCTAAAATTCATTCCATTCTAAAATCATTCCATTCTAAAATCCATTCTAAAATTCATTCCATTCTAAAATCCATTCTAAAATTCATTCCATTCTAAAATCATTCCATTCTAAAATCCATTCTAAAATTTATTCCATTCTAAAATCCATTCTAAAATTCATTCCATTCTAAAATCCATTCTAAAATTCATTCCATTCTAAAATCCATTCTAAAATTCATTCCATTCTAAAATCATTCCATTCTAAAATCCATTCTAAAATTCATTCCATTCTAAAATCCATTCTAAAATTCATTCCATTCTAAAATCATTCCATTCTAAAATCCATTCTAAAATTCATTCCATTCTAAAATCCATTCTAAAATTCATTCCATTCTAAAATCATTCCATTCTAAAATCCATTCTAAAATTCATTCCATTCTAAAATCCATTCTAAAATTCATTCCATTCTAAAATCATTCCATTCTAAAATCCATTCTAAAATTTATTCCATTCTAAAATCCATTCTAAAATTCATTCCATTCTAAAATCTATTCTAAAATTCATTCCATTCTAAAATCCATTCTAAAATTCATTCCATTCTAAAATCATTCCATTCTAAAATCCATTCTAAAATTCATTCCATTCTAAAATCCATTCTAAAATTCATTCCATTCTAAAATCCATTCTAAAATTCATTCCATTCTAAAATCATTCCATTCTAAAATCCATTCTAAAATTCATTCCATTCTAAAATCCATTCTAAAATTCATTCCATTCTAAAATCATTCCATTCTAAAATCCATTCTAAAATTCATTCCATTCTAAAATCCATTCTAAAATTCATTCCATTCTAAAATCATTCCATTCTAAAATCCATTCTAAAATTCATTCCATTCTAAAATCCATTCTAAAATTCATTCCATTCTAAAATCATTCCATTCTAAAATCCATTCTAAAATTTATTCCATTCTAAAATCCATTCTAAAATTCATTCCATTCTAAAATCCATTCTAAAATTCATTCCATTCTAAAATCCATTCTAAAATTCATTCCATTCTAAAATCATTCCATTCTAAAATCCATTCTAAAATTTATTCCATTCTAAAATCCATTCTAAAATTCATTCCATTCTAAAATCTATTCTAAAATTCATTCCATTCTAAAATCCATTCTAAAATTCATTCCATTCTAAAATCATTCCATTCTAAAATCCATTCTAAAATTCATTCCATTCTAAAATCCATTCTAAAATTCATTCCATTCTAAAATCATTCCATTCTAAAATCCATTCTAAAATTTATTCCATTCTAAAATCCATTCTAAAATTCATTCCATTCTAAAATCCATTCTAAAATTCATTCCATTCTAAAATCCATTCTAAAATTCATTCCATTCTAAAATCATTCCATTCTAAAATCCATTCTAAAATTCATTCCATTCTAAAATCCATTCTAAAATTCATTCCATTCTAAAATCATTCCATTCTAAAATCCATTCTAAAATTCATTCCATTCTAAAATCCATTCTAAAATTCATTCCATTCTAAAATCATTCCATTCTAAAATCCATTCTAAAATTCATTCCATTCTAAAATCCATTCTAAAATTCATTCCATTCTAAAATCATTCCATTCTAAAATCCATTCTAAAATTCATTCCATTCTAAAATCCATTCTAAAATTCATTCCATTCTAAAATCATTCCATTCTAAAATCCATTCTAAAATTCATTCCATTCTAAAATCCATTCTAAAATTCATTCCATTCTAAAATCATTCCATTCTAAAATCCATTCTAAAATTCATTCCATTCTAAAATCCATTCTAAAATTCATTCCATTCTAAAATCATTCCATTCTAAAATCCATTCTAAAATTTATTCCATTCTAAAATCCATTCTAAAATTCATTCCATTCTAAAATCCATTCTAAAATTCATTCCATTCTAAAATCCATTCTAAAATTCATTCCATTCTAAAATCATTCCATTCTAAAATCCATTCTAAAATTTATTCCATTCTAAAATCCATTCTAAAATTCATTCCATTCTAAAATCCATTCTAAAATTCATTCCATTCTAAAATCCATTCTAAAATTCATTCCATTCTAAAATCATTCCATTCTAAAATCCATTCTAAAATTCATTCCATTCTAAAATCCATTCTAAAATTCATTCCATTCTAAAATCATTCCATTCTAAAATCCATTCTAAAATTCATTCCATTCTAAAATCCATTCTAAAATTCATTCCATTCTAAAATCATTCCATTCTAAAATCCATTCTAAAATTCATTCCATTCTAAAATCCATTCTAAAATTCATTCCATTCTAAAATCATTCCATTCTAAAATCCATTCTAAAATTCATTCCATTCTAAAATCCATTCTAAAATTCATTCCATTCTAAAATCATTCCATTCTAAAATCCATTCTAAAATTTATTCCATTCTAAAATCCATTCTAAAATTCATTCCATTCTAAAATCCATTCTAAAATTCATTCCATTCTAAAATCCATTCTAAAATTCATTCCATTCTAAAATCATTCCATTCTAAAATCCATTCTAAAATTCATTCCATTCTAAAATCCATTCTAAAATTCATTCCATTCTAAAATCCATTCTAAAATTCATTCCATTCTAAAATCATTCCATTCTAAAATCCATTCTAAAATTCATTCCATTCTAAAATCCATTCTAAAATTCATTCCATTCTAAAATCATTCCATTCTAAAATCCATTCTAAAATTTATTCCATTCTAAAATCCATTCTAAAATTCATTCCATTCTAAAATCCATTCTAAAATTCATTCCATTCTAAAATCCGTTCTAAAATTCATTCCATTCTAAAATTCGTTCTTACATATTATTTTAATTGTTGTTGTATCAAAAGTTAACATTCTTAATGATTAGAGTCTCCTCTTTGTTAATTTTTTTATCGCTCTTCTAGAATTTGATTTTGATGGTTTTATGTCCCTTATCATGATCAAGAAAAAGAAGTGATGGGTTTACTTTTTATTTATATGAGTTCAAGTTTAGTCAGAATGTCTCTCAAACAATCAACAGAACATGGAATGAAAGATTCATTTGTGATCGAACAATACGACACTGATTTAAGAAGTTCTGTTGTGGGGATACGAATCTTGAAGATAAAGAGGGTAGAAACGCATGTTCAATTGAATAAGATAAACCAGCACTGGTCAATCGTCGAGGTCCAATTTTACTTCATGACAATGCTCGGCTACGTCTCGCCAAGATGACACTAGAAGTTCACTGACTTTTCCACATCCATCATATTCTATGGATCTCTCACCCATTTTTTTTTCAGCACCTGGACACATTTTTACGATAAAAGTTATACCCCCAGGTCCACTCAGACCCAAACATGTTGTGACTATTTGTATCACATCTCTGCATCAAAAAGTATTCGTATTTTATTGAATCGCGTGAAAAATCCTCTTAAGAAACCTCTACAACAAAAATGTAGATATAGACATACAATGAACATTATTCCCTGACCTCTAGGCATAAAATAACCTTAGACAAGTTGAAATGCCGTTAAAATCAATGAATCAAGTAATAATTAACAGCCAAAACACGTATTGTAGAACTACATAAAATAAATATCAAAACATTTAACGTGTTTGACGTTATTTTTTTACTTACATACGGTTTGATTTGGTTTCTTTGTTTAATGGCATATTAAACTTCGTGATTTATTCAATGCCAAAGCCATCCTTTCACTAGTTACGGAACTATTTAACCCACATCTGGGGGATAAGGGAGTTCATGCCTTTCCCATGAGTATTAATCCGAAAGTGAATGTATTACAGCAATTGGAGTTCGAACACAGGCGGCAGTTCAGCATTCCAGCCATTACACCATGAGTTCTCTACCTTTTATATTGTGACACTATGTGGGTGGTACGCCAGGCAGACGATCCCTTTGTCTGTTTTGGCGCGAAACCAAACAAATGCCTGAGCTCGAGATCTCTGACAAGACCGGAAGTGGGGGAGAAAAGACCAGTTGGCAAAGGAAGCCAGAGAGGGTCAGTTGGCAAAGGAACCCTGAGAGGGTTAGTTGGCGAAGAGAGACGCAGAGAGGCAGTCGAGAACGCACAGCAGAAGGGACCAGTCAGGATGACTTAGCAATCCAGAGTGGACAACGGTCAGCAGAAGGAGGCAGTGATGAAGACGGTCAAAGATGAGTTGGCATTCCTAGTGGCTTCTGTGGGAGTTTCGCGAAAAATACACTCCCCGCGATAGTCTACAAGATGCACGAAAAGCTGTACATAAAAGTGTCACAAAACCACCCTTCCTGCTCTTGGAGCTGACCTAAGTCCATATTGTTCGTTTGCTCTTTTTCTCCCACTCCCTCGGTTGTATTTCTTGTGGCCGTAAAGAAATGTGTGATACCCCAGTCGGAACCCACTGGATGAATTAAGGGCCATGAATAGTATTGGTTTTAAGAAGTTGATGGATTCGGGGCGGCCGAAGGGCTGTATCACAATATGACATCAAATATTCCTATCCAATACTAATAATTATACACAATTATAATGTTACTACAAGGTCGTAGTTCATTATGTTAGCCTCTATCCCAACGGACATCCCAAATATATATATATATATATATATATAGAGAGAGAGAGAGAGAGAGGACGCTATAAATATTTGTAAGTTATTATATTTAGCTGCTGGAAACCATATAATTGCGTTAAAAATTATACTGAGTTCAACATCAAATAGCCCAAAAACCCCAAGGGTTGACATGTCGTAAAACCAACCGACCAACTCCTTGTCAGTAATCTTCAATGTAACTAGCAAAAAATAGAAATTGCAGCACAAATGTATATATATATATATATATATATATATATATATATATATGTGTGTGTGTGTGTGTGTGTGTGGAACCATTCTATTCCGATAGATAGATAGATAGATCCATTCTATTCTTAAATCCAAGTTTCGAAAAATTCTATTTGAAAACGCCACTATAATCGCACACGAAATTGGTAAGTTATGACTATAAATCTAAGAAGCCCTACATATAAAATAAATACATAAATAAATAAGTCAATAGAATTAATTTTGAAAATAGCAGCAATGTTTTGGTTTGTTTTTAGTATTCTTTTTATCCCGTATTCTTATAGTATTCTATTTCCGTTGGTAGTGTTCCCTTTTTAAATAGCGTTTCCTTTTTAAATACATCATTTACCCTGTTTTATCCAACTCTGCGTTCCCATATTTTGTTATAGCATAAACTTTCAAAAACTTTCAAAACTCTTCTAAAAAATAAACAAACCTTACACAAGCAAGCAACCCCTGATGATAGCCTATGAAGGGTCCGAAAGCGCTCGGGACAATTTTGGGAAATTCATCTGCCAATTTCAACCTGAAGCTAAGACACTTATCAGAAAACTTGAAAGAATCTTAAGTAAATTATACAGACAAAATTTGTCTTTATTATTTAATGAAACATGCTTAAATATATTATAATGTATATAATATTTTATATTATAATGTATATGATATTATATATATTAAACATATGTAATATTACATATATAATATCATATCTGTTATATATATTATTACATATTGGCCTTTTGGGTATAGTATTCATCAATAGCCCGGGAAACCGGGGTTCAATCCTCGGTTGAGTCATACCAAAGACTCAAAAAATGGTACTTAATACCTCATTTCTTAACACTCAACATTATAAAGTACGTAATAATGGTAAAGTGGAGCAATCCAGGGAAAAGAGTAGCGCCCTCCCCTACACCTCGGTGTAGTAGCTGATGAAAAAGGAGCCTTCGAGTCGCCCTCGACCATGGTTGCCAACTTTTCTTTACTTACTTATATATATATTATATAAATATATATGGACTCTTCCTCCACACGATTTCTTTGAAAAATATTTCACTTGTTCACATGCAGAACAGATAATTGAAAAACATTGCAGCTGTCCTCAGTATCTATTTACCCAATCCCTCCAAGATGTAACACAGGGTATATTATCAAGCAGAGTAAAGCAGGTTTGAATTCAGAATTTATCTTCTCATAGACTAGTTGCTGAATCAAGGCTAGAAAACCCAGCCTGCCTTACTCGTAGCTAGAAGAAGAACAGATGGATTCATATCTTTCCAAAAAGGCACGACCTCGAACTGAAGCGTAAACAGAATCGTCCAAATGGCAGTTTCCCTTACCAACATTTCAGTTATTCTGGGTAATACAATTACGGCATCTGGTGGTGAGGCTCTACTCCCAGCACAGTATGGATTCAGTTCTTTTTTTAAAATTACTTCCAAGCCCATTTTGACCCGTCGTTGTCGTACTTATCCCGGTCGCATTTATGGATCAAATAGATCAGTTTAGAAATTACAAGCATCATATCCGAAACCATGTAACTGTGTGAAAATTATTACTATTAGACAGGAATACTTGAAACCATACAACTGTGTGCAATTGTGTCGTGGATAGTTACTTCCCGCTCTAATTATTAATCAGTGCTCAACACAATCATTTGAAACCATATAACTGCTGGAAATAGTTTTAAAACCGATAATAGTCATTTGGTTTAATGGCATATCAACCCTTGACGGTTATTTAATTCCAAATAATGTTCATACATATATCATCTGATTTTTAAGGGAAAGGTTTGTAAGTAATAATTTTTAAACGAGCCAAAACTTATGTGTTCGCATAAAGCTAAATAGTTTCTGGTATTTCTTCTTGTTGTTTGCACACAGTCAAATTATTTTAAGTATTGCTATGTAATACACAGTCTTTCAATTTGATATGAATAAGCAGTTTTATTTGACCCCATGAAACCTTAACTGGCATTGCCACAATGAATCAGAGTGTACCATGGAGAAAAGGCAATGAAGCTTACTGTACACTCCCCAAAACTCCAGGAGTGGAGACTCACCATCAAATGCAGTTTAGAATCATATCTAGGATACACAAATTGTTAGTATGGATACTTGAAATATTTATAACGATTTGCAAATTATTTCTATTTTGAAAAGTAACCATATAACTTCATATAATGCTTTAAACCAATAAATTTCATATAATGCTTAAAACGATATAATTTCATATAATGCTTAAAACCATATAACTTCATATAATGCTTAAAACTATATAACTTCATATTATGCTTTAAACCATATAACTTCATATAATGATTAAGACCATATAACTTCATATAATGATTAAACCCATATAATTTCATATAATGCTTAAAACCATATAACTTCATATAATGATTAAAAACCATATAACTTCATATAATACTTTAACCATATAATTTCATATAATGCTTAAAACCATATAACTTCACATAATGCTTTAAACCATATAATTACGTCCAAATTATTTGTATGGGACATGAATACTTGAAAACATATAACTCTGTTCATAATATTTGTATCAATAATGGTTATAGTACGCCATAAATTTGTAAGTTATTATTCTTAGATACTGGAAATCATATAATTGCGTAAAAGATTAGGCTGAATTCAGCATCCTATAGCCCAAATAACCCAATAAGAGTTGACACGTCGTAAAAACCTACCGACCAACTCCTTGTGAGTAATCTTCAATGTAACCAGCAAAAAAGAATAATTACCGCACAACGCTCCCCACGGGGGTTGAGCACTCTGGCGAAGGAATTTACGGCTGCCACTCACATAATGCAAAGCTCTTCGAATGAATTGAGCACTCTAGTCTCCGGTAAGGGCACCTCAGATAGTGTAATGGTTAGCAAGCTTGACTAACAAACCTGCAAGAGTGAGTTTGAGTCTCATTGGGTGCCCCATTCATTCGGCCTTGTGCCGCATCGAAGCAAAGAGCTTCGTAAATAACTCTAGTCTCCGGTAAGGCAAAAACGTAAACAAACGAAAGCTACTACATAATGCCTTATAATTCCCGAACTAACGTGGTTCGCTTGTTGGCTGACCGGTATGATTCTAAGTCTAACGAAAAGTTGTGCGGGTTTCAATCCCAGCTTCAAGCGTCCTACGTGTCTAACCACACTGAAGAGTTATGATTCAACGAAACAGTTTGTTAGTGGATGACAATATATATATATATATATATATATATATATATATATATATATATATATAGCGCAAAATGTAAACAAACGAAGCTAATACAAATGCGTTATAATTCCTGAGCTGACATATGTCACAGAAATGGCTGAGAGGTTGGATATCAGGTCTAGCGTAAAGTTAGATGGGTTTTGATCCCAGCTTCAAGCATCTTACGTGTCTATCCCCACTGAAGCACTGAAGCGTTGTGATACCACGAAACAGTCTGTCTGTGGATGACTATATGTATATATATGTGGATAAACCAAACACGGACAATGGATTCGATAATGTTTCGCTGTTTATTGAAAATAGAAGTTCATCAGAATGAAAATGGATGTTTCTAAAGTTTACCAACGGATTCGATAATGTTTCGTTGTTTATTGAAAATAGAAGTTCATCAGAATGAAAATGGATGTTTCTAAAGTTTACCAATTGAGGAAATCGATAGAATAATGATAAAGAAATAAAAGGATGGATGGGTCTAAAGAAAAGATCGAGAAAAGGAAATAAAAAGAAGAGAAATAGATATAGGTTAGAGTGGTGGTGGTAGGGCTTATTGGTTTTGATTGTGACCATCAGGGCAGATGGCCAAAGCTGGGCACCGTCAAGAGGATTAAGTTTCATCAGAGATTCGACCAGCAGAGGTAGATTAATTTCATTGAGAAAGATAGAAATATGAGGAGGAGGAAGAGGAGGAGGAGAATCTGAGAAGGGAAATTTGGAGGGGAGAGATAGGGATATGTGTGACGGAGTGATGGAGGCAGAGGTTTCAGGCATATCTCGTTTCATCAAAAACTTTGACAATTTGGAATATTTTAATGAAAAAAAAAAGTAAAACGAAAATCCTCTAAAAGCATGGAAGTATTGTGGAAGAAGAATGTCTTTTTTTGCCAAAAATTTTTATGAACTTGTCAGATTTACTGGTCGGCTGGAGCAGTAGAATACACCAACCGCTTCTCTGCTTTTAAACAATCTGATCACGAGGCTTCAGTAACGCTGGAGCTTTGGGGAATGCAGAGTACCTAACACTGACATCGCTCTCAGGTCCACTTTGGCTCGGAGTGGTAGCACCTGATTGGGTCATATAGAACTGCTTGACATTTAAACTGTGTATTTATGCTAAACTAAATTGTTTGTCATAGAATCCTTTTTACATTTAATTGGGTGTAAAAAACACTGTACTTATCCAAAAGTCGAGTGTTTGAAATTGAACTATTTTTACATTTAACTGTGTGTGAACAAATGACTTGGTTTGGTTTGGTTTGATGGCATATCAACCATTGTAGGTTATATAACGCCAAATCCTTTTTACGCATATATATTAAATATATGTGTAAAAACGGTGTGATGTTAAATAACCTACAATGGTTGATATGCCATAAAACCCAACCAAATCAAATCCTCTATATCTAATATATATATGTATAAAGAATATTTGGCATTAAATAACCTACAATGGTTGATATGCCATAAAACCCAACCAAATCAAATCTTATATATCTAATATATATGTATAAAGAATATTTGGCATTGAATAACCTACAATGGTTGATATGCCATAAAACCCAACGAAATCAAATCCTCTATATCTAATATAAATGTATAAAGAATATTTGGCATTAAATAACCTTCAATGGTTAATATTCCATAAAACCCAACCAAATCAAATCCTATATATCTGATATATATGTATAAAGAATATTTGGTTATTTAACGCCAAATCCTTTAGGACACTGCTGGAGAAGCAGGGACGAACTCATAAGAGATGTACTCTTATGGACCCCCACACATGGCCGTGCAAAAGCAGGACGACCAGCACGAACACACATTCAGCAGCTATGTGAGGATACGGGATGTTGTCCTGAAGACCTACCTAGGGTGATGAACGATAGGGAGGAGTGGCGAGAGAGGGTCAGGGATATCCGTGCTACCAGCGCGATATGATGATGATGATGATGATGTGTAAAAAGGATTTGGCGTTAAATAACCTATAATGGTTGATATGCCATAAAACCAAACCAAGCGAAATTATATTTAATATTTATGTGTAAAAAGGATTTGGCGTTAAATAACCTTCAATAGTTGATATGCCATAAAACTATAGCAAACCAAATCAAACCTGAAATGCATGTTATGTATCACTGAGAAATAAAGGTTTACGTTGTATATGGTGTGGCTAATTTCCACACCGGTTTTCACAAAACCATGTTCAGTAACTAATTACCCATTGTTATTGATTTTTATATAAATGTTTTATATTCAAACATAAGAAAAGAATTTTTTAAAATAATTTTAGATAGAAATCAATGAAAATGAAATAAAATAAAAGGGAAATTTTCTTAATATTTGTTTATATCTAGTTTTGTTTGACTTTTTAATTTAATATTTTTTTACGTTAAAACATAAATATCTATACCTGGAGAGCGCATATTTTTGCTATATATCATCATCATCATCATCATCATCATCATCATCATCATCATGTCGTGCCGCCAACACGGATATCCCTGACTCTCTCTCACCACTCCTCCCTATCGTTCATCGTTTCTGGCAGGTCCTCAGGGCTACATTCCGTATCCTCAACGAGCTGCTGTATATAGGTTCGAGCTGGTCGTCCTGCTTTTACTCGGCCATATGCTGGGGCCCATAGGAGAACATCACTTCTGAGCTAGTTCCTGATTCTCCAGCAATGTCCTGCATGTCTGGTTCGTCTAACTTTGATAGTTTTCGTAATGGGAGGTAGGTCGCCGTACAGTTGGGGCTTGGTGGGGTGAAATTTTCAGGTGAAATCCATTATACATTTATTTCAACAATCATTTTTCCAGATTTTTTCTTCACTCCGTAAACAATTTTTAATGAAGATTTTACCGTTATACCAGTGGACTACATTTTATCTTGATTTAGACATTTAATGAATAATAAATCAATATTCATAAAAAAGGGGACAAAAGGAAAAAAGATATATAAAATATTAATCAAATATATTATAAAATGTGTGTATATATAAGCAAGCAAAGTTGTCTCCCTTTAGTCGAGGGTGACCTGAAGGCTCCCTTTTCAATAGCTACTACACTGAGCTGTAGAGGAGAGAGCTACTCCATTCCCTGGATTACTTCACTTTACCCTTGATCCTTACATTATAATGCTGAGTGTTAAGAAAGGTGGCATCAAGGACAATTTTTTGAGCCTTTGGTATTACTTGACCGAGGATTGGACCCCGGTCTCCCGGACCATATATATATATATATATATATACTAAGATGAAGGGGGCTTGGTAAGAGTTAGTTTCTTATGCCTTGCTATGGGAAATCCCATCGGTCAGAAACAGACAGTGGGGTTGACTTTGTGTCAACGGTATCCTAAATGATATATATATATATATATATACATATATATATATATATATATATATATATATATATATATATATATATATATATAAAGTGCGTGTGCGCGTGTGTGTGTATTTTGGCAGCAGATTTTCTTGTAAGCATATTTAAAAAAAAAACAGACAAGGTTTTGGGGTTTCATTGTTTTTTGCTTTTTCTTCTTCGCTAGGGAAATGTCGAAACAGGTGATGAAGGCTGTTGTAAGCCAAGTATATGTACTTTAAACCTTTGTTGGTCATTGCTGAGGATATAGATACGACCGCATCGTATTTTATAAGATGTTTTATAAATGAAAGCGTGAATTATGATATGTGAATCTTACTAACGAACAGTGCGTGCAGACTAGACGCTAACTACACGCGAAACACACACACACACACACACACACACACACACACACACACACACACACACACACACACACACAGGTATATATATATATATATATATACATATATATATATGGAAGTAAATAATGGAAAAGAATCCGACATTGTGGAGAAAAATTGAAAAACAAAGTAATCGAAAGTTATGAATTTATTGTGAAGGGAAGTCGACGTTTTAACGTTTCGGTTTTAATAAATCATAATCAGGACTTTAAGAATTGATGATAGTGTTGATAAATTAACGATGGATGTTTAATAGAATACAAAAACAAGGGAGGAAATTATATATACAAAGAAATAACGTACGACCGTTCAATCATTAAATCAGCGTTGATACTTCAAAAAGTATCACATGATATTTTTTTCATTTTATTAAACATCCATCGCTGATCTACCATCAATTTTTTAAGTACTGATAATAGTTAAACCCCAAACTTTATAGCTCCGACTCCATTTCTCAATACAGTCATCACTTTGGATTACTTTGTTTTTAAGTTTTCTCCATATATATATATATATATATATGTATGATTGTGGTTTTTTCATTGAAACTCAAAATAATGTGGCAGCCAAGGAGGAGAGTAGGCGGACATCGATTATTTTATGTTTTACCAAACTGCCGGTCGAAGTTGAGCATTTTTCCAAAATTTCGGGACTCGTTTTTGGTTTTGCTTGGTTTCTTCGTTTTAATGGTACATCAACCTTCGTGAGTTATATAAAGTCAAATCCTTCCTTGTTGATGAAAAATACTGGGACATGTTAACTCATTGTTAGGGCTTTATACTTTTCCCAAATGGCATCTGTTCAAAAGTGAATGTAGTAGAATGAAAGAGTCCGAACTGGCTTACGATAATCGCTCAGATCAGCACGTTATCAAATACACCAGTGGCATTCCCATTCCCTTTAAATCGCTTTAAAAAAATTGTTCACTATATATATATATATATATATATATATATATATATATGCGTGTTTGTGTGAGTGTTTAAGTAAAGTGCAACTGTATTTTAAATATACATATATTTCCCCTTTTTCTTCTATTCGAAATTTTCTCCTTTTAATTAAATTTATTTTCGGGTTTCCTTAAAGTGTATCTGCTTATTTGTATGTATTTTTTACCGCAACGCCATCTTTTTTTTTTTTTTTTTTTCATTTCTAACTCTTTTTTCACGTCATTCTTTTTTGGATTCCCGCCACTTTTCCCCTGTCTTTCTAAATCGTAAAATCCTTGTTTAGGTCTCTTTAGACTGAAACGCTCGCCTCTAACACCACTCTCTACCTGTTTTTTTTCCTAATTCCCATCGCCGAACCATCACCACCCTTTCTTTGACGAACACATGTACTTCAAGCTGCGGAAACCGTGTTTCACATCCTCTTCTTCTACTTCTTCTGTTCTGGCTACACCAAAACCTACTTCCAGCGTCTCTTTATCCACAGATTTCAACAAAGACATAGAAATCCGTTTACTAAATACACTTTCTCAGCTTTTACAAACTTGTAAAAAAAACATAAAGAAAAGGGAGAAAATTAATGATAGAAAAGGGTGAGACTACAGTGCAAAAAAAAAAACAAAACAAAACAAAACAAAACAAAACAAAAAAAACGTAAAGTAGATAGAGATTCACTCGTAACATAACAACAGCTAATCGCCCATTAGTTTGAAATCGAGTTTATCGTCATTCTTTCCGGAAAAAGCCGAATGTCTGCGACGTCAAAAAAAAACAAAAAACAAAACAAAAAAAAAAAAAAAACGAAGAAAGAGAAAAAGAAGGATCTAATGACCGAATCGACGTCCTCTAAGTCAATATGGAAGCCAGTTGCAATCTCATTTGTAAACTATCTCGCAACCCATTTACTGTCAAGCAAAGAAACTTAAAACCAGGATTTTAGTTAAGGGTTATAAACGAGGAAAAAGAAAAGAATAAATCAGACGAAAAGAAAAAAACGAAGAAAATATATTTTTCGAAAAAAGAAGCAAGTGTAAGAAATCAGCCGCTTTCAAGTATTTATACACATAAATATTCATGAATAATTTTAGTTTTGGCATATCAACCTTGGTGGGATATTCACAGCCAAAGCCATCCTTGTTGAAAAATAGTAGCGTTTAACCCATAGATGGGAGAGTAAGGGGGTTCATTCCTTTTGTTTGATGGCATAAAGACTGGAGAATAAGAGGACGAGTGGGGACCATCCAAACAACAGCATCGTTGAGATCGACTAAAATAAAAAGTCCAAGGAACAAGAGGCGACTTGCTGTCACTTAGACTCCAGTGGAAAACCATCAGCTAACGCTGATGTGGAAAACTTTCGAATGAGTAAAAAAATAAAACAAAAATAATTTATTAGAACACTTTTATATGGTTTGAAACACGCGTATGAAATACACTTTGTAAACAGATTTATTGGACACATAAATCGGTTTTATTTCTTTCTTTAACGACGTATAAACCTTCGTGGATTAATTGATGTCAGAGCCATCCATATGGAAGAACATTAGAGGTACTATTCAACTCATGGCTGAGAAAAATTGGGAAGCCCATACCTTTGCTTTGAGTATTAGCCCAAAATTGAACCTTATAGCCTGACTGGAATTCGAACTCGCTTACCACGATGTCTCAGTTTTGCACGTTAGGCAGTACATTACTTATAGTGTGGTTTGAAGTAGAATGTTTATATTAGAAGAGCCACGTTTGTCAACTATCAATGGAAAAGGAAACTTCCAAAAATAATGAAATTATAAGAACTACTTACCTTTCAAGAATGTATGGAATCTGATATATACAATTTTTTATATTTTTATAAATCTTATATTTCTAGAGATGTTATCAATATTTATATTTTTTGTTTCTTTTTCTTTTCTTTTTCTTTTCTTTTTCTTTTTCCTTTTCTTTTTTCTTTTTTTTTCTTTTTTAAAAAATTTCTTTTTATTTCTTTTTCTTTTTTCTTTTTTTCTTTTCTTTTTTCTTTTTTCTGTTTATTTCTTTTTATCTCTTTTTCTTTTTTTATTTCTTTTTCTTTTTATTTCTTTTTCTTTTTCTTTTTTCTTTTTCCTTTTTATTTTGTTTTCTTTTTCTTTTCTTTTTCTTTTCTCTTTCTCTTTCTTTTTCTTTTTTTCTTTTCATTTTCTATTTTCTTTTTCTTTTTCTTTCTTTTTCTTTTTTTTTTCGAGCTATCAATATTTATTTTGTTGTTATTATTTCTTTTTTCTTTTTCTTTTTTCTTTTTTTTTCTTTTTCTTTTTTCTTTTCTCTTTCTTTTTTCTTTTTTTTTTCTTTTAAAAAAATTCTTTTTATTTCTTTTTCTTTTTATTTCTTTTTCTAATTCTTTTCTTTTTCTTATTCTTTTCTTTTTCTTTTTCTTTTTCTGACCATTTTCTTTTTCTTTTTTCTTTTTATTCCTTTTTATTTCGTTTTCTTTTTCTTTTCTTTTTCTTTTCTCTCTCTTTTTCTTTTTTTCTTTTCATTTTCTTTTTTCTTTTTTTTCTTTCTTTTTCTTTTTTTTTTCGAGCTATCAATATTTATTTTGTTGTTATTATTTCTTTTTTTCTTTTTCTTTTTTCTTTTTCTTTTCTTTTTCTTTTTTCTTTTCTTTTTTCTTTTCTTTTTCTTTTCTTTTTCTTTTTATTCTTTTTCTTTCTCTTTTCTTTTTTTTTCTTTTTATTGTTCTTGTTATCAGTATCTATATTTTTGTTATTTCTTTTTCTTTTTTCTTTTATTTCCTTTTATTTTTTTTTCTTTTTCTTTTTCTTTTCTTTTTCCTTTTTTTCTTTTTCTTTTCTCTTTCTTTTTTCTTTTTTTCTTTTCATTTTCTATTTCCTCTTTCTTTTTTCTTTGTCTTTCTTTTTCTTTTCTTTTTTTTTCTTTATTTTTTTTGTTTTTGTTTTTGTTTTTATTTTTATTTTTTTTTTCTTGTTATCAATATTTATATTTTTTGCTGTTATTTCTTTTTCCTTTTTCTTTTTCTTTTTTTATTTATATTTCTTTTTCCTTTTTTTCCTTTTTCTATTTCCTTTTCTTTTTATTTCCTTTTTTCTTTTTTCTTTTTAATTTCTTTTTATTTTTCTTGTTATCAATTTATATATTTTTATATTGTTGTCATTGGAGTGGTTTGGGTTTCACTAACAGCTTTTTTTTGTGTGTAAGTGTGTATCATGGGGAGTTTCGTGATTTTAAACCACTCCACCCCCACCACACACAACTATAAACATATCAAATATCAAAGATGGGTAAACGCACTCTAGGAAAAAGGAACAACGACCCCTATATAAACCAGTTTGATCAACCAAGGGTCATTTATACAGGAAACAAGAGGGAGTTCAAGTCTTATTGAGTACCCCATTAAAAAGGCCTTGTGCCAAATATGTTCTCTGACGAAAGCAACAAGCTGGAAATATACATATATATAATATTTATGTAAGAACAAAATGAATAAATAAAAAAAATAAACATCCCTTTGTGGACCTTCCTATTTTAAACTGTATGCATATATATAAGCAGGATTTGGTATTAAAGAACCGACCAGGGTTGATGTGACATCATCAGCATCATGTCGTGCCGCCAGCACGAATATCCCTGACCCTCTCTCACCACTTCTTCCTATCATTCATCGCCTCTGGCAGGTCCTCAGGGCTACATCCCATATCCTCACAGGGCTGCTGTATGTGTGTTCGAGCTGGCCGTCCTGCTTTTGATTGGCCATATGTGGGGGTCCATAGGAGTACATCACTTATGAGCTCGTCCCTGCTTCTCCAGCAGTGTCCTGCATGTCTGGTTCGTCTAACTTGGATAGTTTTCGTAATGGGAGGTAGGTGACCGTACAGTTGGGGCTTGGTGGGGTGTTGCCTCCTGGACTTGTTCAATATTGCTCGCAGCATTCTTGTGAGTAATTGCCGTCTAGCTTCTTCTCCAGCTGTTTTGTTAGCGTCCAAGTAGTGCACATAAAACCCAATTAACCTCGACCAAAAACAGACACACAATATTCATTCAATATTTCAAAATACATTTTATTAAGCAATAGAATATAAACGTTCTTAACACGGAAGCGTTATTATGCTATGTTTGGCCTGGTTCAAATTGGTTTGGTTTGGTTTGTTTTGAGTTGATTTAGTTTGCTAGGCTTGGCATTGATTTAGTTTGGTTTGCTTGTGTTTGGCTTTGTTTGGCTTGGTTTGGTTTGTTTAAAGACATATCAACCTTCGAGGAAACGTTATTAGACAGAAGTTCAGTCGACTGGGGCTGTTGAATATGCAAAATTCGTCACTGTAAAAAGGGTAAGACTCGTCCAATGAATGTTCTGGATACGACACCGGATCATCTGATGCCGAGGCTCCAGTTCTGCATTATTAGGGAATGTGGGTGCCCCTTCATTGCCATTACTCCCTCGTTTACTCTAATGTAAACTGGAAGTATCTGTTAGCGTCCCACTAATGGGGCAAACTGATCTATTTATATATTTACTACACTTGAAACCTCTTAAACGTGTGCATACAATAAATACCAATATTTGAAACCATTTCACGTTGTCCAAACAAGGGACTGGTATTGAATTAGATTGGAATAATTGATGAATAGAATTACTAATGTTAAAAAGCAGTACATGAAACCATTTAACTGTCAGCAAATAAAGGACTAATATTAAGTGAAGTATCTAGTATTAAATTGCAATAATTGAAAACATTTCAGTATGTGTGACCAAATGGGCTTTAATTCGTATATAAATTGTTACTTAGAAACGATTCACTTAAGATCACACACACACACACACACACACACACATATATATTTGTGTGTGTGTGTGTGTGTGTGTGTGTGTGTGTGTGATCTTAAGTGAATCGTTTCTAAATAAAAATACTGGATATAGTCCTGAAGACCTACCGGAAGCAATATACGAGAGGGAGTGGGTGCGGGAGAGTGTCAGGGATATCCGTGCTGATAGCGCGACATGATGATGATCATGATGATATATACATTATAAATTGAATTGCCATGACTTGAAAATCCGGTAAGCACGATAAAAAAAAATATATATATATATATATATATATGTGTGTATGTGTATATATATTTATATATACTACGATGTTCCTTCCACAATTATTCCTGTTTTATATTAACGATACAATTCAATTATAATCCCATTCCATTAAAAGTAGCATTTTTTTGTTAATAATTATCCATTTGCCTTCAGTTATATAATATCAAGTATTCTTATCTAATATAATTAATTAAAGCCATTTAATTAATTAAAGCCATTTTACAGTTTCTTCGACCTAGCTTGGGAATTGAAAAAACTATGGAACATGAAGGTGACAATGATACCAATTGTGATTGATGCTTTTGGTACAGTAACTAGAGGATCATTAAAGAGACTGGATGACTTGAAAGTTGAAGGACGAGTGGAGACCATCCAAACAACAGCATTATTGAGAACGGCTAGAACACTGAGAATAGTCCTGGAAACCTGAGGAGACTTATTGTCACTCAAACGACCACCAGTTAACGCTGATGGGAAAAACACTAAAGGAGTAATAATAGTAGTAATACTCGACCAGATGACCAAACCTAGTGACAATCAACAAAAAAAGTAAAGAAAAAGAGAACCTTTCGAATAGTGGACTTTGCCGTTCCAGCTGACCACAGGGTATAACTGAAGGAAGGCTAAAAGAGAGATAAGTACCTTGACCTTGCTAGAGAACTGAAAAAACTCTTGAACATAAAGGTGACGGTGATACCTGATCTAATTGGTGCGCTCTGTTCGGTCACTAAAGATTGGTACAGGGACTGGAAATAAGAGCACCAGTTGAGACCATAAAAATTACAGCATTATTGAGATCGGCCAGGATACTAAGAAGAGTCCAGGAGACTTAAAGAGACTTACTCACACCCAGACTCCAGTGGAGAACCATCTGCTAACTCTGGTGTGAAAAAATCTCAAATGGTGCATTCAATATGGTTCCAGACTTCTTTTGTACAGGCATCTGAAATTGTCGTGGAATCTTGAGAATTCAGTCTGTTATTGCTATACATCTAATTTTTATGATTTCACGTTCAAATGAACAGGTACAGCTGGAATTGGAATACACCCTACTAAAGCCTGATTGTCACAGCTGGTGAATTTCAAAAATGTAATCTGGACGTAAGGAAGAACGATATGCAATAAAATACTGTTTTAAATCTGGAAAAAATGCCAAGCGATGAAAGCTGGATCTACTGCTATGACCAAGAGATCAAGAGACAGAGTTCCCTGTGGAAGCATGCTGGATCTCACAGACCCAAGAAGGCCAGACAGCGCAAATCCACCAACAAACATTTGATGATCCCTTTTTTTGACAGCACTGGCATGATCTACATGCACTGGACAGACAGACAAGGAATACTACGTTGAGGTTTTAAAGGAGTTCAGGAAGAGATGTATACAGGCATCTAAAATTGGCGTGGAATCTTGAGAATTCAGTCTCTTATTGCTATACATCTTATGAGATAACTGACCAATTTTTATGATTTCGGCTTTAAATAAACAGCTTCAGCAGGAATTGGAATACACCCTACTAAAGCCTGATTGTCACAGCTGGTGAATTTCAGAAAATGAAATCTGAACTTTAGAAGAACGATATGCAATAAAATTCTGTTTTAAACTTGGAAAAAATGTCACAGGAAAGTATGGAATGCTTCAGACTGTTTTCAACCATCTTGCATGAATCAAGCATCAGTTTTTGAGTGGCATAAGAGATTCGAGGAAGGCAGGGAGTCTGTGAGGGATGATGAGAGGTGTGAGAGGAGTAAGGAAGTCAATACACCAGAGTCGATTGGCCAAAGAGTTAGGTTTAGGGTTAGGGTTACTATGTTGAGGTTTTAAGGGAGTTCAGGAAGAGATTCCTTGGGAAGAGGCCAGCACTCTTCAAATCGAGTCAGTGGCATTTCCATCAGGACAATACACCAGTCTACACCTCCATCCTTGTCACAGACTATTTGAACAAGATATGCATCAAGACAGTTCGTCACCGTCATCAAGCCCAGACCTTGCTCCTTGTGACTAAGCTCAGAGGCTGTCGTTATGAGACAGTTGAGGAGATGAAAGAGGCTGTGACGAAGGTCATTGATACGCTGACAAAAGAGGAAGTCCATGGAGCCTTCTAGAAGTTGTTGGAATGGCACAACAAGTGCATTGCAGCCGGAGGAGATTACTTCGAAGGAGACTAGAGTTTCATATGTGTAAGATTAATAGAAGTGCCCATACGAAAAAAGTTTGGAAACTTATTTAACGATCTTCGTAATTTATCATAACATATTTAAATGGTTTGAAAAATACATATGAAATACTATTACTTTTTACACAGATTTATTGGACACATAAATGTGTTTTCTTTCTTTGTGGGTTATTTAATGCTAAACCATCCATTGGAGAAGAACAGTAGTGATACTATTTAAACCATCGCTGGTTGAATAAGAGGTTTCATATTTTTAGCAAATAAATTGGTCCAAATTGAACGCAAGAGTACAACTGAAGTTCGAACTCGCTTACTTCGAAGCAGCTGTCCAGCTCGTCAGCCAGTACGCCATGGGGGCTGTCTACTTCATTAATGAAAACCTAACTGGTATTGCCACTTCGGGTCCAGTTAAAACTGGAAGAAATGGCAATAAAGAAGTAGAACACACTCCACAGAACTGGAGCCTAACCACCTTGATGTAGTTTAGTATCATACCCTTGACCCTGTTTTTTGGAGGGGAGGTCTTACATCTCATGAGAGGATGTCGTTGGTTTATTGTAAACCTCACCGACAGACCGAGGAGGACCAGTTAGGGAGGGGGGGAATGAATTGATAATCAGTAGTCTGTTAGACGAGCTCATTAAACATATACAAATAACAAGTCATTAATAAGGTAAAATGCCAAATATTTTACCAATGCAAATATTATGCACATTTGCATTGGGTTGTCTCACAAAAAAATCTATTCCCAATGTTGGTTGAAATTATTTCTCGGCTTTTCAACCCGAGACAGAAAGAGAGAGAGAGAGAGAGAGAGAGAGAGAGAGAGAGGGGGGAGGGGGGGAGAGGTGTTTTAGACAAAGTGGTAAGCTGCGTTTTGTTTTTCAAATTGGTGGCATGACAGATAAGCGCAGACCTGCATTTGCTGCGACATTATTCCTGAGTTGGTGATCAGTTTTCATGTAAGATCTTTTTTTTATTTTTTTGCCTTTATTTTCTTTTCTTGTCTAATTAACAGGTCTTGTCGCCGGTGTTTGTGAAGGAAGACAATTTCTAAAGAAAGCGAGACCAAGATGAGATATATGAAACCACAATTACACACACACACACACACACACACACACACACACACACACACACACACACACACACACACACACATATATATATATATATACATATAAATATATACAAATATATTCCAATATATATATATATATATATATATATATATATATATATATATATATGTGTGTGTATGAGGCATTGGTGTTGTTATAGTTACCATCGCAGGAAATGGACATGGGGACTTGAGTTCAAATACCGGACAACGCTCTTTGCATTTCGCATTGAGCTAATACCCTTTCGAAAGGTATGAATCCCACTATAATCCCTCCTTCCATGGGTAAGTAGTAGGGCAGACTAGGATCTTTAACCTTGAGATGGCAATCGGTCAAGGAGAAGGAAAATTCTGAACTCAAATCTATTAAACTAAGTTTAAAATTGATCTTGTGTCTCATCCTGCCCGTGTGTAGGGGTTCATAGAAGAACGTTATATACATATATATATATATGTGTGTGTGTGTGTGTGTGTGTGTGTGTGCGTGTGTGTGTGATATCGATGATAGTTTTTCCATGTGTATGTGTGCGTGTGTGTGTGTGCATACATATATTTTTTTGGATCCCGGCTTGGAGCGTATCACTTGGTTTACCACATTGAAGAGTTGTGATACAACAAAATAGTCTCTCAGAAGATTACAATATATACGCTGTTCCTCGGTGAGATTGAGCACTTTGATGAAAGAATTAACGTTTGCCCCTCACGTAATGCAAAACTCTTCTTTCGAATTGAGCATTTCGGCATCCGATAGCGCAAAATTTACACAAACGAAAGTTAATACAAATTCGTTAATTCCCGAGCTGACGTTGAGTCACTGGCTTGGCTTAGGGTTATATCATTAGCCAGATGTAAAGTTTAGCGGGTATCGATCTCGGCTTGGAGCATCTCGCGTGTCTAGCTACACTGATGAGTTATGATACAACGAAACAATCTGTGGATGACTATATATATATATATATTAGGGATTCGGAAGGTAATTTCATCTTACCAAAGATGATATAAAACAAATGTATTTTAATATTATCATCAAAACTGTAACCACCATAGAAGAAGCAGAAATCATTTAACAAAGTTATTCCCTGGAAGCCCCTTGAAGGTACCATGCCACCAAAGGTTGTAGGGTGCTGAAATCTATGGCTAACGCATGCAAGTCTGTATGCGGGCTAAATTTTAGAATCTATGTAAATCCCAGATACTATCTCTCTTCAACACGTGATATCTCTCATCCAGTGCGCGTTCAGTTATCTACAAGACCAATTTCCTTTTGGTTTCCACATCGGAAAAGAATTGACTCATGGGTCCCCGAATATGTCACACCTTATAGTCTCATATCTGTTGCAAGCTTCTGTGCCTGTGGTTTACTATTTTACTATTGGCTGCCAACCTGAAGAATGAAAAGATCTTAGTCTAATTACTTTTTGTTCAGACATCGTAATGTTCACTTAGATAATCTCGAAATTTTCTTGATTTAGAAATGCCTCAAAGTTGTCAATTATTTCCTATATCACCTCGATTACCTCGATAGCAATATCTCATCTACTGATAATGATGTCAACACATGTATAGCTATTGATTGATTATAGATCATAAGGATACCTAATCGAAGAACTTACAAATTCTATGCTGAGGATCAAGACACCCACGTGTAAAAAGACCTGAGAGAGAGAGAGAGAGAGAGAGAGAGAGAGAGAGAGAGAGAGAGAGAGAGAGTCAAAACTCGAATTTTTCCAAGCTGTTGTCGAATCAGTAAAACCGTATAGTTGCAGCACATGGTCTTTAAAGACACATTTTCGAGAAAAAAAACTAGATGGAACTACACAAGATTGATGCATGCTGTTTGGAATTAATCCTGAAAGCAGCAGCCATCAAAACAGTATCTGTACGGTCACTTACCTCCCATCTCACAAATTATTCAAGACATGTTGGGAATTGGGAGGGAAGTATGAATGAACTCATAAACAACTTTCTACAAAGGGCATCTCTACTTGGACACACGATTGTAGGCAGACCATTTGTTCTGAGAGGATCGACTGAGAGTGAAGGCCGACAGGAACGATGGCGTGAGAGAGAGAGAGAGAGAGAGACAGACAGACAGACAGACAGACAGACAGACCAGTCTATCTCATCTGTCGGCGTGCCTTGATGACGATAACGATGTTACATATATATATATATATATATATATAAAGATATTTTTAGGCGTGCACAAGCAATATTAAAGCAATAAAAATAACCAAATATTAACACAATAAAAATACCTAAAGTTCAATTCGTCATGCGAATAAGAATCTAAAAAAAAATGACCAGTTTACAGACTGATTTCGTCCTCAGAGCTAAATCGAGGAAAATATCGTGTAAAATAAAACTAAAAAAATATGTTAATATTGTATTGAAGACTATATCGAAATAACGGTAAGTCCTAACAGACATTCCCTTTGTTTACAGAGAGATGATCAACCGAACAACATATAAATTGCCTCCAATACTTTCATATGAAATGAAAAGTATATATATATGTTTGATTTAATCGGGCTGACACTTCATTTCTGCCAATTTTATATTTGATCCGTTCTAGTCTCCATATGATTCATTGACTTCTGGATGGAATGAATTTAGGAAAATGCCATATTTTCCTCCCATGTACTTTCGGCTCCAGCTGGAGCCTTCTTTTAGGGAACGAATAGTGAAATGACAAACACAATGATGAGTCATATACATTCATATAAAAATTTGGATGAAGAACAAGTGGGAGGGGAATTTATAAAAGAAAAGAACTTTACTTGAGGTATGAGGAACAAATGACAGGAAAAGTGTTAAAGACATTTTAGTAGCTGCTATATTCGAAGTTGATCTTTGTTAATATTTATTTAGAGAGCTTCAAGAATTAGGAACTTTTTTGTATAATATAGAAGTGTTTTCAGTTATAATTTTTCTGTGTTCATACAATCCAGAAGTCAAACGACTCATGCAAACACTTCAACGGATCAAAGATGAAATAATCAGAAACTGAGTGTCTGTCCTATTTAATCAAACATGTTTAAAAGAGAAAATACTTCATATATACTCTTTTCAAGATTTGAGCATCTGGTAGCCGATAACGTATAGGTAAAAAGATATACATAAAAATTTCTACGCTGAGAATAGCGTAGGGGTAAGATGTCCGACTGACGTAAAGTCAGCCTGTTTCGCTTCCAGCTTATATATATATATATATATATATATATATATATATATATATATATCGTACGCTTTTCGAGACTGTGATATCAACGTTTATACTATTTTGAGAGCCACAAGTAATGTCTTTGATCGAACATACTTTGAAGAAAAATCGAAGACTCGTTTGGAGTTCCCTCATCGAAAGAAGACTAGAGAGAGAGAGAGAGAGAGAGAGAGTCCAGGGAATCGTTGCTGCTAGCAAAAGCCTTAATGATGATGATAATGATGATGATAAAGTCGACTTTATTCACCTCTACGCTGAGAATGGATCTTACACAAGAATTCCTTTTCTTTTTTCACGTTTTCACGCAATTGTTTAATTGAACGTAATTAGAACTGAGTCAACCCTTCCTTCCCAGCCTATAAGCAGATCACCCACAGACTTTCTGTGTTGTGTCCCAACCACTGCCATCATTGTCGGCCATGTTTGTCTAGACAAAAGGAATTAATAAAACATGTTTGACATTTCTATGCTGATTGCTGAAACTCGAGGTGAAAATTCAAGTGAAAATAATTCACTTGACTCACCGTAAATTACAAATGGTAAACAGAAAGAAGATTTATGCGCTAATTTTGAACAATAGTATACCTGTTTTGTTCGGGTAACTGGGTAGATTGCCAGAAGCTAAACCGGGTGGGCTTAAAAAAGGCGGCAAGAGGGCGAGATCGTAAACGTCACATATATCCAATATAACTTGTGTATAAGTCGAAGTTTTTAACATAATTTCTCGGTAAGATATATAAAGTGAAGGTGGTTATAAGTTACAGGCACGGGCACCTACGGTTGTGTAATGGTTAGCAAGCTTGACTAGCAAACCTCCACGAGTGAGTTCGAGTCTCATTGGGCGCCCCATTCATTCGGCTTTGTGCCACATCGAAGCAATGAGCTTCGTAAATTACTATAAGTTACAGGCACTTTAATCTTTCTCGTAATATATATATATATATATATATATATTGTGAGAAAGATAAAAGTGATGATATATATATATATATATATCTTCATCCTCATCAAGTCCTGCTGACAGTACGGATTTCCCTGACTCTTTCTCTCTCTCTCTCCATCTGTCCCTATCATCTATCACTCCGGTTAGGTCTTCTAAACTACATGCTGTGTCCGCTCAAAAGGGATGTAAATAGTTCTTAATGGTCGGCTAACTCTGGTTCGTCCATGTGTGGGGGTCCATAGGACAATATCACTCATGAGTTCGCCCTTTCCTTTGCAACAGTGTCCTGCATGTCATGTTCGTCTTATTTATATGTTTTTTTTGTGGTAAGTAGCCGTTGTTTTATGGGGTGTTGCTTCTGGGATTTGGTCAAACTAGCTCGTAGCATTCTTGTATAGTTCTCATACAACCTTTTCTCTATGCATTTTGTTAACGTTCATATGGTGCATCCGTACACTAGTATTGACATTGCCACAGCTAGGTAGAAATCCCGTTTTATCTTACCGGATTGATCAGACTTCCATATAATTGATAACCTATCGATAGCCTTCGGTAGGCATATGTTAACTACACTTTCAGTAGATGAGATATTGCCTTCGAGATATATGAACTTGTCTACTGATTCTAAAGGCCTGCCACCTATATATATATATATATATGTGTGTGTGTGTGTGTGTATGTGTGCGTATATAAAGTTTCATTTGATTTTAAAGAAAAAAGATTATATGATATCTATCGTATATATTAGGTATGTTATTATATAGAATAAAATACAAGAAAAAACACTCACACACGCAACTATATATATATATATATATATATACATATGCATCAAATCCTGGACGAGATTATTTTTATTTCACGTTGTGGTAATATCATTGGGAAAGGTATGAATCCAATTTTTCCTCGCCAGGTATGGATAAATAGTGCGGCAGATTAGCAGATTGGACACTTCAACCTTGTTTAGGCAACCGGTCTAGGAGAAGGAAGATTAGGAACTCCACCTTGTGTCATATCTGTTCGAGCGTAGGGGGGTTGGTAAATACACACACACACACACACACACACACACACACACACACACACACACACACATATATATATATATATATATATATATATATATATATATATATAAGCTCAATCATTGATATTGAGCACTATTTAATAATACTGCAACATTTGAGAATATATAATAAGATTCTTATAAATGTCCAGGAGTGCTCAATGTATGATAATCAATGTATAAATCTATAATTTTCCACTGAGCAAATTCATGTAATTTGAAATAAAAATCAACGGACCGTCATTTGGCTATGATAAATTTATTCCAGCCGGTCGCTTCATATAAGAAACCAACCTCTTCCAACAGGCAAAAAAGAAAATTATAAAAATATTCTTTCAATGGATTCTTACTTGTTAAAAAGAGCAAATATATGAATAAATAAAGAGGAGGACAAAAACATACGGGCTTGACGATGTATACCATTGCCAGATACGGATATGTGAAATGTACATAGAATGTTCATAACATATACATAGAACATAGGAATCTCGAAACACGAAAAACACGATTTCTTAGTTCAGGTACGAAACTTTTTATTACCTTTGAGTTTAAAGGTTTTCCGACATAAGGAGAGAGGCACAATCTTTCTATGCTGACTTTTCCATCTGCCCCCCATCACGTGCGCACCCCGCCACAAGGCCACTGGCCTGGCTTCGGCGAGCTAGCAAAAGTCAACCATCTTCTTCCGAGCCAGGAACTCAACTCAACTCAAATCCTCTGCGCACGCTTCCGGTGCATGACATCATTCACATCCCCAAGTCCTATCTGGGATTTTTATTTTGACATCTCTGAATGACACATCCTCCCCGCGCCCGCGCGTGAATACCTGCGCTCATGTTGCACCTAATTAACCCATGCGCTAAGCAAAAAGTTCTCAGCTTAACTAAACCGAAAGGCAAGATATATGAAACGAAATCCCTCGGCTATTATATTACAGATCGTGTCAAAATTGGATGTAATGTCAATGTCTGATGTCATGTATCCTTATGTATCTACAAAAGTTTCTTTTTTTTTAACGAGATTCACAGGACCTTCTGCGGATGAAATCTTCTCGATCAGTTGACCAATTTTTTTAAAAGAAAAATCTATCAAATTATCTATTTATTTCTTTATTAAGGAAAACGTGACGATAAATGCGTATATCAAACTTATCTTTTGTTAAATTTTTTTAAAGGGTTTATTTGATTTCTATTTAAGATTGAAATTTAATCTTTATTTAATGGTTAGATATTTTTTCTGTATTTCTTATTCTAAATAAATCCATTCTAATAACCATTAAAATCATTAATATCGTTAAAATAATTAACCATTCATGAATGTATCGCAAATAAAAAAAAATTAACTATTATTACAATTATTGCTAATTTATTACTATTATTACTTATCATATTACCAACAATACCAACAGTAATTCTGATTCCATAAATTTAACCGGCTATTGTTATCGCTATCGATCTTCCATTATTAATCTTTATTATATCAGTTTAAATCTATTTTCCTGCCAGCATTTGAAAATTAGTTCATTACCTTTATTTAATAGTTGGCTAGTAAATTTATATCTCCTGATGTTTAGTGTTTCCACCGGGCAAGGGTTACTTCTACTGTTAAAGCTTCCAGAAGGAGAAGATTTCTTAATAAATCTCCAGTTAATTTGTGAACTTTGTCCGCTATCTCTCAAACTCCCAACTTTCTTTGATAGAGCTGTTTGGCTTCTAAGTAAAGGGTTAGAAAAAGAGTGTCTGTGATTGTAAAACCTCAGTTTCCAGTTTCCAGCTGAGACGCCAACATAAATCTTTAATCTGATCTCTCTTTACACACACACACACACACACACACAAATATATATATATATATATATATATATATATATATATATATGAGTAGTGTATAATCTCACTATGTTGATCACATCAGTTTGTATATAAAAAAGATAAAACAGAAAAATTATCGTATTTTTATCACGTAATTTCCTTTACGAGATGCAAGAATTAAAAACTTTTGTTTGGTTTAAATATAAAAGGAATACTAAATTTTTTAAAATGAAATTAAGTCAATCTGCCTTCTATTGAGGTCAGATAAACAGTCACTTTCTATTAATTGTTACCAATTTAGATAAGTGGATCTAAAGAGAGAGGTTTCGCCCTGTTGATGGAATGTGTAACGGAAGTTTCCTCGATCTGGGCTTCTTCATTGGTTTCTTATTTTTATTTAATCGCATATCAACAATTGTGATTTACCTAATGCCAAAGCCAACTACAAGAAAAGAACAGTTCTGGAATTATTCAAACGATTTGCATGGCCTGATCTTCTTTTGATGAATCTGATAATGGGCAGAGACATCTGATTGATACGAATGAAGGCAGATGAATCAATGCCTATCCCTGTGTTGTTGAATAGATATCATAAAATTATTTTACTAGGCATTATGACATTAGCATTCAAGACACGTGTTATATATTGACCCTCGACTGAGCCGTCAATCAAGAGATGCACCTGTGTAAATAAGCGGAAGAACAGTGGAAGCAGGTGGACGAAAGACAATCATATAACCAGGTGCCCGAGGTGGTTCGAGCCAGTTGGAGTCAGTTGGGGACAAGATGCCGAATCGAGAGCCAGCGGCAGACAGAGGGCTTTGGGCCCTCAGTGACCCACGGTTGAGCAACCCAGCCAAGATGAGAAAGAAGTACTGCTGGGTCAATATAACAGTCTGTCCCTGTCCCCAGCTCATCTCTCACGCACAAGAAACATCAACCCTTTCGAGAATAAAGTGTGAGAGATGAATTTTTATAAGGAAGTGTATTCGTTCGTTCATTGAAGTTTGTCGTTATTGTTGACTATGTTTCCGCATATATTTGTATATGTATGTGGCTATACAACATATTCATATTTGGTGCTGTGACCAGGATCTGGGACTAGAGTATGGTCCTTTTATGGTTTTAAGATTCTTCAAGGAATTGCAGAGGGCCCCATTGTGTTTGCGAGGATGCATCTGTATTGTACTTTGATGCATGCATGTCAGGATAGCCAACCGGGCAAAGAATAGTAGGAAATGAATTTAGATAATAAATTAGCCTGGGCAAGTATTACATAGGGAAAAGGTTGCCTTCTAATTTATTTTTGTATTTTTGCTGTTGTTCAAGTAATTTCGTTTTGTATTTTAACTGTTGTTGTCCTTGAGCATTATTTGTAAAATGTGTGTGTGAGGGGGATGGAGACGGACGTGAAGAAAAATTCCACATGTGGAATTTTGAAAAATAAGAATGGGATGATTTTAATATATTGTCATTATTGTTGACAATGTTTCCGCATATATTTGTATATGTATGTGGCTATACAAGACAGTTTGGAAATGGGAAAGGCAATTGCAGCATTGCCTCTCCGTGAGTGACTGAAGACAGAGTATTCCTTTGTGCTTGGTCATATTACCCGAGGAGTAAAACATATCTTAAATGGCGAAGACAAGAGATGGATTGCCTCTACGTGAGTGACAGAATTACAGTTTTATAACGACAGAAAGACAATAAAACTTATGATTAAAATCATAACCCCTCTTGTTTATTACGAAATGTGGTGAAATGTCAGAGAGATAGAGAGAGAGATAGAGAGAGAGAGCGTCGGGTAGATTGGGAACCGCTAGGTTACGATATCTTCAGAGCCTTACTTCATCACTTTGCCTCCACGAGGCTGACTCAGGAACAACTTAAAAATCTAATCATCTACGTTTCTACTTGGTGCTTCTTTCATAGAATACTCTCAGCCTGGAGCTGTCTGACCCCTCGGGCTAGTGCCCAAAGTAGCGTAACGACAAGCATCACTGCTCACTGCTTACCTGCAGACAGCTGACTGACTGACCGACTGCTCAGGGTTGAAAACTTCCGTCGTTATATATTTTTCGGACGCCCACGTTCTCTTTCAACGCAATTCGCATGGCATTTCCGCTGTACCTTGTTTACCTTAAGACACAGATGTACATCCTGTTTTGAAATCCACGAACCCATACAGCTCGCCAAATGTTTATATTTAACATGAAAAGTTATGAGTAATTTATTTGTTCCGTGTTTTTTTTTTTTTTTTTTTTTTTTTTACCTAACAGAGATTCAAGTAACCTAGTAAATGGTGAAGCACAGCCTATCCAGTTGTTCTGAGTCTAATTAATTTAGGATTGAATGAAATGAATCAAAGGCAGGAGAAACACTGCCTTTCCCTGCGTGAGAAAAATGTGTTTTGCTATAAGTCTTCTATTTTAAGTCATAATCAGGTCACTGTGTCCCTTTTTTTCTGAGAGAACAATCATCGTGGGAAATTGACTTAGAAGCCTGTGTTCAAACCTTGCTCGTGGTGGTTTGCATTTTTCATAGAACTTCTAGTTATGTTTTGCATATAAAAACATATGAAAATATAAAAATTGTTTTGTGACAGCTATATAACAGATACAGTTATACATTTTTTAGAAATTGCCCAATCTCAGTTGAATAAATTTTACCATGATTCATACAAAATTAATTTTTTTCTAGACTCTATTCCAAGGTGCATTATTGACAGAAAATAAAAATTTGTTCAATAAAACTGGAACTTATTCTCCCAGCAATGGTTAAATAACATAAAAATGTCCTTGTCCCGATTCTTTTTACCCTAGTAATTAAAGAAATATTGGAAATATTGAAGGCAGGAAAACCACTGCCTCTATGGGTACATTATGAATACAATCTTTGCACTTTTTAAATTGACGGTGATTAAAAAAACATTGCGAATGGTAAAGGCATGTGAAGTACTGCTTATTTGTGTGTAATACGAATTATTCTTTGCTATGGGTTCTGTTAAACTAGCAATAAATAAAAAAACATCAAAAAGGTTGAAGGCATGAGAAGCCCTGCCTATCCGTCTGTGATATTAATTTCGTTTTTACTGATTCTTATTACCCTACCAGTGTTTAAAGAAACATAACAAAGGTTGAAGGCATGAGGAGCACGGCCTATTCGTCTGTGATATTAATTTCGTTTTTACTGATTCTTATTACCCTACCAGTGTTTAAAGAAACATCAAAAAGGTTGAAGGCATGAGGAGCACTGCCTATTCGTCTGTGATATTAATTTCGTTTTTAATGATTCTTATTACCCTACCAGTGTTTAAAGAAACATAACAAAGGTTGAAGGCATGAGAAGCACTGCCTATTCGTCTGTGATATTAATTTCGTTTTTAATGATTCTTATTACCCTACCAGTGTTTAAAGAAACATCACAAAGGTTGAAGGCATGAGGAGCACTGCCTATTCGTCTGTGATATTAATTTCGTTTTTACTGATTCTTATTACCCTACCAGTGTTTAAAGAAACATAACAAAAGTTGAAGGCATGAGAAGCACTGCCTATCCGTCTGTGATAATAATTTCTTTTTTCTGTTTCATATTAGCAATGTTTGAAGGAACATAACAAAGGTTGAAGGCATGAGAAGCACTGCCTATCCGTCTGTGATATTAATTTCTCTTTTTTGATTTATATTAGCAATGTTTAAAGAAACATAACAAAGGTTGAAGGCACGAAAAGCACTGCCTATCCGTCTGTGATATTAATATTTTTTGGATTCATATTAGCAATTTTTAAAGAAACATAACAACTATTGATGGCATGAGAAGCACTGCCTATCCGTCTGTGATATTAATTTCTTTTTTGATTCATATTAGCAATGTTTAAAGAAACATAACTGTTGAAGGCCTGAGAAACACTGCCTATCCGTCTGTGATATTAATTACTTTTTTGATTCATATTAGCAATGTTTAAAGAAACATAACAAAGGTTGAAGGCATGAGAAGCACTGCCTATCCGTCTGTGATATTAATTTCTCTTTTCTGATTCATATTAGCAATGTTTAAAGAAACATAACAAAGGTTGAAGGCATAAGAAGCACTGCCTTTCCGTCTGTGATATTAATTTCTTTTTTTCTGATTCTTATTACTCTGTCAGTGTTTAAAGAAACATAACAAAGGTTGAAGGCATAAGAAGCATTTATTATCTACAAATTATTAAGGACACATTGAAAATAATTAAGGTTAGAGAAGTATTACCATTCCCTGAGTGATATACATAATTTCTTTGTTCTGACTTCTATTAAACTAAAAGATTTTAAAGAAAGAATGTTAACTGTCAGGACAAAAGCAGCAATGCTTATCCGTGAGTTATATTAATATGTTTTTGTTCTGGCTCTTATAACCATTGCAGAGATTAAAGATACACTGTAAATGCTTAAGGCCGAGAAAATAATGCCTATCTGTTTGTGGTTTGTTGGTTGTTCTGTTTTTTGGCGTATCAACCCTTTTCGAGTCATTTAGCTTCGAAGTCATTTTGATAAAAGTTTTAAATAATTCAGTTTAGTATAAGTATAACTTTTTTTTTATACGCAGTTAAATGGAAAAAAAACCCTGTTCTATTTCGAACACTTCAGTTTAGTATAAGTACACTGTTTAGTTCTATTTAACACATAGATAGAACCCTATCAGGTACAACCACTCCGGGCCGTGGTGGAACCATCTTTATACAAATAATCAGTTCTTTTTCAGACAATTTAGTTTAGCAAGAGTACACAGTTTAAATGTCGAAAACATTTCTATTTCAAGCTATTCAGTTTATCCAAACAGTTCTAATTCAGTTTAGCATAAATATACATTTTATTTACTCACAGTTGAATATCAAAACAGTTCTATATTAAACAATTCAGTTTAACGTAAGTACAGTTTCAACGCCAAAAACAGTTCCATTTTAAACATTTCAGTTTAGCCTGAGTACTCAGTTTAAATGAAAGTACACAGTTTAATTGTCAAAACATTTCAATGTCAAGCTATTCAGTTTAGTCAGACAGTTATAATTCAAACAATTCAGTTTAGCGCAAGTATGCAGTTTACTTCTATTTAACCCATAGATAGTACCTAATCATGTGCTACCACTCCGAGCCAAGGTGGACGTGGGAACGATAGCAATGAAGGTGTACTCCACATTCCCCCAAAAGCTCTAGCATTACTGGAACCTCACCATCGGATTGTTTAGTGTCATTTCAGGACACTTGTTAGGAGGGGGGATATATTACTCCTCCTCAGAGATGCAGGCGGTGTATTCTACAGCCCCAGTCGACTGGGCAATGAAGAAATATGAGTAAATTCTTTGTTATGGATGTTATTTGCCCTTGCAGTGATTCAAGACATATTGTAAACTGTGAGAGCGGAGAAAATACTGTTCATCAGTGTGTGATATAAATAATTTCCTTGTAATGGGTCTTATCAATGTAGGAGTATTTAAGACACGTTTTAAGTATATTGCAGAGGAAATGATTCATACACTTGTATGAGTGAAGAGATATGAATAATTTCTTTCTTTTTTGCCATTATTACTCCTGCAGTGATTCAGAATATATCATAAATGGTAAAGGCAAAGTAAGTACTGCCTACACGAGTGTTATACAGATAATTTCTTTGCTCTGTGTCTTATAACCATTGTCATGAGGTGCCCGTGGTCTAATGGTTATCGTCGTATGAAATGGACACGGCGACACGAGTTCAAATACTGGACGAGACTGATTGCATTTCACGTAGCCCTAATACCCTTGGGAAAGATATGAATCCAATTATTTCCCCTCCATCTATGGGTAAATAGTAGGGAAGACTGGGTTCTTCAGCCTTGATGAGGCAACTAGTTTAGGAGAAGGAAAACTCTGAATTCAAACCTGTTAAACTTCGCTTAAGGTGCCGTGGTGTAATGATTATCGTCGCAGGATATGGACCCGGCGACACGAGTTCAAATCCTGGACCTGACTGATTGCATTTCACATAGCACTAATACCCTTGGGAAAGGTATGAATCCAATTATTCTCCCTCTAGCTATGGGTAAATAGTAGGGCAGACTAGGTTCTTCAGCCTTGGTGAGGCAACTAGTCTAGGAGAAGGAAAACTCTGGATTCAAACTTGTTAAACTCCGCTTAGAAATTGACCTTGTGTCATATCCTGCCCGAGCGGAGGGGTTGGTAAATAGGGTTAAACTTCACTTATAAACATACCTTGTGTCATATCCCGCCCCTGTGGAGGGGTTGGTAAATATGTATAACCATTGTCAATATTTTAGACGAATCGTAAATCGTAAAGGCAAAGTACTGCCTACCCGTGTGTTATACAGATATTTTCTTTGTTCTGTATCTTATTATCATTGTCAATATTTTAGACGAATCGTAAATCTTAAAGGCAATGTACTGCCTCCCTGCGTGTTATACAGATATTTTCTTTGTTCTGTATCTTATTATCATTGTCAATATTTTAGACGTATCGTAAATCGTAAAGGCAAAGGAATAACTGTGTATCCATTAGTGATATAAGTACTGTCTTTGTTCTGGTCTTATCATCATCACTGTTACTCAAGACTCATTGTAAATGGTGAAAGCAGGGGAAACAATGCCTATCCTTAAGTGACTGAAGAGACATGAGACATTTCTTTATTCTGGGTCTTTTTAGTCTTGTAGGGAATCTGATATTGATTCAATACAGTTCATAGATTGTGATAAAAGCTGAAAAATCGATGATTGTTTTGGAGCGTTTGATGAAATATCTGAAAAGAAATTTCTTTCTTCCTGTAGCTAAATTTAGCGAATATCAGAAACTGTGTTCCAGTATTCTCAAGGCATTAATGATTGATTTTCCTAGTTAAAAAAATACAAGAGGCGACTTCAGATAATTTCTTACAAAGATTTTTTGTCGGAAATAAACAACGCCAACGTTTTATTGACAGATTTAAAATCAGCCAAACGAGAAGAATCTTTTTTGTCAATGCTGAGATTAAGTTGATCCTCATTTAGTGTCCTACTAACGTGAGATTGTACCAGACGAAGCAAGGGTTAGTAAGCTTGTCTCAGTGGACGTTTCGTGATTGCAAAAGTGTTGATCTTCACTGGGTATCCCATTTCTATAAAATGCTACCTAAGGTGTCCTACCAAAGAAGAAGGGTTAGAAAGCTTGTCTTAGTGTACATTTCGAGATTGCAAAGGTGTTGATTCTCACTGGTTGGTTGTTTTGTTGGTTGTTTTGTTTTACGGCCTACCAACCCATTTCGGGTCATTTAACGCCGAAGTAATTTGATAAAAGTTTCAAACAATTCAGTTTAGTATAAGAACAGTTTTGTTTAAACACAGTTAAATGCTAAAACAGTTCTATTTCAAACAATTCACTTTAACGTTGATATACAGTTTAAATGTCAAAAACAGTTCTATTTCAAGCGATTCAGTTTAGCATAAGTGCAGTTTTGTTTACACACAGTTAAATGTCAAAACAGTTCTATTTCAAAGAATTCACTTTAGCTTGGTTATGCAGTTTAAATGTCAAAAGAGTACTATTTCAAAGAATTTAGTTTAGTATAAGTGCACAGTTTTTTGTTTACACAGAGTTAAATGGAAAAACAGTTATTTTTGAACAATTCAGTTTAGCATAATTACACTGTTTAGTTCTATTTGACTCATAGATAGGACCCAGCAGGTGCTACCACTCTGAGCCGGAGTGGATCTGTGAACGTTTACAACGAAAGAGTACTCCGCATTCCCCAAAGCTACAGCATTAACGAAGCCTCACCATCAGACTGTTTAGTCTTATATCTAGGACACTTGTTGGGGGAGTCGTACCTCTTCGGAGAGATGCAGTCAATATATTTTACAACTCCATCCAACTTGGTGAGATCTTCACTGTGCATCTCATTTCTATAAATGCTATCTAAAGTACCCTACCTGACAGCAAGGGTGAAAAGCTCGTCTCAGTGTATGTTTCGTGATTGAAAAAGAATCGATCCTCATCGGGGAACGCTTTTCTGTTGACTTTTATTTGACGGAACTAAATATAGAAAACACGAGCAAAGGTGTCAACTGTGGTAACTATATCCCGATTATAATGATGTCGATCCAACGCAGGTACTTTAATTCTTTAGACTTGTGTCAGGAAGTTGAGCATCGTAAATTCTTGGGAAGGACTCCTACACTGGGGGGATTAAAAGATAGAGAGAAATGAACAGGTTGAAATTGATAGAATCAATGATATATAGATATGAACAAACTGAGATAGATAGATAGATAGATAGATACGAACAGACTGAGATAGATAGATAGATAGATAGATAGATACAAAATTATTAAAATGTAGAGAAGCAGACGGAATAAAAGAAAGAGACGGTATAGAAAGATATATAGTTCGATAGAAGAAGCACACACACACACGCGCGCGTTCACACACACACACACATATATATATATGTGTGTGTGTGTGTGTGTGTGTGTGTGTGTGTGTGTGTGTGTGTGTGTGTGTGCTTCTTCTATCGAACTATATATCTGTCTATATCTGTGTATATACATAAGCATAAGAAACTCGATACGATCTCACAGATATATAGAAGCAGACAGGAAGAATCAAAAAGAAAAAAGGGCATAATAGATAGATAGATACATAGATATGAAGAGACGGAAATAGATAGATAGATAGATATGAAAAGTTGAGAACAAAAGATTGAAAAATATGAAGAGTCCAAGAGAGACAGACTTAAACAGATAGATAGATAGATAGATAGATAGATACAAAATTATTAACATGTAGAAAAGCAGACAGAATGAAAGAGAGAGACGGTATAGATAGATATACAGTTCGATAGAAGAAGCACACACACACACACACACACACACACATACACACACACACACATATATATATATATATTTCTTTAAGAAAAAATAAAACCGGTCACATTAGGATTATAAATTTATTTCCATCCTGTTTTGGGTTTTTGATATAAATCAAAAACAACAAAAAATGAACAGGATTTTTTCAGATTTTATGGATAAAATAATTCAGAATAGACACAGGAAAGAAGGGTTGGAGGGGATAGAAGAGGTGTGAAGAATTTTCTTCTCATTTGGCCCACTTTCGGTTGTTTTATTTTATTGCCGGTTGGAATTATAGTAAGTTAATTTTTTTATCTTTATTTTTTAAATTCTCAATACTTTTCGACTTAAAACTCCAGATTTAATACTAATTTAAATAAAATAACTTTAATAACTTTACGTAAGGATACAGTAATACTTACATTAAATCAAATTCAAAATTTAAAAGTTCAATTTTTAATTTCAAATTTTATTTTCGTGCCTATTAATTCAGTTACCCTTCCATTGTACACATCATATGGTTTCTTCTCATCTATTTTATTTTATTTTATTTTATTCATTTCACCTTAAATCTCAATTTAATCCCATGTTTTTTTATTATTTAACCATTATCTATGATAATTTTTCTATAGTTTAAATTTAGTCCTATGTCTACATCTAGCTATTAATTCACATCTCTTATTTAACAATTTTTCAGGGTCTGGGTATATCATTATTTGTATTTTTTCCTCTAGGCATAGATTACATCTACTATCAAAACATTTTGGAGTATTTGACTTTTCAATATGGACCTTTGAATCTCAGGGGTTAAACCTTTATTTTTCAAACTCCAAAAATGCTTAGATAGGGCTTTTTAGTGTTTCAGATGTTTATATATATATATATATATATATATATATATATATATATATATACATGCATAAGCATAAGAAACTCGATACGATCTCACAGATATATAGGAGCAGACAGGAAGTGTCACAGAGAAGAAAAGACATGATAGATTGATAGATAGATTGATAGATAGATATGAACAGACTGAGAAAGAGAGATTGAAAAATATGAAGAGTCCAAGAGAGAGTGACATGAACAGATAGATAGATAGATAGATCGATAGATAGATAGATTGACTGACTGACTGACTGACTGACTGATAGATAGATTGATAGATAGATAGAAAAAGAGAAGAAAAGAAAAGAAGGAGAGAAATGAGTTTAACGAGAAAAAGGAGGCTAGAGAAGGCATGGTGTGTGTGTGTGCATGCGCGTGTATATTTGTGTGTGTGTGTGTGTGTGTGTGTGCGAGAGAGAGAGAGAGAGAGAGAGATTTGGAAAAAAAAAACAAGACAAAGGAACGCAGTACAAGGCGAAGAATATTCACAAGTTGAACAATAGACGTAAATAATTCTGTTGGTGAAGTAAAGGGAGATAACTGAGATGTGATATAAATGTAAAGACAAAGAAAAATCATTTACAGTTGACAAGGTCACCTGCAGTAGCAGGGACAAAAAAAGGGATTAATATCGAGAAGAAAGAAAGAAAGAAGAAAAGATTGGCAAAAAAAAAGAAAGAAAAAAGAAAATGAAGTTGTACCAAAAAAGAAGAAAGAAAAAAAGAAATATTGACAAAAGAAAAAGAAATAGTAACCAAGAAGAAATAAAAAATAAAGCAACATTGATTGAAAAGAAAGAAAGGTGAATAAAAGAAAAAAAAAGAAAAAAGAAAGAAAACTTGACAAAAAAGAAAAAAAGAAAGTGGAATTGACAAAAAAGAAAGAAAAAAGAAAGAAAAATTGACAAAAAAGAAAAAAAATATATTGACAAAAAAGAAAGAAAAAAGAAAGAAAGAAATACTGAAAAAAAGAAGGAAAAAGAAAGAAATATGGACGAAAAACAAGGAAAAAAGAAAGAAAGAAGTAGTGAGAAAAAAAGAAGGAAAAACAAAGAAATATTGACGAAAAACAAAGAAATAGTGAGAAAAATGAAGAAAAAAAAAAGAAAAAAGTAAGAAATATTTATAAAAAAAAGAAAAAAGAAAGAAATTGTGAGAAAAAGAAGAAAAAAAAAGAGCTATTGATAAAAAAGAAAGAAATAATGAAAAAGAGAAGGAAAAATAAATAAAAAAATAAAGAGATATTGACAAAAAAAAAAAGAAAGAAATAGTGAGAAAAAGGAAGAAAAAAATGAAGAAAAAAAGAAAGAGCAATTGACAAAAAAAAGAAGAAAAAAGAAAGGAATATTGAATGCAAAGAAAAAAAAGAACCTTAAAAAAAAGGAAGAAAAAAGAAAGGAATATTGACAGCAAAGAAAAAAACGAACCTTTAAAAAAAGAAAGAAGAAAGGAATATTGACAAAAAAGAATGAAAAAGTGTCAAAAATAGAAAAAAGAAGCCTAAAATGAGAAATAACTATATGTCATTTAGGATATATATGTATATATATTCCCAACCCCCTCCACACGAGTTTTCCTTCTCCAAAAGTGTTTGCTATTCCATAATAAAAGAGGGAGAATCAGTGGATTCATACTTTTCCTGTATGTATTAGCGTTATTCAAAATGCAAACAACTTTGTCCAAGATTTGAACTCGGTTCGCCATATCCATTTCCTATGAAGATAACCACAATCGTCTATCTCTATGATCATCAGATCACTCTGACAACACGGAGTTCCCTGACACTCTCTCATCATCCGTCCCTATTATTCAACGCTCCTGGTTGGAGCTATAAACTACATCCAGTGTCCACACAGAGCTGATGAAAATTCTGGCTGGTCAGCCAACACTAGAGGATTCATGCGTTAGGCTCCATTGGAAAACGTCACTAATGAGTTCGTTCTTGCTTTTCTAGGGATTTTTGTAAATTATTTTAGTGATAAATTGTTTTCTAGGTGAAGTTTGAGTTCGTAGTTGCTGGTTTTCGATTTGCAGAGGTCAAAACCTTACTTTGTGTACATATATCAATGCATCTCAAAATAAAAATAGACAAGTTTGTTTTAGGATTGGCTTTAAGCAAAATATTAAGAGAAACAGTCAGATAGATACCAGCTGATACTTAGTAATGACATATCGCTAAAAAAAAATAATGATTACGTGTGATTAAAGCATTTATTAAAGAATAATTTTAAGAAAATGTATAGGGAGGAGACTTCGAAGACGCAGGCAGTAGCAGTCAAAGTCGGCGTCAGAGTAGGAGATGACGAGGTATGGAGGCAATAGACGACGATGATGTCCCTGTAGTAGTCGGTTGCACCTGACAAAACGCGTTCACAGGCAGTAGCCAGGTTCGAAAATAATAATAACTTTTTCTCTGTCTATATTTTCGCCAGGCACTCCTAATCCTATATGTATTTCTAATAAGCTGCAGTAATTCCAATAATTTATCTCTCTCTTTTCGGTGACAACGGTGAAAAGAGTAGTAGCAATTAACTTTCGTATTCTGAAACCAACGGAGTTGTTTCGTGCAGTGTAAAGAGTATCATTGCTCCAGTATTCAATTTGGTGCCGTAACGTTGCACTTGCAGTGCTCATAATGTCTTGTTCATTTTACTTGGATGGTTGGTGATTTAACATAGCCATACATGAATATGTGAAATAGACATAGAATGTTCATAACTCATATGTAGATAATATAGGAATCCCGAAACACGAAAAACACTTACGATTTCTTAGTTCAGGTACGAACATTTTTATTACCTTTGAGTTAAAAGGTTTTTCGACATGAGGGGAGAGAGACACAATCTTTCTATGCTGGCTTTTCCATCTGCCCCCCCATCACGCGCGACACCCGCCGCAAGGCCTCGGTGAGCAAGCGAAAGTCAACCTTCTTCTTCGGAGGCAAAAACTCAACTCACTGACTTTTCTCAAATCCCCCAAATCCTCCGCGCACGCTTCCGGTGCATGACGTCATTCACACCCCCCTGGTCATATTTTCTATCTGGAATTTTTGTTTTGACATCTCTGAATGGCACATCATCCCTGCGAAAGGTTCTCAGCCTAACTAAACCGAAAGGCAAGATACATAAAACGAAATCCCTCGGCCATTATATTACAGTGAGATGGCAGGTAAATAGGCCGTACAGCTGCTGTTATAAAGATTGCTGGTTTTTGGAGTTCTTCAAAACAGCATGCAGTATCCTTGTGTAGTTCTCATCGGGCTTTTTTCTCCCAGCATTTCGTCGAAGTGGTGCAACCATGCAATAGTGCTGATACGGTTACTTCTCAAAAGAATAACTGTTTTATTTTATCAGAAAGATCAGATTTCCATTAGGTCGATAACCTGTCAATTGTAGTCCATACATTTCCAATGCGTATGTTGACATCACTTTCGGTCGATGAGATATTGCTAACCAGAAAATAAACCCGACAATATGTAGAAAAGTTGAAAAAACAAATAATCCCAAATTTGATAAATTTATTTTGAAAGTCGACGTTGAACGTTTCAGTTGTAATAACCTTCATCAGGACATTAAATTCATGAAAAGTGTTGTTATAATAACGATGGATGTTTATTTTCTCCTGTTATTTGATCAAACATTATTTAATTAATTAATAAAAAATCAGTTCTACATTTTCTTTGTTTTCTTGCGCTAACATTGATGCTAAATAATTAATTAATTAATTAATGTTTTAATTCGTTTACGGGGTTTTCTTTGAGTACATTCTTCCTAATTTAGGTGTCCGCATAATTATAGTATCTCTGTCGGGGTTAAAAAATAAAAAAATAAAAAAAAAAATAAGATAAGATAAAATCAAGTGTAGCATTTCCCAGAAGACATCTGACAGGAAATAAGAGCGGCGCATGCCTAAAGAAAGGGCGCTCCGAGCGTTAAAGAGATATTCAACCTCGCTTCAGCATTAACCTTGATACTAGACGGATCTTCTTTCCCTTAGCTGCTGGCAGGTAGCCCAAGTGCTCGGCCAAGTCTTGGACTTGCTGGAGGGGGTCAGGTTGCGTCTCCTAGTGAAGACGCCTATTGACCATATCATAAACTTCAACTTCATTAACCCACCGAAAATGACTCTTAATATATTCTAACACCTTATCTTAACCTTAACCCTCGTACGGACACACACACACACACACACACACACACACACACACACACACACACACACACACACACACACACACACAAACACACACACACATATCTTTATATATATACCCATACTTACCAACCCCTCTGCTGGGGCAGGATATGACACAAGGTCAATTTTTAAGCGGAGTTTAATTGGTTTGAATTCAGAGTTTTCCTTCTAGACAAGTTGCCTCACCGAGGCTGAAGAAATCAGTCTGCCCTACTATTTACCCATAGCTGGAGGGAGAATAATTGGATTCACACCTTTCCCAAGTGGTATGTGAAATGTAATCAGTCTCGTCATGGATTTGAACTCGTGTCGCCGTGTCCATTTCCTACGACGATAATCATTACACCACAGGCACCTATATAAACGGACCAAGATAGATGAATAGAAATATATCTTAACTGAATTTATTTTAGAGGTGATGCATGATTTGTAAAAGTGAATTTAAAATGGTACTCTAAGATATTAGGTCAAGTAGTTGTGAGTGACAGGAAGACAATCCTTTCGATGCAACGCACATAGCCTTGTACCGTCGTTAACTTCATCCAGTTAAGGAGGCCTATTGGTGAGGCTCCAGTTCTGAAGGTTTGGGAAGTGCAGGGTTTGGTTTCGTCTGATGTCACGGCACATCAACCATTATTATTACCTAATCAATTTTTATACATAAAAGAGTTCTATTGCAAACTATTCAGTTTAGAATAAATACACAGTTTCAATGTTAAAAGCAGTTCTATTTCAAACAATTCAGCATAGCCTAACTACCCAGTTTCAATTTAAAAAAAAAACAGTTCTATTTCAGACAATTCAGCTTAGGTTTAGCATAAGTAAACAGTTTAATGACAAAAACAGTTCTATTTCAAACAATTCAGTTTAGCATTATTACCCATTTTAGTTCTATTTGACCCATTACATTTAGGTTCACCCTGAACTGATTGTAATGATTTACAAAGCTTTTTGCTTAGATGTAGCACAAGACCGTATGAATTGGGCGTCTAATGAGAATCGAACTCACTCATGAAAGGTTGATTGTCTTGTTTGTTTACCATTACACCAGGCACAGCCTGAATAGGGAGTAGTTATAAGAGTTCTATCTGTAGATCGTTTAGAAATTATATATACACTCACACACACACATATATATATATATATATATATGTTTCATTAAATAATAAAAACAAATGATGTCAATGTAATTTATTTAAGATCCTTTCAAGTTTTCAGTGTCTTAGTTTCAGGTTGGAATTGGTAGATGAATTTCCCAAAATTGGCCCGAGTGCTTTTGGACCCTTCATTGAACCCTGATGATGGCCTATGAAGAGTCCGAAAGTGCTCGGGACAATTTGGGGAAATTCATCTACCAATTCCAACCTGAAGCTAAGACACTTATCAGAAAACTTGTGGGGATCTTAGATAAATTATACAGACAAAATTTGTCGTTATTATTTAATGAAACATGAATAAATGAACGACTGCTGCTTAACTACCCCCCATATATATATATATATATATATATATATATACTAATATGCACATAAACATGCACACGCAGATATGAACATGCACACACACACACACACACATATACTCATACAAATACAAAAATACTCGTATACGTACACACACACACACATGTTCCCAAATACACTTGTTGGCATATTTCATAAAAGTAAAAGTAAGTAAAGTTGTCTCCCTTTAGTCGAGGGCGACCAGAAGGCTCCCTTTTCAATAGCTACTACACCGTGGTATAGGGGAGCGTGCTACTCCTTTTCCTGGATTGTTCCACTTTACCCTTGATACGTACCTTGTATTGCTGAGTGTTAAGCAAGGAGGTATCAAGTACCATTTTTAAAGTCTTTGGTATGACGCGATCTGGGATTGAACCCATGTCTCCCGGACCATTGGCGAATACTCTACCCTCTAGGCCAATGAGCCGGTTTTCTCTTTCATAAAAGACAAATGAATTTAAATGTGTTTTTTGTTTGCTTTTTCCTTTTTGCAAGCGAAATCGTGCAACTAAGAATGAAAGCTTGTTAGTAATTGTACGAAATCTCATTCAAATTATCTATTGATCACAAAAAAAAAAAAAACATAATGTGAGATGTGGTCGTTCCCATGTGCACAATAACGACTAAAGAAGGTCAAAAGTATGTGTAATTGGTTTACACTATCTGAGATTTCGAACAGTTATTAAAAAAGCCTTCATCCTCAATCGCAACATCCCACTCACGAAAGGCATGTAAAAACCTTAATTTCTGGCCTGTCATACATATTTGTCTCTGTCTCTTACCAGACAGGACTTGACACAAGGTCAATGACCCGAAGGTCGATCATAGTGGGGATTTAGGGGAGGGGAAGGTCAGGCACGAGCCGAGGTTCGAGTTCTGCTCGACTATGCTGGTCACTGACCCACTTAGTTCAATGTGGGCCTGATGAGCTTAGCTAGACATGGACCCAAATCTGGGTCCAGGAACGTATGGCCTATTATAGCTTAAACGGGATCACGGGTCCAGTGCTATACAAGGGTGTCAAAAGGTGTTAGTGGTGCAGCTCACTAACCTGAAGGTGGTCCAGACAAAGCCGGAGGCCCTTTGGCCTCGAGTCTGCCATAGATGTTCAATGCCCGTCCGGCATGAATGCTAGACGGCCCAGCTAATGCCCGGAAAGTATCTTTAATATATATATCCTTTTATATATATATATATATATATATATATATATATATATATCTTAAAGAGGACTAGTCTATAAATAGAAATAATCTCTTATATATTAAAGAAAACGCTGAAGAAATATTATACCGTACTTACATCTAAGGCCGTTGGAGTGGAAGCATTTAAAAATGAAAATGTCTGTTTTTTCCTATATATATATTGTATTGACTATAAATAATACATTCTGATAAGTTTTTCAGAAAACTGAAATTCTTTTCTAAGCGAAAATAAAAAAGGATTGTAAAGATTTGAAGTCTAGAAATAAACACATTCCTGATATATGCAATTTTATTTATGGATTCTGGGTTTCTATATTATAACGTTTGCTTGGTATCTTTGTTCAAACATTGTTGATTATCTAGTCCATGAGCCAGCCTTGTAGATGAACAGGAGTGGTACTACTTGACCCTTTGTTGGGAGTATAAGAGAGTTCATTCTTTTTCCAAGGTATGAAAATGAATCTATCTATCTATCTGCCAATATAAGTGTGTTCATATATATCAATCTATCCAGTCTGAAAGTGAACCTAATAGAGCGAATGGGGTTCAAACTCGCTTACTACGATCTCAAAGTCCAGCACGTTAGCCACTAAACCACCGAGACTACCCACCAATTGGTAAGAGTAAGAAATACAACCGAAAAATGACGTCTTTCTTCAAGGTAAGCTACAGTTGTACGGCCACCTACCACCCATCACTAAAACATGTGGGACACTGCTGGAAAAGTAGGGACGAACTAATAAGTGATGGACTCCTGTGGACCCATTTAAATGGACGAGCAAAGGCAGGTTGACCAGCTCGAACCTACATACAGCAGATCTGCGCCGATACGGGATGTAGCCTTGAAGACCTGGCGGAGGAAATGGACGATAGAGAAGAGTGGCGAGAGAGGGGCAGGGATATCCGTGCTGATGGTGCGATACTATGATGATGAACTCATCATATCTGGTTTGGTTTTATGGCATATCAACCATTGTAGGTTATTTAATGCCAAATCCATTTTTATACATACAAACAGTTCTATTTTATACAATTTAGTTTAGCGTAAGAACACAGCTTAGTTCTATTCTATAGTCTCATACATGCTTCCCGAAATTCAATGAACGAACAAAACACTTCTTTATGAAAAACATATCTCTCATTTTATTCTCGAAAGGGGCCCTCTGTTTGTTGTTAGTTTGAGAAATAGATGGAGAGACATATACTCAGAGAGGGGACTTCTTATCCTATATCTTCTTCCTAGATCAAGGGGATGCTAACGCTTGCACCTCCTTGTAAGCCGTATCATTAGAGACAACCTAACGCTTCTGATCGGCTGCGTGTCCCTGGCTCAACTCTCGATTCTCTGCGGTCTAAATCTGACCGCATGGTTATCACGTGGTCTCCTTCCGTTTACACACCTGTTGGACCTGACTGCCCTGATGCGCTGTCATCCCCCTGTTTACTAATCACAACCTTACAGCTTGTCAAAGCACACGGGGTCACAAGGAAAAACCGAAAACCCATGTAATATGCTATATAACAGTTCTATTTGAGCCATAGATAGGACCCTGTTATGTGGTACCGCTCCGGACATGAGTGGACCTGAGAGCAATGGCAATGAAGGAGTATTCCGCATTCCTCGAAGCTCCAACACCACTGGAGACTCACCATCAGATTGTTTTGTGGAGACTCTTTGGGGGTTTTACTCCCCTGCAGAGAAACAGTTGGTGTATTCTGCAACCCCAGTGGACTGGATCCCCTCAATTATGGTTGAATGTTTTTTCAGCTTTTTATGATATCGTATGAAGAAAAGTAGATAAAATGACATTGGATACAAAAGATCTCAGCCTAGAGTCCAATCCATGGAAATTTACTAAGCTTTTTGCTCAGATGTGGCACAAGGCCATATGAAAGGGGCACCCAATGAGACTCGAACTCACTCGTGTAGGTTTGCTAGTCGAGCTTGCTAACCATTACACCACCAGAGGCGCCTCTAGAGTCCAATCCATGGCTCATATAGAATTATTTGACTTTTAAACTATGTGCAAACAAGTGACTTACGTTAAATCGAATTGTTAGAAATTAAACTGTTTCCCGATTTAACGGCTGATCTTTAATTGAATTGTTAATAATACATAGCAATAATTGGAAGAATTTAACTATGTGCAAACGAATGAGTAATGTTGATGGTTGGTTGGTTGGATTTTATGGCATATCAACCTTTGTAGGTTATTTAACGCCAAATCCATTTTTATGCAAATAGTCAGCTCTATTTCAAACAATTCAGTTTAGCATGAGTACATACTTTAATTGTCAAAACATTTCTAATTCGGCTAATTCAGTTTAGTGCAGGCTTTGTTTACACGCAGTTAAAACAGTTCTATATTAAACAATTCAGTTTAGTGTAAGTACAGTTTCAATGTTACAAGCAGTTCCATTTCAAACAATTCAGTTTAGCATAAGCACGCTGTTTAAATGTAAGTACAGTTTAATTGTCAAAACATTTCTATTTCAAGCTATTCAGTTTAATCAAACAGTTCTAATTGAAACAATTCAGTTTAGCATAATTATGCAGTTCTACATAAGCCATAAATAGGGCCCTATCAGGTGCTACCATTCCGGGCCAGAGTGAACCTGGGAGTAGTGGCAATGAAGGGGTGCTTGGCATTCCCAAAAGCTTCAGCATCACTGAAACCTCACCTCACTCCCAGGTCCATTCTAGCTCGGAGTGGTTGCACCTGATAGGGTCATATTTATGAGTTAAATTGAATTAAATTGTGTACTTATGCTAAACTGAATTGGTTGAGATTGGAACTGTTGTGACACTTAAACTACAAACCAATGCTAAACTGAATTGATTGAAATAGAACTGTTTTGATATTGAAACTGCATACTTATACTAAACTGAATTGTTTGAAATAGAACTGTTTTAACATTTAACAGAGTGTAAACGAAAAAACTATACTTACTAAACTGAATTGTTTGAAATAGTACTGTTTATATGCATAAAAATGGATTCGGTATTAAATAACCTACAATGGTTGATATATCATAAAAAAAAACCAAACTATATATTTATAGACAAGCTTTGGCATTAAATAGCTTCAATGGTTGATGTGGACGAAACTATTTGCATTTTACATAGCCCTTATACCTTTGAGAAATTAATGACTGTAACTATTCTCCAACCAGCTATGGACAGACTGGGTTCTTTAACGTTGGTATGGCAACCGGTCAAGGAGAATGAAAACTAAATTGAAACCTGTTAAATTTCGTTTAAAAATTGACATTGTGTCTCGTCTTGTCCATGCAGAGGGGAAGGTAAATAACTGCAAGGTTTGATATGTCATAAAATCCTAGCAAGCGCATGTCCATAGATGTCTTTAGAGAATAGGGGGTTTCTCCATGGAGTAGTGGCTAGCATTGTTCCATAGCCACAATTAACGCCATGTGCGAAATAGACATATAATATTCATAACGATAGAACATACAAAGAACATAGGAATCTCGAAATTCGAAAACACGTAACGACTTCTTGTTCAGGTACGAAACCTTTTTATTACCTTTGAGTTAAAGGTTTCGACATAAGGAGGAGAGACACAATCTCGCTATGCCGTCTAATTCATTTGGCCCCCATCTGAGCGACCCCCATAGGGCGCAAGTTCGCCTCACGTCTGCGAGCTCCAAAAGTCGATCCTCCTCGTTTAGCGTCTAGTACTCAACTCGCTAACTTTCTTCAAATCTCCCACAAACCTCCGCGCGTTTCCGGCGCGTGACGTCACCCGCACCCTGTCACCCCGCTCCGTCATCTCGGGCTATTGTGACATCTCTGAGTGGCACGTCCGCACCGCACGCGCGTTACCACCTACATCAAGGTTTGCACCTAACTAACCCATGTGCTGAGCCGAAAGGTTCTCAGCCTAACTAAACTCAAAGGCATGAACCGAAATCCCTTGGCCATTATGTTACAGCATGCTGAACTTCTATATCATTGTAAGTTAGAACTCCAGTTGTGCCATTTCGTTTACTTTAGGACTAATACCCTTGGGAAACGCATGAAATCACTTACCCATCCTCCCGTTATGGGTTAGATAGTACCACTGCTCTTCTTTTACTAGGATGGCTTTGCTATTAAATAACCCATGAAGGTTGATATGACATTAAACAAAGAAGACGAACCAAACGATATATTAGAATAAATAAAAGTAAAGTTGGCGACCTTAGTCGAGGGTGACCAGAAGTCTTTTTTTCTATAGCTACTACACCGAGGTGTAGGGAGAGGGCAGTACTCTTTTCCCTGAATTGCTCGACTTTACCCTTGATACGTACCTTATTTCGCTGAGTGTTAAGCAAGGAGGTATCAAGTACCATTTTTAAAGTCTTTGTTGTGAACGCGACCTGGGATAGAACTCAGGTCTCCCAGATCAATGGCGAACACTCTACCCACTAGACCAATGAGACTGTAGCAGAAAGAACTAATTTCAATTGCTCGTCAGACCACCATGAAATCAAGGGGTTGATTTATATTTTCAAATTTATTGTCTGGCGCGGGAATTATTTTTGGCCGTTGAAGTTTTCATTTTATATTTTCGACCAATGAGGATGGTTTATGCTAATCTGCTCGGATCACTTTCCCGGGCAATATAAAAGCCTGTCTAACGCTCTCTCTTCCTCTCTTCTCCACTGATTCTAGCAGCAAACAGACCACATCAACACGAAGAGAGCGCATTCAACATTTGGGCTATTGTTTCTTTAGGAGACCATTCCTTTAT